>CM056994.1:172989893-173653107 GCA_029891345.1 Dryococelus australis | reverse complement strand
CCTAACTGGACGCCGATCTCACGGAAACGATGCGATGAATTTGCACATGTCTCTTGTCGCGAGATATTCGAATACCACAACACGAGTGCGACAAATGACTGCTATGGGCGAGAAGCATCAACACTATGTGTTGGCACGTTTCGATGCAAACTCCCATATGGGTACGCGAGAACTTTCCAGGTCCCTAGGAATAAGTAAAGCAAGTGTGTTACGGATACTGCGCCCAACAGAATTTCCATCCATATCAACATGCTCTTCATCAGGAATTACATGAAGGAGATTTCCAGTAGCCTGTTTAGATTTGTATGTTTGTTCTGATGTCTGCAAGGGATGGCAGCAATTTTCTGAAGAACGAACTATTTACCAATGAAGCGACCTTCACAAACCATGGGCGCGTAAGTTTGCGAAATATGCACTAATGGGCCACAGAGAATATATGTTGGGTCCTGCCCATTGAATACCAGCGAGAGTGAAAAGTGAATGTGTGGTGGGGAATCGTTGGAGACTACATCATAGGGTCATACTTCATTCAAGGGACTATGTTCAGCTGCACGTACGCCCACTTCCTCAGAGAGACCTTACGAGAAGTTCTGGTAGACGTACCGCTGGGCATACGTCGTGAAATGTGGTTTCAGCATGATGGTTTTCTTGTACATTTTGCTTTGGTGGCGAGGTAAGTATTAAAGGAAATGATTCCAAACTGGTGTTTAGGGTTTGGTGGTGTTGTAAGATGGCTAGCTCGCTCCCCTGATCTCACACCTCTGGATTTTGTCCTGAAGGGACCACTAATAAATATTGTTTTCAACACGGTTTCGATGACGCCAAAATGCATGCAGGAACGCATTGTGGCAGCTTGCCGAGGCATTACGCCAGAGACACTTCAGGCTGCTCGTCGCTCGCTACATGTGTGTTTACATATGTGTATTGCTTTCTATGGTAAACACATCGAGCACATTCTGGGAAAAGACCTTTTGTGAAGAGTTTCAAAAATAAATTGTGCTATATTGCACTATGCATGCGGATGCGATTGCATTTATCCTTAAGTTGGTTTTCTCTATTTTTGTTGTTCATGTGTATGCACTCATTACTCAATTAATGAGTCCAAAATCGCATTCCGTGCCCCTTGCCCCGTTAAGGTAAGCATTACACAGCTATAAGTAGTGGTTCCACCAGGATGAATAATGACGTGTGTTGCTTGCTTACCTTTGTGTGTACAAGTGCACTGACCAATGATACCGGCCTGGTTAACTTCATTATCATTGCACAATGTTTCTTGGCATTTCTGTGTTACTTTACATTGCATATGCTATATCACTAAATTCCTCTTTGCACATAGTTTCCAAAGGAAAATATCATATGTGGTTTAATTATTTCCGTCCATCCATGTTTGGAATAGTCACATTTAGTGCAAACCACATTGATACAACTAGCATACCACTCTGACAATCAAATGACCTCGAGTAACCTATGACTTTTGACTCCAAAAAGTGCATTTTTCACATGCACTTCTGGTTCGATTCTCGATGAGGGCAATTTTGGAAATGCTTGAGTTCGATTCCCGCTCAGGGCATTACCAGTTTGGGTTCGATTCCCGAAGAGGACACTACATATTTTTTTTATTTTTGAAATTTCTTTTTTTTATTCAATTCCTGAAGAAAGCAATTTTGAAGTTTGTTTTAGGATTTCGGAAAATTTTCAGTCAGATTCTCAGACAGGGCAATTGATGTGATTCTATTTTGGATTTCGGAAAATTTAAGAGTGCCCAGTTCGTTTCCTCGACGTAATACTGGATATATTTTATATTTTTGGAATTGGTATATTTTGTGATTACCGGGTTAAATTCTCTGACAGGACAATTTTGGTAACTACGCAGTCATGGGTGTTGAATTGTCAACTGTTGAATCACAACTGTGGAGTAGTGAAGAGGGAAATGCAGTTGGATATGTACATTAAACTATCCACCTCTCCTCCTTCCCCCTGCTATACTGCCAGAGATGCGATGAGTTGATTTGGCAAATGTTGTAGGCTGGGAAGCCACCAGATTTGCTACTCTGACAACCAGCGAGCACATTGTTTTGTTCGCAAATTTGTTAACAGTGGATGAGGAGGTCTAGGGTTAAGATTTTTGACCTTGGTTTGACTCCTTCTCAAAACTAAAATAATTTTTTTTTTCATTTTCATTTCTTGGTAAAGTATGGATTAGTGGTATAGGGTTAAGGTAACGGAACTCGTTTCGATGAGGGGAGGAGGTAGTCTCTGCTTCGAGTCCCCGTCGAGGGTATTTACAAACTATATATATATATATATATATATATATGTGTGTGTGTGTGTGTGTGTGTGTGTGTGTGTGTGTGTGTGTGTGTAGAATCTTCGCCCAATGGCTATGAACACCCTTCCATAATCAGCAATAAATATTCGCGCAATTGCATAATATACACATTGCGTAAACACCGACTCCTTATGCACTTGCATAACCACGTCCTAAGATTAAGAGAGTCAACTATCGGATGACCTGAGATTGTATATATCAATGCTTTTACCCCGAGGTGATATAATGGAATCATGTCAGCTGCATGACATTACATCGCGCAAGCCTATGCAAGTCCGAATCTGTCTATGCATGTTAAAGGATATTCTATGTTTATAATTATTGTTGCATCCAAAAAATTAGTTGATATACTGTTCTCTGCATAATCATGGGTTTACGTCAGGAGACATAAGGAATCACTTCATCACTCATTAAGAATAACATATATGTAGTCCTATAACAAATTATGATTAACTAGAGAGAGTATTCACTGGCAAGTAGTTTTAATGTACTGTTTCGAGAACCATAAAGGATGTTTAGAATTATTTAATCATGTTTTAAGTAAATTATCGAGAGTATTTGCAAAGTGAACTTCCCCATGCATCTAGTATGTGTGTAATGAGCTGAAACCAATTGCCCATCAGCCGATTAATACACAACCAACGAGGTTGACAGACTGTATTATATTGTAAAGTGCTTTTTAATGTCCCCCGATTTTATGCTTGAAAGCTTAGCAGAGGACGGCTTACAGACTAACTTATAACCTAGTTATAATCAACACCCATGCCTTACCCCAGATTTGAACCCAGAGCCTCCCGCAACCCAGATCGGTGGCGTACCAACCGACTGTGCCACAAGAGATCGGCGAGGTGGAAAAACAACTGTAGAATTAAGAAATTACACCTTGCATCATTTTCTGTAATGGTTACTTAGATTTTAATCACATTGTGAATCAATATGCATAATTACATAATGAACCACAAAACGAGAATAATTCCACCTCAACTACATATCCTACCCGAAGCACACCTTATGTCCAACTAACCAAATTCTTTATATTATGTATAACTTACATGCATACCACGTTCTACATACCAAATGCAGTAAAAACAAATAATAAAACATTATGCCTTTCCATTACCTATCTCACTTTGTCTACAACTTTTATAGTGTCATCAATGCACTAACAACGAGCAACTGCAGTTCGTCGAAAGACAAAGAACAACCTACCACCACCCAGCCTCCCCATGCCAGACTGTCTTCGTCTCTTAACACGAGAACAATGCTCTCCACGACTCCGAAAATATACAGGTGAGGTCTACACAAACAACGTCATTGCATTATTATATAATAATCTTACACATATACTCAATTAAAGTTTACCATTATATTAACTTTTATTAACTTTTTTTTCTCTTTTCCATTTTTCAAAATAATTATTAAATTTGAAAAAAAAAGTTAAAACCCCTATTATATTTACTAAATTCTCACTCTCCTCCACCCCATATATGATTCGAAAACCTAATTTGACATTATTGCGTTATGTTAGAAGAAAATAAGATTTGATGTTGACCTAATTTCGCATACATTTACCTATCACTCAGGAATTTAAAAATCTCCAATTGAATCTAAATACGATTTAAAACCTTGCCTCAACTCCTATCGACACTAACTTTCGTAATAGATGAGGTATTGCTTCGAACCCCGACAAACTGAAAACATATATACCTATATATATTTATTGCAACCCTAATAATGGTGTTTATATTTATTGTATCACATTTTATGATTCAAATCCCAGCAAAGATAAATATGTATATACTGTTTTACTAAATGTATGTGAATTTAATTGAATATCATGTAGATGACATCCAGTCCATCATGTAGATGACAAGAGAGTCTGTACGCATCTCTATAAATCTTCCCGAGAGGATAGCATTTATACTACAATGTATAAATAAACTCTCAAAATGTAGGCATTAGGACGACTAACCTACATGAAAAGGAAAGAATTAACAACCCGCCTGCAACGATCTGCCTGCGCAAACTACATTCCACAGCATGCAATCATAATTATAAAGGTTTTTTAAAACACTCATATTTCATACACCAAACATTCAACACACACACCACACCGCACAAGCGTCTCAACAGGCGAATGATTACACCGATCGTTACCCTTATAAGAACTTTTAGTGAAAAAACACATCAAGCGTATAAATAACTGGTGAAACCGATGGGTAAAGAATAATAACCAACTCCCCAATCACATTAAAGACAATTTGTATGATGAAACAAATAATCACAATTGTATACTTAAACACCAACCCTATCAAACACTGACATTTCAAATAACCTTGTAGAGAGCGAATAGGCTTACTATGACAATATTATTATTAAAACCATAACTTTCCAACATCGAGATACTCCTCGCAATAGCAACAACTTATTGCGAATACTGTTCCTTACCAAAACCAATATAGTTAAACACTTCTCATCTCGCAGATTGAATATATATAAAATATGAGTAGATATAAGATAGGAATAAATATACAAGGAAGCAAAATAGTATGTAATGTAGGACTTAACATAATTACATGTAAGGTGTGATTATGCATAATTATATATAAGGAAGGATTATATATATGTATATATAAGATGGTATTATATTTATTTGATTATAAAATGTTTTATTCTTCTGAGATGAATGTGTATTTAGGGTTCTCAGAATACTCCCCTGCCACAAATATCTTGTAATTTTTTCTGCAAATATGAAATTTAAAAAAAAAATTGTGAATATTTTTTTATATTCTAAGCAGTATATTTTGATTGTAATGGTAAGAAGGTTAAATGTTAATATTCTATGACATCATCCAAGGATTAGGTTAACACTTTTCACTATAAAAATATTTTCTGAAATTGTCAGGTTTATTGACTCGTCTAAGATGATGCATTTATGCCCAGCTTACTTGTAAGATGATCGTGGGTTCGAATCCCATACTTGAAATTAATTTTCAGATGTATATTCAGATAATCGAGATGGCCAACAGAAACTATTTGTTCTGCTGTATTAACGGTAATAATCATTCAACATATAAGCAGGTTTTAACTTCTTCCCTGTTTATATGGTTTTCAAGGTAGTCTTACTGTTGCAAACATAACACATTCTATGAGATGGTGTAAGATATTTCAGGAAAGTGTTGGGGGTTGTTGTGGGTGGAAAGCGATGTAATATAGTTGCACAATCTCTCTCTCTCTCGCTCTCTCTGGCTCATTCATAGTTTGTCTGTCGTTCGAGTAAGAGCTCTCTTTCTCTAACTGAGTATGAGTGGCTTAAGACTTAATTACATCATTTTTAGACATACAAAAGCAGCTTATGTGTGTCGCCATTATAAATCATCCATAACATAATTCTCTAGCTTTGAGGGTTCATTGAAAATTGATGGTGTTTTGTTAGAGAAGACGGAAAATTTTATCAACTATTTTGGCATATGGAAAGCTTAAATCACATGCAGCACTCGACAAAGAAACTGAACTCACATACATACCTAAGTAAATACTTCTCAGTACATACAATATGAAATATCATGTGTCTATAAACGTCACTTGTGTTTCTGCAACAGGACGAAGGGACTCTCAGCTGTCTCACACGTATAGAGTGTTTTCAAGGATGTGATACTATTATAGACATACCACATTCAAGGAGTTGGTGTACACATGTCGGAAGAGTGTTGACGTAGCAAGAGAAAAAACAAAGGCATATCCAAGACTGAAAGATGTATAAGTGTAAAGAAGAATGGTTGTTTGATGGATTTCGAAGGTTAGATAGCTAGATAGCGAATGGGATGTCTAGGTGTATTATAACACTGCATCAAGCATATTGCTTTTACATATTCATACTCAGCAGATGTATATTCGCACTGTCTAAATGGATAACATAAACTGCTTGTTATGTTCTTAAATCGGTTAGAAAACATACATCCTGTAAGAATTTTACATCTTCAGCGGTTGTGATGGAAGGTATATCGCCATAAGTGGAATAATGTAGTGATAGTATGAGCCCTTGTAATATGAATAAGGTAAGAGCTGTAGAGAATATGTCAAAATCGTCAATGGTAACACGAAAGCCTTCAGATTATGGGAGTCGAAGTTATACAAGAGTTGCCAATGTTTGTAAATATTTTATCAAGACATTCACGACTAGCTCCACGGCCAGATAAGATGAAGCTAGTAACTGTATATTCAGCATCTCATACAAGATGTATCCATGTGATAATTGTGGTGTTGGTGATGTATATGCGAATAGGTGTATGCGAAATGGCCTCAACAGGATTTGTTCTATAAAAGTAAACTAAATAATAAATTTGTTTTCTTGATTGGAGAATATTTTTAAGTGTATATGAGTAATAATATGTATTTTGAAAAGTGTGTGTGTGAATGAATGTTAATGTGTGAAAGACAATTGTTTTATTCATTCCCGCTTTATTATATACTGTTCGGGAGAAATGATTATGTGTAATATTTCGTTTATCAGTTGGCATTATGCAAGCAATAACACGTATTCGTAAAACAATGCTAACTGTGGATAAATGACTGTGTTAACGCCCTTCTGAAAGAGAATAGAGTACTATTTAGCAAATGATCAAAATACTATGAATAATAAACATAATACCAACATTAGTTAGTGGTTTGCTTTCTGTCAAATTAAATTGGTGATCTGTAATATACACATGATAAACCATCATAAAGCCTACAAACAGCATTTTCGTTTTTTGGTTGATATGGAATACGTTTGAAAAGAAAGTGAATTTATGAAATTATGCTGAAAACCATAAGTTCTTGCTGCCATAATAATGCAGGTTGAGCATCATATTTCAGTTCGAAGTCAACATAAAAATCCACGTTGGGCTAATGTTGCTCCGAGTGACATTTTGATGTTGGACTAGCTTACATTTCCCAACATTGACCTAACGCCAGAGTCAGATGTTGGGTCAAGATTGGATCAACAAAAAGTTGCTACTGGGGTACGAGGTCACACTGTGGAATGTTGTTTGTATAGGCAGATCACTGCAGGTGTGTTGTTAATGGTCTCTTTTACAGGTTGGACATCCTCATGCCTGCCACACAAGAGATCATCTCTACACTGTGTTATAAATGCTATCCTCTCGGAAATATTGTTAGAGATGCGTACAGTCTCTCTTATATGTCTTAACTGTTCTATACAATGCCCTGGATGTTATCTACGCAATATTAAATTAATTGACATACATTTAGTAAAACTGTATACGTATGTTCACCTTTTCTAGGATTTGAAGCATATAATGTGATGATATAAAAGTTATTACCATCTTTTACGTAGCAGTAGAAATATCGCTATATATATAATTTTATTTTGTCGGGGTTCAAAGCAATAATTAATCCATTACAAAACTTAATATCGATAGTATTTGAAGCAAGGTTTTAATACGTATTTATCTTCGATTAGAATTTTCATAAACTGATTGGTAAATATATGGGAAATTCGGTTATCTTCTAAACTTATATCCTTTTAACATAAAGAAATAAGGTCGTATTTGGTTTTTGGATGCACATCTGGGGGAATGAGTGTTTTAAGTTATATATAACAGGGGTTTAATAAATAGTTAATATTATAATACAATAAATTAAAATATTATTTTGAAAAAATAATTAAATAATTAACTTTAATTATGTATATGTGTATAATTATTATATCATAAGCACGACGAACTTTTTGTGTAGCACTCACCTGTATCTTAGCGGGGTCGTGGAGAGAGTTGTCCTTGTCTTGAAAGATAAAGACTGTCTGGTATAGGGCAGCTGGGTGGTGGTAGGTAGTTCTTAGTCGTTCGACGACCTCTAGTGGCTTGTTGGTAGTGTGTTGATGACATTATTATAAGAGTTGTAGACATTGAGAGATAGGTAATGGAAATGCATAATGTTTAAGTGTTTATTTTGTACTGCATTTGATCATTATAACATGGCATGTAAATATGTTATACATGATATAAAAACGTTGGTCAGTTGGACGTAAGGAGTGCTTCCGATAGGACGTGTATTTTAGGTGGAATTATTCTCAGTGTTTATTCATTACATAATTAAATATATTAATTCATAATGTGAATAAAATTTAAGCAACCTTGAAAGAATATGAAGCAAGGGGTAAGTTCTCAATGCTATAGTTGTCTTCAACCTCGTTCGTTGTGTTTTATCGCCTGATGGGTACTTGGTTTCAACTCATTATGCACATACTAGATGCATGGTGATATTCATTATGCAAATACTATCGATAATTTACTTGCTACGCGATTAAAGAATTTCAGTTATTCTATATGTTTCTCGAATCAATATGTAAATACTCCTTGCATGTAAATACACTCTCTAGTTATTCATTATTTGTTATACGATTATATATATATTACTCTTTATGAATGATGAAGTAAGTCCTCAATCCCTCGATTTAAGCTTTTACCACATCCCAAACCTAAAATATTCGAAAAATATTTTTAAGGTTTCCAAAATGTTGTTTGGGTGTTTCATCCAACAAAATGTTAGCTTATGTAGATAACAGTTAATCACGCCATTTTTCGGAAGCGTGCGAGAATTTATTAGCTATTTACAACACGCCTTTCCTACACTAAATGCAAAAATAATTAAATGGCCTTTAAAATGTCAGGGCATGTTTGACTTGCATCGACTTGCTCGGTGTAATGTCGTGCAACCGATGGGATTCCATTTTATCGCCTCGGGTTAAAAACATTTATATATGCAATCTCAAATTTTTCGGGAGTTAACTGTCTTAGGGTTAGGACATAGTTATGAACGTGTTTGCACAATGTATATATTATGCAATTTCCCGAATATTCATTGCTGATTATATGAGTATGTACATAGTCATTGAGTGAAGAGTCAATATGTGAACTTGGTATGTAATTACTCTAGATGGGGAGTTGAAGTAGAGACTACCTCCTCCCCTTATCAAACAGAGGTCCGACACCTGAACCGTAGATAACCTCTATCATACTTAATCGTTACATTAATATGAAAAAAAACCTTTACCATTTTTCCTGAGGGGGAGTTGAACGAAGGTCCAAAACATTAACCTTAGACCTCCTCATCCATTGTTTATCAGTTCGCGAATAAAAACCATTATTTTTCTTCTTGTTCTGAGGAGGACTCGAACCAAAGTTGGAATCCATAAACCTAAACCCTCTTACCCATACATAATTGATATACAAATGGAAACAAACGTTATTCTTTTTGCTCTGAGCGGTACTTAAACCAGGGTCCGACAGCTATATCCTATAGCCCCTTGCCCTGGGTGAAATCTAATGTGGGTTAAATCCTACACTGACTGTGAACCGACGTCGACTGCTTTCAAACTTGTAGTGCACATTATTTAACTAATATTCCTCATTGATATATATGTAAACTAGTGATCCAAAAGTCGACAAGTCAACACCTGTAATTGTGCAGTAACCAAAATTATCCTGTTTGGGAATCGAACCTGGTGCTCTCAAAATCTGCGAAATCCAAAAATATAAAATATGATAAGTGTCATGTCCAGGATTCGACATTGGTACTCTCAAAATTTCCAAAATTCAAAATATAATAATATTAAGTGCCATGTCCGCGAATAGAAATCAAAAACTTCCAAAATCCAAAAACAATGTTCAAAATTGCCTTCACTGGGAATCAAAACCAAACCAAAAATTTCCAATATAAAAAATATTTATTGCCCTGTTCGGGAATCGAACACAAACCGGAAATGCCTCAAGCGGTAATCGAACTGGAAGTGCATTGCACGAAGTGCATGTGCAAAAAAATAACTTTTCGGAAAGTAGCTCAAAAGTGCATTCAAATGTTGGTCGAGGGGTCTAAATTCAAAAGTTACTCGAGCTCAATTGATTGTCGGAGTGGCATGCTGGTCGTATTCGGATTACATGATCTCAAACCATTCCAGAAATTTTGGGGCTGTCCACATTTGGCAGACTATCATGTATATTGTTAGCTTCAAATTTTTTTCTTCAAGATTGGTTGTCTTATATTAAGTTATGTTTGCCACGACGGAGAAATGTGTTGGGGGAAATTTTCACAGTTGGCAGGGTCATTGCCTTGTACGTCGAGCTGACCCTTTGCGGAGGGCATTGGCCTCCCAACAGTTCAATGTACATCAACTGCTGGCCGTGAAGATTAGTTGGCGCGATGCAGCCCAGCCTATTGTAGAACGCAGTTAAGTAGTAGGGCATGGTATGTTATATATATAGACCAGGGTTCCATAATCCGGCTCGGTGGTTAGTGCAGCCATTTTATATTCCACTATTTTGGAAATTTTCTTACAAAATCACGTGTTTTTAGCCAAAAATCACTTGTTTCTACCCAAAAATTACTTCAGAAATAAATTATTTTACCCGAAAATGGTCTTCTTCCTTTAAAAAAAATCCCATTTTGCTAGTTGCAAAAAAAATTCTACCACAGAAAAATTTTCAGAGGTTTCTAGCCGCCATTTTTACCCTCAAAATCGACTAAATTTTCTTAGAAATTTTCTTTTTCCTTAAAAAGTGGTCATTTTCGCGTTGAAATCAATATTTTCACCTACAAATTCCCTTTTTTCACTAACAATTTCCTTAAAATAAATGTACAAAAAGGTATCAAAAATTACTAAAAAACCGTATATATGTATAAAATATAAAAAAAAAAAACAAAAAAATACAAAACAAATCACAAAAATGTAATACAAATATAAAAAAATCTAAGAACACATCACATTAACCTCACATTCATCCCAGCACCCTAAACAATAACTCTTACGTATTCACCTTACAAAACTACAAAACTAAGTAAAATCACAAAAAAATATACCAAAAATTTTTTATCCAGCATGTCTATCATGGCATCATTACCATCAGACACCAGACAAATATCATACCACCCATCAAACAACCCACCTGATTATACCAACCATCCATACCAATAAAAATGCTGACCACCACAACTCAGACATATGAAACAAAATATGAGTAACCCTGCTGACCAGGTGTACAGGGTACTATACCAAATATAAACCAGCAAACTTCAGTCCTGCCACATATATCACATTGTAGTCATACAATGCAACACAACAACTACTCATTACATACCACCCGCATCATCAATTTAGCACACTGACTATAAAATATTAGGTGTCATGCCTCCAGCATACCAACATACAATACAATCTGAACATAACAACGAACCACCACAGCAGATAACCATACCAATTAAAACATACAGCCCAAACCTTATCATTCGCTCTAACCCTAGCATACATCAGTCATACTTGTAATAATACACAACTTATCAACCTCCATACCTCAGACTTACTGATCAGTCATAACCGTCAAACATATTGACTACCATTTCAGCCCATCTAACTTCACCAGTTACAAATATAAACAACCCAAACCAGCCAACACTAACTCATGCATGTAATCTGCTCTATCAACCAACACCAGAAGAAATATACTCATAATTCATACCTCTTGCAATAACTCAGGCATAACTCTACCATTAAGTCCACACTTATCTTACCAAATATTTACTTACTTCTCATACTTTCTGTTCTGCTAATAACACCAACCAAATAATTACTAGTCACTATACCACCATACCAACCAACCATCCATTATAACCAATGTGTACCAAGCAATTATACAGCTGAGGCCAGCCCATAACCTAAAACCCATTCTTCTTGTTTGACCAACCAACACTGCTTATAGTTACCAACAATACCATCCACTATAAATATAGAATAGCTCAACCATTTGTCCACACAGACCCTACAAATCAATACATACAGGCCATATCTGTGACTGATTCAATTTCTTTTCTTACCGCCCACCATGCTGACTGACACCAGTCAAATATACACTCACCGCCCTTAACAAACACTTTAACTCAAGCATGCGTCATCATTACTTGGCCCACCGACACACAGGTATAGTCCATGCCATTCGACATACACCAACAATCGCAAGACAGATATACTGTAAAACATATAATTCAATATACTAACCATATCATCCATGTTAACTCAAATTTACCAAGCAAATTTTTATAGTCCAAAACAATTTGCAATACAAACATTCTTACCATCAGTTAAACTAACATAACTTAACCTACTAAAGCCCAAAAATCCTAACATACCTTAACGTACCAAAGTTCCGAAAAAAATTATATTTATCCTAAGTCACATATGTCGTACATGCCTAGCACTATTTACGCCACTTAAGAAGATTTTACATCTCCAAACATTAGAAATGCACTTCAAACAGATTGCAGCCAATAGGCACATTTTTCATGATAGTACATATGTTACCACTAGTATCTTCCAGTGAGTATGGTGTGCTAACTGAGTTGATTGCGGTACTAATTGAGGTGTTGATTGTGGTGGTGATTGCGGTTACAGTTCTGATTGTGGTGTTGATTGTTGTGCTTATAGTGATTGCTGAGTTGATTGTGGTGCTGGTTGCGATTGCATTGCTGAATGTGGTGTTGATCGATGTACTTATTTCGATAGCCATCCTAATTGTGGTGTTGATGGGGGCGATGATTGTAATTGAGGGCTGATTGTGGTGCTGATTGCGATACTGATTGTGGTGTTGATTATTGTGCTGATAGTGATTGTGGTGCTGATTGCGATTGCAGTGCTGATTGTGATTTCAATGCCAAGTGTGGTGTTAATTGCGAGTGTGGTGCTGATTGCAGTGCTAAGTGTGGTGCTAAGTGCGATGCACCTGTGTACAGGCCACTAGTTAAAATTAATTCCGTCTATTTTAAAATAAATTGATTTAGTCCTAACTACAAAATCTGAAATTTGGACTTATTTCATGTAATAAACTCGCTTTAAAAATTATATATTTAGTTCCCCCGATATGTTCAATCACTTCCTGATTAAACAGTATAGGCACTTAGCAATAAAAGTACCTAGAACTACAGCAAATTCCCACAGTGTTTCGGTATAGGTCTATGCACAACTTGAACTCTGTTAGTTACACTGAACTTAGAAAAATTTTATACCCTATTCTGAAAGTGGAATATTTTCTACTCCTCTGCAATGTTATGCTAGGACTTGTAAATTTTACCACTGGTGTAGGACTTGGAATATTTCTGACATTCTGCAAGACTAATGAAAAATAATTCCTTTGTATATACGACTTAGAAAATGTTTTCTTTTTTTGTAGGTCTTAGAAAAAATGCTAACTTTGTGTGGGAATTTGAATATCTTTGCCTCGTACGAGATTGAATATTTTTCCATTTCGTCAGATTGGTTCCACATTGTGTAGGAATTAGAATATATTTTTATGTTGTGTAAGACTCGGAATATTTTTTAACTTAGTCGCCTCCATTCTACCCAGTGGCGTTTATTACACAGACGCAAGGTAAGCAATGCTTGCCTTATACATAATGGAAATATTTGACCCTTTACATATTTCGCCTTAACTTTAAACACATTTAATTCCGAGTTTCCCGTTTCTGATTCGAGAAACGTAGTCTTCGTAACTCTAGTACTGTATACACATAGCGTTGCTTTATAGTATTTATTTCCACAAATGGGAGAGAACTCGAACTCGCAAAAACAACAACACGGGCAGGGTACGCAGGCGTTTTGTTTGCGTCCTCCAGTCCTCCATTTTTCCTTGGAATGTTGATGAAAGTGTTGGGGAAAACTACAGTTTTCTTATTATTTGTAATGTGATCTCTAAATAATATCAAATTTAATTATTTTTACATGCATTTCGTTTCCATTTATACAACTAAAGTTAGGTATAATAAAACGGCAAATACATGTGGAGGGTAGGCAAAGTTAGAAGTTGCGTTTTTTAGTAGAAATTGGTTACCTTATAAAAAACGCACTACACGCCACTGATTCTACCCCATGTCAGGACTTCTAAAATATACCTTTCGTTTAGGACTCAACCATTCCTGTACTACTTTACTTAGCGATAATGCAGGTCGCGGTACCATGATCGTCGATGTCAAAGGCATACGTTCATATTCAAAATTCATCCCTATCTTATATATTTATATATACATAAGTTATATATTTAGATATATACTTGGCTTATATATTTATAAATATTTATTTTTAATATAATTAAATATATGTTCATATCTTGTATATGTATATTCCTATCATATATATGAGAATATTTGCGTGTGTTCTTTTGAGAATAACAAGTATTTGGGTTTTCTCATAGCGTCCCCATACCACGAAGATGAATTGCAAATAAGAATGTATACCTTTGACATCGGCAACCATAGAGCCTCGACCTGAATCATCGTTAACTAAAGTCCTACATGAATGGTTGAGTCCTACACCAAAGGTAAAATTTTGCAAGTCCTGACATAGGGTAGAATGTATGTGACTAAGTTAAAACAATAATCCTATACCTGAACGATATTAAGGTATATTATAAATCCTACGCATGGTGGAACAAATGTGACTAAATGGAAAAATATTCAGTTTTATACGAGGAACAAATACATACAAATTCCTACACTATGTTAAAATTTTTCTAAGACCTACAAAACCTGAAAAAATGTTCTAAGTCATATATGAAGTGGAATTTTTTTCCTAAGTCCTGCAGAATGTCAGAAATTTTCCAAGTGCTTCTCCAGCGGAAAAATTCACGAGTCACATTAAATAGAAGTAGGAAATATTCCTTGTTCAATATATGGTATAAAATATTTGTAAGTTCAATGTAGACTACCGTAGTTCTACTAGGAACTTTTATTGCATAGTGCAAATACGATTAACTAAGGCAGCTATTGAATATACCGTAGATTTGGATGTATACTTTTAAACTAGATCATAAAAAACTAGTGCACATTTTAGCTTTTGGTGGTAGGACTGTATAATTTTATATCAAAATAGAGGGAATATATTTTAACTTGTCACCCGCGCACACACGCATAGAACTTTGCACTGTAAGCAGCACTACACTAAGCACCCCACATAGCACCAAAATTAGCACCTCACTTAGCACTACAATCACAATAAACACCACACTTATCACCAAAAATACAATTAGAACTGCAAACACAATCAGTGCTGCAATCGAAATCCGTACTGTAATCAGTACTACAATCACAATCAGCACTGCAAATAACACTGCAATCAAAACTGCAATCAGCACCACTATCTCAATCAGCACCGCAACGGAACTGAAACCAGCCCCACAATCACAATCAGCAACGCAATAATCACTGCAATCACAATCAGCATCACAATCTACACCACAATCACCGCACTTAGCACTGCATTCACTGTACACATTTTACTCAATGGAAGATAGTAGTGGTTACATACACATTAAGATGCAATATATTATTTTACCCGTGGACATTTTGATAAAAATGTAACTATCTCCCACAAATCGAGACAAGGAAGCGTATTTCCTAATAGAGTGAGGTGCATCATCGCAGTTACGGATGGTAAGAATTATTGTAATATGGGCTGGCCTTGAATGTATGATTCATTGGGTAGGATGGTTCCTGAATTTATATTTGGCTATATTAGAGTTTAAATATAGTTTTTCATGATACGACTGTATATTTGAGAATGTGATATTAATGTTACTCCAAGTGCTGACTGGCTGCAGTCTGCTTGAAGAGCGCTTCTGATGTTTGGACCTGTGACATTTTCTCATGTCGCTGCGCTGAAATAATGCTAGGCATGTTGGACACTTGTGTGCATAGGATAAGTATATTTTTCCTGGCCTTTGGTAAATTAAGGTAGGTTACGGTTTTTGGGCTTTAGTAGGTTAAGTTATGTTTGTTTGAATGATGGGTAGAATGTTTGTGTTGCAGATTGTTCTGGAATAAAAACATTTGCTTGGTAAATTTGGATTAACATGAATGGCATGGTAGGTACATTGGGTGATATATTTTCCAGTATATCTTTCTTGCGATTTTTGGTGTATATCAAATTATGTGGACAGTATGCGTGTTTCAGTGAGTCCTGTAATGATAAGGCATGCTTGAGGTAAGGTGTTTGGTATGAGTGGTCAGTGTATTTTTTACTGGTGTAAGTCGGTATGGTGGATGGTATGGAAATAAATTTATTTTATCACTGGTATGGGCTGTATGTTTTGCTTAGCATGATCTGTATGGACGAATATATGAGCTATGCTAGCTATATAGTTGGTGGTATTGTTGGTTGATATAAGCAGTATTGGTTGGTAGAACAAATATAATGTGTGCTAGGTTATGGGCTGGCCTCAGCTGTACAGTTACTTGGTACACTTTGGTTATAATGTATGGTTGGTTGGTATGGTGGTATAGTGACTAGTAATTATTTGGTTGATGTTGACCAGTAGAGCAGAAAGTATGAGAAGTAAGTAAATTTTTGGTATGATCAGAGTGAACTTGATGATAGAGTTATGCTTGATTTGTAGTAAGAGGTATGAATTTTAAGTATATTTCTTCTGGTGTTGGTTGGTAGAGCAGATTACATGCATGAGTTATTGTTGGCTGTTTTGGGTTGTTTATATTTGTAACTGGTGAAGTTAGATGGGCGGAAATGGTAGTCAATATGTTTGACGGTTATGACTGATCAGTAAGTCTGAGGTATAGAGGTTTGTAAGGTGTGTATTATTACAATTATGACTGATATGTGCTAGAGTTAGAGCGAATGATATGGTTTGGGCTGAATGTTTTAATTGGTATGGTTATCTGCTGTGGGGGTTCGTTGATATATTCAGATTGTATATTATGTGACAATGTTGGAAGGTTCTCGCCTAATATCTGATGGTTGGTGTGGTTAATGGTAGGTGTTGGTGGTACGTAATGAGTAGTTGTTATGTTGCATTGTATGACTACAATGTGATCTGTGTGGCATGGCCGAAGTTTGCTGGGTTATGTTTGGTATAGTACCCAGTACAATTGGTCATCAGGGTTACTCACATTTTGTTTCGTATGTCTGAGGTGTGGTCAGCTTTTTTATTGGTATGGATGATTGGTATAATCAGGTGGTTTGTTTGATGTGTGGTATGATATCTGGCTGATATCAGATGGTAATTATGTCATGACAGATATACTGGAGTTACGATTTTTTGTAAATTTTAAATTTTTCTGTAAATTTTTCTATGTTTTGTAGTATTGGAAGGTGTGCAGGTGAAATTACTATGTAAATGATGTTTAGAGTGCTGGGATGAGTATGAGGTTAACATGATATGTTCTATTTTATTTTTATTTTTTTTTAGGAATTTTTTTAGAATTTTTTGTACTGATTGTAGAGTTTTGAAACAATTTTTTAACGTATTTTTTACAAAAGATTTTGAGGAATTTTTAAGGGAAAATGGGAGTTTTAAGGGAAAAGTCTTATACCAAGGTGAAAATTACCGATTTTTAAGGAAGAAGGGAAATTCTTAAGGAAACGGGATATTTCTACGTAAACTTAGTCGATTAAGAGTAAAAAAAAGGTATTTCGAATTGGCGGCCATAATCCTCAAAAGTATATTTGGGGGGGGGGGGGTGGCAGTTTTTTTGCTGCTGGGAAGAACAGAAAATTTTTTAAGGGATAAAGGCCGTTTTTTGGAAAAATAATCGATTTCTCATGTACTTTTCGTGTAGAAACAAGTTTTTTTTTTTTTTGGGTAAAAACACGCGATTTTGTGCGAAAATGCCAAAATGGCGGAGTCCAAGATGGCGGCCAGAGCCACCGAGCCGCATCCTGGAATACTCGTTTTGAACATATCGTGACCTATTACTCGTGTGCTCGGGTGGCTACTGGCCTGGGTTCACAGACCGGGATCTCGCAATTCAGCAGTTGTGAGTCTCGGGACGCAGCGACAGGCGTCGTTTGAGGAGGGAAAGTGTTTGACCGGCCTCGAAAATATATTGAAACTTGGGTCCTGGTCTGAGTCCGGGACACAAGTTAAGCCTAGGCTAAGTGACGGCTTAGCCTAGGGAGCAGTGGTATTTGGAGTGTTCGAGGAGTGAGATCGGGAAACTACGTGGAAGGTGGTGCAGGCGCGCGAGATGGCGACTTCAGCGCAATCGCAGTGAAATTGTTATTGCAATGTGTGACCGTTCTAGTCCATGGAGGACCCCAGCCCCTCTTCTCGAGGGTTTTGAGGGGAAGGCGAGGTCAACGGGGATGTAGAAAATCATTGACGTATAGTTTTGTTAAGGTGTTCAGTTAAATTGTTTTTAAGAGCTCCCCTTTGCAATGGCACTCAAAAGAATGGTATGGCATATAAGTAAAGGTTTAGCATTCTGACGTAAAGGGTAAATGTTTTAATGTTGCGTTGAGTAGATGTAGTTAATTTAATTATTTATGACAGTCCACATAAGGATTTGTAATTTAGTAATGCCTTTATGAGTTAATTTATTTAAGTCTTATTAAACAGCAATTTTGATTTTGAAGTTCATAGCAAAAACATTTTTTAGTTCCTCCCCCACCCCTCCCCTCATTTCGGCGCTCCGTCCTTTTTCAGTACAAGTTCAATGGTTTAGAGGATGTAGTCATAGGTATTCTTTAATAGGTGTGACCTCTCGCAAAGTCTTTAGGAAGAGAAAAAAAAGGATGAAATTATGTTTACTCCTGCCAAGAGAGTTGACAGCTATGATGCTACCTATATATGTTATACTGTATGTTGCAATATATTAATGATTACGGGGAAGCAAAGCAGCCCGTATTCGTTATAAATAAATAAATAAATATATATATGATTTGGTGGAGGTGCCACGCATCCGATCATGTAGATCTTTGAATGATATACACAAGAAATTACCCTGTACTTGAAATAGTTTATTTATCCTAGATATTTAGTGCTTTGTCATGATGGTGAATAGTTAGATATAAGGTAAGTAGGCTAATGTTTTGAAACTACAGTTATCTGAAATGGAGCAAAGTTAATAGGGGAGAATGAAGAGAAGCATAAGTAGGTTTTTTTTTTTCAGAGCGAAGAGTGAACAGGGAAATTTTAATAGTTGAGGCCGATGAAGCTACTATTGGATATTGTATTAAGTGTTAATCTATAAGTTAGATGTAAGGCATGAATTAGAGTTCGAGGTTTAACTATAGCATTTAAAGGCCGAGTGAATTGCGAGGTGACTATTGGTAAGTTAATTTAGTTGTGTGTTTCTGGAATAATTATCCACGTAGGATACGCATGTGTTTTGCTACTAGGATACAGTTAGTGCCACAACAGGCAGGCGCTGTGTCCTAGCGGCGGGCGATGTCATCTAGTGGAAGTTCAGTGACAGTGACGCTGAAGCACGCAGGCAGAAAGTTGCTGCCGCCGTAAGGTGACATTTCTCATTTGTTTATCTGAGAGAGGTTACGATAAGTGCGCCTTTAATGCAGCTGTTAGTTGTAAAATCATTATAGTTTTCAAAATATACAATCAAATTCCGACACAAGAGTGTTACAGGCAGGTTCAAAATGTTGAATTAGAGTCTAAGCACAGCATACTACATTCGTGTTACAAGCTACGAAAAGAACAAAAACAACTTTTCCTCTACAGTTTATGGTTTTAACTGTTTATTGAATGAATCTTGATAGTTTCGTTTGAATGATCAAAAATCTATTTACGACAATTCTGACGTATATTTTTGACCAAATTCAGAATGCCAATACTCGCTCACCTATTTATAAATCGCACTCATACTGAATCAGTATGCTCTGCACACTATACAAATTGCATGAAATGCAATTTTATGGGAGACAATATCTAGGTGCAAAGCCTAGTATGCTGCAGAATTCGGGAAAATAAGACATTTGAGTGTCATATTTTCAAAACTGATTTGACAACTAATATTCGCATAAAGGGGGCACTTTTCGAAAGCTCTTTCAGATAACCAAATCAAACAATTGTGAAATATCACCTTAAAAGGAATTGCAGTACCACAGGTAGGATGGGAGTAGTGGTGACTATCCCAAGGTGCCACTTCCAGACGCCTGATAGCCAGGGGACTGGCCTGCAAAGGGGTGTAAGATGTGTGTATGTTTGGGGGGTGGGGGGGTTTGCTCCCTTCGGACACCTGGTGGGGGCTATGATGGCTTTCTGGTCAGAGTAGTCTCCTCTCTGTATAGATGGTACCCGCAGGGAGTTTGGGCCTACACTTCTGGATAGTCTCGGTCTGGTCAAAGAACCGGCCTGTAATGAGTGTAAGGCAGTCCATGGAATCTTGGGGTACCATGTGACAAGATGCCTGTTTGATCACTCGTAACAGCTCGGAATGACTAAGCCTGCTCGATTTGGCTGGCTGGCAGGATTATCACAATGTAACCGGCCTTTATACGGGCGTAAAGTGTTCCGACCTCGTGTGGGATACTCGGTGGGAGTGTCCGAGATTACAGATATGACCTCCCTATGCTGATGCGAAACTCTGCCCCACCCTTGGGTGGGAGCATATGGACAGGGAAGTGTCGGGGCTGCTGCCAAGTCCTACTATTGGAGCCCATATGCAACACTGCTGCAGTGGGGTCAGATATGCACCCGACCATAGCTTTTACTGACTCATGGGGACCCGCACCTTCCGTGGTAGTACTGGGCAACACCCTTAGTTGGGGTTTGGCAAACACATGTAACTCGGGCATTCCCCGTGCCTCGTCGTGACCACTCGGGTGTAGAAGGGTATCTGTCAGCAGGAAAGGCTTATTATGGCAGTCAGTAATTACATGGAATGTTGGTGGGCCGGTCGACTCATTTATGGTCAGGTCGTTGGGTCTCAATGTCTGGGTTTTAGTGAAGAACCCAATAGACATGGAAATAGTCAAGAGAGGATAAGGCTCAATGCCTGTGTGGGCCGATCTCTTGGCCAGGACTTGGCGCGCACGTGTGCTGGCAAGCCCAACCTCGGAAAAACCCACAAGGGCCATGGAGTGACCTCTGAGCCGATATCGGAGTTTCTCCCTGTACCAGGTCACGGAGGGAAAGAACTCGTGCTGGCAGTGGTAGCTATTCACTCAGGAGGGAGTGCAAGCAAACGGATATGGTAAAAGTTTAATGACATATTTTTCCTGGGAAATGCCTTCCAGAGACAGCAAATGGAAACAAGCGATAGATACAGGGGAGCATTATCTCCCCAAAATGATGGAGAACAGATAAACTATACAAAATATTAAAGTATAGGAAACCCGGTGGGGCCTGAATGGCTAAGAGGGTTGCAAGTTCATCTTTTTCATAAAAAAGTACCACAGGAGTTTGATTGATTTCAGTGGCACCACAATATGGCAGCACTGGGAGTCATACCCCAGTAGTCGAGAAATGAATTGTATTTGAATTACTGCCGGAGATTATTCCCGTTTCTGTTTCAGATGGGTGTCAGCACTTCAACAAAGTTAAGTTTTTATTTATCACTTTTATGAGTCCCTTGATTTAACAAATGTGTTGTTTCTTTTTAGACGCAGAGCTCCAGATGCAATATAGTGATTTAATGATACAATTATTTATTTATTGTCTGATACTTAGAATAAATAGTGTTGAGAAATAGCAGCAGATTGCTCTGCCCATGGAAGAGAAAATTAAAGAGAAAATAAATATGGATTACATGGAAAAACGTGTTTCAAGGGTAAATGAATGTGTGTCAGTGGGTCTTAGAAAATCCACTGGCAATTTTAGTGAGGAATAAATGAAAACGGCGTACAGTGAGGAGACTTGGGAATGTCTCGTTTTCCAATGGCATGAGGACAGAGGTCCATGGGTTAAACACCCCGAAGGGTAATGGTTGGAGTTGGGAATTTTTGTAGAGAATATGAATTAAAAATTTATGGCCTTGGCAGTTTGCATGTTAATGATGAACTAGTATCAGTTGAGAATGTTTAATATTTTTGAGTATTTAGAGAGATGTATTTGTTGTGAAAATTTTGGAAGTCAGTGTTTAAACGCGCTTTTCTACAAGACAGTGCTGTTCTAGGAGGCGAATGGAAGCACACTTCGTCAAGAGAGGAGAATGTCAGGAGCCTGGATGAGGTTGTCGCCAGCGTAGCGGACGTAGCTGCGAGGGACGTCATCTCCCCCCCCCCCCCCATGTTACAATTTTCGCCCCTTGTCAATAAACCCTCAAAAATTGTCGGGGCATAGCGTCGTCAGTTTGCGAGAAAAGCTGTTAGTCACAACCCGAAATTTAACAAAGCTAATTGGGAGTTTATTTTTATTGGATCTTTTGGCATAATTTGAATTTGTAAACAGGATTTGGTTTGGTTTTTGTGCGCGGGGACAGTGTTCGTTTGCTTGTAACTTTTTCCTTCGCATTTCTGTGTGTTCGTGTCCCTACATGTCTTTTTGGCATGAGGATTTCTTTAGGTTGGTACGACAAAAGATGGAGATGGCCGACTGGAGCTGACTGAACCACCCAAACGGGGAATTGGCCAGAAGGTGCGAGTTTCGAAAGAGTCCGTTTCTCGTCGTGAGGGGGAAAAGGATGGGCCGAGCCAAGGTTGTTAGAAAGGAGGAGGTTGTCCCGGTTTGCGGGGTAAATGTGGAAAGGGCAGCGACCTCACCCAGCATTACGCAGCCTTACCCTGGCCTTACCGCTGTAGTATTCTGCGTCGTACCATTTTCTAGCAAATGTACCAAATATTTTAGGAAATAAATTACAGGGAATTTTAGTGAACACTGGCAATTTACTACGTAAAAACATATCTGCATGTTTACTGGTGTTTATCTTATAAAGATATACATTTCTTGTAACATTAGAATTCCAATTGCACGAAGTGTTTTTCCCTCGCGTTTATCACCATAGTGTTTTAGATAATGTGTGTCGTAACAAAATGGTCACGTAACCCGATATTGTCTGCTTCGAAGATTACAAATCGCAAACTCTGGGCACTAGCAAAGTAACAAACAATTGACAATCTTATCGTTCCGAATGGAAGTTACAAAACGCCAATTACAAATCGCTAATTACCAATCTCAAAACACATTTTATTAACCAAATGGTCACGTGACCCGGTTGTCTGCATAATCGATTATGTGTTCTCGTGGTTTGCGTTTTGCGTTTTGACAGATTTGAAGCTTTCAAATAACAAATTACCATTTAATCACTGCCATATTTGTTTTTCGTTGTTAGCTACTGTGGGTGAACTGATTTATTATTTTACGTGTAAGCCGAATATATTTGTGTAGTGATCATAAAATCTATCAAAATTAAATTTTCATTTTTATTTACTAGTAAAATAATACTACAATTAAGCCAAAAATTTTAATGTGCCTTTATTTCCAACATTGATATGCCGACCGAGTTATATACTTAATTTTTTTTTAATTGTGCGAGTATCCTTTGCAGTCATTATTAGTTTATATGTTTAATTGCAAACTTTTAATCGTTCTACATTTATTTTTACCTCCTACAATTTGTAACATCATTACAGGTCATAGATATTTTACCTAACCTCTTCGCACACTGAAATTGTTCGTGGTATAACTTCGCTGTCATAACTCCAAGCAGCAGCACATCATTAAACAAATTACAAACAAATATCCGTTTGGAAGTTACAAAATGCAATTTACAAATCGCTAATTTCCAAACTGAAAACCAATTGGAATACGGCGTAGGTCTAATGAAAATATACTACATGAAATGAATGCGATTCTAAAAGTACTAGATAAACACACATTTATATATATTTGATTTTGTAATCTCGTCACACTAAAATATCAGTCTTAAATATCATAACAAGAATAAGATACGTTAACAATTTTCAAAATAGCAATAAACAGTACTTTATAAACCCTGCAAGTAACAATATAATTTAAAAACATGAACAAAGCTTGCTATTTAAATGTGAACAATGACGATTTTTATTAATATATAAACTTATGCATTTGCAAAATACTATATTAAAGCTTACATTTATGAATGTTTATAGGCTGAGAGATAATGCATTCTTACAGTTAAGACCATGCGAATTGTTGCTTCTTTCTCTGCTCCCTTTTTAAACTGCTAGTTTCTTCTGCTTTCTTATTTAAATGCCTAAGACGAAAAAATGTTTTTGTTATGGCAAGCTTCATGAAAACTTTTGGGTTAGTTTCTAGAAATTTTGTCACCAGAGAACGATAAAATGTTTTTAAGATGCCTGCCTCTGTGTTTATCTCCTTACCATGGGGATGCTGAAACATTCGTTCCGCTTCTTTCACAGTATTTAGAAAGGTCGGCGACGAAATAGTTAGACCACCTGGAACAATTTTTTCTATCCATCCATCTAAACAAACACGAAATAAAATGCCATAAGCAGTGTATTTACTGATAATAATTTAATTAATTAAGAGTGTATCTGAGCAAATCAACATAGCTTCATCTGCAGGATCATCAGAGGCGAAACATCCGTCGCTGGTGCTGTAAGCTAGGTAGCCAGCAACATAACGCAGTGCTTCATTCTATTCTGTTGTCATGTCAGGGAAGGACACGTCACAGGATTTATGCTCTGTTGTGTTAAGCACTCTTTCCTCTTGGCAAGTGTTTAAAGAAATAAATATTTGGCCTGTCAATTTGGCTTATCAGCCAAGCTGTCATCACTTACACACGCACCAACTGGCAGAGGTATTTCGCATCCTATCAACAATAAACGTAGCCTATACTTGAAATCCACGGTTGTGGTGTTTAGGCCATGTCCAACACTTCTAATACGTGAAAAAAAAAAAAAATTCCAGAACGTCTTGATTGAGACGAGACGTGAGGATGCACTTCAATGAATATCTCACATTTAAAAATTCACCCAGTTCACGAAATGAGTTTATTGTTACTAATATGTCTGTCTGGAACCGCATTAGACATTTGTGTTGCAATATCTTTGGTGATCTGGAGTACATGCCATCAAAGAATTTATCCACTTTTTTTTTAAATTGCCCGATTTCTTGCTGACATTTGTAATGTAACAAAAGACGCATAGCATTATGATGTAAAAAAAGTTTCACCGCGTATTTAACTTTCTGCCTTGCTCTACGTTTGAAGTTTAAATGCACATCCGATAGCTTGGAACATAGCTTCAGTTCCGTGTCTTCTATTATATTGCTTAAGTGTTCTTTGCGTATTGCTGTTCCATTACGCAATTGTCTGCCAAAATCAAGAAAGATATTTCTCAGTAATTTTATAAGATGCGGAACATTAGTAAAAACCCACACACTTATTCTTACGTCCGACGGGTTCGGAAACGAAACATTTCTAACCATTATACTTAAACTTTTCCACACGCCTTGATTACTACCACTGACTACTGCAACCACAATAAACCATCTTTCTTCCAAATTTTTAATGACATGAAAAAGTAATCCCTGAGTTACCTATGTGTCGAAATCATAAAATATTGGTTGCTTCCATTTGGAGGCGAGTCCTCTTGCCATTATCACTCGGACATGTTTGCATGGACGAAAAATCTGATCAGCTGTTTGATCATAACAATACCTTGGTTCGATATACATTTTATCCAGAGAAAGAACCGTGTGCCGCTGAGAAAGAGTCATTGTTTGTGACTTTGCATGCAGAACAGTCAAAACTTCTTCGAGGACTCCTGGAGCGCATTTCGCATTTCTCGTTCAGTTCCGTAGAGTCGACAGGCCAGGAAGAGGAATGCAAACTTTCTTCCTTAAATAAGAATAAGCTTTACGCGAGATAGAACGTAACGTTATGACAGCAGCTAAATCTCCGTCTTCCCACCACACTTGCCTTTTGCTTCTAAAATCTTCCCTAATTCTTGCCTGACTGATACTTTACATCGTTTGTGGGTAAATTTCAGGGCAAGTAACTGTGATTCCCAAACTTTGTTTTGGTTTCGTAACTTTAGCTCATTTTGTTTTCTGGTCTCTAGCTGTTTTTTTTTTAAAGTAAGAATTCGCAACTTAAGTAGGTCTATTTCTTTCTGGAAGTGTAGATCTGGTATAAAATTAAGTGGTGGAGCTGCTTCAGTGTTAGCAATAATACTTTTAGTTTCAGAGATTTTATACTTATCCTGCGATACTGTTTCATTATCACTTGATCGAAGTTGTTTTGGTTTTGTTGTAATCAACTCGTTAGCAAGTTTCCTTTCAATGCTTCTGCATTGTAGCTTCTCGCGCAATCAACAGTTTCCTTTCTATTCGGCAAGTTTTTATTTGGAAATGCTTCCGGTTTCAGCAGTTTTATTCTTTTCTCTCATATTAACTCAGCACGAAAATCTCTTTGGTCATCGTCGGTGAAATGCTCAGAACAATTCTCACTGTTTTGTGGTCGAATTTATCATTTCTCGCTCACAGAAATATACACTTTTTCGAAAGATCTTTGTTTTTTTGGGAACCTAAAGTAACTAAAAGATTCGCCTGTTTTCGCTTTGTAGTTTTTACCATTTTGCACGGCAGAACCTGGCATATTTTAAAACTTATAAGAATAGTAGCTATTTATACTATGCACAGTTCAGTAAATAAATAAAGAAATACTTAAAACAGACACAAGAAATGAATGATACGGACAAAAATTTTCACGATGCATGTTGCATATTCCTGGTTCAGTAAGCCACAACAAAAATATATAAATAAGAAAATGATACTTGAGAACTGGCGTGTAGTAGCAGTGCAGCGGACAAACGTGTGCCGGAGCACAGACATGGTACAAGCGAGCGACTGCCTGCTCCAGGCTTCTAAGTCACCTGCCTCTCTCTCGAGTACCGTTACTCTCAGGTCTCAAATCGGCGCTCCCCCCCCCCCCCCAATGGAGGGTGTATAGAATAACTGAAGGGTTTTTGGCTAAGGTGTTGGTGAAGCTGGTCGGAGGCAAATAAGGGATGAAAACGGAGGGGACGAGAGCGTATTTCTAAGGATTACAACCACTGTGTCTTTCAGACTTAAGCAGCGTACGTCTGGTGTATTACATTGGTCAATTACTGTTGTGCGTAAGGCTGTACAAATCGTTGGGATTCGTAACCATATTTGGAGCAGTTGCAAGACAAAGAAATCCTGAAAATGGGAACGAAATTAACTACAATTCACATTCTGTGGGTAACGCGAAAAATTAAAGTTCAGCTAGCAGCACAAGTGCTTAGTTCATCCGTTTGCAAATGCTCTTAATATGTTAGCAGCAGAATTACGACGTCCTCGAGTGTCAAGGTGCACTAGCCACAGTTAAATTTATTATAATATTTGACATATTGTTTGATAATCTTAATTCATCCAGTCCCATTTGCAAAACCTATAAAGCGCCTCTGAAGGAAAGCAATAAATATTTCTCGCTCAACTACTTAAATGAAGCAAAGGAGTAGACTTTAGTACCTCATAGCTCTGAGCGTAAGGGTATTCTAAAGTTACCACGTTAAATTGGGTTTATTGGTTTTCCTTATTTGCATAGAGAGTGTCATCAGAATGTTAGTGGTCGAAAAAAATATTCTTGGCTATATCCTGACAAACATGTTGAGCCAAGATCACATTGAAATATATTTTGGCTGCATCCGAAGACAGTTTGGTTCAAATAATAATCATTCTGCTAGACAATTTAAGGCAGCATACAAACATTTTTAGTAAAATATCAACTGCTGTTTGCCAACGATGAACACTACTCGCTTAATGAGACAAAAAATAAAGGTGGCTTGATATCGTCCTCAAAATATGATGTAGAAATGTGTAGGATAACAAAACCCTATTTTAGATGTGTACATAATAACAGTTAATATTTATATGCATATCTAAGTGCCCAAACATTATTATCTGCAGCAAATACTGCTAGCGAAAGAAGTATTTGTTATAATCTTGACCAGCACTGCATTTCGGTATTTTCTTAGGACACGTCCATGAGTTAATAAAATACATTTTCAAGTGTTATTTTTATCTTAGACTCCATCACGCAAAAAAAGAACGCAATATTGACAGGGAAAAAGGTACGCTCAGTTTTAAGCAGACTTGTCATTTTCAAAAATCAGTGAAGACTTCAGTGTATTTAGAGCTCGGTATAAAAATTACATCGTAATAAAGCGTAATATATGTTGTACTCAAATCCAGCTTACGAAAATAATATGGTTGTAAACAATGCTGCGATTGAAGATCCCTGAACACCTTATAATATGGACGATACGTAAAAATTGACGGAGCTGCCACCTCGAAGCAATTTTATGGTGTACTATTCTGTTTTGGAAAATCATTGATAATGTAAAAGTCTGTTTATGTGTAGCATTTTTTTTTAACATGTGTAATGTTTTACGAATTTTCACAGTACTATATATATGTACGCATACATGTATGAAGGTATATATGGATGCAATCTGATTCCCGGTAATATATATATTACTACACTATTTGAAGATTGTGCAAATTGTGTTCATATGTATATTCTTCTGCTGCCTGTGCAAACTCACAACAGTAACATTTTTAGATTACTGACCATTACACAAAATATAGGTTTATTTTGTGTGTACGTCAATGACTCGAGTATTTTTGGGCCATGCGAAGACAAGTGTCTTACAAATTGGTAACAACCTATAATAATAGGAAATGAAAATTATTTAAGTATACACATTTGTACAAATAAAAATAAGTATTATGGATATAAATACAATTTGTACAATTTTTTTTCTCAAATGTGTTTGTGTACATATGTATAATAGAAATGTTAGATATAATATTGTTCTAATTACAGAAGTAATAAAATTTTTACACTCCACTCCACATTATTTTCCTTCGAGCAATTATACTTAGAGCACTCTTTCATTATATCTCACTATAATGTGATGTGGGAAACATTATATATATATCAGTCTATGTGACGCGGTTAGGCAGAGTGCAGCCTTTCGGATGTGTACAGATTTACTTCAAATAGCTCTCATTTGTTTCACTTCTAAAACTTGTCATCACTCTCTAAACTGGTCTACGTGAGTGCTGCGAACTTTGAAGTAACCATCTATAATTTATAATAGCCTTGTAACGCTTTGTATGAACCATAATATCTGTTTCACATAAAATTATTCAGTCAGCTATGTATTAGAACACGTGACTGAAAGTATTTTCCATGTGGGATAGTGTCGAATTGAATAAACTTGAACATTACCGTGGTACTTACTACGCGAAAACAAACATAGCAAACTATTAGTTACCTGCACTTTACAAAGTGTCGAGTGTTATTTGAAACGGTCGGTAAAAAAAAATTTAATACGAAATCAAAAGGACTATTAGTAATAAATGCAAATGACATATTTCAAGTGATTTCAAACAGTCAAATTATGATATATAAGAATTATCAACTTCAGCAATTGTAAATATGGTTTAGGTAAATTTATAATTTGTGAGTTGCGGCAAACAAAAAGGAATTCCTTGTAACTACTACTAAACAGAAAATGTAGTTGTACTGCCTTGAACCGCTGGAATATATGCCAGCCTTAACAGGCCACCAAAATGAATAAAACGGCCAAAATATATACACCTACTAGCTAGTTTATGTGGTACGTTATCCAACATATCGTTGATTTAAAATAAGCGATGGACGTGATTACATAAAATTACACAATTTAGTTTTAGGTTTTTAGGTTAGAGTTTTAATATTTTTTAAAATTCTTTTACAGATATGTAGGAAAGTATTTCACTTTGGTAACAATTTAATTCAACAATTTTGATTATGGCTGCCATAACATATTCATAATCACAAGTTCCTTGAGTTTTTACTGTAACCGCGCTCCTAACATTAAACAGAAGTGTGAACTGCCGCTGTCGAGAGCGATTGAAACATTTCTCAACTTTAACACGCCGCCAATAGATAAGCACGAGGAGAAATGTTTTGAGAGAGGCATATAAATACATTTTGATGCTTCCTCTCCATTTTATACGCGACGTTTCCCCACATATCTTCAGAAACGAAAAAGTTTACACAATGCTACTTTTTTCTCTGCGCATTTGCAGAAATTATCAGCAACATAAAACTTTATAATAGTTTAAAATAAAAATATTTAAAACTCCGGAAATATAATTACGGCGCCATCGGCAAAAAAGTTTGACGATTTGTCATAAAAAGTTTGAAGTCATTCGGTTGAATAGTTTTTGAGTGGTAGCGAGTTTAGTTTGAAAGATTTTTTGGCAGCTCGAGGCCAACTACGACCGTTTTCGCTTTCTTCCAGCGTAGAAATCGGGGAGTAAACGTCGATAACCGGCTTCACCTCACTTTGCAGCCTGCCCTATACTAGGGCCTCTCCAGATCTGTATCTATATACAGCCTCCTTGGCGCCCCCCTGGGGCCGAGCTGTCGGGAGAGGAACAGGCATGCAATGAGGACGCTTCTCCTCATAGACTAAAGATGAGGTAGAGAGCTTATTCGTCTTTTGCGCATGTACCTAACATTGACCTACCCCAATCCTACACAACTGTCAAAGTCACATGGTCAACAGTGGTGAAAGCGTTTGTTTATATCTTAATTTTTAATTGACAAGCACTACTATATTGATAAAATACTTCTACCAGTTTTAATTTAACCAAACCGTATTACAAATTGGTTAGAGTAATTATACATTCATCTCAAAGCATTTGTTTACAAATCAGTTTTCTAACCTAGAATCCAAACAACGCCATTTTCGCTAAACGTATTGGTGAAAAAAATGTTCAATTCTGGGACACGGAGATTGGTTGTGCGCAGCCAGCGAGATCAGTCTACATCATCTTTAGTTTATCACCCGTATCATTCACATGGTACAGGACAGAACGAGGCTGTGTTGTTCTGTTCGGAGGGTCAGACAGGATGCGATGCCACTCTAGCGTTAGTTCCAGGTGGAAATGGGAGATGTCCACTTGTTCAGAAGGATATTTGGATTGCTGGTACTAGAGATCCTCTCGTCGAACCCATGGAAGTTCCGCGAGCGAGGGATCAACTCAGACTAGAGGATATAGCTTCTGTTGAGATGGTGACTTGTGTGTTCACATACCACAGAAAAGTAATATACTATAATAATATTGCATTGATAGTTTCGTGATTAAGCCCAACCCGTCCAGATTATGTTGATAAAAATGCTGGTAAAAAACCTTTAAAGATTACTGAAAAAGTAAACGAATAGTAAGGAAAATTATTATTACTATTCTTCTAGACAAATAACATTTTGATAAGTTGTTTGACTTGTTATTTTTAAACAAGAAAATTCTGTTAAACATATATAAGTGTTTTAAATCCCATTACTCAAATATTTTGCATGAAAAACTTAAATGAACACAACACAGGCCTACCACTTGGAATCTACGCACGACATACCGAACGAACGCTAATGACTGTATGAAGCTTTCAGCTAAAGTATCCTCTAGGAATTGGAAAACTAATACCAACTTCTGAAGGTTGCGGTTTAGGTAGAATTAATGTTTAGCTGCTGCAGTTTAATGCCGCATTTAAGTGAACGGCACCAACAAGAAAATGCAGGTTTCTAAATTTGTTCAGAACACCATGAAATAAATATATGCATTTAGAATAGTACATCCAAGTAGTAAAATGATTTTTTTAAAAATAAGTTTTGCATTTTACGACATGGTCGTCTTCAACATTTTTCTCCTTCGAATAAATGTTATTTAGAGTTTTTAATATTATCTAAATTATGCTCGTAAGGAATATCTGAAGCTGCAAACTTATTTGACATCCAGAGGGAGATTTATTGTTGCCAGAAAAATTAAGGCTTCTTCAATCACCATCATTTACAGTATACTCTTAGTGATCTGGAATATAACCTTGCTGTATAGTTCACAAATATTAGGTGTTATGCTCTTAAATATCAACGATTAATAATTCTAATATTTTCTTATATTAAACGTAGAAAATAAATTTTTTTTGGTTCAGTATGTATTTATTAACTTATTGGATTTAGCCTTATTTGCCATTTTGCCATTACTAACTCACACACACACATTTCATTTGTAATAAAGGAAAGCATCCTTCAAGGACTTGCCGGTACATTTAGGAGTTTAAAAATAACGAAATTTTATGCCAGTAGGTTCATTGGAGCGAAGCTTTCAATTTCTCGTACAAACCTCATACATTTCCATGACTCACAACGTATTCTAGCCTGTAACATTGCGGATAGAATATACGCCCTGGCCAACATAAAAATTGATTTTGCGACAATTACAAAATAGGGATGGCGTTAGGTTTTGCATGTATGCGGCTCCATTAGCGGGTAATATGTTCGTTGGGAACAAATAGGTACTCGTTTCCACGGAGTTCGCTACTGGATGCGTTGTTTGCTAAAGCTGTTCCTTTTATTGATGCACTGACATGCGCAGCATTTATAAAGAGTGTTATTTTACGTTTTGGTTTCCCAAAATTTACTCCTACGGAACGCGGCATTATGTTACACGATCACTAGCAAATGTCTTCGCATCCAGGGAAAACAAAAACAGATTCAAAGCATTAATCTATTAAAAAATACAGGGACCGCACGAACCGGCAATAGTACATGGGCAACAAATTTGGTATTTAGTACAGAATGTCAAGCCGAATATGACAGAGGAAGACATTCGGGAAATTTTGTGGGATTCACTTCTACCCTCTCTAGTAGATAAACTAGTTGTCATGATTAACAGTACCCAACAAACACGAAAAGTAAGGGCCAGAATCGGGCCGGTAAAAGATAGACAAATTCCGGCCAGATTATGTCGGCCCGCTGTCATATGCTGGAAGGGGCTCGATGGAAATATAAATAGGGGGCTGACTGCCGACAGTTTCAAAAATATACCGTACCGCTAACGGCAAGATACAATATGTATTACGGCCCGACATACACAAAAAGTACGGCCCGGAATCGGGCCGGTAAAAGATAGCCGACAAACTCAGGCCAGATGATGCCGGCCTGCTGACTTATGCCAGAAGCGGCCCGATGGATGGCACGAACACGTGGAGCCTGTGGCGGTTGGATGGCGGCAAGGTGCCGGGTCTGTGGCGGCTGAATGGCGGCAAGATGCGGGGCCAGCGACTGCTGGATGTCGTTACGATACCGGGTGTGCAGCGATATGATGTCCAGAAATAAGCAGTATAACAATGAAAAAAACTTAACTTTTTGATAAAATATTTTAGTAATTGTTATATCCTCTTTACATATATTCATTTTATTTACTACTCAACACATTATATGATGTGAAGAAATTTTGCTGCCGAGTGCAGGATTCGAACCAAAGATCCTTGATTTGACAATCCAGCATACCAATCTATACACCACGCAGTAAGTTGCTGACAATCTCCAGTAATTTCGAATTTATGATGACACAAATTATTATAAGTGAATGTATAACTTCCATGACAATATAACAAATAATTATAAATCACTGATTATTTAAAAACTGTTTCTTAATTTCTTCAATGTCTTGCAAACAAAATAGTTTTCCTGTCGGATGGATGTATATATGAAAAAAAATTCAAAGTAAAAAATTACATGGGCTACCACGTGACACATTTATAATCCGGAAACAATCATGCTAACGGTTAACACATGGTCTCAAAAAATACATCATGCCATTAACAGTCTGCTAACGTCTTGCCTATTCAAAACGCTTTACAAAAGTTTGTCGGCAAAAATACATCATATTTGTATCTTTATTCTGATTAAGAGCCATGTCTCGGAAACATTAGTGGGCCGGAATAAATGAGATACCCGCCAGCTTACCGAAAAATAAAGATGCTATATCGGGCCGGGATAATATTTTTGCTATTGGCGACATGTTGGCTGTGAGATATCACTCCGATATAATTTAGGTGAAATCCATTTGTTATCCAAAAAAATACAGTGGGTCATTGTCTTTTTTCTAATGGCAAACATACTGTCTCAAAAAAAAAAAGTCACGCTGTTGTCAGATGGTTATCTTCTGACATTGAAACGACAGTTGCCGACAGTACAGGTATCGGACCAACACTTTCCCGACAGGTTGTGTTTACTGGGTACCCTACAGGCAATGCAAACCAATTTCAAACGCACAGATGAAGGCATGCAAAAATACAAACAGAGCATTTATAACCACACACAGCCGGACACAGACTTTAAGGAGTTGAAGAATTAAAAAATGAAGTTACTAAGCTCACATTTAATAAGGTAGAACTGACAACAGGCATACAGAGGCAGGAGAAAGACACACACACCACCCCGCAGGCAAAAATTATCCACGTGCGAATAACACACCACACACACCAAAATACATCTATAGATAAACACCAGAAAACATTATTACCCGGGGCAATATACAACTCAACATCAATATGAACCAAATCAAATGTCTTCTCTCTCTCTCTCTCTCTCTCTCTCTCTCTCTCTCTCTCTCTCTCTCTCTCTCTCTCTCTCTCTCTCTCTCTCTCTCTCTCTCTCTCTGCTCTGCTCTGCTCTGCTCTGCTCTGCTCTGCTCTGCTCTGCTCTGCTCTGCTCTCGGTATCGCCGAACGAGGAGAATAACGTAGGTTTCCTTCCTTCACACTTCTCACCGCCCGACAAGCCTTCCACCTGCTATAAGAGATGTTCCTTTCATACGTAGCACGGACTACATCTCGAATTTTCTCTTATTATCTCTTATTTTCACCCTACCCTTCACTCGAGATGGGGACATCTCGTCTGGTAACTTCAGAGGTGGTGTTACGATTGCGACACTAGACACGCGGTGTGCCCAGGCTAAGGCAATCACCGGCAGCCAACTCAGGGGATGGATAGGGATGAGATGTACTGCGGAAGAGGAATCGTTTGATACAATCCTACAAATTGGATCATTAAAATTAGGTCTCGCTGACACAGAAGGAAGGGTCGTCGGCCGGCAACTTTAACTCCACCCATGCCAAGTTATCGGAGAATAGGGAGGAGTTACAAGACATGAACAGGAAGGGGGGGGGGGAGAAGTATGGTCGAGGGATCCGAACCTAGAAACGTCGTCTTCCTGGTGCGTCGACAACGCGAGATGGACGCAGAGCGTGAGGGCACCAATCTCCGACCATCTTCAGGGGTGAGTAAGTGAGGGCAAGAGAATAATTCCCCCATCTGTCCATCCCCAACTTACTCCTATTCAACTGTAATTGTTTTTGATTGTTTTAATTATTATTCAAGGGAAGTAGTCTCTTTATTACTTCTTTTATTTCGCATTATCACCTATCAACCTTTAAGCTGTGGTGTCGCCTTAAGTGACAACTACAATAATGTGGTTGGCTTCACGTCACTACTGGCACTCGATCACCAACTATTAACGGCGGAGTTCCACCATTACGTCTGCGGCTTTTGGCGAAAACAAAACTTGCTTCGTAAACTTAACTTTGATTTCTTCTTTCAGAAAAAATATTTCATGATAGGTTTTAAAATGCAGGGCGATTGTAGCAATTCAATTAGTTCGTTTACAGTTCTTAACATACTCAACTTTATGTACTTAGTCCGTCACTGGAATTCCAATAGTTTGTGTATTAGTGTCGCAACTAGAATAGTGAGAAGGAGAAATCGCTTGTTGTATTCACAAAATATTAAGTGTGTAAAGTGTAACGTTACAATCAATATTTAACTACGGGAAATCATTTTTATATTTCGTAATAACGTAAATTTTGAGTCCATACGCCCTGAAATAGATAGCGTTCCCTGAAAAAGATATTTAAATTAGTTATTTTTAGTGTACATTTTAATTGTTAGCCTTGGGCTTACTTTCGCCACGTATATGTGTGGTAGAGAACACTGGTAGCCGAGTTTTACTCCCATCTCCCTTGTTTATATTTTTGCCTAGTCATAGGCAAGCGATCCGCCTAGATCGTTGTTCAGTCTAAAATTACACAGAATTTTCTGAGAGCAGGGGACAGTTTGCGCGGAACAGCCTCTCTGCACGCTGTTCCGATGCACGGGATAACCTCTGCACGCTGTTCCGATGCACGGGATAACCTATCTGCACGCTGTTCCGATGCGCGGGACGCCAGTGAACATAGAGAAAACGGCGAAAGTATAACGCTCATTGGGTTTCAATACAAGAAATGGGTAGGGTGGCACCTTTATAGCTGTATGTTCAATGTAATGAGATTTTCGCTTTCCTCATATAGTGACGTCTGTAAAGGCCTTGCATCACTAAAGTTTAAACATACCGATAATAATACAGTATTATGTATTAGTATAGTGCATTGTAGTACCGTACAATAAAACAATTAAATACATACCTGCAGTTACTTGCAAAGTATTATATATTGATTACTTTTGAACTTTTTCTCGTCCAACATTTTAAATCCATTTGTTTCTAATTTTAAGCTAGAAAGTCGGTGATAAAAATATAATTGCTGAAAAATTGTCATTCAGTTCAGTTTATTTCCAACGACATATATCAACATCCAGTTTTCTCTTTGTTTTTATGGTAACGGATAAAAAAGTATAGCCTAGCTGTTGAGCACTAATATTAAACATAAAATATACATGGAGTGTGTACAAAATAAATATACAATTATAATTTAAATTGGTATTCATAACTCGCTGAGTAGTTTTTCAGTTCTGTGTAAATACGTTAAATATCAATAATGTCAAAGGACAAGTAGTGTACAATATAGGCCTATCACCCTCTGGAGACCTGGTAATCAATATGAAATCGAAGTCATGCTTCCGTGCTCATCCAGCCGTTCACAGAGCGAGACTAGGAGCAGTGGAATGTCTGAAGAATTGCAACTATTTTAATTAAAAGAGAGGTCTTTAGAGACGGCAGTGAGCACTGGTTGGGTCGGTGTGTGGTGGAGTGGGTTGTAATATCTCTGGCAGCGGGCACCCCGGAGAGAAATAATTGCTGGGCGTTGGGGGTGGGAGATTTGTGTCGCTGCCTGGTAGGAACAACTCTGCAGCGAATGCGGCTCGTCAGCACAAAGACGACAAGCTTAGTCAGCGTATCTTCCGTTTGTCGTCACCCCGCAGACCCTGAGCATATAAGACAATCGTCTACGGGAAAGCCGCTCCTCGTTTCACCACAGATATACTGATATTATCATCATTTTTATAAACTCAGCACATCAGCTTTTGGACAAGCATTTTAAAATTGTATTTCCACTCTATATGAATGTTTCTCGCTACTTATATAAATAAAATTTACATACATCGTTGTGATATTTTGCCGTTTCCTTTTATTTAATTCTCTATACACATAATATTCGTTATTAATTTAACGTATTCATTTCACTGTGCTGTTAAAATGCCATGATTTTCAGAGAAACGAGCACTATTAAAAAATGTGTAAGTTAATAAAATTAAAAATTTAAACATTATTTTACTCAGGAATTGAATTAAAAACAAATAGAGAAAAGTGATTTTGGTGGAAAAAGTGTAAGAAATAATTTAAAATTTGCAATAATATGGTATGTGTTTATTTTTGCATACATATTTGTACGTGTGGTAATATTTATATGAATATATAATATATATAAACATACAATTATACATATATATGTATAATGTGTGTGTGTATACTGTACAAAAATTACGCGTCAAGTGTGTTCTGAAATCAAATAACATTTCTTCAGTACTCGCACCAAAACCAGGGCAGAAGCAAATATATATTTTTGTTGAAGAATATAAAAAATAGTAAAAATAAAACCTGACTGCAAAATTTTTTCCTGATGTAACAGACAAATTGAGTCGACAAGAATTTAGTACTTCACAAATGAAAAGTGTCGAAGTTGTCATCGGAAGACGCATAATATAAATCTCATCACCTCTTCAGTCAAGGCATTGTACTAACGTACAGTATCCGTCAACAACGCACCTTTTCGGGAATTTCTGTGATTGCACGACAATTTATTTGTTTAGGTACGCCGTTTAGCGTCTTTGTGCAATCGGAAACCTTAACAAGTCCCATAACTTCAGAACCTACGTAATATTTTCAATACTGCTGATCATTTTTTGGTGTGAAGAATATTTTTCCAATCATCACGTCCGCGTGGGTTGACGAAACACTTAACATCTCCTCAGCTGTGCTTGAAATACCACGGATTCCGTAGGGATGAATTTGCGTTTCGTTAAACGAGAAAAGCCTGTCTTATCAGCTCTCCTTGCTCGCGCGCGCACACACACAAACATACAAGCCCCTCTGTCGCTAAGCGTCTCCTCACTGAATCGTGAAATGGGAAGACACTAGATCGTGCGCCGCCCCAGGCGAGGATCGATACGGTCAGGGAATGGGGCTGGAGTCGACTTGAGTCGTCTGATCTTCTGAGGACCTAGTGACTTCGTCTCGGCCAGCATGCAATAGGCGTGTCGTGGGTGACGTCACAGTTGAGAACAAAGGGAGAGCAGGAGTAAAGATAAATGCTTCTAGCAGACATGCGATGGACTGTCTAGCAAATAAATTCAACTTCACAGGTACACACAAATATAATATCCGTTTACCAATACGTAATAATCCATAGTCATATTCACTCATCAAAGACGAAGTAATATTAACTCTCAATCACATCATCATACCGCTATTTCAACACGTTACTGCAGCAAGTCTCAAATCCTTTATGACTGAAGTACCACTTTTCTAAGACATTAAAAAAAAGACATACCAGTTGTGCATGAATCCATACTTTGAATCGCAAAAACAAAATAATCGATAAACCGTTGATACCATCTTTGGTAGTGACCTCGTGTAGAGCACTTGGTTACGGAACGTCTTTTCTGTAGTCAGCAAAGCAACTTTAAGTGCAATTTGAACTAATTTTCACGAGGAATGTGTAGAAATCCCTTGTAGATACGGACTTTTGACAAACCAGTTACATAACGATATTTAAAACGATTCTGCGTGTTGAAGCAAAAGTAGGATTTTGGAACAGTAATTTTGCGCTCTATGGTTCACTGGTAGGGAGGACATTTTTATTTGGTCATCTTAATTGTAGTAATTTATCTGCCACAAAAATTACCATTATTATTTTCTTCATCTAATGACTGACACCTACAAACACCTACAAATCACCAAATGCAATTACAAATATAATTTATTTTAGTACGTAAAACGATTGTTGTCTACTACTATGACACTAACAATTAAAACAATAATACCAGTATTGCATCCTTTGTCACAAAACATTTAAAGGTATTGCTTAAAACTACGCCTTTACTGAAATATTAATCGTATTTTACAAAAATAAAATAACTGTATAGTATTTGTGAATATCGCGATATATGAGCAATAGGCCGAGGAATTACTAAGAAATTTGTGAATGCTAATCAGAAAAATGTCGGCAGACATGGAAGCACTTCGTGCCTTGATCGAAGGACTGAATAACCAAATAAGTAGTGTCAGAGAATATGTAAAGTCAAATTAGTGGTGTTAATAAATATATTAAGAGCAAAAATGAAAATGTAGTTAGTAAGATAGATAGTGTTAGTGTCTCTGTAAATAGCCAAATTATAAGTGTTACTGAACTAGTAGATAAGAAAATAGACAGTGTTAGCGAAGAAGTAGACAATAAAATAGAAAAATGTTAGTAATTAGTAGAAAACCAAATATAAGGTGTAAACGAAAATGTAGATAGAAAAATAGACAATTTAGATAGAAACATAGATAGTGTGAATGTGGATAGAAAGATAGAAGGTGTGAGCGAGTTGGTGAACAATAAAATAGACTGTGTGGACAAGAAGATCGACAATGTGAGCGGGAGGATGGACAGTATTGAGCAAGAAATGAAACATGAAGTGAGCGCCCTAAAGAAGGAGTGGCAGGAGTTATTGCAGCAGCAAGAGAGACGACATGCAGAGGCGGAAGAGGAGCCAAAATTGTTCACCACTAAGATGAGTGCGGGCATCGAGAAGAAGGTAGAGGTCTCCGCCAGTACAACCACCACAAGGAAGGTGGAGCAGTTCTGGAGTGTGAGTACACCCCACTCAGGGATGGGTAAAAGCGTCACAATTAAGCCCACACCCTACGATGGACAGACACCTTGGCGCGAATACAGGCACCAGTTCGAAATTGTTTCCACCCTGAATAGCTAAACTGACTGAAGAGTAGCGTGTGTATTACCTGGTGGCTGTAGTGGGGGGATCAGCATTGAGCATACTGCAGTCGCTGCCGGAACGACATCGTCTAGAATACTCCACATTGGTGTCGGCTTTGGGGCTGCGATTCGGCGACCGGTACTTGCGATACGCCCACCATGCCCAACTGCGAAACCTCATCCAGCGACACGGCGAACCACTAGAGGAGCTGTGGCAGGACATTATAAGACTGACACACCTGTCTCTGAAGGGGTGCTCCGAGGAGGCACGAGATGTCATTGCAGTTGACTTTTTCGCAGATGCTATTACTGATGCGGATGTGTGCCGAGCTGTAAGCCTGGCATCACCACACAGCATGCAGGATGCCCTGGCCCGAGCTTTGGAGGTAGAATCAGCACAGCACGGGCCGACATTCTGACATGCAGTACAAGCAGCAACTCCGTGCAATAACGAAGATGAAGATAACATCTTGGACGTCTTGAGAAATTTGGAGACCACCATGAAGGACATTGCTGCCCGGATCTGTGCTAGGAAACCCAGTTTTTATCCACCTAAGCGTCGAGAATGATGGGAATGTAGACATACAGGACACCTAAGTATCCAATGCCCGCAAAGGAACTGCAGGACCTAGCAGCCAGACGTGAGTACGACTGACAGCTTATTGAGAAGACTGGATACGGTAGTAGAGAAACTATTGAACTCCGTAGAGGCGGCGAAACCATCCCTCGTCGACGGAGGTGCCGAGAATGCTGGCACAGTGGAAAGGAGGGACACTTACGAGCCTACTGTCCAGAGGTCCCAACTGAGACTAGTCATCGAGGAACCGTTCAAGAGACAATTGCACGAACAAATGCAACTGACAGCCGCAGTAATAATCATCCTAACTACGAGCCCATCGAAACAACTGATAATATCCTATCTGAGGAAACGAAGAAAGATCGCCATATGGTGGTAAGACGAACAAGGATATTGCAGTCGAACAAAGTAAGAAGTCACCCAGCAGTTAATGCAGGCAAGGAAACGAGAGAAGTCAAGTTTTTAAATGGAGCTGCACATATGCATCTTCAGAAGAATGGCCAGAGGGCAGGGTATCAACATATGGCAGTGTCTAGTGGCATCAAGAGGAACGCTCGATGTGTACGAGTTGCAGATCGTGCATTCAAGGAAGGACGACTAGTGCTGCTGCATGAAATTAAACGCCTTCAGGGGAATACATCTCAATGCCGAGGATGTTGAGAAGGCCCGTACAGGATCTTGAAGAGGATAAATTATGATGTCTACAGAATTTTCCGACAGGGCTCTCGGGCAAAGCCTAAGGTTGTCCACATCGACCGACTGGCGCAGTACGAAGACCCTGATTCTGTAGAGTCTGTTCGGGACGAACACACTTAAGGAGGGGGCAGTGTTACGTGCTGCAGCTTGCGCCGATTCAGTTGCCCCGTGCCGTAATCGGAGACCGACCTCGCCCTCCCCTCTTCCTGGAACTATGCGCTCGTGGCTGGCTGTCCCTTTCTTAGAATCCTGTGAATGCCAACAGCGGCGAGACTTGCTGGCGTCACAGGCCCCCTCTCGCCTGTTAGAGTTTCCGATAAGTTTAGCGATGACGTAAGAATCTTCTGGTGAGACTGGCTGGCGACTCAGGCCTCCGCGACGCATCACGTGAGTTAGGGAAGATTCTAGGTAGCGGCCTAAGAGACTATATATGCTGCCGCAACCCAGCGGTCGGCAGTCTTTGACGGAGGCTGTCTGGCGAGCGTGCGCGAGCGAAAATAAATGTGGACGACGACTGGAAATTGCGGGACAACATCAGGCGAGGTGTTCGTGGAGTCAATGTACGAGAGGGTGTGAAACCGACGAGTGAAGCCAACTGTGCATGAGGGCGTTGGAAGCCTTTAGAACATCGCCGGTGGCGGGACATTGACTGAACTGGGATAGGACTGAATGGAAGTGTAATTCGGATTTTATAGTAAATATTCGAACTGTCAGTTGAACACATATTTTACAGAATATCTGAAAAGATTGATACACTGTCTATTGGGTCTGATCTTTAATAATTTTATTTAATTAATTTATTTGTGGTAATTACAAATTGTATTAAATTGGAGTAATTTGTTGTGAACACTAAGTAATATCAATTTATTGCGATATTTTGAGTTCAGACAATTTTGCTGTAGTTATTGTAAATAAAAATAAGGACATTATAATTAATTCTTTCATTTTAGCAAGACCTCCATCACTTAACGAACTTGGTATAGCCCATTAAATTTCTAGAGAGAGAAATTGTAACAATTAATTACGTGCCTGTATAATCACATATTTCAAATGTCCCTGGCTAGCACAGTTTATGTAGTTAGAGAAATCAGATATTTATTGAAATCTCAGGCACTTTGTGACCACTGAAAAGTGTCGGGAAATGATGCTGCTTACTTTAAAGTTTTACTAAACACTCTCACATACGTGTAACTGTCACTGTACATTGAGGTGGGATCATACCTTATATAAATGTAGAGTTTCTCACATTTATTTTACACGTAGCGCTTTTTTAAGGGTCGTACTGTGTACTGTGGGCTTCTCACGTAAATTACAATATACTGTTTCGGGACTAATTAACCTTAAAACATTACATTTATACTATTAACGTAGAACTAAGGCCTCACTGTCCTGCTGTCATTGTTACCCAATTAATTCAAGATGGAGAATGGAACATTCCGTCACCATCCATTATCGACAGCGGTTGAATATTCAAATTAGTACACAGGACATAGGGCCTAACACAGGGTGCTTTCCATAACCGTGACGATTCAAAATGGTGCTCCTAAATGTTGTCAGTTTGCACACAACTAACAAGTTACTTGAAACCTCATAAAACCAAATAAAATTACAACAATTCACATATGGAAAATTTACATTTCAGCCTCTGCGTGTACATTAATATTACCTAGAATTAAGAAAATTATATTATGATATATAACATTACATGTGAAACATATGACATTCATTAAATTTGTTTACAAAATAAACGTGCGTGTAATAGTATTATAAATTTGCATGCTAACTTAAGAAGTGTTGAAATGCAAATCGCACGTGTTAAATAATCAAGCGTTATAGCATTTGCTAAAATTACGAATAGTGGTTTACCTCAACATTTATCAGGAATTTTGTAATGTAGCATTACGTTTACGTAATTATCTAACGTGTTAGCAGCGATACATAATTGGGGATAATGTTCACAGTTTTACTGGCATTATTGGTTTCTGAGAAATCCCCCTGATTTACTGCTTAAAGTGTTGCTGTTATCTCGAAGCTAATTATATCGTTGTAGTTTTTACAGTTACGAAGTATGAAAATTGGAACCCTTAATTAAAGTTTCCGCAATGTTTTGAACCACTCAACGCCACCTTCGTTACTCAACAGTTTATTACCAACGAATAACTAAGCATTGTCAGTTTATCAAAGACTTATCAATTACTGAGAAGGATGCCGCAGCTTTTGTCAACCACTTAAAAATTAATATATCTTGTACTCTTTTACCGTATTGTAGATCAGTTAGAATATATTTAAAATTTTCAACACCATGATCTTATTAACTATATATACATTATTGAAAAAATTTAACGAAGTGACATTATTTTGTATTAGTGATGCCTTACTCAATTTTATTACATTGTTGGATAGCCTAGATATAAAATTTACCATCATAATAATTCCATCAGTTTTGTACTTTAATGTTTATCGCAGATGAAAATATTGCTCGTAGATTTGCATTTGGAAAATGTTTGCAGCTATTCAAATGTACCGTTACTATGTTTTTCTGCAATAACTACTTTGATAATGCATGCGTCAAGAAATGTTGTTCATTAAAAGATATGTACAATAGTTTAGTGTAATTTTCATATGTGGGTGATTTATGGTCGACCACAAAGTTCAGTGTGAAAATATATCTTATAAAATAACTTTAATAATTACGACTCCCTGATTTAACGGTGAGCCCTTCTGTGGGTATTCGGTAGAGTTTATGCCTCCTATCAGCAGGTTGCTGTTTCGATTCCCGGAACCGCCTTTGATATTTTGCAAGTGGTCGATGGGTCTTTTCCACATTCATATGCAGAAGGCAAGGAGAAGGTCATTATCATGCCTAGTCGTTTTGGACACTCTTTGATTTCTATCACCACACATTTATAACCAGCCTAAGGGTTGTCAACTACCTCGTTAATGGGTAATTATACGAAAATTAAATGGCGTGGCGGTTCCTTTGATGTGACCGTGTCAATTCACCGTTTGGCTGCGCAAGGCTGTGGGAACGGGCTACGTGTCTGAACACTGCGCGCTGCGACTGCCCTGGCAGCAGGTTAAGCCGGCCCTACACGATGCCCATTTTCGTAGCAGTTTTCTTAACCTTTTTCTGCTAACGTTTCTGCTCCCGTGTAGGTTACAATCCAGCCCCTTCCGGGGGTGGGGAGGTCTGGCTCGGGTATAACAGTTTTCCTACCCATTAGGCATGCACGAAACGGTAATAGAACGTATTCAAAATGTCTGTTATTCCCATGGAGCTACGACAGACAATATGTCGGACACCTCGATAACAACCTCGAGGCGTATATATTCGTTTGCCAAAAGATTACGGGTTCTGTAAATCGTATTTATATACAAAATGAAACTTAAACTACGCATAAGTAACGGAAATGTTTAAATAAATTACCACGGTCATAATAAAACAATAAACACTACTTTAAAAATACATCATAACTATGGACTTACTTCATATGTATAGGGTAAAGTTGGGGAATTCCGATCGTCGAGGTAAGTCAGACCACCACGTGAGTTCTAAAATCCCGTCGTGGTTGGGTCGCCTGTGAGGCGCTATGCTCTAGCATAGGACTAGTGAAGAACGTTCTGTAAGTGGGGTGAAGAGGTGAGAGGAAGAGAGTGTTTTGTTAGTTCCGTCGCTAATTCGTCTAAGAAAGTCAGAATATACTATGTGAGATAAGTAACAATGCATATTCCTAATGTCCATAATAGTTTGTGCATATAGACACATGAATATCTGAGGAAGAAATTTTTAACTTAACGTCAGTTTTAAATATGTTAGTTTTGTTTCAATATGGCCATTCGAGATAAGTTCGATTAATGCTGATCGAAATTACCCTGAGTGATCGAAATTACCCCAAATGTTTTTTTTTAAATTAAATGCAACTCTTTAAAACCCCTTAATGCTTTTTCCCGCGTTTACGCCCGTTGTTATCCTATTTAAAAATATTGTAATAAATATATATATAAAATTCAATTTGCTAAGAAATTATTTAAGTAACCTTTTATTTCCAATAATGTAAAATAACTGTATGTTACATTTATTTATTAACCATTAATTTTATTTTGTAAAATGCATATAAGAATTCTGAAACAGAAGGAGTTAATCACTGTTTTATAATACATAGTTTACAGATGTCTTGGCATAGAGCTCGAACAAACACTGAAAAACTGGCTGCAATCGTGAAATCCATACAAGAAGACAGTAAATCGATTCGGCAAGCAGCTAGATGCTACGGAATTCCATATGCCACACTTCATGACCGATTGGAATCAAGCAATATTTCAAAACTTAGCTTTGGGCGACCAACAATATTCAACACCGTACAGGAAAAGGAGATTGCCAATCATATAATTATTCTGTCAAAGTTGTTTTATGGTGTTACGATGACAGACTTAAGCAAGCTAGATTTTTCTTTTGCTGAGAATCTGCAGATTCCACACGATTTCTGTAGGGCAAGTAAGTTGGCTGGAAGGGATTGCCCGGAAGGTTTTATGAGGCGGCATCCTAGCATATTACTTTGACAACCATAGGCAAGCAGCATAAACTGAATCACAGCTTTCAACAAAGATAAAGTCAAACATTTGTATTACAATTAGGTAGGTCTGATGGTCAGGTATAAATTCTCACCTGACAAAATATTCAATGTAGACGAGACTTGTATAAGTACAGTCCCAAATTCAGGCAAGATAGTAGCCGAGAAGGGGGAGAAGAGAGTTGGAACTGCTGTCAGCTGGGAAAAGAAATGAAATGTAACTGCTGTATGTGCAATAAGTACTAGTGGTTCATTCCCACAATCAATGTTCATCTATCCACGGGAACGACTCCGCAAGATAATGAAGAAAGATCCCCCCCCCCCCCCACGGTTGGTTCTTCATATCAGCGCTCTAAGTCAAGCTGGATAAATGAGGAACTATTTCCAGTATGACTGCAACATTTCAGTGCATTTTGGAAACCAGAACCTAAAAATCCTGTATTGCTTGTTCTGGACAACCACTCCAGCCACATTTCCTTAGTCGTATGACTTTTGTCGTTTAAATGGAATAAACATGCTGTAATTGCCTCTACACACATCGCACCAAATGCAAACTTTATATGTTGCTTTCTATGCACCGCTGAAGAAGGCTTATCATGATGCATGCAGAAGATGGATGGTAAATCATCCTCACCAAAAACTCAGATCTGATGAACTTTCAGGACTCATTAACATTGCGTTATGAAGGTAGCGACAATTGAGATGGCTGTCAACGGGTTTCGAAAAACCGGAATTTTCTCTATGGATTCCGACATTTTGCTGAAGAGGAATTCCTTCCCTATAGCCTACAATAAGTGGATATCACAGAACAAGGAATGGAAAATGTTACGCCTGCCACTTCTCCAGTTATGCCAAGTTCCACTAACGGAAACAGATGTGTCTCACCTAAAATGTATTTGATACCATCTAGCTATGCATGCAGCTAATGGCTAGGGTGTTTTCTCAAGGATTGATTTTCATAAGTCTGTTCCAGTCGGGAATTGACTTTAGGAGGTACAGTACCTGAGGCAGGGATTTCCGTGGAGCAAAGTACAGCCCAGAAAGTTGAAAGGTGGGATTGTAACAAGTGAATAACAAACTGGTATCTTAGTGTAGCTCTTCCAGTCTTGGGAGAGAGGGATCAAAAGCATCTGGTTATAGCGTTTTGTCTCGGCATCACTACATTGTAAACATGGCAGCTAAACCTAATGAACATTAAGAGATTTTCCATGCGTTCAAAGAATGTAATTTTGTCGTAAAAGCGTACGGACGTATCCGGGACATATAAGGGTGTGGCTGGGTTACCAATAATATCTGGCACAACACTGTAATTAGTATTGAGAAAATGCCTATAATTGGCGCAGAGACTGCGTGCAAAGCCGTACGTACAAAATGTGATGAACTGTTCCACAAACACAATGTCGAAATGTTCTTTTGTGTTGTCCAAAGAGATACATTTACTAACGACCTCGTGGTTTAGCATGAATTCACAAAACTTTTATCCTAAGTTCATTAGCACTACTGTGAAGTCGTATGCAGCTGCGTTAGCCTCTCCAATAGCTGCAAAAAATTTTCCTCCAACGAGAGTGTACAAGAACGGGAAGCCTACCTGTGTGTAATAGGCTGGCAGGGAGTTTACTATTGGGCCCAGAGTACACACCACCACCTCATGGCCTCGTCGAGCGAGTTCCGACATCAACGGACTGTACACAAACGGATGACTCAGCGCGACACATGGAAACACTCGAAGAATCCTCGCTCCCTGCTAAGACCTCCCACCGAACAACACTGCCAACAGCAACGCCGAACAGAGCAACTTCAGGCAACCCTGCTCCTACATGTTTGCCACCGTTTACGCAGTAGTCCTGCTGGTTATAGGACTGAGCTGCAAGCATTGACTGAAACAACTTCATCTTGCTACACAGCTCAGCAGCTCAGCAGACAATGACCTTCGCCATGCCTGTATTGTCGTGAACGCGCCACGTCCAGAGGAACCTCTACCACTCTTGTATTTTGTATTTAGTATAGACGATCGATACACACTCATGACAGACAACCTCTCCCTAACTTGTCCCCTCAATACATATGCTTTTTTAGTATTGTGCTCACTCAGTCCATATAGAGTTACTTTAACATAAATTACAAATGAACTCCATCAGTAATTCGAATTTTTAAGCATTCATAATCACATGTTGGAATATTTCGGGACATGCATTAACTATCGTACGATTAATGAAGTCGGACAATTAAATAATTATAAAAATCTTTAAATATTCCAACATCATCATGGTATCACTTATTAGTACAGGAAATTACTCATGATGATGGGAAATTGAATTTTCTCTTCACACATGCATCCAGACATACAAATAGTTTCGAAAGTTTGCTTAAAAGTACAGCCAATATATGTACACAGATATGTACTTCTTATTGAGTTTAATAATGTACATAGATATTTATAGCCTATATATCAGTCATTGCAGCGATTTATTCTTACTGAGTTTATTACTTGCAAAAACTAAGAACAAATTTCATAGCAAAGAAACTTATCAAATTTCTCCGAATGGTTGATTAATGTAAGTATACTGTCTTTAATTTAATTCATATATTTATTAAAATTATATACAATTTTAAATTATAAACATATATAAAATATAAATTCACGTGAAATATAATTAAAAAATAACAGAATATTACTAACTTGGAAATTTTAAAAATGTTTTACAATAGTCACGACTATAACGTAATGAAGTACAATGAAATTCGACATTCTCACTTATTTATTTACAGTTAAAAAATAAATTTAAATCATAATATTTTACGACTTTGCTTTAGTGTTTTTAACATTTGACAATTAATCTGTTTTACATACCGTATTAAATTTGAGACACTAAATAACTAATATAAAAATTGTTCAATGACCGAACTGCATCGGGTTCTTATGACAAGCAAGTTAAGCCCTCTTATTCTTCCCAGATAAATTTTTCTGAACACATTTATATCAATTTTATTATAAATACAGTATTCAACCAAGTACCATTAAATATTTAAAAATGTACAAATTCCATAAACCAGACAAACAATTAGTAAAGCTAATTTACCAATTCAAGATTTTAAATATTGTAAGGAAACACGAAATAAACTATGAAAGAAATAACTCATTCATTATTTAATGTGTGAAAAAATACTGCTAACCATAAAAAATGAGACTGAAGAAAATAACATTTCTAAAATACTTTATTTGTTTTTGAAGTATAAAGTTTAGTATTTCCATCAACAACTTGTAAAATAGTATGTGATATAGCTTTATGAAAATATCACAGCTCATTTAACCCAGAGAGACGGGAAAATGTATCCAAGTTTCTTGATTTGTGTTACAAAGTTAAATGTTGATGATGATATGTAATTCTTAAAACGATTGCAATTTAAATGAAGAAATTGTTAACTTACTAATCGAAGGAAAATATACCTCACAAAAATAAATAACGTGATAATGATTTTTATCCATATTCTAAAATTGTGTAATTCACTAATGTATATTAACAATAATATTATTTCGTAAAATACTAACTCAAATAAATATTGGGAATATGGAATAAAATAAAATAATTTCGTAAATAATTAACACAGATACTAAATAATGTAGATGCAAAAATAATCCTATTAAACCTATGAGAACAGTTCATTTCAGTAAAGACATTGCAAATATAACAGTCTACCAAACTAACATAGTGTACGAGTGATACATGAAAGCTTATTGAAAAATAATTAGCTATATGTGTGGAATAAAATGCAGGTACCGGTAGATATTTTAACAAAAATATTAGTACAACTAGCCTATTAATTTATAAATTTACTGATTTTGTCATAAATAATCCACATGACATTTTATATCTAATTGGCATTTAAGTGTTATACATTACTTAATTTATAATTGAAAATATCGTGATAAACTATACTATATTACAAAAAAAATACTATTTACTATAAATACAAATTCCTAGGTTAATTTACTGCGGCGATTAAATTAAATCAAAATTAAAATTAAAGAAATTAATAATGGCATAAATTAGTGGAATGAAATATCTGACAATAGGTTGTATAGTTATATAACAGGGATTACAAAGGTGTAGATTCGAGAAATCATGGAGATATGTTTCTCCAGAACAATGGTGCGCATATTATATTAGATACAAACATTCATGTATGCGAAAGACTGCTTCGTCTGCTGTCAATAGCAAAATTCATATAAAATAAAATTGTGTTGCTCTATATAAATGTACAAAAACATTCAAAACTTTTATTCTACAAATTGAAAGATAAATATATACGTATGAAAATGTATTTTTACTTTTTATCCTCGTATAACTTAATTTAAATTACTTTATACAATAAACCTAAAACTAAAAATATCTAAATGAAATATATAAACATTTAATGTATATAATTAATGTTACCATTTATTAAGTATGTATTCAATTAAATAAACTGGGATAAGACCAAGCAAAACACATAATGGTGGATTTTGATTCTTACCCATTTTTACAATTTCCATATTACTTGCTAATTCTATTTATTAGCTGGAGGTACAAGCCTCTCCGCGGCTTCGTCGGCATGTACTACATGAAGCAGCATTTCATTTGCCGAAGGAACTCTTCGTGCATCACATTTAGTTTTCTGTCCTGAAGGGCTAGCAATACCAGTTCCTAGATGAGCTTAATCTAGAGCACGTAACGTAGATCTGCCCATGTGAGAATAAGTCCTCCCATAAATCTTTCTCTGCTACCTTTAGCGACTGCGCCATATCCTTGCTTATAGTAATATCTAAATAGACCTTGAGAGGGATTTGTAGTCACCTAATTTGAAAGCGTACTCAGTTGGTATGAGGGGTATGCTCGTTATAAAGTCTTATTCCCGTGGCGAACATCCACCGTAGACTGCGGCCTTGAATATATCTCTCTGCCAAGCGCTCACTTGGAGCGTGGCGCTATTAAAGTTTTTTCGTGGTAACAGTTATGAAACCCAGAATTTGAGGCGATACTTGTGTGGTGATAGACCAGGCGGGCAGGTGCTGTTTATGAAATCCCACAGTTGTGTAGTTAATTATCCTTTTTTAAAGTGTGTGCACAGCTTTACACTCCAATTATACCCCCTCGAACAACGTAAGTAAAATTTGTTAATAATTCACAATATTGGTAAACTTTTGACGTTGCTCAACTCTCGCGACATATTGTATGGCAATGTTTAACAAATCTTCAATTCACTTTTTTAACTAAAAAATAGAAATTGTATTAAACGAATTTCATCTTCTGTTATCTTCTCAGTTCTGGATTTTTTATACGGAAATTACCCTTTTTTAAAAGTATTAGAGGAAGTGTACATTTCAATGCACACATTTCCGACCTAAAATTATTCCCATTTTTTCTCTCAAAATCGTACATTTTAGCCCAAAAATTTCTTACAATTTCCACTTTTTCTAATAAATGTCCCGTTTTTCCTTAAAAATTTCCCGATTTTTCTTAAGAAAGGTAGAAACCACATCGAAGCCACAGAAAGGTGTAAACGAGCCGATTTTAAGATTTTGTGTGGCTTTCTTAATGCTTCTATCCTACATAATGATAATTCGATAAAATTAAATTAATTTAATAACTATATTATAAAGTTAAATATATATTTTGTAATTAAAATATTTAAAGGCGTAAGTATCAATTTTTTTATATCACCGGACTCGTCTTTTCAAGACGCATAAGATCGTGATGTCATACCACCATTCCGTCTCGTTTTTCCATGCTCTATCATTCCTTATTGTCCCTCACTCTCTCATTTAATTGCTTTCTGTCTTTTATTTCTCTCTTACTCTCATTCCATCTCTTTCTCTCTTGTCTCTATCATTCCATAGATTTTTTCTCTCTCTCTTTCCTTACTCTTTCTCTCGTTCTCTCATATCTCTCTCATTTAATTTATTTTAATCTTTCGTTTCTCTCTCTCTCATTCCATATATTTCTCTCTTGTCTCTCTATTATCTCCATAGGTTTTATAGGAGTCCTCTCTGTTTTTTTTTTGTTTTATCGTTATCTCGTTCTCTCTTTTCTCTCACATTTGCTTTCTCTCTTTCCTTTCTCTCTTGTCTCTACGATTCGTTCGACCAATTACTTACATTTGTTCGATTAGTCGCATTTGCTGCACTTCGCCGTCTACGTAGTTCCTTCATCGCCTGCTATGGTGCGCGAACCACCAGTGTGTATATTTATTTACCAATTTTATGATGTAATTTTCCATACACATTAAGTAATACAGAATATTATAGTAAAGTATATTCCAAGCAGGAATTTGTAAAACTTATACAATTTTCAATACTTTAGTTTTTATCTATATATTTTTAATATTTTACTTGATTCAATTGTTTTTACTGTTAAACGAAAATTAAAACGACTAGCCTTTTAACCATGCACGCATTCACATGCCGGGAGGCTCGCAAGTCAGACACGTCAGCTGTGATAGGCCAAGTGTGTTGGCTACAGTAGGTAGGCACTGCACGGGGAAGGAAGGGAGACCAATGACCACAGCCGTTCGCGGTACATTAATAAATAATTAGAATTATTTTATTTAAATTAATTTTATTTACTATTCGAAAATGCCGAAAAAATCTTTTGCAAAATAAAGTACGATATATATTAAACGCATTTGTAATTTAAAAATCGGTAAAAAAAAATTAAATTATGAAAATTTCACACGTTCCCATTACAGCTGGTAACATTTTTAAATTAAAGATTCTCATGTACATGCAGGAATTGAAACCAAGACCTTCGGGTTAGGAATAAGGCAACCTAGCTACTAGGCTGCAGTGTGCCCACATGAGAAGTGGTGCTTAATAGTTGTATATAAACTTAAAATCGAAATTGGCGAATTCCCTCGTACAAATACAGAAATATTTTTGTGTTCCGTTATATTTTTTCAATCAGTTCATATATGCGCAAAAATTATTCTATATTTAAACCAGTTTTTTTTTTGTTTATTTAAAGGCTAGCGAAGTACTGTAGTGAAAACATTTTGTTTTTTTCAGTCGGACACTGAATAGTATGTGCCTAAGTTCACATTACATCTTTATTATATATTCTTTTTAAAATAATTATTTAGCAGACCACTTTTTTTTCCGCAAGTAGGGCTCGTAAGCATCTGAACATGTACATGCATATGCCAACATAATTTAATATTTCTTAATACCAGGCTCATGAAATTCAGTTTGCAAGCATCAGTTATAGCTCCAGAAATTTATGTTTAAGTCCTATATAACCATATTAATTACCTTAAAATTTTGTTTTGCTGTTCTTAGCAAGATCTGCTTATGAGACACTAGTTACAAAACAGGATTTAAATAAGAAAATAGAAAATATTCAAGTATTTATATTTTTTTATTTTAATTTTTTTAAAGTTGTACTGGAAATGTATGTAGGATAGTACAGCAATAAAGATCTCTCAACTTCATTTCAGGTCTTCTCTCTTAAAAACTAAATACTACACAATTTAATTTAATTATTATCTGAACTATTTTTCGTAGATATAACTATCCTATTCGGATTTTATTAAATATTTGTTTATGTGAATATAACAAGAAACATCATATTCTCTATATATTAGGGGAAGTGGGCAGTGTACAACACATGCGAGAAATTAAATACTTTTTAAATGTATATCATATGTATATATAATATATATAATATTATATGCGGGATGCTTGGAAACTCCACTTACAAACTTCTAGTACTTGTAGAGGGGACTGAGTCGACGATCTTTTGAATAGGAACCCATGTTCGGAAACGTACCGTTACTGTGCTACAACTATTTCAAATCAGGTGTATCACTCGCCCACTTTCACTGAGGGAAAGAGCAACATCGCGGATTTTCCTGTCTTGGTATGTAACTGGGTAGGCCGTACATTACGTCAGACGATCACCTGATGACACGTGACATCTACTCTGCCACAGTATCCTGCCTGGAGCATCATTCACGGATCTTTGCGTTTCCGATTAACATGGTTGAGCATACGTTTTAGGAATACACAGATATGGTCCTCGTGTATGGCGCAACTGAAGGTAATGGAATAGCAGCTCGTCGGCTGTATCAAGAGCGTTATTCCCAATTTCTGACGCCATCGCATACCCGTTCGCCACAATTGCGCAACGGCTCCGATAACGAGGTACCTTCACTGTCGACAGAAACGATTATGGTGCTCCGAAGAGTTACCGTACTACCGAATTGGAAGAAGCTTTACTGCGTCATGTTGAACAGAGCCCGTCATGGAGTACGCATTCAGTTGCGCGTGCAGTGGATCTTGCTCCCAGCATCGTCTGGGAGGTTCTGCATGAGAAACAACTACATATTTGCCATCTCAAAAGGGTACGGTTTTGCGTGCAGCCAATTTTGCATCACGTGGTGACTTCTTCACGTGTTTCCTGCACTGCTGCACCGACGAGCTCCTGTGCCCACATTGTGTTCTGTTCACAGATGAATGTAAATTCACTAGGAACAGTGTTCTCAATTCTCGAAACAGTCATGTCTGGACAGACGAAAACCCTAATGTCACGTATGTGCAGGGATTCCAGTATAGGTTCTCTATCAATGCGTGTACAGGTATTCTGAAAGGTCATGCGATCGGACCGTAACTTCTTCCACCCAGACTAATGGGTGCGGTGTACTTGATCTTCCTACAAGAAATAATGACCATGTTCTTGGATGATATGCCATTGAACGTCCGTCAGTTAATGTGGTTTCAGTGCGATGGCGCACCACCTATGAAACATCTTAACCGCAGATTCGGGCGAAGATTGATGGGCCGAGGTGGTCCAATCGCGTGGCCCACATGATCGCCGGATTTAACTCCATTGGACTATTCCTTGTGGGGTCATATGAAGAGTATGGTGTACGAGACTCCTGTAGAGACAAAGGAAGATCTACCGGCACGAGTTATGGTCGCTGCACAACTGTTTGACAGGACACCAGGTGTGATGGCGTGAGTGTACCGGAACATGATTCGTAGGTACAATGCGTGCAACGACATTGGTTATCGCCACATCGAACCACTGTTGTAGTGGATAAATACCGTATGCTATACATCCTTTGCAGAAGACAGAAACTGGCTGCTGTGTATAACTGTAGACAAAAGTGTTATTGTGATAAATGAATACTTTTCTGTATTGTTCCCTTGGCATTGTTACTTAATGAATTTTATTGCTAAAAATGCAATGTAGCGAGTCTCACGTAATTAAATTACGCACGCAGAAATGGACGCATGCGATAACTGATATGAAATGGTTGTAGCACGGAAGCGGTACGTTTCCAGACGTTGTTTCCTCTTCAAAAGATTGTCTACTCAGTCCCCTCTACATATCCTAGATGTTTGTAAGGGGAATTTCCGAGCACTCTGTATATATTTACATACTCCAGATTACAAACATAAAAACAGAAATTTAAATTTTCCACGCTATTCATGTAGTGTCTTTACACCAGCATGCTCACTTTTCACTTAGGGAATATAATATGTTTATACGCAGTTCAAGGCAGTCTATGCTAACAAGCATTCAACCAGAACCCCTGATCATATATTCTTCTTCACGACAAAGTTTCACGACTGCCTCTGTCAATCTAAGCTTTCTAACTGGAACATGGCTGCTTACATAAGCACCACGCCGCATACCATAACTTAAGTTTACAGAAACTATAGAGTTCAGACCAGCCGGAACCAAAATATCCCTGCAGTCTGGTAAACCAACCAACACCAGACATGCATTGCCCAATAATAAGTTTTCTTTTTAAGTGTAACTTTTTAAGTATTTGTATTTTTTTAACTTGCATATAATATTTTACTACTTTCCCAAACTTATGTTCAGAATTTTTTTCATTAATGATTTAGAAATTGTTAAGCATTTTATTAACATGAAGGGGCTTTGTAAATTACACTGACTTTCCGATTCAACCAATCCACCGATACACCGATCCATCAATTTTAGCAATACTCCACCTCAATCGCAATATTTCAAACATTTTATTAATGCAGTCAACTATTACTTTTATTTTCATACTTGGATAGTTTAATAAATATTATGTATATAGATCTTTACATTTAGAGGCGTGTGCTCACAGCACCACTTTAAATTTGTGTACCATAAAAGGGATATGACACACAAAAACCGTTATTTTTCAATACTAATTCATTATTATTATTTAATCTGACCTAACCTCGATCCTTCTGTCCATTGATGACTGAAAATATCTCAGCAAGGTGCAAGCCATACCCATGTTCGTGAATGCCAATAAAATATATCAGTCTATTAACAAGTTAATTCGGGTCTTCCGTAAACATGTCGCTAGTTTTCGCAGTATTATCTGCCTTCTTCACATAACTTGTCGAAGGAAACTCGGTGTGGAAATATGTGGCTACGTCGAGGGGATCATCGTCATCTTCAACACTATTACTGTCTTTATGGTCGTCTTCACCTCCTGTTTTGTATTCTTTATTAAAATTGATTTTCTTTGTACGGGGCGAATGTTCATCAGTATTTAAAGCAGAGAACTGTTTGTTTTGAAGTTCGCCGACTTCACATGAACGTCGTGCATGTGTACATTCTGCGCAAACCGACACTTCTTCACTCATTCCTTCTTTGACATTAACTGTCTCATCATAATCGTCTGCGGAAACAGTACCCATCGATGTAGCAGGTACTTCTGCCGGCAACACTTGCTGACTCCCAATAGAAAAAATTCTTGCGATTCTCAGTATGTACATTTAATGGATGACCTTGCACAAACTGCATGCGGTCATTGTCCTAATCCTTCATCCTCGAAAAGGACTCTTCGTAAAGGCCGTTCTCTCATGTCACCAAGCATTTTGACATAAGGTGAAAATTATGTCACAGAATAGGCATAGGCGACAATTAGGTAGTGATAGTCCAGGCCGTGGATCCTGGTTAGTTGAGGCCAAAGCAGGCCTTGTATTCAAAATTCATCTTCGCAGTATAGCGAGAGAATGCTTCCAAATGAATGTTATCTTCCCAACGTCTGAAAAACAACTATAATGTCAGTATACATCACAGCTCCATATATAAATTCTCCCATCTTTCGGGAAAACCCCGATATTATCTCGATATAGATCGCGACATCATGATTGTAGTGGTCAAAGGCAAGCATTCGTAATCGCGTTTCATTTTCCCGATATGGCAGCACTCTGAGAAAACCCAACTGCAAAAGTATCGTAATTTTTAGAACATTTTAAAATTCGTAGAAATATAACAGTTCTTTTATAGAAAAATCACAATTTATTGTATATGCAACATATCAACAACTCATTACATACTCCCCCCCCCCCAACAATCCCTTAACACTACGAACAAAAACATACTGTGTTACAGTACTCCAGCATACCAGGCTGCAAAAAATATTACTCTATCAACCAACAAACCCGTTAATTATGCCAACCATCCATACAAATAGCTGCTCCATCAAAAACCTACCACGTAACATACCTCAAGCATACTTAACAACCATATCGATAACCCATTTGTACTGAGTACCAAAACAGATGCAATAACTTTCACCATGACATTCGCTTGCCTCAGCGATGTGTCCTCTAAAGTCATACAACCTTGCATACCAACATACTATACCATCTAAATATATAAACGAACCATCACAGCAGATGGCCATGCAAACCAAAACATACAGCCCAAACCATATCATACGCTCTAACCAAAGAATACCTCATTCATTCTGTTAACGATACAGACCATATCAAGCACTATACCTCCGACTTACTAATAAGTCATAACAGTCAACTATATTGAATACAATTTCAGCGCACCTAACTTCACCAGTTACACATATAAATAAGCTATAGCAGCAGCCGAGCCAATCAAAATATACCAGATATAAGCTATTTGCTATTATATGATAAATAATAATAACTTAAGCATCTATGACATAATTACAGTCTTCATTGCCAAGTACCATATAACACTATACAACTGTACTAACAAACCTTACCAGCTAAGCATTCTGCCCCGCTCATTAAAAACTAAACTTCCCATCAAACAATTCCACTCTTATAAAGTAATCACACAATTAAACCATTTTCCACACACCATCGAAGCTACACTTGTTTTATACTCTGAAAACAACCGAACATGTGATCCGGTCATACCATTTAACATAATGGCTATACCAACAATATAAGAAACTAAATGTACAACCAAGTCATGCCGATAGATTATACAATCAATATGTATCAGCCATTAAAAAACCCACACATGTAGCCCACAATTGTAGACAACGGCATCATATTACTCCATCCATTTCAAACATTCTAAGAGACTTTACCAACCAAAAACTAACAAGTCAGGCATACTAACAAAACATATTACCAAAACATCTACCTATAACAACCATGCAGGGAGGTCATACATTAAAAACATTCTTGAACACCTCTACCAATGATGAGCCTAAATACGATTCATATTGTCAGAGTGATCAACATAATATTCAAGCCATACACTTCGACCTTCTATACTATCCATCACACCTTTTATCAAAACTCGTGCCCTCCTGTTTAACATCCATACAGGCATGTCACACTGAGAGACATAGCTATTCCGTCTAAAATAAATCTCCCTTTTACCATAAACCCAAACTACTACAATGTCCCAATCACACATTTCAGACATTGCTACTACCGTACTGATAGACCACACATGCAAGACACATAACAAACCAGTCAAAAAATGAATATACCAAGGTCATACTTTAGAATAGTTTAAAAAACAACAATAGAGACCATACTCACATCTCTAGCAAATCTCTCGTGAGGTTAGATCTCTCAAATGGTAGATGCGAGTAAGGCCGACAAATTTGCAATAGTGATGAATGGGAGGGGTAGGAGATGGCAACATTAGTTCCAACATTGCAGCTAGCGGAGATGCGTGTCGCCGACAAGACATTTGTTCTCCACCACCGGACTAGATCACATTCACCTAATATGGCAGCCTTCTAGGTTATCCATACAACCCTTGCGAATAGAGCAACTTTACCGTTCGCTACACAACACGTTTACGAAGCTCTCGCATTGCATAAATCATACATAGATATTTTCCATCACACAACCTTATGCAAACATCTCAACAGGCAAATGACTATCACAGATTATTTTGTCAATGACTCATGTGAACCAACATTTCTAGGGTATCCATGCTTACTATACTTTCCACACACACAAATGAAGTAAATACCTAAACCTTCTAGGCTTGCTATCAGTCTGGTTTACCTAAACACACCAACCATTTATACCTTTCGTGAACATAGTAACATAAAATGGAAGAAAATTTCATATCTGAAATCCAACCATGAGTAATTAAACAGAGTGTAAATGCTATAATTGATTACTTTCTTAAAAATATTTAAGCAAAACTCTTAAAAAAAAAGCATATTCATATACATCATACATACAAGAAATAAATAACATATATACCTTAATCGTATATCACACAAATGTGAATACTATACTTATACACATATTCGAAAGGACATAGGTTTGATCACTCTACCAGCCCTTACGTATACACATCCAAGATATTCCATTTACTAGAAAGTATTCGGTATAAGTATTCCATTTCGTCTATAGTTGAACTCTCCTCGCAAACATGTTACCACCAAATCAGGATATTATATTTCCTAGAGATCATTCGCTATAAGAAAAAGTTATGATAGAACCATCTCAACTCCTACACACCACTCACGTATTAACTTCATTTTAAACTCCATGATATATGGTATCCAGGCATTAACGTTGGCAACACCCCGGTCTTTTAAATTCTTCCCATCGATAGCTGTTAAATATTTGAAAAATACGGCGGCCGAGGAAGGCGCTATGGATACATTCTACTTTGGCTCTTAATCATTTCCGTCCTGCATTCGTCCGATGTTAGCGAAATGTATGACGAGAATATTGTCCCTTAGCTCACAGCCGAACTTGGCAAGTTCAGTGCAAGGGGTAGTAGCTGGGCAATGCGGCCGGTATTGTTTATGGACAACCATATTTCACAAAATAGGCTATTTACCGTCGGTATTTTGCACATCCAATTGCAAAGTAGATGGCCAACACCAAAGCCTGCATTAATTTGCAGTGCCCGGAAGACATAAGCTCCTATTACTCGACATCAGCGGCTTTATTTCCTGTCACACACCATATTAACAGTATCTATTCATATCCAAAACCTTGTGAGGTTTTGAATACTGAAGGTCTGTCGATTCCTGTTGTCCTACCGGATATCAAAATGTTCCTAGAGAACAATCCTATTTCCAACAATGTCTACTGTGTAGTAGTCAAAGATAGAAATATTGACAGAACTTTTATTATGCCCAGGAAGGATTAGTCCTACCGATGCATGTTTCTCCTATATGTCATATTCGCTATGTAAATATGTTGGCCATTCGTACTAGTGGTAATACTACACATTTGCATTTTGTGCTAATTAAAGATTTGTCCCGACTGCCAGTTGGGTAAGAAGTACTGCAAGAAACATGTTTGCGAGCAATGTGTCCAATGCTTTGTAAGAGAGGAGAAACTCGCAAACCATACAATTCTCTGTCATCAATGCGTAGCTGTTTAGTGTATTTTCCCCAATGAGGACAGAAAGTATTTGCAGTTCACTGATTATGCCATACAACAGAGATCAGGTTTAATAAACTATTCCGACACTGAGTGCTATTTAAAACCCATGTCCAACTGTTTACCCAATACTGACACAAGTAGCACAATCACCATGAAGAAGCATGTGCCATATGCTTACAGCCTTCTGCTCGTGTGTTCATACAATCTCAATTTGTCTCATTATTAAGAGTTTGTTGGTGAGAATTGTATGTAACAATTGGTGGATACATTAGCTGAACTAACAAAGTGGGTTGCAGGAATATACAGTATGACTGTTCCGATAACGCCAATGACCATAGCTGACAAAGTTAGGTTATCGGCGGAAATAAGATGTCATATTTGTAAGAAACTGCCCGACAAAGTTTTTGTTGTTGACTATGTCCATTTGACAGGCGAAATCAGAGGCCTCGCATACAGTAAGTTCGATTTGAAATTCAGACTACTGAAAAATCAACTTGTGACTGTATTTCATAATCTGCAGAATTATGGTCCCCACTTTCTTATTAAGCCCTTGGCTCCACGACACACAGCAAAACCCGGCGGAACCATGGTAATCGAAAGTCCGGGCAATATTTCGGTTCTAGTATTGACCTTGGAAAAATATAAATCCATTACCAAGCACAATCCCAATGACACTTACTGGCAAGGACGTACGTAAGTTGTGCAAATGCCTTTCATTGGACCTTTTCAGTTCATAAGCGCACATTTGAAGACTTTGGCACGTAATTTGACACCTGCACAGGTGAGAATCACCCCCTCACTGTATTCAGACAATACTGAGTATGAATTCGCACAAAGAAAAAGAGTATTTCCAAACGACTTTTTAAGTCTCTTTATTGTCTGATGTGTACGTGACTCCTGCCAAAGGACTTATTTCATAATGTAATGAAAGACAACGGCATTAGAGATGAAGATACGCTCATGCCCAATCCGCATGGAATGCATTCAATAGTCTAAATTTATTGCATTATGCCATGTGTTATTTATGCACGGTCTCGTGTTTGTTGGCAGACATTTTTGAGAATTTCACAATCGTATATTTGGCAAGTTACAGTCTTGACCCCGCTATGTACGTTACAGCTTCGTTCCCCTCGTGAGACGCTTTTTTTGCAAATATAGGTGCAAGGCTAGAGCTGTTGACTGATCCAGATATGTACCTTTTTGTAGAAGGCGGGGTTAGGAAAGGTATTACTCAGGTTTCCAAAATGCACACGGAATACAACAATGTTTCCATGCCCAATTGTGGCAGACAAATACATATGTTACTTCGATGTAAATGGGCTGTACAGTCACATGATAATCTGCAAGCTCCCCAATGGAAATTTTGAGTGGGTTGCACCAGACGTGTTTTCGTCATGGGATTTTGGGAACACGGACAATGTTGGAGACACTTGATTTTTGGCAGAAGTTGATTTATTTTTTCTGAATTAAATTCACGACGCTCTATCTGATATGCCTCTTGCCCCAGTGTCTGGCATACCTCTGAACGTCACACATGGTAAATTACTTTTGACACTCGCGCCTCAGTAAAACAATGTTATACATGGGGAAACACTGAGGCACTATTTGAAGTATGAAGCCAAACTCGATGCTGTACATCGAATTCTGCGCTATGAACAGGATGCGTGGATAGCTTCGTACATCAAATTTAATAATGAGATAAATTCCCAGGCAGCCAAAGAATTTGAGAAATATTTTATCATATTAATGAATAATTCCAATAATGGAAAAAAACTTTGCAAAATATCCTCCAGGAAAGGGACGTCAGAATTTTATCTTGGCATAACATCATTTACAGGGTAGCAGAACTGACTAGAGGATCGACTTTTAAGGAAAGGGAAATCATCGATGACAATTTAGTCCTTATAGAGACGTCAAAGAGCTGTGTTATATTTAACAAGCTTTTGTGCTTCGATGTTGCCATTCGCTATATTTCCAAATTGTTCCTCTACGAATTCCATTATAATTACATGTGGCAAAAATGTTATCAGCCTGCTTTGTACTTCATATACTGTGATACCGACAGCCTCGTGCAAGAAATTGCTTGCCATAACATTTATAAAGTAATCGCCCCATATTTAAATGCACGGTTTGACAAATCCAACTATTCGCCTGGTAATCCGCAAGGATTGAACAAATGTGTAACGGGTGTGGTGAAGTATGAATGCGCCGGCCGCCTCACCACACATTTTATAGGCCTGCACCCCAAATTTTACTAATATATTGTTTCGAATGAACAGTGTATACGTACAGCGAATGGCGTAAAGCCTAACATGTTGAAGTCGCTACACTACATGGATTATCTGGACTTCATCCATCAAAATTCAAGGCTGCTGGAGATGCAATATAAATTCAGTTCACGTGCCCACGACGTGTTCACCGAACACATGACACAAGTGGCTTTTTCAAGATCAGATAACAAACAATTTGTTGAGCAAGACGTCGTGTCGACCTTGCCTTGGGACCACTACAAATCCAAGAGTAAATATTTTCTTTCCCTTACTCGCCAACCATATGCAACAACATCACTATCTGTCTTCAACATCACTAACTGACTTCTACAACAACTGGTGCAACATAAACGCTAACTGAGTTCTACAACAATTGGTGCAATAACATCGCTAGCTGCCTTCATCATTACTGCAACAACAATGCTACCTAAGTTCTTCAACAACTGCTGCAACAATATCGCTAGCTGCCTTCATTTAATGCTCCAACAACATCTCTAGTTGCCTTCATTTAATGCTCCGACAACATCGCCAGCTGCCTTCTACAACAACAACAGCCCCACCAACACCGCTAACTGCCTTCTAACACAAATGCTGTTAAAGCATCGCTAGTTGCCTTCTACAACAACAACATCAACAGCCAGACCGTTGTACCAGTTGTTGTTTTCAACAACAACTGGTACAACAACATCGCTAGCTGCCTTATACGATATCAACAGCTAGACCTACAACTGTCATAAACTGGTGTGAGGGTACATCGTCATTCTATAAGACTCGTTAGTCGTCGGCTTTTAACCGAGGACTTGTTTCTCTATTTGCGAGGCATCCCGTACATCTGTATGGCCACCGCCCGCCTGCCTCTCTGCTACTTCAACGACAGCAACATGCATCACCAAAGTCGTTTAAACAACAACACCGAGGTAAGTTAAAATTCTTCATTATCACGCACGATGAAAAATTACTCAAACAAGACAAAATAAAGTGAAACATCGATGGTGTCAAGTGTGTATTTTCCGGATGTGTCCTGAAAAGTGTAAATATTATTTTTATATTGTTAGTGTTAATAATAAAGGGGGTACTATGATCTGTGTGCATGGAGGAAGATAGAAAGAGAGAGAGAGACACCAATCATAGTACTTAACTGTAAATATGTATGTAAATATATATATATATATATATATATATATATATATATATATAAGTTCTTAAAACGGACAATCTAGTTTCCTAAATATTCTTGTGTTAAAAATATTCTTGTGCAGCGTATAAAAAAACAGGGTATGTAATAAATTAGGTAATTTATGGAATTTGTGTTTAGTGTTGTTATTTTTTTACCCTCGATTCCACCTATCAGTGTGTAATAATGCAAAATGTGGGGTATTAGCTTAGATGTGTGCTACAACAGGGGGAATAAACAAATCAATAGCTTGTGCACATGGCTCTAAAAACACTTTAAATACTGCAAAAGATTGTAACAGTTTTCGAAAATGGTGAGGTAATACCACTGATGAGACACAAAGGAGACTTATTTACAAATCAGGGGCCACAAAACATAATAATAATCACTGTATTTTTATGTGTAACCATTTGACTAAGACTGAAAAAAATTATAGAAAATTATTTATTTTTTAATATGAGTGATATTTTTTCTGGCTTGACGCAAATGCATTTTTAAAAAAATTTTGGCGGGCACGATAATGGTAATTATTCATGGTTCACTTAGTAAATATTTTTACAAAAATGAAGAGATATTTTTGTTTGTTATAAGTGAGATGAAATATTTGGGTGGGAATTTAAAAAAAAATAAATAAATAAATAAATTGGTGATATTTTAAAGCAGTACTAGTATGATATTAAAAAAAAAAAAATATGCGAAACATAATTCTTTGAACATTAACACAATTTATTTTTTCATAATCTTTACACATCTATTGAAAAACATTCTGGTAATACATGAGTGAGAATAAGGTAACACATTAATAAAATATATAACCACTATAAACAATTATGTTTCTACAGCTGTGATGTAGCGAACGCATATGTTAAAACATGCGTGTTGGAGCGGCTCAGACACTGAGACCCGGCGGGCCGGTAGACTTACATTCGATTCGCCACTGGCAAAGAAAGGACTGTCTACTGACTGCGTGGATTGCCACACACTGTGTATGGGCGCTAAACATTACCTAGTATAACATATTTTTACACATTATATATTTTTTCACGTAACATTAAAACCTTAACATGAAGGAGTAGTCTTCCTTCAAATGATAACATGTAAAGTCTTAAGAATCGGAGTTTCCAAACACTGGGTGGGATATAAAAAGTCTTTATTAAAATAATAACATGATACTTTACTGAAAATTAATTTACTAAAATATATGATTTCAACAAAATTTTGAATAGTTTGGATTGAATGCAGAAGCATGCGAGACACCTCATTTAATATTTGAAATACAGGTGGCTGCGGCTATTATTAATGACAAATACAATCTAATGTTCCGTCTGTAGTCGGGAGTGGTGACACGCGGATGTGTAATAAGGTTCTAGGCATAGTTGATTCACGATAACTTCGGACTTTTCTGAAGCCCTGCTAAATATCTACTTTAGGTTACTGATTCCGTAGTCTTCGCCACACGTAAACATAAACACTGCCATGTGACTTCTATTTTTTAACTGTCAAATGCATTGGTTGCTGTTTACAGCTGTTCACTGAATTCTGTCATATTACCTACGAATGTTCACAATATAGGCCTATAACAATATTTAGGTCGGCTTTATAACAATTTGTTACCAACGATACAGCACATTACACGTAATACACATTAATATTTTGCCACGGCGGTGTTTGTTACAACTGTGGCAGAAACAACAGTAGTATTTAACCTGTTGTAGTTAATATGTTGGGTTATTTCGTTAGATGGAGGGCCATATTTGAAATAAAAATGAAAACGGAGGGACAACCAGTCCAACGAAACGACACAGTAAATTCAAACCCGCAACTCGTGTCGCATATTTATTGTACATAGCATCGACAAACATAAAATATAGTGGTGAACGTACAAAAATATGGGCCTACCATAACGTTTATTCTTCTAATATTTACATATATTGGTACTTACTGGTTTTTAGGTTTATTTTATTATTTATTTTAATTTATCTGGTTAGGCTTAGTATTTTATTGGGAATGGGGGAAACATTCAAATCACATAAACGTAAGCTCATTACACAACTGTGTTTCAAACACCTAATGGAAAGATACAATGTTGTGATAAACATATCTTACTTTAAATAACTATTGTCGGCATAACATCAGTTAATAGTTAAAATGTATACTTTTTGCACATCCAATATTTGAAATTCACACTTAACGGCCCGCATAACGATTACTATGCAGCCACCATAGACGGAAATGGTGGCCACACCAGCGATCACAACACTCGTTACAGTATATTTAACCCTGCCATGGCAAAATATTTACCCCAACATTGTAACTTGCCTAGGAAGTTTAATAAACACGATTACGGAGATGACGCTTCGTTCAGAAACATGCTGTATAATTGAGATGTCACCACATCATTGCCAGTCGCAAGGCACTATAAAAATGAGTATAATCGCCCGCTATAATGGGACAAGCGAGTGGAAGTAGGCAGTAGGCGGCTAGCCTAGGGGAAAGCTGATACATTCTAAATTCTACTTTCCATATCACTTCTGCCAATGTACTGGATTTGTAAGCATCGTGCCATAACATCTAAATAATATATGTTTAAACAATACAATCTCGTTTCAGGTGTAAATTACAAATTCAAATATCATTATTGTTGCTGCAATTAGTATGAAATATGATGAAATTACAAATAACAGAATGTATAATTGTCCTGCTACACAGGTGGTACGAAATTCCTGAGAGAGAGAGAAGAGAGGGAGAGAGAACGAGAGAGAACGACAAGCTCCGGTTTGCTTACTGAATCTTTGTTCCAGATGAAAAAAAAAACATGTTACTAGAGCCAACGAAAGATAATTTGCGCTGATATTTTTAACTTCAACAATGAAATGTGTTTCCTTCTGTGCTACCTAACAATTCAAATATACTAATAGGCAACTTTTAATTTACAAATAGGATACAGAAAAACGATTAAAATAAATATTGAAACTGTGTACTATTTCCTACTAACCATTGCAAACAATTCACTGCTCTCACGGTTTTAAATTCGTATTTAATACGAAATAAACATGACAAATTATAGAATACACTAGGTAAATTTTTAAACTTTTCAAGAAGACAATACTTTAACGTTAATCACAGGGTTATATAATTGTGGAACACAAGTGATTGAAAAAAACAGGATGTCATGTTATGCTTAACAGTGATTTTTCATAGGTTCGATTCCAAAAGACCGAAGAAAGTGTGAATTATCTGTACTTGTGTTTTACTCTTAATACTTGTGCAATTCTTTAATTTTAATTAATCTCTCGTGGCTTATTGTGTGTTTAATTAATATCGTGGTACTTAGAGTGTAATTATTGTAATTAAATACTCTCAGTACTTCATTTGTAATTGATAATTGATCGATTATTTATTAGGCGATGTAATCTAAATACCTCTGACTTGATTCGAACTAAGACTATCTTGGTACTTGTTTTAACTGGTAAATGTACTTAGTATAGGCAATTATCCAGGTTTTAATATTTACTTATTACTCTGTACTTCATTTGTAACAAGATTTGACAGTTACAGCCAGGCTAGCCGAGTGGTCATTAAACATTCTTAGTAATTACACATAATTTGAAAAGTGGTAATACGCGAGGTGGTGTCCACTCTACTGAAAATTCATGCAACATTAAATATTTTAAAATAGCACTTGACATGCTAGGAGGTCTGCCAGCGGACAGAGTAGCACACAGGCAAGTGGCGATCGGATCCCGGGCTGTTCGGCACATGGCCTGCAGGCTAAAAAGTCGGGGTTTTAAATTAATCTCATTTGCAAGCAGACAGTCATGGCGAACGGACGTGACATTAGCTTCATTAATTATGGTCTTAGCTACTTGTGAAATTAATCCCTTGGTACTTATTGTTCGTTTAATTTATTGCCCCGTAATTGTATAATTGGTAATTCGTGTCTTGGTGCATGTACATTTAATGTTTAGCTACTTGTTGATTGTTTCATTGGTAATTACTTTCTTTTTGTATGCACTCAGTAATTAGTATTCATGATTATCGATTGCAATTGTTTCATTGTCTCAGTATTTTTAATTATATTTAAAGTGTTGTTGCTTGTGGTGGGTTTGTTTTTATTGCTAATCAGTTAATTCATTAATATTCAAATGCTATATTTGTTTTGGTCAAAATTAGTTATTTTTCAAACACTGGATTTGTAATGGTCATTATTCTTATTGCATAATCACGAGCTCAGTCACTCGGTGACCTCCAAGCAATCAGAGTCTCTGCTGCTCCTGACCAACCATCACAGCTCAGTTATCCGGCGAGCTCCGAGCAGGCTGGAGATCGGCTGCTTTCCCCCTTCCCTTCGCTATACATTAGAGCTCTGCACTCGGCAGAGAGCGACCAGGAAGGACCTACTCCTTGCCCTTCCCCTCACCCACCACCACAGCTCACCCCCTCATCATACACCGACGACGCAGAATGTCTGCTTCTCTCCCATTCCCCTCACCCACCATTACAGCTCAGTCCCTCATAACACTGTTCAATCAACATATATGACGCTCCCGACACCTTCACCTTCCTTTTACCCACCATCACACCTCATTCCCTTGCAAGACACCGGCCAGGCAGGACCTCTACCACTCCCGAACTCCTCCCCCTTCCCCTCACTCGCCATCACAGCTCAGTCACTCATTAGACACTGAACAGTCAATATCTAAAATGGTCCTTGTGCCTATCTTGCACCAATAAAAGGAGTGTAAGCCCATATATGCAACTGTTCATACCCCTTAGAACTTTGTCGTCTGCCAGATTCCGAAGAGGTGACATATATCCTTTCAACACTTAACCCATCCCTCACTTACCCCTTTGGACACCCAACGTCACCTCAATTAACCCTTTCAATAAATCTGACTTTTTCAGTTAATCTAACCCTTTTTTACCAATATTAGCCCTTTTTCCAATTTTAAACCATTTTTTTGCGAAGATTTGATCCTTTTAACTCTTTGTTACACCTACATAGGATATAATAACTCTTTGGACATGTAACCCTTTGAACACTAAATGGCACTTTGGCCACTCTTGCACTTTGTGTACAGAACCGGTTCGCTCTCACTACTCGAGTCAGTAAGTCGAAGACTTCGTATATAGGTCAATTGGCTGTTTACGGTAAAGTGAGCATTTTTAAGGCTCTTATAAATTTTTCCTTTCATCTAATTTCCATCTTCCTGCTGCTTTTTAACATAAACATTGCCGTGTGACCAATAAACACAGCGTATACATTTCACCACCCTCAAAACTTAATGCCCGGGGCTTCAAATAAGATATATTTATTAATGGTTAACGCTTGTTGGGAGGGGCTTAAAAAGTGCTCACTTTACCATGAACAGCCTATATAGATGTATATATGTGTATGATATATAAAGTATACAAATATGAATGTTCTCTAGATAATATATATAAATGTGTGTGTGTGTTTTAATATCCTGTGTATTACTGTGATTTATAATAAAACGCTCTTGGAGAGAATTGCCGGCCGAAAGCTCTTCATCTGAAAAGTTAGATTTTACCAAGACAAAGGAAACAATAGTTTCAATATAATCGGTGAAATGATTCCGAGAATATGGAATAAGAACCAAAATAATTTATGCTGTTCAAATGTTTTAAAAATATAACTTGATCACTTATATGATATATTTTCGATTTGGTTATTTCGTCACCTGTGATTTCGTATAATTTGCTGGTTCGGTGTGTTAATGTGAATTCCTTCGGTTTAGAGTTCCTGACCTCTCAGGATTCGGTAGTCATGACCATTATTGGAGGCTATTACTACTTCCCTAGGTGTGCCTGTTTAGTTCACATATAACTAAGAAGAGAAAGTAAAAAAAAAAAAAAAACAAGTATAGGCACCGTAGGAACCATTTCCACAGGTAATTTAAGTTGCCTTTAAACAAGGTATCATATTTTATTTCAATGTTTTTGGATGTAAAATACGTACAGATTATATTAATTATTTTTAATTAGTTTAAAAAATAATTGAATCACTCTCTGCAGGTCTTAATACCGTTTGAGTGAGTCATGTATATGCAATCTTAGTAACACCTATCTGAGATAAATTATAAATATTTTCCCGTATTGTGCACGAAGGAATTTTATAAATCAACATTCATGCTGTCATATAAAAGTTGCACAGAAATTCGTTATCTAGCAGCGATTTATTTAGAATTTTCGCGATTATGAAACAGCACAATTACCCACATTAACAGAGCAAGATATTTTTGCTTGCATTGGCTTTAAATATATTTTCATTAAGAAAGGAGCCTCTCTTATAGTTTGAAGGTTCTAAAAAAATACCAAATAACTCACTATCCTCTTACGATGAATCGAAATCCTCAATGTGATGTGCTATCAATTTGCATTTAAATTCACCACTTTCGTAGGCTTACTTCCACAATGGTTTTTTTTCGCCCTTCCTTTTGCTTTCCTTTGAGATTATTTTTTTATTTCAGCGAGTCTTTTTAACTTCCCGTTCCGAAGGGGTTCAGATTGATAATAAAACGCTCTTGGAGAGAATTGCCGGCCGAAAGCTCTTCATCTGAAAAGTTAGATTTTACCAAGACAAAAGTAACAGGCAAAATTTTTTTTCATTACATTTTACATAAAATTCTGGAGAAGCTGTTTGCATGAATCACACAAAGTGCTGCAATATCTCTATATTACATCGTTTGCCAAGAGTAAAAAAATCTCTCAGATTTTTTGATTTCATTGCTTTTAATTTCAGTAAACAACACAGTGTTATATTTTAAATGGTATATGTTTAATATGCTATTTTATATAACGGTTAAATATACAATACGTTTCCAGACAGAAAAGTAACTGGAAGTTGCTAGTATAACCAATCAGCATATTCTCCTCTACATACACACGAGTGTAAATTTGATGATGAAGTACGCAAGTACTTCGATATATAATAAACAAGTGAGTTAAAATAAGGCCTATTTAGAAGGTATTTTATTATTTTCTACGAGGTTTGATCATGACGAGACGAGTAGTTCCTGATAATACACAAGTCTCTATGAAATAATTATTGTGATATTATACCTTCTAGATTTGTGGACAATTTTGGCTATTACTTTGTTGATATATTGAACAAAGGGGTACTCTTGCACACAAAACTTGAAATAAATCGGTTCTGATTGTTCCAGAGATGCGTCACAAAACACTAGAAGCTTTACATCGTCACTTGGAAAAAAAATTACTCTTTACCGATATTAGGTGGCCATCTGTAACTCTATTTTGAATGAAGATGCGGTGTTTATCTATCGATAAGTTACTAAGATATGCAATTTAGATGAAAATTTTTCTGTGACATATTTTAACATTACATACTAAAGAAGTTTACCAATTAGCATATTTAACGCACACGATAAGAATAGCCAATATAACAAGATATATATTTCTTTCGGTTAGATTGTTCCAAAGATGTCACATGCGACAAACATTCTAACAAGAAAACCATTTAGAATACAAGTAACTTACCAATTTATATACCGTAGATATTGTGCTGATTTTAATAGTGCACTCGGAATATTTATTTTTGGGTATCATTTGAATATATATATTTTTTAATTACCGTATCAAATATCTAGATGTTCTTCATGGAACTTTCTTAAAAATAGTCGGAAAAAACTTAGAATAAATTATATTAGTACTAACAGAGGTAATTTTAGCATAAAAGTTATCAAACTAAGTCGTTTTACTCGGGAAAAATTGCCTACTAAACTAAAATATTTACATTTATGCAATTTCTTAAATTTTCAATACACGAAAATAATATTCGTTTAAAGTATATTCACATAGCGTAAATGGTAACGCAATGTGGCTGGATTCGGTTTAGTAGTACCAGCTTTATGAAGCAAATGGTTTATTTCTCATGTCATATATTACAAAATATCATTTAAAAAAATTTGTAAAATGGGGTAATATATTTTTGCAACAGATTAAGGTAGCACAATAGTTTCAATATAATCGGTGAAATGATTCCGAAGATATGGAATTAGAACCAAAATAATTTATGCTGTTCAAATGTTTTAAAAATATAACTTGATCACTTATATGATATATTTTCGATTTGGTTATTTCGTCACCTGTGATTTCGTATAATTTGCTGGTTCGGTGTGTTAATGTGAATTCCTTCGGTTTAGAGTTCCTGACCTCTCAGGATTCGGTAGTCATGACCACTATTGGAGGCTATTACTACTTCCCTTGGTGTACCTGTTTAGTTCACATATAACTAAGAAGAGAAAGTAAAAAAAAAACAAGTATAGGCACCGTAGGAACCATTTCCACAGGAAATAATTCAAAATTGTTGTATGCAATATCAGAAAATGCTACAGGAGGTAGATAAGTAGGAACCATGCTCTTTACTAGTGGGAATACAAAGACTAGTAGAGAAAGTGTGGGACATTGTGTGTTGCGTAGCGTTCGGTTAACCAGAGTAGCGGGGTTCCCACCACTCTGGTAGGGGGAATGGTGCAATGGGGCCAGTCCTCCGGAATGTTCTCGGCCATGCTGCTGACACTATAAATAAGGCGCAGCCGGAGGGTCAGTGTCGTTTGGTGAAGTGCGGCAAAGAGTGAGAGATCGGCAAACGAAGGGGTGTGTGTGTGTGTGTGTGTGTGTGTGTGTGTGTGTGTGTGTGTGTGTGTGTGTGTGTGTGTGTATGCTGCGGCTACAGGCGAGAGGTAGCGAGTGCTACGCAAGGCGAGTTATACGACATGTAGTGGGCACACGAATACGTGATTTCAGACTCGATTACAGATATTTGAACAGTCAGATTCAAATAAGTATTTTAAATAGCTATTCGGTAGTTGTTAGAATGCTGTTTACAAATACTGGTTATATATACTATATTTAATTGTACTCATTTCTGTGAGGTGACAAATGATTATTTAAATGAAAGTTTTCAGCAGAAAATTATGGCTAGTTTTAACGAAATATTAAGTATTAAGTACTAAGTGATTTTTGGATACCTTATATAATAAATAAGGAACGTTATTCTTAGTGATTTTAATTAATTAATACCTCCAAATCCTAAAGAACCGTCATATGCCTAGAAACTAAGAAAATTTGTAGCATTAAACTTTATTAAAGTTGAAAAGATGTTGGCAATATATAACAATCCAACCAGGCTTTCTTACATAAATGGGAAAAATGATCGTTGTCTATCTCTAGTGTATACAATTATTTGAGCGCAACCGTATTAGAAAATTCATATAAATTGTGAATTATTCTGATTTGCAAATTTTCTCAATATGACTTTTTTATATTTGAAAGTGGGTTAGTATCACTGCATGATAAACTGATAGTGAGAACTGGGATAACTGATTTTAGTGATATGTTGATAATAGCTTCACTTCAAATCACCATAAACCCAATAAATGCGTTCTCATGTATAGCAAATTGATATATCTGTACTCGTGTACTGAGAAGTTTACACTTCGAGAGATTTATAAATACTCAAGATGTTGCGTTATAGTGGCAGCATATGCCTTAAAAATATTATAATATATTCACACATTTAAAATTTATTAGTGTAGGACATGTGGACACACATACAGACGACACCAAGAGTGCATTGTCCTATATTTATAGGGAAAATTGGCTAAAATTGGACTGGATAAATTAGGTCTGATAATTGCTTGACGCTAATCCACCTTTCTTTTAAGTTGTCATGCTTTTGGCAAAGATAAAGCGAGTAGTAACACATTAATCTGATCAAACAATAATGACGTCATCGAACGGGAGCGCTAAAGAATATTACTTAAAATCGTTTAGTTTAAGTTATCATTGGGAATATAATTTTCATAAAAAGTATTTTTTGGCGTATAAAGACATAGTTGTATGTTTACTAATAGCATACACGCTCGTTGCTCCCTCACCCCCCCCCCCCCCTGCTTTTTTCAGGGAAACCCGTAAATAATGGAGAGCGGCCGTCGGGCTGTCGCGCTGCTCGGCACCTCGTTTGCGTCATGGCACCTCTCTCCCGCTGCTGGAGGTTCCTACGGGTTTGGCGACGACGCAAGAATATTCTGGTGAGACTGGCTAGCGCCTCAGCCTTCTCAGGGCAGCGCGTGAGTTACAGTAAATTATGGGTGATGGCCTACGACAAACTATACTGCCGCTGCCCAGCGGCCGGAAGTCTTTGATGGAGGCCATCTGGCAGTGTGCGTGTGAAGATGAGTGCGAGATGACGGCGGCGGACAAATGTTCTTGGTGTAAATGGGCGAGAAGGCGTAAAACCCGGCGAGTAAAGCCCACTGCAAGTGAGGGCGTTCGGAGGACTCTAGAACACTGCGGACTGGCGGGACATGGGCTGAACTGAGGTGGGACTGAATGGAAATATAATGCGGATTTTATTTTAAATATTTTACCTGTTAAATATGGACACATAGTTTATAAAATAATGGAATAGATTGATACACTGTCTATTGCGACTGATTTGTAATTATTTAATTTCATTGATTTCTTTGTGGCGATTGTAAATTTTATTAATTGGTGTCATTAATTGCAACAGTATGTGCTATCAGTTTATTGCGAGCAGTTGAGTTGATAGAATTTTGCTGTAGTTATTGCAAATAAAATTAGAAAGTTTTAATTAATTTTTATTTCAATATGACCTCCATCACTTAACGAACTTAATTTCTAGAGAGAGAAATTGTAACACATGTGTCAGAAGTGGGATGGGGGAATTTTATAAAAATAAAATATTTCGAATTAGTATTACATTACGTTATTGCAGGATAAACTCGCAAATATACTAATTATATTATTTAGCCAGGAAGTTATTATTAGTGAATGCTAACCAGGAGAATGACAGCAGACATGCAAACACTACATAACTTAATCGAAAGTTTAGGTGGCCAGATAGATAGCAAAATAGATACTGTATATAATAGAATAAATAGTGTTGTAGATAATGTTACTAACAATGTAAATAGTCAAATTAGTAGTGTTAATGAAAATGTAAATTGTCAAATTATTAGAATTAATGTTAAAGAAATTGTAAATAGTAAAACAGATATGTTAATGAATCTGTAAATAGTGTTAGTAAGCTTGTAGATAGGAAAATAGACAGTGAAAACTAAAACGTAGATAGGAATATAGACTGTGTAAACGAAATGTGGATAGAAAAATAGACAGTGTGAGTGAGAATGTGGACAGAAAGATAGCAGGTGTGAGCTAGTTGGTGAGCAATAAAATATGCTGTGTGAACAAGAAAATTTACAGTGTGACGGACAGTGTTAATGATAGGATGGACAGTGTTGAGCCAGAAATTAAACAGGAAGTGAGCTCCCTCAAGAAGGAGTGACAGGAGTTCTTGCTACAGCAGGGTTGGCGACATGCGTGGGTGGAAGAGGATCCGAGTTTGGTCACCACGGAGGTAGAAGTCAACGTCAGTGGAGTCATAACAGGGGAGGCACCGCAGTTTTGCAGTGTGGGTACGCCCAGCCAGAGGTGGGTAAAGGCGTCACAACTAAGCCCGTACCCTACGATGGACAGACACCTTGGCGCGAGGACTGGCACCAGTTTGAAATCGTTGCAACCCTGAATGGTTGGACTAAAGAGCGATGAGCGTAATACCTGGCTGCTGTACTAAGGGTATCAGCGTTGAGCATACTGTAGTCGCTGCCAGAACGACGTCGTCTGGAATACTGTGCATTGGTGTCAGCTTTGGAGCTGCGATTCGTCGACCGATACCTGCGACACACCCACCATGCCCAACTGCGAAGCCACACCCAACCACCAGGAGAACCACTGCAGGAAATGTGGCAGTACATCTAGAGGCTGTCGCAGCTGTCTCTGGAGGGATGCTCTGAAGAGAAACGAGATGTCATCACGGTCAGCTTTTTCGTAGATGCAATCGCTGATACCGAGGTGCGGAAAACTGTGAAGTTAGCTGCTCCTCACACAATGCAGGATGCCTTGGCCTGAGCACTAGAAGTGGAGTCAGCACGGCTATCCTCAGTGCCCCGACGTCCAATGCGGACAGTGATGCTTGTTGAAGGGAAAGGGGGAGGACAACAGTTTTAAGAGGATGTTAAAGGACTTGCTTACGACCATGAGGGACATCGTCTCTAGGGTGCGCACTACAGAGACTCTCCGTCCCTTACCCAAATGGCCGGAATGTTGGACGTGGAGACAACCGGGGAATCTGAGAGCCAACTGTCCTAAGCAGCAGCAACAACAGCAGCAACAACAACAGCAACCATGGTCAGGGAGCATATGCCAAGGAGCAGGTGAGAGTGCAATATCTTCGGAAAACTTGAAAACACCAGTCTTGAGGGGCCAAGGTCGGTGATTGCTGGAGGGAACGCCCCAATTATTTTTGCAGGTGCTTTCTATGAAACAGAACTTGGATATCATGTTGATGGAGGGGAGCCTAGATTATGTTTCTTGTCAGGTAGTCGTTGACACAAGAGCGACTATAACAGTGGTAAGACCAGACATTCTTGGGCATTTCCCCCGGCAATCATTCTATAAGAGCATGAATCACTGCTTTTTAACTACAGTAACAGGCGAGACCAGACCAGTCAAAGGCAAGATAAGGGTACTCTTACAGCTCAGCAACCTTGATATAGAGCATCATATATACATAGCAGAATAGAAGACGAATGCATTTTGGGTATTGATGTATTACATAAGCTGGGATGCTGTATTGATACTCGACTGGGGGTGTTATGGGTAGGTAATACCGAGTTGGTAGTGTCAACACAACGATATTTTTCTTCGCCAATGAGCTGCCCAGTAGTGTGAAATTAGTCGATTGTGCTCCCTGCTTCTAGCGAAGTTGTTATTCCAGGCAGATGCCAGGGTCAATTTATCATGCGGTTGGACATAATTAACCCAGCCCAGAAAGGTGGTATTTTATCAGATAGTGTCGTTGTAACCAGGACATTGATTACTTCTAAATCGGATAGTTTGCCTGTTAGGATGATTAATTTGTCTGACCGTCCTACACTCCTTGAAGAGTAGGGTTTTGCAAGCAGATCTCGCAGGTACTTCCAAATGTTCCAGAGACTTCACTGCCACAACAGAGTGAATATCCTCTCCCTGTTGCTCTGGGAGAACTGCTGACGAAAACAAGAGAAACTTCAACTGGTGAGAGGACATGGCACTTTCAGAATTACTACAGAGAAATAAAGGTACTTTCTCCTGCGAGTCCAATGACCTTGGCAGAATTAATTGTACATGCCACCACATCGATACAGGAGATGCCAGACCAATAAAGCAGCAACCACGGTGACTACTGCTAGCTTCATATGACATCTTTGACTGTATTCTGAAAGAGATGAGGGATTTAGATGTGACTGAACCACGGTTTTCTCTCACTGTGCTTGTTAAAAATAAAGATGGCTCTATAACACATGTATTGACTATTGCAAATTTAATAATGTGACCAAGAAAGATTTTTACTCTCTCCCTAAGATAGACGACACACTGAATAGCCTAGCAGGATTACAGTGGTTTTTTACTCTAGACATGAATACAGAATATTGGCAGTACAAGGTTTCCTGGGATGACAAGGTAAATACTGCCTTTTGTTTCCAAAGGAAAGGAACCTGGCAATTCAAGGTTATGCCCTTCGGACTGTGCAATTCCCCTGCAATCTTTGAACGACTTATAGAGAAATTCCTGCCTAAAACATTTGTCAGGTATACCTAGACGACATTGTGGTCAGAGGAAGAATATTTGAAGAGCACCTGGCACGCTTAGATTCTGTATTTCAGAAAGTGACTGCGACCAATCTGAAATTAGTTCCCAAGAAATCCCACTTTTTCCAAAAGAAAATTAATTTTATGGGCCATGTTGTATTGGCTCACAGAGTTGAAACAGGCCCTGAGAAGACCAGAGCAACAAGAGATTGGCCTCTAACAAAGGATAAAACTGAAATTCGAAGATTCCTGGGCTTGTGTGCTTACTAGCGCTGATTTTTGCCCGTGTTCGCCACTATTGCCAAAACTCTGCATGAAATGACTGAGGCAGAAAGAAAATTTTATTGGATGCCAAAGTGCAAAATGCTTTTCAATACACTTAAAGAAAATTTTATATCTCCCACAGTACTGGGCTTCCCGAGTACAGAGGGTGAATTTTTCTGGATACTGTGGTCATTGGAATACTTCAATAAGGTGCTACAAAAGCCCGAGAGGAACTACAGTGTGACATGCAGGGGCATTTTGGTAGTGGTGTAGCCATTGCATATTTTCATTCATATATTTATGGTAGACACTTCATCCTAAGAACTGATCATAATTCATTATGCTGGCTGCTAAATTTCAGGAACCCTGAAGGTCAAATAGCCTGGTAGATACAGCACCTGCAAGAATATAACTTTGAAATTCAGCACAGGTCTGGATACATTCAAAGCAAGCAGATGCACTCTCCAGGAGACCATTCGAACCATTCAGTAGACATTTTAAACACCACGAGGAAAAGGTTGGTGAATTGTGGAAAGCAAGGAGGACAATAATTCAAGGCCGTGTATCTGGTAATGTATCATCTACATGGAACGAAAAGGACATAAGAAATTACCAGCCAAATGACCCCACCTTTCAGCCAATATTAGAGTGGAAGGAAACCGGGTGGCGACCGAGACGGGAGGAGATATCTAGCCTAGGTGTGACAGTTAAGGCATACTGGGTGAAGAGAAATTCCTTTGTTATAAAGAATTGGTTTCTTTACAGGAACTGGGAAAGTAACGATGAGAGAGAGAGAGTCATTTACAATTGTTACTACCAGAGTGCCGAATCACAGAAGTGCTAAGAAAACTGCTCAACACAGCAGCAGGTGGTCACTTCGGTGTAAATAAAAGACTTGACAGAGTCCAAATGAGATTATATTCGCTGCACTGTCGGCAAGATGTTGAGAAGTTGTGCCATATGTGTGATGCATATACTGCTATACTGCATGGAAGGGTCCGAGGGTTAAGGGATGCGGTCCACTCCAGAAATACAATGTTAAGGCCTCATTCGAGAGGTTGGCAATTAACATTTTCGAAACACTACCAATCATTGACAGGGGGAGTAGATAACTTCTGGTAGCACAAAACTATTTCACAAAGTGGCCTGAGGTCATACAGGTGCCAAACCAAGAGGTAGCCACAATAGCTGATGCTCTCGTAGTGCATGTTTTCTCCAGGTTTGGAGTGCCACTTGAGCTTCACTCGGGTCAAGAGCGAAATTTTGAAGCAAATCTTTTCCAAGAAGTAACATGGATTTTAGGAACAAAGAAAACCCGAACCATAGCATTACACCCTCAGTCGGATGGAATCGTTGAGAGGCTAAATCGTACCCTGGAATGGTATATGGCTACATTCGTAGAAGACAATCAGAGCGATTGGGACTCTAAGGTACCCATATTTCTCCTGGCATATCACTCGGCAGTCCATGAGTCCACAAGGGTAGCACCTTCAAGGATGCTGTTTGGGAGAGAGCTCCGCCTACCTGGTGACAAGTTATTCGGCCATCCAATGGAGGAAGAAGCAGCCACTCCAGAATATTATATTAAGCTACATCAGGAGTTAACCAACATTCATGAGATAGCCCAGAGGCACCATAACATTAATAGTGACAGAAGTAAAACACGATATGACCGAATAATTCCTGAGGAGACATTTCAAGGACAGCTGGAGTGGTAGCAAAACACTCAAAGGAAGAAGAGGTATTGCCCGAAGTTACAGAAATCTTGGGAAGGCCCATATAGGATCTTGAAGCAGATAAATTTTGTGGTCTACCAGATTTGTCGACAAGGCTCTTGGGTGAAGCCTAGGGTTGTCCACTTCAATTGACTGACACTGTACGAAGCTCCTGATGTTGTGGGGTCTATTCCAGACAAACAGACTTGAGGAGGGGACAATTTTACGTGCTGCACCTGGTGCCAGAAGGCTGCCCGGCGCTGAGTCGGTGTACCCATATGGCCCCCTCCCTCCCAGACTGACATTCTTATTGCCTCCTGAACCCACCCCCTCCCCGGTCTACGAGAACAGTGAATAATAGACAAGGGCAGTCGGGCTGTCGCACTACTTGGTGCCTTGCTAGCATCACGACTCTCCTCTGCTGGAGGTTCCAATGGTTTTGGTGATGACGCAAGAGTATTCTGGCGAGACTCGCCAGTGCCTCAGTCCTCCTCGGGGCAGCGTGTGAGTTACAGAAAATTCTACATGACGGCCTACGATGGTATATACTCCATTCACGACTGGAACAGACTTAAGAAAATAATCTTTGAAAAAACACCCTAACCATTATCTGCATGCATAGCTAGTAAATAAATTGGCGGGTACAGTTACAGTAACCAAACCCGCCACTTTTTTTACTAGCTATGTATGTAGCTAATGGCTAAGGTGTTTTTTAAAGATTGATTTTCATAAGTCTGTTCCAGTCGTGAGAGGACTATATATACTGCCGCAGCCCAGCGGCCAGCAGTCTTTCACAGAGGCCATCGGAAAGTGTGCGAGAAGATAAGTTTGAAACGACGACAGCCGACGAGTGTTCTTGGTGTGAATGGGCGAAACGGTGTGAAAACTGGTGAGTGAAGTCTACGGTGCGCGAGGGCGCTCGGAGCACTTCCATGTCCCACTGCAGACTGGTGGGACATGGACTGAACTGGGGTGGGACAGAATGGAAGTGTAATATTCTAACTGTCAAATATGGTTGCAAAATTTATAAAATAATTGAATAGGTTGATACACTGTCTATTGGGACTGATCATTATATATTTAATTTATTGATTTCTTTGTGGCAATGATTATAGATTTTATTAATTTGAGTCATTAAATGTAATAGTAAGTGCTATAAGTTTATTGTGAGAAGTTAAGATGAGACAATTTTGCTATACTTATTGTGAATTAAATTATAAATTATTTATGGGAAACTTCCTATACATTTTATGGAAATAGTTTGTAAATGTCAGGCTGAGAATATGGGAAAGTACAGCATTGCTATTATACAAAGAGAGGAACTTTGTTACGCATTTTACTCCTTCCTGAGCAATTTTAGGAGTTACCATGTATGTTTCGGAAAATATTTTACCACTCGCGCTTGGTCACTGTATGTATACACTAATATCGTCAGTAGTGGGAGCGATCCGCTTCTAGATATTATTAATAGCACCTGTTTGATTAAAAGGGTTAATTAATTACAGGTAAATTGTTAACTACAGGTAAATGGTTTAATTAAAGGTAAGTGTATGAAAGAGTTAATTGTTTAATTCTTTAATTATGTAAAGGGCTCATTTTAATTGGCATCAAAAATTTTTTTTTTTAAATTTCGATTGTATCTCTAATTGGTGTTGAAATGAATGGTTGTCATAAGGGTGATTTTGAGGAAGCAGTATAGATGTTCACCATTGGACATCTTGCAGGCGACTGAGCTCTGTATACATATAAGTAGAATATAAATTGATGCAAGGTGGACGAACTGTTCACACAAAGACAAAAAATTTTGAAGGCAGCACCGTTAAACATAAATTGAGACAAAATCGAAGCAAGACAGACAAACCCTTGCATGCAGCCCTCAAAAATTTCAAAATCAGCACAATTGCCAATTCGCGTATAGATTAAAGCAAACTATTTAACACTTACAGAACCATATTTGCAACAAAATAAACCTTCTTACAGTGCACTTATCGGGCACCTCTTTAAAAACTGACTAATTAAATATTTACAAATTACAGCACACTTACTCTTTTAAAACTAACCAACTATTTAAAATTATGTCGCACTTATGGTGTATCCATGGTTCATTTTCGGGATAATTTATCTTCATTTTATTGCCAAGCACATGCCAATGCCTAAGCACACCCATGCCAGCATAGAAGGACATATACTTTAACATTGCAAAAGTTGAGACATGTTATATTTTGGAACTTTCAAGATGTTATGTGATCCCTCATGTAGGAAACAGCTGTTTACCTCTTTCAGATAGATGCAAAGGCAATCAGCGAGCCTGAAGGTAGACAGTACCACAGTGGGTGATGTGGTGGACATGAACGGAGACAGGTCGTCAGTTCGATGTTGATGGAGACAGATGATGCAGAATGCCATTACCTTTTTGAAGAAAGGCAGCTGTAAGTTGTCAGCATACCGTCCAGTTAGGCACGCCAAGCATGCCGAGCAGTTCAGCTAGTAAAATGTCGTCTCGAGTGGGGAAGGGCCTTTGCTTCAATGTATATGAAGGGTGATTGTGCAGAATCTTATAGGTGTTTCGGGCAGCTGTGGTGTACTTCATTGCTGCTGTGACAGGTGCAGCAGACGGATTGCTGAGGTAGTGAGTGTAGAGTTGAAAAAAAATACTCGGGATACTGTAGTGCCCCCAAGGTAAAGTCGATACGCCATTCGGCTCAATGATGTACTTATTGTCTAAACCTGATAACACCATTTTGGTCACGCATTTGGTATACATGTCATAACCATGCAAACGGAACTGATATGGGGTCCCCAGAACCCTAGAATAACGATCGAGGCAATCCCAATAATCATAGTAAGAGAGCCATTTCAACATTTTAGGTTTTATGCACTTCGCCTTACATATATACTGTTCATTCGCAACAATATATATGTAAAGCTTGAGACATAAACCTACAAATAAATTGACAATGTGGCCGGCACATTTGTCTTTCATTACTACAGTTACACTTTTGTTCTCGCATGGGAATCCTTGTGGATTATCTAGCACATTGTTGTATATATCAAAGCGTTCTTTTAAATCTAGGGCAATTTTGCCATCAGCATTATTACCAGCAATTTATTACATCAGACTGTCGGTATCACAATTAAAAAGGTGCAATGCCGGCAGAGGAAATTTATTTGGCATATAGTTACAATGAAAATCATATAAGGTTAATCTTTCCATGGAACAAGTGTCGCAAGCAGTTTTTCATGTGAGCCATTCAGAGGTATGCCAGTTACTGGGGCCAGAGTGCCACTATCTTTGACTGCATTCGCGAAATCACATTATGAAAACATTTCAGACTCAACCCACACAAAATTCCCAAAGGGAAGCTTGCAATTCATAGTACGACTGTAAAGTCAGTTTGGATCGAAATAATAAATTTATTTCAATGCCACACTGGGGTAGTACTCTCCACCCATGTAAATATTATTGTATTCTGCACACCTGGGTAACACTGCCCCCCTAACTGTGCATTCTACAAAAAGGTTCATGTCGGGATGGGTCAACTAGCCGTGCATATGTTTTGGCAAACAAAGTGCCCTATGTAAGAGACACAACTGTGGTGTAAATGACGGGGTCGGGACCTTAATTTGTCAAACACACGGTCCTGAAATTCTCAAAAATGTCTGCCAGAAAACAAGTGTCCATGCATTAGTAATGTATGGCATACCGCAAAAAGTTTACACAGTTTAATGCATCCCAGGTGGCTTAGGTATGAGTGCAATGTTCATCACGAATGCCTTCGCCTTTCATAACATTATGAAATGTGTCATTTGGTGTGAGTGGCATACCCATTACACCGACTGTTTACTTATCAAGGTCATAAGGAAAAACTACCTTCCTTTTTCCCAATTTAATTGTTTACTGTCTGGAAATATCGAGCAGGTGATACTCAATTGCATATGTTTCAAATTACTTGCCAAAGTTTCCACAGATGCACTTATGAACTGGAATGAATCAATGAAACGCACTTGCCCGACTCGTGTACATCCTTTCGAGTTAGTCCCATTGGGAATATGAAGGGGAGTGGATTTATAATTTTCTAGGGTCACTCCAAGAACTGAAAGATCACCCAGGCTTTCGAATACCATGGTTTCATCGGTTTTTGTTACATGATGTTCAGCCTTGTGACAATATGAGCATCATAATTATCCAGCTTATGAAATACAGCGACAAGTTGTCTCTTGGGCAGTCTGAAATTCAAATTGCATTTCATATTTGTACGGACTGATTTTCCCGGCCAGATGGTCATGATCGAAAACAAAATCTTTACTAAACTCTTTCTTAAGAACATTACAACTTTTCTGAGCCACAAACCTAGCTTGATCAGCTGGAATTTTGGCTTCATTGGATCAGTTATGCTGTATATTCCTGCAACCTACATTCTCAATACAACTTATTTATCTACTTATGGATAGACACAATCCTCACCCACAAACTCAAAGTGGTTAGATAATGCTGGATTGTACGAACATACCAACAAAATGCTACAAGCATACGGAATGCTAAGGTTTGCGGTAGTTGAAATACTTGTCTCATTTTTGGGTAGGCAAGTGGACAAGGGTTTCAAACAATTCTCATCACCGCAATAGGCGATGAAATCCAATCTCTGATGTTTCCTATAATCATTAAATTCGAAGTATTTGTTGTTCCCAGTAGGGAAAGTACTGGGTAAAGCCTTTTGTTGCTGGCAAAGAATATCATGAGTTGTGAGCTTCTTCTCACTAACAAAGTATTGGAAACAATAATCGCAAATAATTTTTTGTGATCTGTCTTACTCAACTGACTACCAAATAGCCATGACAAATTTTAGATTGAAATAAAATGCAAATGCGCGGCATTACCACTAGGGGGAATTGTCAAAACATTTACATGGCAGGCATGGCATACAGGAGAAATACACATCAGTACAATTATCACTTCCTTATCGAAAGTTCCATCGATTATATTACTATCCTTGTCTACTACAGTGTAGACTTTAATGTAAATATAATTGTTCTCCATGAACTTACAAATGCCCTATATTAATAAAGGTGCCGAAAAACCTTCATTATTCAAAACATCGTAGGGTTTTGGATATGAATCAGGATGACTGACATTTATGTTGTTAGGAAATAAAGCTGATACAACAGTGTAATGGAAACACAAACCCTAGGTCACTCCACATCGATGCAGGATCTCCTAACGGCTATGAACTTGGGCAACATAGTGTGTGTGGTACTAACTGTAAATGCTCTTTATAATGCAATATGAGGTATCAATATGCAATATTAAATGCAAGGGCCAGCCGCTGTCTCATGCACTAAACTGATCAAGCCGGTTGGTCAGGTAAGGCTTAGTTGTCTCGTCGTAAATTTTACCAACATCGGACAAATGCAGGATGGGAAGAGCATTACTTTGAAATAACATGTGTCTGTACCACCTTCCTCTGCCACAATGGACTTTAAATACTTGTGCACAATGGTAACACTAAGCATGATAGGCAGGGGTGAAGTTGTTGTTAAATTTAGAAGAGGGACCATACATTTTGAAAAGAAGTTTAAAATTCATGTCAGAATCAACTTTATCATTAACTATCTGCACATCACCTAGCCTAGCAGCAATTGAAGTGATCAAAAGGTGATACCTCATTTCAGGCAATTAAGTCTCCTCTGAGATTGAGTTGGAATACGAATTATTCTCAAATGCCATTGGCGAGCTCTCTCTACCCGAAACAAAACTAGCTCTTGAATTTGATGAAATAGACTGACTTACTGATTCATCCGACCCAGATGAAATTTCCATATCAGACAAACAGAGAGTGTCTAGAAGAAGGTTGTATCGAATACATATGGGGGAAGCTAACTTGTTCCGATATTTTACATTAGAATGCTTTTCCTTGCATGATTCAGTCCTTGAATCTGAATCAATCAAATAAAGGTCATCCAGTAAAAGATCGAAACTCCGCCAATAAGGGGAAACGATAGCTCTCTGGCTGTTCGCTATAGGCGATCTTTCCATGTGCGATTCACTCTCCATATTGCTAACGAAAAGCTTTTCCAGCAAACTATCAAGACTCTGTCGCTTTCGATCACTATTTATATCAAAATATTTTTTCCCCCAATACTAGACTCACTAACACAATAAATACGGTTACACAACATTCTGAAACAACACAGAGTGTACACAACAATAAAAAAACTTACCACGAATAAACCTGCATTTGAAAGAAAGAAAAATACTGTCACCAATGATAATAAATTGTATATAGCAAGCCTTTGTAAAGCATTTCGAATAGGTTTTTAATAAAATCCGTGGTAGAATAATACATGCTTTAATATGAAGTCGGCCAACTATTTTGCATTTCATTACTATAAAAACTAATAGTTACATTTATACTATACTATGTTTACAACCCAACCCTCACATACTCACACATGCATCAAATTCTTGATACACAAAACCAGTCAACTTCATAAATCCATCACCATTCAAAACAGTGTGTCGAAGGAAGAGCGAGGGATGTATTCTCCTTTTCTTGCTCCGCGTAACATGGCGGCAGAGCTCTTCCTCTTCATCCATTCACACTCTCAAACTCACCCCTCTCCAATATATGCATTTGAAAATAATTTTTCAAATGATTATTAATACAAACTATACTGTACTAGGTACCGAACCCAAGCCTCACATACACACATAAGCATCAAATCCTCCATACACAAATCCAGTCATCTCCATACATCCAACACCATTAAAATCACTGGGTCCAAGGGAGAGCGAGGCATATTTTCCCTTCCTTGCTCCATATAACATGGTGGTGTATCTCACCCTCTTCACCCATTCACTCTCTCAATCTCACCCCACCCCAACATACACATTTAAAAATCATTTGAAAAATTATTTAAAAATAATACTTTTAAATACTAATTACAAACTATAGTATATTACATTAGGTACATAATCCAGTCCTACACAATATACATTATTCGCTAAAATATATGCAAAAATGCAATTAATTAATTAAATTTTCCTCCTCAGATTATTATAAAAAGTTCCAACTAAATATTTAGAAGTTATCAGAAAAACTGCTAGCAATTGTTCAAAATTACCCTAATTAATACTGTATTATATATCCTTACAAAAACACAATACTATTTTAAGACTTCTCTATTTGAATTCTATTTTAGTTACAATAACAAAAAATTTGAACTAATTTAATAATAAAAATAGTTTAATCGAAAATATTAACTACTAGCTCAAACAATATTAACAGTTTAAACACAATTAATTATATTTCCCATATTATAAATACACATTAAAAATAAATTTAAAAAACCCAATTATTTAAAATGAAATCCCATGCAACAGACTTGAACATATGCATTATGCTATAAATTACCTTATTGCTAAAATATAGGTAAAAACACAATTAATTAAATTTCCTGCTCAAATTATTATAAAAATATCAATTAAGTTTTAGAAGTTATCAGTAAAGCAGCTTTCAGTTTTCTAATTTAAAAAAAAAAAGCATCAAGCAATAAATAATTTACAATAACGAAAAAGCGCAACAAATTTTATAATTAATAGAGTTTAATAAAAAATATTGACTACCATCTCGAACTATATTAACAGTTAAATACGAAATTAATTATATTTCCCCATACTATAAAAAGTGTGTGACGAAATTAATTTTAATTCCCCAAATTGTTTGCAATGAAATCTCATGCAATTGAATTGATCATCTATTTTACAATAAAATATATTTAATAATCTCCTGGTAGAAACAATATTATAACTCCGTGAAATTAAAACTTCAATAAGAATACAAAAAACATTAATGTTATTCCTATTTACTTACATTACCCTTAATACCACAATGCCAATAGTGATAAGTGAAAGTAGCAGCTGTCGTGGATGAAAGAGCAGCGGGCACGGTGGTTGGCCGGCGATCTCACTCACAGCTGGAGTGGTGCCGTCCGAATAGCGACGCGCCTGGAGCCCCGCGTAGCGCAGTCAGACCCAGAGCGAGCTCTGTGCGCAGACATTTCATTCACACCCAGAGCCCGGAATACTTGCAGCGCGTGTCTGAAGGTAGTGCGCTCCGACTCGGAGGTAGAGTATTGGCTTCACTGGTCTGATCCGTAGTCCGGTGAAGTAGCAGAGAGAGGTCGGCGTCACATGACGGCCTTTGAACTAATGAAGTGAGAGCAGGTGGGACACGGTATATATCTCCCGCTCACTCCCTCCCCACCATTCCAGTATCGTATATATATAGAAAGTCGGCTTCAGAATAATTTAAATATATTCCTACTAATGAAATAACACCTCGGAACCATTTTCCTTTACTATTTAATTCAATGAAACCATATTAAAAGCTTTATTTCACAACGAACCCATTTTCCGAATTTTACCACAATGGCGAAAGAGTAACTATCGCACTATCACAATGGTGTGAGAGTAACTATCACAATGGTGCAAGTGTAGCTTTCGCGATTTTCTCTTGCCGTATAAACAAAACGTTCGGAAGGCATTTTCTGTTATTAATTTTACCATGGAAACAGTATTGGGAAATATAAATTGACTTAACGAACATTATGTGCAATGAAGTTTAATTATGTTTGCATAAAATGATTGCGTGAATAAACGTTAGGGGACATTTTTCTGAATTATAGTGTGAAAAATGTATTTGCATTATTAATCGAAATATTTATTAATCAATTGGTATCAGACATTAGTTGTAATTAATGTAAATATGTTTTATGTTTATAGTCCATGAGTAAATTGTACAGAGCATTCTAAGGTCCCCTGGTTTTATGATTGAAATCTTAGCACGGGACGGCTTACATACTTACTTATAACCTAAATTAAAGTAACATCCATGCCGTAGCTGGATTCGAACCCCCGTGCTGTAAGCCGACAAGCAATCAACTGCGCCGCAGAGTTTGGCTTTGTGCATGAACATTAGGAGACATTTTTCTGAATTACTCCAGGAAAATGGAATTGTAATGGTATATAATTACCAATCATTATTGATGATTGGGCGTAATAAATTTTTCAATTTTTTTGCTTGAAAAACCATTTCTCACATCTCTTACAAGAGACGTTGGAGGCTGACAGGGCGTGATCGGTTGGAGGCGGCCTCTCTCCCCGGGGGCATGCTGTCGGACTCCCTTGGGCAGCAGAAACGCGAAGCCGCACATGTGGAGATATGAAGCATGCATCCTGCTAGCTGGTCTGTGCACATTCTAGCCTCGAAACTGGTGGCTTTCTTAATCCACAAGCCTAGTAATAAGGTAATGTTATGTTCTTACAATATTGTTTTGTTTCAACTTGAAAACACATATCTCTCAAGTTAATTATGTGTCATTCATGTTTCGGAATTATTCAATTGAAATGATTAGCACACCAAACTAACTCATTTACACACACACACAAAGTGGTGGTATAGAGTAAATTAAATCTCTGATTTTTAATTGTAAAGTAAGTATTATGTCTTGCAGCTCTAAATTTATGATTTAATAAATATATGTAAGACCATTTTTAACCTATATATACCAATAATTACAATTCACTTCGTCATTTAAAGTAAGGAAGTCGAGCTAATAGACTGTTCGCTTCCCTTTATTTCCCCTTACTTATCATTCCGATGTATATTTGGAAGTTAGTATTACTGAAACCAAGTTTGTTTGCAACATGTCTCTGATGTTACCATGATACTAAATGTCTGTAGAATGACCACTTTTTTTGATAGAAACCACTTATTTTATATGTACATGGTATAATGTTACACCATTTGTAAGTTTTTGGATTCCAACTTATTTTTAAGAATATTTAATTATGTTTTTGTAAGACATTTCGTTAACCAAAGTTACACAAGCATGCTACTTTCCGTCAATATTACATATTTTTTAAGGCATTCGGTAAAGACATAATGAAACACATTGCAGTTCTTTTTACAAACATATTTTATTCATAAGAAACACAAAATATATTAAATCGAACATTAGGAAATGAATATCTTACACATAATAATATATACTGACTAAATCACAAGTTACACATACAGAATGTCTCGAAACTTGTTATGAGTTGTTTTTTTAAACATTTATATTGATAGGGCAATAGGCGGGACAGTAAACTAATTTTGTGCTCCATTCATTTCATGTGATCAGTATTTGGAATTTTAGGTGAACATTATAGGTTTTCAAGTATTTCTTTCTGTTGTTTGTCATAAATGTTATTGCAATGGTAGGCACTGTATAGGGCTGTAAACTAAATTTTTACATTTTTAATATTTGATTTGGTTTGTGTAGTTGGATTTTTAAATTTTGTGTGATTCGTACTTGTTTCGTGGAATTGAGGATAATTCATTTAAATTGATTTGTGATATATTATATTGGTAGGTAAAAATTAACTTTGTGCGTGTGATAAGTACATTTCATTATGAGTTGTGGCGTGTTTATAAATCAATCAGTATTCGTTTCTGTGGGTTTATATGACAATTATGTTCTTGGACAGGGCAGCAAAATAACTTTGTGCTCCATTTGTTTCATCTCTTGCTTGGGTGCGGCGGTATACTGACATTGTGCATATGTAATGTTTCGTTATAAGTTGTTGGTATAATTGATCGTAAATTGTATTCATGTCTCTTTTTGTTAATTGATTTTTTATTAAATTTGTCTTATTTGTATTTGTGAAGTATTTTTTGTTTAATTTGGTGCATATTGGTAATAATTTAATGAAGCAGGATAAATTCAGTGTTATAATATGTTATTTTAAAACAAATCTTGAATTATGCATATCCAACCTCAGTTGCTTGCCATTTCACATGTATAAATCTCAGTATTCATTCAGACAGTGAGCTAGACGGATGTTTGCATACTCCCAGCACACCCTCCCTTCCTTCACCCAGCCTACGAGCTCATCTTCTTCCAAACAGCAACCAAGGTGGATGTATCTTGGTGCTCCTCTCGAAAAACCTTCACTCCCACAGTTACCGAACTCACCAAACACAAAATCTTCGAAGGAAACTGACCTAAAGGGACCCTTATGCCAATCTTGCTACAACATCAATACATATATATGCTGCTGACCCCACCCCTCAGAGCTCATCGCTTACTTCATGTCCAAGGGTGAACATCTATGCTCCTCTCCCAAAATCACCCTTATGACACTTAACCCTTTCAACGCCAATTAAACATACACTCAAAGTTGGAAAAAACTATCCCTTTGAACACCAATAAATATTTACCCTTTGCCTAGTAAAAGAATAAAACAATTTACCCTTTCATACACTTACCTGTAATTAAAACCTTAGCCTGTTACTAACCCTTTACCTGTAATTAAATAACCCTTTAAATCAAACAGGTGCAATTAATTTTATCTAGAACCGGTTCGCTGGCCCTCCTATGGGAAATTTGCGAATAATTTCTTAGAGCATATAAATTGATAAAATAATCAAAGCGAGGTAGAAGAGCCTCGCATGCAACACCGAAAAATCTTGAAAACAATGCAACCTCTGCAATAAAAAACAATTGATCAAAATTAATAGTGTGTAGAGTGATCAAAATATTGCAAATAAAAAAGCAGAGATGATAAGGCAATGACACACCTGACAAGAAGTGCATCCTCTTGCACGGGCTACAGCTACCATTATAATTTATTAACACCACATAGGTAGAAGAATTCTTGATACAAAAGGGATTTCGCTCTTTTTAATTGGCATAATTAATTTGATATCAAAGGGTTAAGTAATATGATAGAAAGGGGTAATCAAAAATGGAAACGGTTAAATTGACTGAAAGGGTTAAATTGATTGAAATGGTTAAATGTATTGAAAGGGTTATGTAATAAAAGGGTTATTAGTGAATCAAATCAGAATTTGTTGAGTTTGGTGCAAGAGTGTACTAAGGGTCAAATGTTCAACTTTATTATTATTTTCTTTCTTTTTATGGGTTGGTTAGCAGCTCTGGTAGATGTTGTCAGCACAACGACTAGCACTCGATTGAGGTGCGGCGTGTTTGGAATGGTGTGTGTGTATATATATATATATATATATATATATATATATATATATATATATATATATATATATATATATATATCTGTGTGTGTTGAGTTCTGTACAAGAGTGGCATAAGTAATTTTTTTGTTTGGCAGTGATCATGCTGGTAGAGTCTGTTGGTAGATAGGAGACATTGAATGTTAGTATATTCGAAATGCAATTAAATGTAAGAGAAATTCAGACTTTTGAAAAGAGTTCTACGTATGATTAAATAACGCAAGAGAGACAAGTATAACTACCTTCTGGTCTCATTAAGAAACAAGTGCAATTACGTAAGTCTCCAGTGTAAATTATTACATAATCTAATCAGTGAAACGTAAAGAGATGAATAACCGTACTTTATTGCCCGAGTTGTACATTAGAAATATAATTTTCATGAGATAATTATAACGAACGGAAACAACGACATGAATAACATCTGGTGCCGACAACTGCATAACTATCACAATTATGTGAGTGTGCAGTATGGAATTAACGAATCAAAAATGTCCCTATAAATTAAACGGATAACAAACACAATAGCAAGATATATGTGACACTAATTGGTGTCTCTCGCACATACCTGACATGATACACGTCCATCTGCCTGTAAGACTGATGAGGAAATTAAGAAATTTATTCCACACATTAAAATAAATTAATTTATTAAGTTGTGTAATGAAATCGCACCTCTCCTCAAACACGCCTGTCTGGCTGGAAGGCTGGTTAAGAAATGGTGTTAGTGCATGATGTTCACCAACTTATATATGCGGTGCCTGTGGGCGAGTTGCAATTACGGAAAACAATTCTCTATATGATTGACTAAATAATTTACACACTACTTATTTGTTTCCTGAATTATATCTAGAAAAAATGTGTCCCTACCAAGCTAGTATTAACGTCGTGCAATTTAAACAGGGATATGCACAATAACTTTTGACAATATGAAACAATTAGCAATTCCAGTTAACACGGACAAATAAAGAATTCCAAACTCGCATTTTGAATTTTAAACCAACACACTGGAATAATAGAAATACACATACGCTATTTGATGCTTCTCGCATGTACCGTAAGTATTTTGGAAAAACATCCATTCACCTCGGAGGCTGGTGAATCAATGAAGCGATTATATTTCGAGATCCTGACTATATATACGTGGAGCGCGTTCGAAGGCTGACAAGCAACTAAGGTTATTGCCACTCGCAAATACATGTGAATACAATTTACTTGAATACTGGATAAAAATTATGATTAAAAGAAAAACACAAATTGAAATCACATCTCTCCCAAAAAATCTGCCAGCTTCGGAGGTCAGTAAGTGAATGACTGGATCGTATGACGTGCACCTGCTTATAAGCTATTATATATATATATATATATATATATATATATATATATATATATACATATATATGTTTATATATGTGTGTGTGTGTGTGAGGAGGGCGGCTGAGTTGAAAATGTACGCCCTCCAAAAACTATTTCCCTACCAAGTTACGTCCACTGAACACAGAAACGGGGTTTACACAATAAACGCACTGTGAACGAGATCTGACCCCGTAGCATATAATATCGCTTAACGAGAATCGCAGCTATCACATTTCGAAGCTCGGCGGAGTCAAGAGATCGAATGTCACGACTATGCAGAGGCTTCGCAGAGTTAGTGTTTCGGAGGGCTGCCCTCCCCACAGAGGGCGCTGCACTCTCTCTGTCGATCCAAGGCCACTCACCCTGTCCCTCCTCCCTTCTCCGTCAGCCCAGAGCTCATTTCTGGAGAATTGCTGGGTTCACACAGCCCAATTCCCCCTCCCTGTCGATTGAAGATCACGCACCATCATGCAGTGAAGATTGTACTCTTTGTATGTGAATATTTGTTTGCAAAACTACGCCTTACCCATGACTTGTGGACTCTCCCGAAAATCTGCCCTGTCGTTTCTGTGAGAAGAACGGTTTACTTCCCATCTGTCCCTTCCCTTGAATCGCCATACCTAGAGCTGGTCAACTGCCTTCAAACATTTGTGCTAGGAGATGTTGAAAAATTCTCGCATTTCGGGTCTCAAGTCTCTGAATCTTTATTTCGATAGAATAAATATTTAACTACTTTTGCTGACAGAATTATTCTCTTATAATTAATAACTATACTGAAAATATTAGCAGTATATAAGTAACTGAATTTCGGTATTGTAATTTATTTTTTCCGAATAAATTTAGGCATAAAGATAAAATAGTTTTTTACAATTCTTCTATCGAAACCAATCAACTCACGCATGGCGAAGTTAAAACTTTTTATAAATCTTTAATGAAAAATTTCCAAAAAGTAATTTTAATTTATTCCATTATTATTAGCAAATTTAATGCTACAAAGGAAATTAAATTATGATGTTTCTATCACCGGAACCCAAGCTTACATGTAGGATGTCTAAACCCATTCTGAATGTTAAAAAGGAACTATATGAAAGTGTTGTTAGGAACACACAATAAACATCAACCCAGGTTTAGTCCTGTCTCTCTTGTTCTTCTATTCTCTCTCTTTTATATCCTTGTATCCGACAATTAGCGCATGATTAGTCTTCCCTTTCCTTTGTAAATAGGCAGAGGTTATGGTAAACTTAACAGTCTCCCCGAAATTACTCCTTTTTTGAAAAAAAAATCCAAATTAAGACATAAATAAGTTTGGAATATTTTAAAGAAATGTATAATTTAAATGATTAAAACACACAGGATTATTGCTCAAATGTTAATCCAATGAAATGGTAATCCAATCAACAAGGGAATTAATTGCATGATAAAAACTAAATTCATCATCTATCTAGAGGTTACTAAAAGAAACCTATAAAATGTAAATTAAAATATTTGATTTATTGTTAGAATATTTACAAACAATATATTACAATATTTTAATATCATGATTCTTAATGCAAGAGTTGTGTGGCTTTTGAGAAACCCATCCATTGAACCAAGGACATATCTTTCTTCCTTTTAATGATTTTATCAATCAAATAATAATTTGGAGAGTTAACATTTTACAGTTCATGTTCATAAAATCTGCCTTTTATTGGTTCTCCATCGTAGGTTTCAACATAATACACTCAGGAATAAGTATGTCTAATTGAAATAATTTTAAATATTTCATATTATGAAATATCCGTAATTTTTCACCAAAGATTCCTTTCTGCTTTGAGATACGGATAAAGTTTGCCAACTTTGAACTTTGGTTTTCTTTCATTGGTGACTTTAACATTATTATTAATAGTTTTCGTTAGACTATCATCTGTAACTTCTTCGGGAGCTATCTTAATAGTTTTATGATATCTGGAATTATATAATTTAACTATTTCAGGCAAAATGTCAACCCATTTGTAAGTCCCCATCGATGTGAAATGTTTACATATTAAATGCTTAAGCAATTCGTTGTAACGTTCCACAACATTGGATTTCAACTCTGAATATGTTGTGTAGTGATTGATACCATATTGAGTCATTAATTTCCAGAATAGTGTAGAAATAAATTCCTTTCCTCTATAGGTTTGAAGCGAATTTGGGTTTCTTTCTTTGAAAACGATCTTCATTGCATCGGTAACCTGTTTCACAGTTTTGTTTTTCAAAGGTATAACCTAACCATAATGTGAATAAACTTATATTATGGTTTAAATACACTTGTACCCTTTATTGTATTTGAAAAGGAATGCCATTTCACCTAAATTGACATGAAAATGATAATTTAAACCATAAGATATACCTCTTCTTCAAGGATGTCTTATCCTAGCAGGGGCGGGAAGATCTTGAGCAATCTTACCAAGTTTCATTGGTAATATAACCATATTCCGTTGACTCTTCAATAATAGAAACAGTTTCGTTCGTATATGAATTATTCCCAGACTCTTTCGAAACGATGGAAAGTTTTAATCCATCAACATACACATTAGGATTAATATACAGGAGAAAAACGATCACCAACTTCACCTTTATTTATTCCACTTCCTACAATATCAGTTATTAAATGTATTTCCGGGTGGTTTTCATCTCCTGAACGAATGTTAGCATTCATACGACGAATTAGATATATATATATATATATATATATATATATATATATATATATATATATATATATATATATATATATATGCAAGTCAGTATCGGAATACACATTTCGATAGTTTTTAAAACAATAATTCAATCAATCCTTGACTCAGATCAGTTATGTAATCACCAATGTTCATTTTATTGTCAGGCAGAAACGTTATTACCTAATCTTCCAGGAACCAGACGTAATTTCGATAAACAACAAATGTCGAATCGCGTGTAGTCCAAGATTGTTTTAAATCTAAATAGCGTCTTGTTAAATGAGAAAGGGGTTGCTTTTTGTTCTTATTTGTTAAAGGTTCTTCTTCAGTTTTAATTTCCAAAGCTGTTTGATTAGGGTTATTCAACACAGAATGCAATGTATTCATTCAACTCATAACAGGTTTAAATATTTCTTCATTTAAAACATCCAGTTCTAAACTAGAATGTTTCACTTGTAAATATTTTCCCTTTGCCGCAGATATAACATTAAGTAATTTCGAAGAAGAGGCAGACATGTTTTTATTATATTACACTAAATCCAATATATTTGTATATTAATTAAATCGTCGCCCTTCTAACTGATACAGTAGGTCGAATATTTTGCACTTTTTCAATCTTCTCGATTTTACTTAAAACAGCATCGAATTTTTTTATATTGTTAGCTTTCAAATCTTTAACAAAATGATTTATTATTGTTTTCAAATCATTATTTGGTTTTCCAAACCTGTTTGTATAACTAAACCAAAATTTTATTAATGAGTTCTTGTTTAGATATTGTATTATTTGCTCCATCCGTGTTTCAAGTGGTTTAGAAATAGTATCGCTCACCACTCTATTTATTACAAGTCTTAAATTTTATTGCATTTCAGTATTTTTGATGTAAAAACTATGTTTGTCATTTCTTTAAAGTACTTACTAAATCCAATTAATCATTATACTATTCTAAATTCATTACTCTACAAATCATTACTAATGTTGTTTAAAATGTTTATGATTACACTCGTGTTTTAATAATATCATTCAAATCCAATAAGTTTGATAATTTATCTTGAATATCGTATAATTGCGATTTAAAAATATTTTCCATAATAGTGTGTTCCAAAAACTTCCACATGGAGTTTATTTACCTAATCGCCATCTTTCACAGCCATACCCATATTACCTAATATATGTCCGTTGAAATCACAATTCCCATCGCGATTTTTGGTTAAACAGCTATTGTAATGATTGTGTTTTGTACTGCTATGTCCAAACTTTGAAATACTCATTGTTCTTCACCTGGACGTAAAACACTGTGAAAACCAGACGTATATCAGTCTTTTTATAGGGGAAATGTTGGTATAATCACCAAATACCGTATCTTTCTTTCCAACAGTATAAACACATATCTTTAAACTATGTAAATTTCATGTCGCCTAAAACATTATCATTGTAAATATGTTGCAGATTCATATTATCCATTCTAAACACAATTACCATATTTTTACTATCGTGCAAATTATGTTTTGGTAAATGTGCATAACTTTGCAAAAGATATACACAATCAATGTTTTAATGTCGACCAAAACTATTATATTGCTGTATTTCACCCTGTGGTTCGCACCAAACATCGTGAAAAATAAATACCGAATTTCGGTAATACTTCATTCGGAGGCACTATGACTTCTTTATTTGTAAAAAGGAAATATCGCATTCATTCAATTAAAGACAAAATGGTCGCTAATCGCTGATATTTATTTTGTATTGTTTTACAAAACACAAACATTTTCGAAATTAAGACAGTTTGGATGTTACAACAGAGACATAACACAAGTTTTTCCACGTGAAGAAGGACTGCTTATTATAAATTGTATATTTGATGGTAAAAGAATAACATGTTTTTATTCAATTATGTTTTCTTTCATATTTACAATTACCAGCAGATGTAAATTTTGTTTTTTACCTTCATGTCTGCACAATTACACAGTTTTACGTAACGTACTAACGTAAACACTATATATGTATATCTATATATAGGCTCATGTTCAGATGAAAACAATGGCTCGTACTAAATGTATCAATAAAGGACACAGTGTATTGAATACATTAACTAATAAATTACCGTTTGTATTGCATTTACCAAAATACAATTATTGCAGACCCGGTACTAAACTTGCGAAACGTTTGGTATGGAACAATCAAAGAAGAAACTCTTTGGATAATGCTTGTAAAGAACACAATATATTTTACGATCGAACAAACAATTTGAAAGAAAGTCATAGAGCAGTTACAATTCTAGCCGATAAAGCTGCAGATATAAGAAATAATACATCTTCATGCTTGGATCTTGGATTGTGGATAAAATTATGCATGCAATGTTGAAGAGTGGCATGGGTTTAAAACGTTAAAATTAAAGAAAAACAAAGAAAGAGGGAATCATTTCATTGCTATTTCTAGCATTAAAGGCACTTGGATCAATCCTTGGAGGAGTTTCGGCACTTAATAAAGCAGTTAAATCAAAAGGGAAAAAAATGTACTTGAAACTATTTAAAATTTGACGACGAAAAAAAAAATCCAAACATGGCAAAAAATGTAGAATGTCCTAAACAGCCTTCCAAATGTGTACTTACAAACAAAGATGTTAATGTATTTGTAAAAAAAAATAGGAAATTCCCTATTTCCGAGGAGTGTATATGAGTTTACCAAAAAAACCAAATCTTTGTGAATGTATGATAGTTAATTTAGATTCGATTCAAAACAAAGGAACAGATTGGGTTGCATTAATTAAAAACATGAATCAAAAATTGTACTACGGCAATTTCGGCGATTTACGTCCTCCAACTGAAATATGGAAATATTTAAAAAACATGAATTGTAAGGTATAGTTACAAAATGGAAAAATTATCAATTACAATCAATCGTGGGCATTTATGTTTACGTTTTTTGACTATAAATACAATGTATATGTAAGTGTATAGTAAAACATATTAGTCATATGCCAATTACGTTGATATTAAGTAGAAATTCGTTGCAATCTTGTGCGGTATAATTCCCAGCATTGGAGTAATATGGAGAATAGCAAATAAATCTAATCTAACTCGTTACTTACAACAGCATACCAAACATTGATATGAATAACCAATCATTTACGGCTAATATTGGTGAAAAAACCTACAAGATTGTGACACTGGTAGATCTTATTTGCTTGATGACTTAGAAATATTCATTAGAGCAGCATTACCTGAAGATGTACATTTCCGATTATGTGGAAATCCAAATACGTTAACTAGTACAAAGTATAGTAAAGTCGATATAGATTTCTCGGAAGACAATTCAATTGCAAATATGTTAAGTTATGACAGGAGAGTATATCCAGCTAATCAATTACAGGTTAATATATTATCGATAAATGTATTTTCGTATAAATGTTACTATTGTAGGTGGTTCATATTTGAATGGAAAACCAACAAATGCAAAACATGAAATCACGCGTGCTGTGACTCCAGGATATACAATAATTTAAAAACTGAATGCTTTGATATATCTTCCAGTAATGGTGAATTATGTTGATGAAATATTTGCTACAATTGTCGATTAAGATTAAGAAAGTACCGTCCATTTACATCTTTAAAAAAAGCTATATAAACAGTTGCATTCCTTTATGAAAATGCAAATACCAATTGGGAAATACATGAGTATGAACCATTCCGAGCAGGTCCGTATATGTTTCCTTCGGAAATAAGGATTTCAATACAAAATCACGATATTTACAAACATAGTAAGAAATGGAATACTTCATGTAATCGACAGAATTACATATCTCTTAAATGGAATGAAATCGATCAAACACGATATGTTAGAATTACTTCCAAGATAAAGAACTATCTCTCAGCAACTGTAAACAATATTCATACAGGGCTAATGGATGGGTGTATCAATGCTAGTGACTACGCACTACAAATAAACCCACGTGAAAATACGAAGTTGCTATACCATGAAGCATGGTTTTGGGCTTTGCTGAAGACTATAAACACATCATATTAAATGTTAAACAAGAATTAGTTATTCCATTCGGCAATATTCATTAGAATGACATATAAGATACAGCTAATAACAACGAATGTGTAACATTAGAATTAACCAGTGAGGAATGGTTGATGCCGCATATTGAAATTAACACTCGTAAATTTGTAAAGTTTTTTTAATTTATCAAAAAATATAAGAATTTAGATATTGCTTTAAGATTGTGAGGTTTAGAGGTTTCCCAACTCTACTGCTAGCTCAAAAAATACTGTGGAATGTGAAATCAAGGGTTTTCATCGGAAAAACCGAAATATGTTGGCATTTGTTTTAAAACAAATTGAAAAAACAATTTAAAATCTGACAGATCAGTATTCGATAATTGTGATATGAAAATATTAAACTGCATATAAACAGCCAAGCTTACCCCTATGTGGATTTAAATATTAACTTTACTAAAGGCGGATTTTTATTTCCTATGATATGTATACAAAGTTTCAGTAAACATATTATTACAAAAAGAGTTCACCGATCCTAGAACCCGTAACACTTAAAAGTAGAGGAGTGTTATTTCTGTTTGATATTTGCAAACAAGACTACATGACTACAAATAGCATAATTGATTCACGAATTGAAATTATTGCAAATACACCAATTCCAGCAAATACACCAGCTTACACTCTGATAATTCAGAATAGATTAATGAGTTACAATTTAAGAGATAATTTGGTGAAAATAATGAATTGATTTAGTAGACAATGAACCACGACTACGACGAGGTGTTTTGCAATGAGCAAGTATTTGAATCTGCAGAAAAAAATTATTATCAATAAAGAATTTACTATTGCTGACATTGAAGAACATACAACTGTATTCAACTTCAAACCACCGTCTGCCAAGGTCAGTGTTGGAAGGGAGGAGACTTCAGGTCAATGATTTTAACCTCCTAGGATAGCAAGGTCAAAACATCCTCCTAGCTGTTAGAAAATTCTCGAGATAATTTTATATTTTGCACTTGATGAAAATTAATAGTCACTTTTCAAGTTCCATTAAACAGGAAAATAAAAATAAATTAAAAAATTAATTCAGAAGTCATACATTAAAAAATTCTAAATATTTATGAAACAACTTTTACTTCCCCATACTCAGTAACTGCTGCCAAATTTTTTTAGAAATATCTTATAAAATATAATTTTTATCAAATTGAAAACATGTTCGGTCACATTAATGGAAAAAATATCGGTCTATATTTAGTGTAAATATGATTAACAATATACAGAATAAGAAACGGGACTATATATACTAAAATTAGATAGTAAAGCATAATATGTTTCTTGGTTAAGATAGAAAGATATATTTTTCGTAAAAAATTTTTTACGAAAAATGTAAGTTTTCAAGAAATATTCGGTGGTGCTATAATATTACGAAACAGAATACTTCATTCTATTAAAAAGTAATCACATTTAAAGTTTCGAAAACAAATAGAAATAAATAATATGTTTAAAAGATTAAAATAATCTTAGAGATGCAAAAAAAGAGGGATATAGCAAGCACGAATGGTTTTTATGTAATATAATACTTCGCATTTTTTTCTGTAAATTATATATCGATTTATTGATTGCATGTTCTCTATTACATTGCTTATCCTTTTAATTTATGACTAAACAGAATTTATTTGTTATAAAGTAGAAGTTATCTTCGTGATCAATAAATGTTATTCTATTTTTCGAGGAATATACTTAGCAGAGAGGTTTGTCTCAGAAATTGGGAAGTTGTCTTGAGGATATTTGAAAGTCAGGGGTGCTGGAAGGGAGAGGGCTGGGTGTTGAAGTGGAGAAATCTGGCTTCTAGACCTTTTACCTGGGAATTTGAAATTTTCATAAATAGGGCTGTAGCGTCAACACCTCCTTCCACTATTTCCAGTTGTTTGTCGGTTCGGTTCCACTTAGCATGTTGCGCTCATATGAAGATTATTTTCTTCGCTTATATACCCAACATTTAAACAAAGAACATACAGATTTTAACTGGGGTTATTTTAATGATCGATTGAACAGACCTGATTCTTTGACAAAATATTTATTCGATTTTTTGGATGATGAATAAAGTGGATCAACTCTACAACCGTTGCTCTTGTCAACACCTTTAATGTTAAGAACAGTTACAGTGACGAAAACAACAGAGACGCCTTCGACGTCGTAACTAAATATATTGAAAGCTGCACTAACAAGGTTGACAGTCATGCCTGCGGCGTCAAGGTCTACAGTAATGGCTGCGACATCGAAGTCTACAGCGACGTGGAGAGCTACGGCGACACCTCTGGCACCCAGAGCTATAGCGATGCCTTCGGAGTCGAAGTCTGCAATGACGTTGAGAGCTACAGCAATGCCTCCGGCGTCGAGGTCTACAGCGATGGCTGCGACATCGAAGTCTACAGCGACGTGGAGAGCTACGGCGACACCTCTGGCACCCAGAGCTATAGCGATGCCTTCGGAGTCGAGGTCTACAATGACGTTGAGAGCTACAGCAATGCCTCCGGCGTCGAGGTCTACAGCGATGGCTGCGACATCGAAGTCTACAGCGACGTGGAGAGCTACGGCGACACCTCTGGCACCCAGGGCTATAGCGATGCCTTCGGAGTCGAGGTCTGCAATGACGTTGAGAGCTACAGCAATGCCTCCGGCGTCGAGGTCTACAGCGATGGCTGCGACATCGAAGTCTACAGCGACGTGGAGAGCTACGGCGACACCTCTGGCACCCAGAGCTATAGCGATGCCTTCGGAGTCGAGGTCTGCAATGACGTTGAGAGCTACAGCAATGCCTCCGGTGTCAAGGTCTACAGCGATGGCTGCGACATCGAAGTCTACAGCGACGTGGAGAGCTACGGCGACACCTCTGGCACCCAGAGCTATAGCGATGCCTGCGGAGTCGAGGTTTGCAACGCCACCTACGATGTCGAGGTCTACAATGACGTTGAGAGCTGCAGCAATGCCTCCGGCGTCGAGGTCTACAACGACGCCTGTGGCGTCGAGGTCGACGCCTTCATCAATGACTTCGATGTCAACGACTTCGAGATTGGAATCTCTAGATTTATCATCTATTATGAAGTGAGGTGAGGCACGTTTTCAAAAACCACCATTGTGTTTGTGTTGCACTCCACTAGATTTAACCTCAAATAAATATGTGGGAAGATATGTAAAAAAAAAAAAAACAGGTATACCAAAATTTGGAAGAGTTTTTAGAGTTCAAATCTTGTGTTTTCACCCTAGTCAAGTTTACTGTCTCCTGGATTATTATCACCACCTGAATCACTGCAGCATAAATTAATTTACCGACTTCCTCCTCCTTTCATACCTTCACCACACGAAATTATTTATACTCCTATAACATCACCAATATTATCACCACCACCACCTCTTGTTCTGGTAAAGAAACGCAAATTCGGTATACCTCTTAACTCTAAAGGGAAAAATTCTATCTTCCAGTGATGCTTTCTGATGCAACATAATTTAATTTTTTTTTTCTGTTTTACAATTGTAAGTATAGTCAAATGTGATATGGTGATATAGTTTTCAGGCTTAATATGAAGTGTAATTGATTTTTTTTTATAAATTTAATGATTTTCTCTAGTAAGAGGCTGAGGAGTTTTTACAGTTTTAATGATTTAAATTTTAAAGTTGGAATGATTTAATAAAAATTTCATTGTTTATTGATTGAATAATAATTTCTTTCAATTTGTTAAAAAGTTTTAACGATTTTAAAGAAAGTTAATTATTTATGATGTAAAATCTTGGAAAGTTTTAATAAACTTTAGTATCTCATTCATAAAATTCTGTAGGGTTTCTTAAGTCGTAACAGGAAATGTGTGATTATTTTTACAATTTTTTGACGTAAGATGGTGTTTTGGTTAACGAAAATGCTTGTATAGCTCACACACATAATGATAAATCTGTTTAATGATTTTCTGTCGTAACATACTCTGTTGTTATAATTTTTACAGTTTTATTAAGTAAAATTGTGTTTTGGTAAAAAAAAAAAGCGTGTATAGCTTACACACATAGTGATAAATATATTTTACGATTTTCAGTCATAACATACTCTATTGTGGTTATTTTTACAGTTTTATGTTTTAAGATGGTGTTTTGGTTTAAAAGTCTGACTGGCTTTCAGTGGTAACATGTTGATAAGGGTTTGTATTAGTTGTATTATTTGTGATGTAGCATGAAGTGGCAATTTTTCTATTTTTAAAGCTTGTAAGGTTTTCAATAGTATTATGTTAAATATTTGACGATATTTACTTGTTTGATGTGAATATGTAAAGAATTCGTTTTACAAATATTAACTGAGGTATGTTTTATGAATTTTTGATAAAATTTTTATATGTTAAAACTGAAAGCTGTAACTTGTTATTTATTAATTTGAAAATTTTCCCAGTTTCACTACTTTGTGAATGATTGGATGCGTCATAAGTACTTGTATATTAAATGAAAATAAGATGTTCTTGAAACAAGTATATAATGATAAGTTGTTTGTTTGATTATAAAGTAAGATTATTTGTTTACGTACTTCGAAAATAATTTACAAGTTGTTTTATTCTAATTTGGTGAGGGAGAAAAACTTGCATTTCAATTAAAACACACTTTGAAGAGCTGAGGAGAACTTACAAAAAATGGAGAGAAACAAACATGTCTGAATGAATGAATTTTGAAATGGAAGGAACATACTTAGATATCTGGAGAAGACATTGCCGGGCCGCTGGTCTAGTTCAAGAACCGTAGCGAATTTAACAAAACCGAAAGTTACACACACAAAGATCTTTTCAGGTTCAGGTAGAAAGAGCCCTTAGCGACACACCGCAACGTTTCCCCGCTGTCATACAACTGGGAGAGTCAAGCCAACTTTAAAAATAAAAATATTTTTTTCACAGTATCAAAATTACAACTGTTGTAGCTGTAGATTCGACGTTTCTTGCTGGTAAAAACACCCTCATACTGTACACAAACTCAGAAAACATAATTTAAAAACTTGTATAAAAAATTAATTTACCCCCCCCCCCCCCCTTATATAGTAAACAATACAAAATGGCTGCCATTTTCCTTTAGATTTACGTAAAATTTGCCCTTTTAGGAAAATCATTTGAAATATCGTGAAATTTGAACAGATTTCAGCTTCGATATAAGTCATTTCAAGCTGGGTACGTGTTATTTCAGTAATATCACATCGAAAATTTATTTTCTAAGGGAAAACTATTTCTAAATAAGTTAAAATATTTATCGCATTTTGTGTTAGAAATTCAGAATACGCAGAAACTCTCTTTTCGTACAAAGTCATCTTCTCGACAAGGGGAAGGAGGAGGGGGGTTGTCAGGAGTGACTCGGAGGCTCCTCGCTGGTTTCCGCAATGTTAGTTCTTCGCCAAGCCTCACCCCGCAAGGACCTGACATTGGATCTCTCTACTTCACCTGTCTTCGGAGTGTGATAGCTGCGATTCTCGTAAGGCGATATTCTATGCTCCGGAATTCAGATCTCGTTCACAGTCTTCGTAAACTGTAGCGTGAAATATTTTTTTATAAGTTGTAAATTTATCAGGAAAAAATTTATAAATTTTTGTGTGATAGTGCGTTTATTGTGTAAACTCCGTTTCTGTGTTCGGTAAACCTAACTTGGTAGGGAAATAGATTCTGTAGGGCGTAAATTTTGCAACTCAGCCATGCTCCACGTATATATAACAGCTTATAAGCAGGCGAATGTCATACCATCCAGTCATTCATTTACTGACCTCCGAAGCGAACAGATGTATTTTGGGAGAGGTGCGATTTCATGAAGTGTTTTTTTTTAATTCGTTGTTAATTTAACTAGTCATATACATATATATATAGGTATGTGCGTCGTACACATAATTTTTATACATTTGTCATGCAAATCGTATTCACATCTATTTCCGAGTAGCTACAACCTTAGTCGCTTGTCAACCTCCGAACGCTCTCCACGTATATATAGTCAGGCTCTCGATAAAAGATCGCTTCATTGATTCACCAGCCTCCGAGGTGGACTGATGTGTTTTAAAAATACTTAAGGTACGTGCGAGAGGCGTCAAGTAGTGTACGTGTATTTCTATTATGCTATTCTCGCCAGTCTTACAGGCAGACGGACGTGTATCATGCCAGGTATGTGCGAGAGGCATCAATTAGTGTCACATATATATTATTATTTGTTCGTTAGCCGTTTAATTTAAAGGGAAATTTTTTGATTAGTTAATTCCATTCTGCACAGAAAAAAATATTTTGTGGCTGCCACAAAAATATTTTTGTCAATGTGCACACTCACGTAATTGCGATAGTCACATAGTTGTAGACATCAGCTGTTATTCACATAGTTGTGTTCGTTTGTTATACATCTGTCATGTAAATAATAGCTTGGGGTAGTAAAATCACATTATTCATCTCTTTACTTTTAATTTATTTTCATTACGAAATAATTTCATACTGGAGACTCACATAATTGCACTTGTTTCTTTATGAGACCAGGAGGTAGTTATACTTCTCTCTCTCTCTCTCTCTCGTGTTATTTAAACATACGTAGCACTCGTTTAAACACTCTGAATTGGTCTAATGTTTAATTGCATTTGGGCTGATACTAACATTCAAAGTCACCTATCTACCAACACCATCTACGAGAAAGATCACTACCAAACGAAAAAAAAAATACACTTATGCCACTCTCGCATAAGACTCAACACACACACACACACACACAACAAATATATATATATATATATATATATATATATATATATATATATATATATATATATATATATATATTATATATATATATATATATATATATATATATAGTATATATATATATATAATATATTATATATATATATATAATATATAATAATACATATAATACATACTATACATACATACATATATACATACATACATATACATACATAATACATACATACATATATACATACATAATACATACATATATACATACATATATACATACATATACATACATAACATACTATACATATAATATATATATATATATATATATATATATATATATATATATTACACACAGACCCCGTCCCCAACATGCCGCACCTCATCCGTGTGCCAGTCGTCGTGCTGACAACATCTACCAGAGATGCTCCTCAACCCACAAAAAGAAACAAAGAAAGAAAGAAAGAAATTTGTTCTTTAATACACTCTCGCACCAAACACAAACAAATTTGATCCGATTAAAAATTAAACCTTTCAGCACATTTAACCCTTTCACTAAATTTAACCCTTTCAATTTTCGATTAACCCTCTCAATCAATTTAATTAACCATTTAATATCAAAGTAATTAGCACAATCAAAAAAGCGGCATCCCTTTGTGTCTAGAACCATCCCCTCCCCCCAGGCCTACTACTCACACCTGACAAGATATGGCCACTCTTGTTTCGACTACAGTGTATCGCAGCAGATGACGGTGAGATATATCTACATACCGCTGTGGTGATCGAAGTGTGCTTCTCTAGTTTTGAAATTGGCGCCACTCTGTCGCGTTTTGGATCTCCGTACCCCTCACCCCCTTCCACTCTTTCACCTCCTTGGTTACCCCTCCCTCCACGCATCGCGATAGATAGCCTTCTCCTCCTTACGTTAGTGTTAATTCTGGCATTGGTACTTCAGCGTTAATATGGTTACGTGATTTACTGTTGTGATTAGACGTGCTGCTTTACCATGCAGGTGGGTTTAATGTTTGGTTCTGTTTGCTTCAAGTTTTAGCTATATTGTTTTCAGGTATAATTAACTTTACAAATATTTTCTGAGTGTTGTATTATAAATTGTTTTGTCGCCTCCCATTTCAAATTATGTTTCGGTTAACTCTGAGTGATGCAATGCCGACGTTGTTTAAGTATTGGCATTATTTTGTTCAAGGTTTTTGATAATTTTCCTTTGCTTGTCCGTGCTGGTGACGCGAGAAAACGTTTTGCCGAAATCAAATATAACGCACTGCTTTAGCTTAGTCGCTTCTAGTTGACAAATACAACACAATGTCTCTTAATTGTTCCACTGAGTACCGTGCGCAGCAGAATTTAACTTGAAACATTCTATTCCTCTCTAAAACTTTTTTCGATTTTCGGTTAATACAAACTATTATGAGCTCTGTTTCCTTGTCGACCAAGCTCTTCTGTATCAACTCCCTTGGGAACTATTTGTGAGGACAAATTTGAATTATTTACACGATGTGCACTTTTATTGGAAGTGAAGTTATCCCATCGCACACATTTCGTGACCACATAAAATATTTTTTGTATCCGTAACACGTAATATATTTCTTATTGAATTTGTTTATATTCTTTTCATATTTGATTCGATTAGTAAGCAAGTTTATAAGTTAAGTAAAAAACTTTTTTGTAGAAAAAGTGAAATAATTTTGCTATAGCCCTAAATATTTTGCCTACTTGAATTTTATTTAAATATTGCGTAGCGATATAAACTTTCTCCAGCCACCCCTCAACAATGCAGACCACTTTGAAGCCTTGGAGGAAATCTACGCTGTTAGCTTCATGTGATTACATGAGCGAGTGTCGAGAGTTGCGCAGTGTTTCTCGTCTCCTTGCGGAGATCGAGTGGCTTCCGTGGTCATTTACGATGAGAATTAATCCCGTTACCACCGCACTTCGAACTCGTTAAATCCCTGCCACAAATCAAGCCGTCCCACAACGCCGCCTCCTGTCGTCTGATTTTTGAAGATCTGCGGCAAATAACTCTTCCGTTGGCATCGCGGCGACTTACGTGAAAGCCATAGATACGGAATGGCAGGTGGCGAACACGGAAACTATTACCATTACTAAGCTGGAAACTATCGCTAATCGTGAATGTAACTAGTAAGCGCATTATACTGAAGTATGTTTCTGTTTTGGTATACTGCCACTCAAGGAGCAGTCCTGCAAAAATCCCTTTTCCCTTTGAGGGGCCCCGGGGGCTGAGCGGTTAGATTGTTCGCCTCCCAACTACCTGAACCGGGTTCAATACCCGGCCAGTTCACTCCGGTCTTTCGCAAGTGGGAATCGTGCTTGACGATGCCGCTGGTCGGCGGGTTTTCTCGGGGATATCCCATTACCCCCGCCCTATCATTCCAGCGCTGCTCCATACTTACCTCACTTCACCCTCATTGGCTCTCAAGAACTTGATGTTGAAAGCTGCCCAAATCTCTCCAAAATCTCTTCACTCACTCACTCAATCTTTGTTTTTTGCAAGTTCTGACAGATTAGAAACCTCTACGGTTTTTTTGGGAATATTTCGTCGTTAACCTTTTCTCACGGGCGTTTATGATTGTCGGTTTCTTGGTTGTAGTCCTATAGTCATTAGAAGCACTACTTTTGAAACACAATTTTTATACCTTTTCTCTGTGTTTAGTGTGTATAAACATGCCTGAATCTCCTCCGGCAATTTGTCGAATCAACCTCAGTTGGATAAATTGGCAACTCTTCTTTCTCCAAGTAATCTTCTGCATTCATTATAAACAACATTTCAGTGTAGTCTCACAGTATAAAGTGCCACAATGTCGTACTTGTTATAATATTATTCTGCTACCTTCGGTATGCAAATAAAAAACGGTACTTTCCAACTGTATTGCAACTAACCAATAGTCATAGTTGTAATATAGTTAAAGAAAATGATTAATTGTTGCTTTAAGGAGACCTATATTCCTATATGTTGAGATTATTTTCTCAACTGCTAATATTTAAATGTTAGAAAATAATCAAAAAAATTTACAATATTCAACTAAGAATATCTTTTTTCAATATATTTACTAGATTGACAACACAATGACATAAAACTAGTCTTTTATGTTTCTATAAAAATCTTAATATTATTAAATATTATATTTTTTTTAATAAATGGCATAAAAATATTTTCCTGCATAAACGCTTGACTGATCGGTAGTCATATTAATTCATAAACAAAATTAATTACAAATTAAGTAAAATAAATTCAAATTAATCTTTCGTTAAACAAAATTTTGTTCAAATAATTGATTTCCGAATATATTATGTATTATCATTAAACTGGAAGATAAATTACAAGAAAATGGGAAATTTTCTTTAAAAAATTCACGTTTATTTTGCATTGATTTACTCTGGAATACGTAATATGTTAAATGAATTATATGTAATAAATGAAAGTTTTTGTTTCAGCTTTTATAGCGAAATAAAATTTTCATTATAACAAGTATGCATAAAATATAGTAAAGCCAGAACCATCTTACGAGCCAATTAACTGTCAGTGAGTGCATATGAATAAATACTAGGACAGCGTGTTCTATTAAGATAAAAGTTTCCACTCTAACAAGCACTATGTCAACACGAGTGTGACACAATATCTGAACTGAATATAAATCAGCTTTCGTATCACATGGTAGTGGCTTTTCAGAATACCAGCCACCCAGCTGGCAAATCACAATTCGTATTTCTCTCTCTTCACTTTCCAACTACTACCCTTCTTTAAACGCTCCCTTTCGTAATTTTATGTATGCATATGAAATATAGTTTTTTTAATTCCCTTTATAAATATTAAATGAGATTTTACAGAAATAACAAGAAAGTAATAAATGATTACCATTCTGAGTATACCAGTTACAGATAAAGGAAAAAAACTATAAATTGTTACGCTATGCATTAATATTTTCGTTGGACAATTATTCTAATTTGTGCAAATTATTCCATTTTCCAGAGTTTTAAAAAACTTAGATGATGTGATATGAGAACTGAGAACTTCGTACGTTTCATGGCATACGAATAGTCATACTCGGATATTAGTAAAATACCTTAAGAGAACATTCAGTTCCACCATTTCAACGCAAAACATATTTATGATGCCAACAATCAGCACGATAATTTTCTGATTTTTCTATATTAACGAAACTTTTCGCAAATTCTTTCCTTTTTACAGCTTTTTTCTATTAAGAACAACAATTGTATGGCAAGCCGAATGTGTCACGCATTGTGAAATGTAGAAGGCTTCAATGAGCAAGGCATACATTGTAAGAAATTAGGGGGACCCCTCGTAAAATAATTTATGTATTTTATGTGTTGCCTGAAAATCAGTCGACAAAATAAGGAAGATATGGATGTATAATGTTGACAAAAATATGTAAATACATCTTTTTAAATTGCTTTTAGACTCATATTGACATAGAAAACCTAAATATTGGTCAAATATACTTTCCCTTTTTCGTGTTTTGTTGTTGTAACGCACTTACCTTTTCCTAGATCCCATTGAGGCGGGATCTCGCGGATGTTGAAATGGAATTTATAGCGGATGTTGAGGTGGGAAGAATCCAACACAACGGAATAACATGAATCTCTTCAGAGTGGTTTTGACCAGCCGTTCAGTGTCATACCGTGTGCTTGCAGAATTTTTAAACATTCCAATAAATCTCACATTGTCAGTTTCCATTGTAAGACAGAGTCTGCTCCATAGAGGACCGCGTGCATGCATTACTCTGCGGAGTATTTCCTTGAGCCTGATCCATCGACACCTCAGGCTACAATGGGCGCACAAACACATCCATTTACACACTCATTGGCGTTGGCAACATGTCATGCTTTCGAATGCGTTGCGCTTCAAATTGGATAACAACGGTGGAGGCAAATGAATTCGCTAATATTAAGATAAAGACCATCTTATAAAATATGTTATCCAAAATCAGATTGCCTGGACCATAGGCGTGGTAGCTTCGGTTGAAATCAGTTGATGGGCTCTCACTGTTGCTACAAACTATGGCCACTCTCAACAGAAATCGCTACATCAGGGAATTTTTAGAGTACACTCCTGAACACATATTACATCAAGATAACGCCCGACCTCATGTTGTCAAAATACATTTCACTATTTTCGAAGCAAGGCAGATATCGCTTCTTCTCTGGCCTGCATATTGGCCCGATGTAACCTACTGAACATTTATTTCATATGGCAACTCGGCAACTTACCCGCCATTTACACCTAGCCATCAATACCGATGAAATTTGGACTCGGGCAGAAGTTGCCTGATAGGCAATTCCCCAAAACATGGTTTGCCACTCATTTGAGAAACCTGGAAAACAGGGAAGTGTCAGGGAATTTGAAAAAGGTAAGGGAAATAAGGTAAATTTCAGGGAATATTTAACAATTGAGCTAAATAGTAGGCAATGAGATTATATGCATGCTATAATTGTCAGTTGTATCACCATTATGCATCGCTACCAGAATCGTATAAAATTGTTTTGATGATTGTGGACAAATAACTTAGGCATATTTTCTTTGCGATTAATGTAGGGAGTAATTTTGTAAGTTCAAAGAAGTATTTTGGTGTAGAATTGTGTTAAAATGCAAAGGCGTCTATCCTTACTAAAAAATTTTAACGTAAGTTTGGGGATAAAAGATTGTTTTTGTCTCTAAATCAGGGAACTGTCAGGGAATTTTGTAATTGGGAAAAAGGTGGCAATCATGCGAAAACAAATCCAAGAACTGTTTTATTCGATACCACAGCGTATGCAGGCTATTATTGTAGTGCCTGGAAGATTTATCTAATACTCATTATTTGCACTTAATGATGTTGTATGGCTATGAAACTTAAAATTTTTGTTTTTAGTCCTACTAGTAATTTCCTTCCATTCTGATGGCTCTTTCAATGAGTTTTATTTTACACAAACATGAGTGTATAAATTACTAAATGTGTTTAATCAAAACACGTAGGTCACTGTCAACTAACTTTAATAATAAGTAATAGTTGCTGCCGCCTAGATTTACACCATACTTTATAACATTTTGTTATATTATGTTTTAGTACATTAGAATCAATAAATATGCTATTACAGTGTTGTGTTAGAAAATAAATCACCACAATTATCGAAGAAATCTAGCAAAAACATTTGTAATCGTGGAATAACCAGCTTGGCTGATTTGGAATCCCTCCTTATACTCGTAATTCAAGAGTATCTCCTTGCAGAACGACAATTTGTGAAACATCTGAACAGTATTATTCATATTAATTTACTGACGAAAATTAAGTATGCGTAAAATGCTACAGTAGAATAAAATCTTCAATAACATATATTCACAATTTAGCAAGTACAGTTCTGACTATTCACAAAAAAAATTTTCGACATCATATTCTGATCATAAATATTGGTAAATTTCGCCCCAAGTACGTTATTTTCGAGAGTGTCATCAGTGTAATGCATAGCGTTATTACGAATTCCGGGTATGGACGCAAGTAGTAGGGTCGACGGGATTTCACTTCAATTGGCATTAATTGCGGTTAATTGATAGATTTTCAATTTGATTGAAAGGGATAATTAATACTTACTACTATCAAAAATTTAAAGGGTTAAATTTTATTTAAAGGGTTAAATTTATTTAAAAGGTAAAATTGATAGAAAGGGTTACTTTTTAATCGGATGAAATTATTTTTGTGCGAGAGTTGCCTAAGTGTAATTTTTTTGGTTTTGTGGTGTTGTTGCTCATAGACGGTTCTGGTAGATAGGCGATTTTGAAATATGCGATTTAAATTTTAGTAAAGACAAATTATTAAATTGACGATGAATGTTTCCGAATACAATTAAACGTTACACATGAGAGAAAAAAAATTATTTTAAAGTGTTTAAATGATTTCTACATATGAATAAATAACTCGAGAAAGAGAAATATAACACCCTGGTCTCATAAGGAAACAAGTGCAATTACGCGTGTCTCCAGTATGAATTATTACGTGATGAAAATCACTGAAACGTAAAGAGATGAATACATCTACAAAGTGATGTTACTACTCCGAGCTGTATATTAGAAATATAATTTACATGAGTGAAGTATAACGAAACAACACACATATGTGAATAACATCGGGTGTCGACAAGTGCGAAACGATAACAATTATGTGACTCTTCAGTATGGAATTAACGAATCTATAATGTTCATATAAATTAAATGGCTTTAATATATATCCATTCGCTCGGGAGGTCGCTGCAGCACTGACTTGTATCTAAGACTTATGTCAACTTATAACATACATTTGATTATAGACTGAGGTGAAAAACTCGGAAATTTTAATGAAAATACGAAACGGGTAATAAACACACGTACATGAAAATGACTAAAGGTGTCATGAAATCGCACCTCTCCCAAAACACATCCATCCCTCAGAGGTTACTCAATGAATGAAGCGAGCTTCCATTGAGAGCCTGACTATTCTAAGGTGGAGTGCGGTCGAAGGCTGACAAGCAACTATGGTTAAAGCTACTCGGAAATATATATGAATACGATTTGCGTGCCAAATAGATAAAAATTATGTTTAGATGCATGTGCCTATATATATTTTAGACTAGTTGAATTAGCAACGAATTATAATGAAATCGCACCTCTCCTAAAATACATCGGTATGCCTCGGAGGTCAGTCAATGAATGACTCGATCGAATAAAATGTGCCTGTTTATAAGCTATATATATATATATATATATATATATATATATTTATTTATTTATTTATTTATTTATTTATTTATTTATTTATTTATTTATTTATATATATGGAGCACGACTGAGTTGAAATTTACGAGAAAAACTCTGTATTCGTCCTACAACTACGTGAATGTAACAACATAACAATACTTGATAAAAGTGAATTATTTAAAATAACGGACGTACAACAATTTTTTCCCCGTTAAGTCTGTGCAATTCATGGCACTAGTTAGTGAAATGACTGTTGAAAATCATACCAAGTTTCGTCGACCAAACACAGAAATGGGATTATTCAATAAAATAATACTATTCCTGATCAATTAAAAATTGTTATATTAAAATGAGAAACGTGGCTTACACTCTCCAAAACCCGCTTACCACTGCACCCTGTGATGTTAACTATCGAGTCACGAAGCCTGTTGACCGCCTACCCCTTGGTCGTGTGCACGATACCCCGGCAGCTGCCCAGAGAAGTCGAGAGAGCCGGTGGAGTGTCTATGCAGGGTGAAGGTTCTCGTGAAACTAACATGGTGGCAGATAGCTAAAACTATTAACGTCGCTCCTCACTGCACCCCATCCCTCTTCCCCTTGTCCAGAAGATGACTTTGGGCAAAAAGACTGTTCTTTTCCAACGCCATGGAACAACACCAAAGAGCGCGTCTTCGGCGTTCTGTCCCCCTCCCCACAAAAACAGATAAACACAGATTTCGTTTTCAGAGTACTGACACCTACCATCGATCCAACACTGCAAAATCCTGTTTAGCGACAACAAACCCCTCCGCCTACACCATCCAAGAACTGCCCCTTCCAACGCTGTGATTCCCAAAACCTGCCAACGGCCTTGAAGGTCAGAAAACATTTTTCGGATGACTAGCCTGTCCATCGTAGGGCGCTGCAGAGCCCCCTGCTAGCGATTCAAGGCCATGCAGACCCCCATCCCCTTCCACCAGCCAAGAACATGTTTCCGGTGAAATGCCCAGTCCACACACACACGGCCATTCACCCCCCACCCGAGAGTCCACGTTCTGCGACACAAGAGCTACCTCGGCGAAGAGCGGAAACTTGCTTCAAGTTAAAAGTGAGACTTTTTTTGTAAAATCTTGTAAATGGACCATCCATAAGGGGGGAGGGGGGCGCAGCGGATTTTGAACTGACCTGGACTAGCTCCCCCTCCACTCTCTTGCCAGCACACTGAAGCTTCCTCCTATTTTTAGAGACCTAAGAGGCTGGCGTATTCCCAGTGAAATAAAAAATTTCACAAGTCCGTCGATCAAAATTTATATCCCCAAAGTTAAATATTTCCCGATATTATAATCTCCGCAAGATAATCCCTAAGATTTAACATTCTAACCAAAAAATGTTATATTTTTATTCTGTAAAGTTTTTCCTGTTTCCAACAAACTGTTTTCCAGTTTCCAGCGAACTTTATTCCGTTTTCCAGCAAACTTATATAATTTAAAACTAATCCATAATTAATTTTCATACCAACACAACTTTAAGACATATTTTTATCTCGTTAAAAAATTTTTAATTAATCAGAACCTTGTATCTTACCACTTACACAAGTTAAACTTAGATCATCATTATTATATTTCAGCAATACTCAAGTTAAACATTTTTCAAACATTTAAAACTTATGTGAAAACATATATATCCCATTTGTCTTTTAAATATTGGTGCGTATAGTTTTTCCCAGCTTACAATTTTTAGACACTTCTATCACCTAGGAAAATATAATATAATCTTGCTAAAGTTTATTATTCTATGTTAGGTAATAATTAGTCCCAAATTTATTTGGGAAAAGCAGTCAACTACATCGAAATGTTTTTACAAAAGATAAAAACCCATGTAGCATATGGCCATGAATTTGGTATAGGCCGGCGTTTTAGGTCGCTCGCAGAGCTGTGGATGAGCCGGAACGGGGGGGAGAGTGAAAAATTGTTCAGAAAGTGCCGCTGCCCATATTGCGGGGCACTAATGAAACCCGCCTGCTTCCATACATTCCTCAAAACAAGATAAGTACACAGAAAAACCGAAAACACAAAAGTCCATGATCAGCCTGCCCCTAGTACTTTAACCTACTCGATCGGCATTTAACATGCGAATGGTGAAACTCCATGGCAACACTCGTATATCTTACGTTGCTGCTATGGACTGGGACCTTATCACCGGATGTACTAAGGGCCCCACCAAGCCGCTACACCACTTTGCGATAAACAACTTCCAGATACAACCAAGCAAAATGCACTATCGCAATTGATAACATTATGTTACATGCAAAACACACACAAGTGTAAACATGTTGGCCAACATAAACATCTGATCCACGAACTTAACAAACATAATGACTTTTTTGGTTATGTTAAAGGGATCATTTCGAGAGGAAAAGAGGGGGGAATGAATTTAACTCTTCTAGCATATCATTTGTCAACCTAATGTTTTATATATATTTCTGTACACTATGATGGACATTTCCCTTAGAACGGTCCATAAGTTTCGCTATTAATTTTAATAATAGGTTTTTCGAAGGGTGCACTTTTTGAGTATTAGTGTGATGTCCTTGATGTGTATTTAGATCACGCCATATATTTAATAGCATAAAATAAATGTTCAAATATTCCCCCCTCAATACACCACCCTTTTTAATATAAAGGAAAGGAATATAAAACATACGAAAAAATGCTGCAGTACATTTATAACTGACAAAATATTTATTTAAACATAAAAAAATACATAACACATAATCACGGATTGAAAAACAATTCCACATGACCAAGAATATGCATCTCACAAGTAGTACCAATTAATTTCCGATACAACTAACTCTGATCACCAAGTTCCATCTTCATCTTCTTACGTGAATACATAGACACATTTCCAAAAACTCTAATTACAGCAGTATTGTCTGCCTTACCCTCATGAAATGGAAAAGTCTTCTAACAGGAGGGAGACTGGGCACTTCCCCTCCGGCCATGTCACTCCGTCGACTTCTCTCTGCGGTGTAAATTGTCATCTCCACAGCTCTCGTCAGTATACTATGAGTTTCCTTGACCTATCTTGGTTTGTCTGTTTTTCACAAGTTTTAAATTATAAGCAAGTGGACTGCATTTACAACACGACATTGCATTGAATTTTAAACCCAGTTTGAATAACAAAACCCTTCCAACTTAAATGCACTCTTTTTTTTAAATATAGAATCTTCCATCATCAAACTTGGGTACACCGTTAAAAAAATAGTTTACACTGTCAAAAACAATTATAAATTTTACACCATAAAAATAGTTTACAATGTCAAAACTATTTTATTTATAATTTTTTACAACTAGAAAGAATAAAGAATGATTTTCATATAAAAAGGTTTGAGCATGGGGAATACTATATTCCTATCTTAAGAAAACTGACCATTTCCCAAGAACTGTATCGTTACAAGCAAAGAAATATAACCTAGAACAAACAATTATAAAACCCAGAAAAGTATTCCGATAAATTAACAATCAATTACGCCACCACCAAACAAAAAAAAAAAACACCAAAACCCATAGAAATCTAATCCGAGAAACGAATTTTGGGTAAACAATATCCAAGTTATAAGAAATATATCATGTTACAAAAACATTCTAAATAACATTAAAACCGAATCGATCCCCAAATGCCTTTAAGTTGCAAAATTCAGCAAAATAATATTTCAATTCCAGGAAATTAAATTACAACATATAATAGAACAATTCAATTCTTGATTTCTTTAAGCTGAAAAATTCTATGAAATTTTATCCCAATTCCAAGAAATGTAACATCAAAAACAATAAATTACATCACATTTAAAAGGAATCTATTGCAACTATTTAACACCCAAAAACAATGAATTAGAATATGTGCCAAATACACCCAATTAATACCTAAATGCGATTGACCAATTAAACGAATCTATGAAAGGTGCCAATTGAATTATAAATAAAATTCAAGAAAATAGGTCACAATTAAAAGGAATCAATTAAGGCATAAATAAAAGGAAATAATTGTAAAATATTATCGCTTAAAAGCTAATCCAATGAAACGATAATCCAATCAGTAAGCGGATGGAATGCAGAATAAATAATACTACATCCAAACACCATCCAGAGGTTTATTTAATAAAATAACACATCAAATATGATTTAAAATCTTTTATTTAGCAACATAATTTTACAAACATTGTACTACAATCTTTTAAGGTCTTGATTATTAACCCAGGAATCATGTGCTTTTGAGAAACACCTCCATCGAACCAAAGACATATCTTGCTTCATTTTAATGATTTTATAAATCTAATATTCATTTGGAGAACTGACATTTTTTAAGTTAATGTTTTTTTAAAATCTGCCTTTTATTGGTTATCCATCATATGTTTCTATGCAATACATTCTGGGATGTATTTGTCTAATTGAAAAAAATTTAAAATATTTCAATAGACCAATTCACCGAAAATTTTTTCTCAAAGATCCCTTCCTGCTTCCAGGTATGTATAAATTCTGCAACTTTGAACTTTGGTTTTCTTTCATCGATGACTTTAATATTATTATTAATAGTTTTCATTAAACTATTATCCGTAACTTCTTTGTGCGCCATCGTGGTAGTTCTATAATATCTTGAATTATATAATTTAACCATTTCAGGCCAAATGTCAACACATATGTAAGTCCCCATCGATGTGAAATGTTTATATATTAACTGCTTGATTGATTTGTTGTAATGCTCTACAATGCTGGCTTTATGCACCGAATACGTTGTGGAGTGATTGATGCCATATTCAGTCGTTAGTTTCCAGAGTGGTGAAGAAAAAATTCAGTTCCTCTATAATTTAGGAGTGAATTTGACTTTCTCTCTTTCAAAACGATTTTCATTGCATCAGTAACCTGTCCCGCAGTTTTGTTTTTCAAAGGTATACCTCAACCATACTTTAAATAAACGTATGTTATGGTTAAAATATACTTGTATCCCTTATTGTACGTGAAAGTAATTTTGTTTCACACAAATCAGTTTGAAAAAGTCATTTAAACAATGAGTTATAACACTTCTTCTAGGATATCTTATCCTTGCAGGAGCGTGAAGCTCTTCAGAAATATTACTAAAATTCATTTGTAAATAACCATCTTCATTTAACTCTTCAATAATAGAAACAATTCCGTTTGTATGCGAATTATTCCCAGATGCTCTAGAAGCGATGAGTAGTTTTAATCCACCGACCAATTCATTAGAATTGTTCTAATATACAGGAGAAAACCAGTCACCAACTTCATCTTTATATATTCCACTTCCGACTATATCGGTTATTAGACGTATTTTCGGGTGTTTTTCATCTCCTCAACGAATTTTAGCGTTCGTTCGACGAATAAGTTCTTTATATTTCTGCAGATCATCATCGGAATATCCATTTGGAAAGTTTGAAACAATAATTCAAACACTCCTTCACTAAAATTAGTTACGTAATCACCAATTTTAATTTTACTGTCCGGACAAAACTTAATTAACAAATCTACCAGAAACTAGGCGTTGTCATGTCTATAAACACCAAATGTTGTATCGTGCAGAGGAGAATTATGTTGTAAAGATAAAAAAACATTGTATTAAATGATAAAGAGTTTGCTATTTCTTTGTTGAAGGTTCTTGTTCCGATATAATATCCAAAGTTCTTCCATTAGGTTTATTCAACACAGAATGCACTGTATCCATTCTACTCATGACAGGTTTAAATATTTCTTCGTTTAATACACCCTGTTCATTCAGGCTGGTTTGACTTGCAAATATTTTTCCTTCACAGCAGATATAAGGATATGTAATTCTGAATGTTTGATTATATGAAATTAAATTTAATCTTTTTATATTTTAATTAAGTCATTGCTTTTCTAACTGATGCAGTAGGCCGAATAGTTTGGGCTTTTTTAATCTTATCGATGTTACTTAAAACAGCATCTAATTTAGTTAGAGTCATAGCTTCCAATCATTAATAACATAATCTATTCTTGTTTCCAAATAATTATTTTGTTTTCTCTAATCTATTTGCTTAAATGAAACAATTTTTTTATAAACGAATTCATCGTTTATATATTGCGTTATTTGTTTCATTCCTATTTTAAGTTGTTTTGTAATAGTTTCGCTTACCACTTCATGAGTTGCAACTTTAAAATTTTCTTGTATTTCTGTAAGTTGTATTGTAAAAACTATGTTTGTCATATCATTAAATCCTTTACTTAATCCATTTCAAAGTTCTTCTATTCTAAATTCATAACTCTGCAAATCATTACTAATAATGGTTGAAATGTTTGCAATTGCACTCGTTTTTATAAACATTATCATTTAATGCCACTAACTTTATTAATTTCTTTTGAATTTAATGTGATTGCATTCTAAATACATTTATTCTAAGAGTATTTAAGTCTTCCACGAAACGTCTATTTACCGCATAGCTATCTTTCACAGCCATACTCATATTATGTTATATATGTCTGTTCAAATCACAATTCCCATTGCGAATTTCGGTTAAACACCTATTGTAATAATGTCGTTTTATACCGCTATGACCAAACTTTGAAATACTCGTTCTTAGCCTGAAAGTAAAAAAAACTGTCAAAACCAGACCTATATCTACCTTTATATAGAGTAAGTATTAGTATAATCACTAAAAATGGTATTTGTTTTTCCTACAGTAAAAACACATATTTAAACTTTGTAAATGTCATATCGCCTAAATCATTATCATTGTAAATTTGATGCAGATTTATACTATCCACTTTAAATACAATTACCATATTTGCATTATCACGCAAGTTATGTTTTGTTATACGTCCGTAACTTTGCAATAGATAAAAACAATGAATATTTGAATGTCGACCAGAACTAAAATATTGTTGTACCCTGCGGTTCATACCAAACATTGCGAAAATAAAAGTAATGTTTCATTCGGAGACACTATATCTTCTTTATTTGTAAAAGGGAAACATCGCATTCCTTCAACTAACGACAAAATGGTCGCTAATCGCTGATTATTCTCTTCTTCTATTGTTTTAGAAAACACATATACAATTTCAAATTTAAGACCCTTTGGATTTTACAACCGCGACACAATAATAAAAGTTTTTCCACGCGAAGGACTGCTTATAATACAATGCATATTTTATGGTAAAAAAATGCCACGTTTCTGTTTAATTATGTTTTGTTTCGTATTTACAATTACTGGTAGTTGTTCATTTGGTTTTACAAATTTCATTTCTACACAATTAGACAGTTTAATGTATCGAACCGTACTAACATAACGTACCATAACATATTGTAATGTATTGTAACATATTGTAATGTAATGTAACATATTGTAACATACTGACATAACATATTGTCACATACTGACATAACATATTGTGATGTACTAACAAAATGTATTCTAACATATTGTAAAATACTAAATTAACGTATTGTATCATACTAATATAATATATTATAACATATTGTAATGTATTCATATAACATCCTAACACAAAAACTATAAATGTAGCTATATACATAGGCTCGCATTCAATTATAAACAATGGCTCATACTAACACATCAAAAAAGGAGGCTGTGTATTGAATACATTGATTAATATATTACCATTTGAATTACATTGACAATAGTACAATTATTGCGGGCCAGGTACTACACTTGCCAAACTTTTGGCTCGGAACAATCAAGGAATAAACTCTTTGGATGATGCTTGTAAAGAACATTACATAGTTTATGATCGAACAAACGATTTGAAAGAAAGACATATAGCAGATGCAATTCTAGCCAATAAAACTGCAAACATAAGGAAGAATTCATTTATATCTACAGATGAAAAGGTTGGAGCTTGGGTTGTTAATAAAGTTATGTGCAACGGTGAAGAGAGGCATGGGCGTAAAACGTAATAATAAAAGAAAAACAAAGAAAGAAGGAATCAATTCCATTCCTATTTCCAGCATTAACAGCTCTTTGCTCAATCCTCGGAAGGATTTCGGCAATTATTAGCGCAGTTAAATCAGAAGGTAAAGGAATGTATTTGAAACCATTTATAGTTGGACAACGATGATAAAACCCAAAAGTAGAAAAAATGCTGAAAGTCCTAAATTTTCTTCAAAAATGTACACTTACAAACAAAGATAATGTATTTGTATACAAACTCGATATTACCTATTTTCAAGATGTGTATACGAGAGACAATTTACCAAAGAAACTAAATCTTCGTGAATGTATGATTGTTAATTTAGATATGATACAAAACAAAGGAACACATTGGGTTGCGTTAATTAAGAATGTAAATCAATCTTTGTATTACGATAGTTTCGGCGATTTATGACCTCCAATTTAAATTTCTGGTAATGAAAAAAATGTGCAATTAAGGTACAATTACAAAATTGGAACAATTACTAAATACAATCAACTGTGGACATTTATGTTTATATTTTTTGACTATAAATAGGATATATAATTAAGTGTAATAGTAAAACACATTACTTATATGTCAATTATGTTGATATTAAGTGGAAATTCGTCGCAATTGTGTGCGGTATATTTCCTAGCTTTGGAGTTAGATGAAGAATGGCAAATAAGTCTAATCAAATTCGTTACATAAAAGAGCAAACCAAACATTGATATGCATATACAATTATTTACAGCTAATATTGGTGAAAAACCCTGCAAGATTGTTATACTGGTAGGATCTTATGAGTTGGATGACTTAAAAACATTCATTAAAGCAGCATTACCTGAAGATGTAAATTTCCGATTATGTGGAAATCCAAATACGTTAACTAGTGGAATGTATAGTAACGTTGATATTGGTTAAGAATTGCGAGTATATCCAGTTAATCAATTACACTAATCATCAAAATAGGTTAATATATTATTGGTTAATGTATGTCATATAAAAGTTTATATTGTAGGTGGTTAAAATTTAATGGAAAACTGTCAAATGCAATACATGTATTCAAGTGTGCTGTGGCTACAGGATATGAAAGAACTGAAAACCTGAATACTTTGTTATATCTTCCAGTGATAGTGAATCATGTTAATGAAATAGTTGTTAGAATTGTCGATCAAGATGGTAAACATATTAATTTTAGAAACGATGAAATTACAGTCGATTTATATTTTTAAAATCTATATAAACAGTTACATTCCATTGCGCATTAAAAACATAATGGGTATTGTGTACAATATTGAATTCGGACGAAAAGCAGGCAGTTATTTTAAGAACTATGACTCTTAGTAACGTATTTCAAAGAAAGGAAGTATAAAAATATGTAAACACCAGCATAAAATGCTCACTTCAAATAAGTTACCCATGAAGTTAAAATGGGGCAACAAATTATATTTAAAGGAATTGGGATATACATTTAATAGAAAAGAAAGACATACTTAATGTTGAAGAACGACTCAGTTATAAAAATGCAATCACCAATACTATGTGTATGAACCATTCCGAGCAGGTCCGTAAACGTTTCCTTCGCAAATAAGGTTTTCCAATACAAATCACGATATTTACTCATTACTGTCGAAATCAAGTTTAAGGTTAAGAGGAATAATTTAAAAGAGAGCCGATGCAAGTAATCGAGCAACAACAAAAATAGTAAGAATTAGAATACTTCATTTAATCGACAGAATTGTATATCTGCTAAATAGAGTGGAAATCGATGAAACACAAGATGTTGGAATATTTCCATGAAAAAGAACTATCCCTCGGGAACTGTAAACAATATTTATACTGGGATAATGGCTGGATGGTGCAATGCAAGTTATTACTCACTACAAATAAACCCAGATGTAAAATACGAAGTTGTTATACTGATAAGAATGGTTTTGGGCTATGCTGAATTCTACAAACATGTCATATTGAATTCTTAACAAGAATTAGTTATTATATTCGGCAATGTGCATTTAAATACCATATATGGTACAGCTAATAACTTGGAATGTATAACATTTGAATTAAGCAGAGTGGAATGATTGATTCTGCATATTGAAATTAACACGCATAAACATATAAAGTTTGTATATTTTACCGGAAAAGGGAATAATTTAGACGTTGTATTCAGATCGTGGGGTTTATAGGTTTTTCGATCTGTACTGCTAGCTCAAAAAATAGTGTGGAGTGTTAAATCAGGTTTTAGGTCCGAAAAACTTAGGTATGTTGCCATTTGTTTTTAAACAAATAAAAAAAAACAATTTTAAAGCAGATATAATAGTATTCGATAATTGTTATATGAAAAATATAAAACTGTATCTAAACAGTCAAGTTTACTGCTATGTGGATAAAAATATGAATTTTGCTAATGGCGAATTCCTTTGTTCCTATGATATCTATACAAAGATTAAGGAAACATACTATAGCAATAGCAGTTCACCGATCCTAGAACCCGAAACATTTAAAAGTAGAGGAGTGTTATTTGTGTTTGATGTAAGCAAACAAGATGACACCTACAACTAGTGTGATTGATTCAAGAATTGAAATATTGCAAATCACCAATTCTGGCAAATACTCAAGCTTGTGCTGTGATAATTCACAATAGATTAGCAAGTAACAATATAAGAGAAAGCTGGTGAAAATAATTAATTTAGAGTGTAGGCGATAAACCATGGCTACAATGAGATGTTTGGCATTGTGCAAGGATTTCAATATGCAGAAAAAAATGTATCATTAATGAATTAACTATTACTGAAATGGAAGAATATACAATTTTATTCAGTTTCAAAAGAGTGTTTGACTGGAAATATCTAACTCCCAAATACAAGAGAACTAATACATGGGTTACTAACCATCACCATGGTTCAAAATGGGACAGTGGGTGTATAAAGTATGAGAATGTTGAAGATATTTGCAAACATCACTTAAATAATTGTGATATATATGTAGGTGGAGTTGAGCAAAAATGCATTTTAGAAAGTGTGTATAACAGGAAAATAATAGATATTCAAAAAGAATACAATTGCCCCTCATTCAAACACCTATGCAAAACATATGGATCTAATTCAACATTATTCTCTGCTGAAGAAAACTCAAAATTAATGCTAACTTGGCCAATGATGTTTGACTTGGGTGAAAAGGACTATGATAATTATCCTCCCGAATCACATATGGACATTATTCGAGTGATATGGCATTATTTAGAATGAGTGGAATTTAATATAAAAAGTATTTGGTTGTATGTTATTCACTACTTCATAAAGATGGATCAAGAGAACAAAATCGCATGCTCGTTGATATAGAAATCAAAATGTAAAGTGAATATCAGCAAGTTATTAGCATGTTGGAGCAAATCATTTCGACTTTGTTTTGGAAAGAAATAGGTTTTAGTATTTTTGTGATATTCCTACTGTAAACATGTATTTCTTCCACTCAAGTGTTATTTATGTTTTTATCACCTCTGGAAACTCAAGTATAAATTACTCTTGTTGGTTTAACGGAATAATATGTCATTTTGGAGAGATATGTGATGTGTTGTTTCATTTCAAACATATGCAATGTCCCTTAGAGGGTGAAAAATGTAATGATTTAATATCTTGTCGAGATCTGAAAAATAATTTCCTCTAAACTATATGTGTCCGAATACAAGTCTACCAGCGAGCATGGAAGAAGTGTATTCGCACTTTTATGAAACTTTCCCTGATTTACCAGAATGTATAATATTACACGCACTCAAATACACAAAAAATTATAACAATCAAACAGATGAAAATACTATAAGTATTGCCAAGGAGAGAACTAAAAAGATACGATTTAAAAAATTTAAAACACACAGAGATGATAAAATGTATTCTGTAAGCAATTGTAAGTAAAAGTACGAAATAAATGGTTTGAAACTATTGTTCTGTTTTACTGACTTTACGAATGCATGAGTTGTAATATTCTCATATTCTGACAATCAAATGTTACGTAAACTTTGCGAGCATTTAACATTCAAATCTAAATGTGTTTGCCCATAAAGGTTTGTGTGCAGAATAATGATTAAATAAACCTTTAGTAATTTTAAAGTGATTTGATACACAAAACTCTTAAACACACATTCTAGGATTCAAATGTATTATGTTTAAAAAAAATGTATGTTTAACCCCTTCTACAATTCAGACATATTGTGTTTAAAACTAATAATGTTATCTAATTGCTTCCTAGAATTGCCTATGACTACCTATAGAAGGTGTATGCCTATCAGTTTCATTCTAATCTTAGAATATTACAGAAGAAATGATGCCTTTGTTGTGTCGCTTCTGCAGTAAAGCACTTACAGTTTTGTGGAACTTACGACCTGAAAGAACGAGCTGTGGAATGAAAAATCCAAGAAATCATTTTCAGCTTGATTTATGCCAGAGACAATTAATATGGAGTAACAATTTTATGAGACATTGTAAAACTTGCAAGACTGATGCTATGCAAACAGCAGCATATCTTCATACAGCTCATCAGTTAGCTCCTCAAATAGCTCCTAAGCTCCTCAGTTATCTTCTGTGTTAACTCCTCAGACAGCTCATCAGACAGCTCCTCAGTTAGCTCCTCAGTTATCTTCTCAGTTAACTCCTCGGTTAGCTACTCAGTTAGCTCCTCAGACAGCTCCTCAGACAGCTCCTCAGTTAGCTCCTCAGACAGCTCCTCAGTTATCTTCTCAGTTAACTCCTCGGTTAGCTACTCAGTTAGTTCCTCAGACAGCTCCTCAGTTAGCTCCAAAATCTACTCCACATGGCCCACCTACTGCAAAACACTTAACATTTCCAGCTCCACTTACTGAATTACCTCAAAAAAGTAGATATGTTAATTCAAGAATGAAAAATAATTTGATTTCCAACTCTCCAGCTTCAATGAAAATTTCATCATCCAATCTCAGATACCAGACACTGGCTAGTGTGTTCACCGGCAAGCTAATTAATGTGCAGATAGTTAACGATCGGCTTGACAGCGATGCTGACTTTTCTTATTTTTTCACAAGGTACAGATTTCCTTTAATAGGTTTAACTAAAACATCACCCTGGCCTATTAGAATTAGTATAACAGTAATGTGTAAGTATTTCTAATCCCTCATGGCAGAGGAAGACGTTATGTAAACCTTCTATTTTCAAAGTAATTCCCTCCCTGTCGTACGTTCATCTGATGTTGGTGAACTTTATGACACTATCATAGTGGCTTACTTAACAACCAGACTTGAAGAATTTAGTGCTTGTGGAAGAAGGTGGACATAACTACTGATATCAAAAATGGATGTCCATATCTCCCAATACCGGCTATTTACCTCTGGTGGTAAATAATCCAAGTTTATTAGTGATAAGAAGACTTGTAATCCGATGCTGCTTCATTACTCGACTTGCTTCACCGTCATCGGCTCTCAAGACCCCCATTTTCGGGAGCCACCCGAATCTCTTTACACGCTCTGATGTACGGATGAAAAATTTTTCCTACAAGGTTACAATTAGACATCCGTACATTGGATTCTGTCTTACTACAGGCATATTCTGTCTTACTAGAGGCTATTAAATAATATCTGTCTAAATTTTTCCCCTCAATACTGCAGTTAATTACATAATAACTTTAGCTCTGCTATATGCAATACCATCAATGAGGTAGTTAAATGACATAGTAGTATCTACGAGTCAATTAAACTCGCAGCCATATCAATAGTGAACCAATAAACTGACAAATAGTGTCTTATGAAACTAATTTGAAATTTTAACAACCAATGCCTCATCTAGAATCCCCTGTGAATAAAAACTTCTCACTGATTTGAGAGTATCAAGTTTGTCTTCCTGCAACATCAACCCAATATTACCAAACTCATTCCAAGAAAAGAAAATTGAGGGTTTCTTCTGTATATCAATAAACGTTTTAAAGAAGAGTGCGATTTTTGTACATGTAAATAAATATTTTGTTTGTTGGAAAAATGGGATATATTAAAAGTGTATTTCAAAATGAACGTGTGATTGATTTATCTCCAAATTTTAGATCTGAAATGTTATAAAACATATATCTTAGAGAAATGAGTAAGGTCAAAGTTTTCGAAAAAAATATATATTATTACTTTATCCACCAGCGGTCGTGGCTTTGTTTGTGTGAAGAACATTGATTTATTCGTGCATGTGACCTTTTTTTTTTTACAAACATTTCTTGCAAACTGTATTTCAACCACAAAATCAATATCACCTGGTTAATTGATATGTTTTCAGTGAACAGAAATATTTTGATGTGAACTGAATACGTACTTTTTCCTTCAGTCGGTTTAAATAATGTGTGTTTGTTCGCAACAATTGACGAATCCCTTAGTCTGAGCGCTTTCCATAACAGCGAACGATACTGTCTCGCTATGAAATAAGTTTGCATGAATATCACCAAAAAATAGCGAAATCGTTAATATTTAACACAGTTAAGACTATGGAGATTCACAATGAGTAAACGATTTTATGTCTTAACAGATGAAATAAATAGGTCACTTATAGTATACGAGATTTAAATACAAATGTAAAGGCTGTTAATGGCTACTAACAAACACTGACAATATTCACAAGATATTTAAAACACTCAGAAATGGCATTTACTCAATATCTGCCTTTATTGTTTAAATCAGTTAATTTTGTGTTTGACACTTTGCGTGAAGCCTGTAGCATTCCTACAGCTGGGACATGTATAAAACTAAAGCATTGCTACCAGTCCTTGTCCTAAGCAAGACAGGCTGGTTGCTTGAAGGCAGTTCACCAGGGTCTTACATTCCCTTAACAAAGGAGCGAGGTAGTTCCTCATCGGCTGGTGGTCTGTTACCAGATAGAAAAAGACAATCAAATTCGCGCCAGCATAAAGCGGTGACCCACCCTGTATATGCATTCGCACCGAACCCGTGCTTCGCCTAGCTGCTCCCCAACCTGCAACGCTTGCTAGGTGCTATCTTTATATATTTGCTTCGGGTTCACACCTCACTCACTGTCTTCATAGCAGTATTTTTCCAAATATTTCAGTTTTCGCATATTTAACCTTAGTATCATAAAATACGACAGGAGTTAGAATATTTTTATACTTGTTAATAAGATAATTTATTTTTTAATAATCGTTGATTAACGTTTTAATTTAGTTTCTCTGCTTGTGTTAAGTATCCAATTCGCTAAACTTTTATTATGATAGTTTATAGTGTAGAAATCTTTTCCTTTATTTTTAAGTTTGCGTGAACCTATTATTTTTGTATAATCCAAGCATTATTAGACTAGAATTCGTAAATGTGGATTTCCGAAGCTAGTCTACATGTGTTTGCTACGAGAATTTTATTTTAACTTTCTCTGTGATACGTTTTCGATGGAGTTTTTTGTTAAAATTATTTCGGATCGATAAACTGTGTTTGTTTTAAGTAATTTAGTATTAATTTCATCTTTTTTCTTCTACGAAGTGTGTGGACTGTTTCATTCAAGTAATTTAGTTGGTATTTATACATTTATACATTTTGTGCTAAATTTATATGGATTATTCATTCGAGTCGTTCGCCTAGATCGCAATTGGGTTGTATTTGTACATTTTCTCACAATTTATGTGCAAAAATTAAATAGTGAGATTTGTTGAAATATATTCGTTTTCAGCAAACGTTCAAACATTTGACAGTCTAAATGTGAGAATTTTCAAACATTTCCTGCACGCAAAGGTTTGAAGGCTGTTGACCAGCTTTAGGTACAGCGAGTTAGGGGAGGGGGTGGGACTATTCCAGAACTGGACAGAGCAGATTTTCGGGAGAGTCCACAATTTATGGGTAAAGCGTACTTTTGCAAACAAATAAAGGGTTTGGAAGAGTCCAACTTGGTGTCTTGAGGGTTGTCTGGCAGGTGGACAACCCCCGAAGTTGTCGGACAAAAGACCCGATCTAAGCTGGTGGTGAAGGGAGGAGGGTGGTGGTTCGTGGCCTTGAGTGGACTGCGAAGGCGAGGTATTTTGGATAGGGGAGTTCTCTAACCAGCAGAAAAATGTGCTCTGGGGTGGAGGTAATGGGTGGGGGTGTATGGCCTTCGAAAGGGCAGTCCTCCAGAAACGAACTCTGCATTGGAGGGGAGGGGGACAGATTGCTGAAGACCCACTCTGGGGTGTTGTTCTGTGACCTTGGAAAAGAACTGTCTTTTCGCACAAATTCGTCTTATGGACAATGCGCGGGGGAGGGGGTGCTGTGAGGAGCGATGCAAAGAGTTTTAACTGTCCGCCGCCATGGTAGTTTCACGAGAACCTTCACTCTGCATAGATGCGCCACCGGCTCTCTCGAATTCCCCGGGCGGCTGCTTGGGTACCATGCCAGGACCAAGGGTTAGGCGGCCAGCAGGCTTTATGATGCGACTGTGAACATTAGAGGGCGCAGCAGTCAGCGGGTTTCGGAGAGTGCTAGCCACGTTTCTCGTTTTAATATAGAGAATTGTAATTTATTTAACAGGAATAAAATAATATTCGTGTAAACCCAATTTCTGTGTTCGGTCGACGTAACTTGGAATGATTTTCAACTGTCGTTTCGCCAACTTGTGGCATGAATTTCACAGACTTAACAGAAAAAAATTTGTAATACATCCGTTATTTTAAATAATTCCTTTTTATCAAATAGTGTTATATTTATACATTCATGTAGTTGCAGGATAAATACAGAGTTTTTCTCGTAAATCTCAACTCAGTTGCGCTCCACATATATATAACATTTTAAAAGCAGATGCTTATCTTATGATCCAGTAATTCACTGACTGAGCTACGAGGTGGGCGGGTGTGTTTTGGGAGGGGTGAGATTTCATTATGAGTTTTTTTAATTGGTTATTAATTCAACTAGTGTAATTTATAATAGTACATGCATTGTAAACATAATTTTTATCAATCTCTAACATAAATAGTATTCACAATTATTTTCAAGTAGCTATACACTTAGTTGCTTGTCAGCCTTCGACCGCGTTCCCCGTATATATAGTCAGGCTCTCGGCGTAAACTCGCTTCATTCATTGACTAACCTACGAGGCGGACGGATGTGTTTTGGGAGAGGTACGATTTCATTACGTGTTTAGTCATTTTCATTTACGTGTGTTTGTTAGCCATTTTGTATTATCATTAAAATTTCCTAGTTTTTCACCTCAGTCAATAATCAAACATAGGTTATAAGTTGACGTAGATCCTGCATCCAAGTGAGTGCTTCAGCGATCTCCCGAGCGAATGGACCTATATTAATCGTTTTCTTTTTCATGTGTGTTTATCAATTAGTTAATTTTAATGTGTGGATTCTACTTCACAAGTTCCTCACCAATCTTACAGGCAGATGGACATGTTTTAAAATATTGTCAGGTATGTGAGAGAAGCATCAGGTAGTGTTATATATATCTTGTTATATGTTGGTTAGCTGTTTAATTTATAGGAACATTTTTGATTCGTTAATTCAATTCTGGAGAGTCACGTAATTGTGATCGTTTAGCACTTGTCGACATCAGATGTTATTCACGTAGTTGTGAATGTTCGTTGTACTTCTCTCGTGTAAATTATATTTCTAACATACAGCTCGTGGTAGTAAAACCACGTTGTCGATGTATTCATCTATTTACATTTAATTGATTTTCACTACGAAATAATTTTATATTGCAGACTGACGTAATTGCACTAGTTTCTTTATGAGACCAGGGTGTTATGATTCTCTCTCTCGTGTTATTTATTCACAGGTAGAAATTGTTTAAACACTCTGAAATTGTTATTTTTCTCTCGTGTGTAACGTTTAATTATCTTCGGAAACAGTCGTCGTCAATTTAATCATTCGTCTTTACTAACATGTAAATCGAATCTTTCAAAATCGCCTATCTACCAGCACTGTCTGCGAGAAATATCACTACAAAACAAAACAAAAATACACTTAGGCCACTCTAGCACAAAATTCACTAAGTATATACACCCTGTCCCCAACACGCCACACCTCATCCATGTGCCAGATCTCCAAGGGTGAGGACGTACAACAGCTGCTCACTACAAAAGGAAATAAAGAAAACCCTTAGTACACTCTTGCAACAAACACAAAAATACAAAAATAAATAAATAAAAAAAATTGATCCCATAAAAATTTCCTATTTCAGTACGATTATTTCCTTTCAATAAATTTAACCGTTCCAATCAAATTTTTCCCCCTTTCAATTTTTGATCAAATTTCGATCGGATTAAGGATTAACCCTTTCAATTAAATCTACAATCCATCAATTAATCCCAAGTGAAGTGAAACCCATCGACTCTACTACTGACGCTGTTGAGTCAACATGCAAAATTATATAGAAAACATACTACTTACGCCCTACAATTATTATTAAGAGAGGTACATGTCCTAGAACCAACTTGTAATTAAGTAAAAATTCCTTGATGTAATAATAATGTATGCATGCAATGTATATCATCCCTTACGGAAATGAAAGAATGTGAGACATTTTGCATATACTTGAAGTGAACGACTATTCCATTTCAAACTTTTGTAGCTGTTTTCACAAAATATATTTATCTTAAATTATATTAAAGTTGCATTTCCTATTCGTGATTGATTCCATTTCCAGGGATGTTATTTGAAAAAATCTATTTACTCTGAATACATGACAAAAAAATAACAATTAAATTTCAATACACATTAGGTCCCAAATCTAGAAAACTTTATTTGAGTGTTCGGTTCTTCGTTTCAGATTATTTACAGAAATTTAAAACAAAGTTACTATAATATTGAAATTTCAAGGGCGCTTTCCTCCTTTAACAATTACGTCAAGTAATAAATATTATAAGGTTTTTTCATTTTACTTTGCGGTAGGAATCACTTTGAGTAATTTCTTAGCCTACATGTATGTTCCTTGTGGGCGCATCTAAAATATACAATAGTTTAGTTGTACCTGTAGCATCGGTTTCAGTGAGAACAACCAACCTTAAAATGAATTGCAATTTTTTGTTTCGATTTTTTGTCAAGATTATTTAAAACTCGTAACGGATAGGACAGTAAAGCGAATAAATTTTTTTGTTAATTTTAGAATATACCTACATACCGGGAAAAAAATTTAAATTTTTAGCCATAAAATTTAATGGCGTCTCAGGGACACAAAACAGTTATACGTAACAGTTAGGTGGTTCCATAATATTTTGCAGTTGTTGACGGTCTCCTTTCAATTACGTATTTACTAGAGGCTCAGTAGCGCATCTTAAAATCTTTCTGTTTTATTCGCAAATGGATTCCTGATCCCGGTCCACTTTCAAGAGCGTTTATTTCCTTTAAAACTTAAATTTATTTTTAATGTCCATAATATGTTGTCATATATATATATATACACTCATAAAATTGCGGCTTTATAATTGTACCGATATATATTATAAAGCCGCAATTTGATGTACTGTAAAATTACATATTGCATCATTATCGTAAATAAATATGCAAATTGATACTTGTTTCGGCAAATCATGATCAAATGCAATTGTAACATGTGTTTCCGAGAGTCAAATATAACGCATTATATACGGAATAAAATTTATGAATCTTTTATAATATATTGGTAATTTTTCTGTTTTAATGACGTAATTACTAAAGTAGGAAGGCACATGGATGTATACATGAATTGTGCAATTAATTTTCAATAGGCTACGAAACGATGTACTTACGTCCTGAACATTTCAATTTCGGTTAATTAGGTGTAAATTATAATTTTTATGATTAATTCCGTAAAAATTATACTGCATTATATTTTCATCGTACATGCAATAAAAATACTATATAATTTTTTATTTCTCCCATACTGAAAATTGGTGAAACAATCTATATTTTCTCTTTGATACTGCAACTAGAACAAATACATTTTCTTTCTAAATATACTTTTTAAGTATAGTGAATCTATTGATACTCATTTATGGGTTTAAAAATTATATAATTTGAAGCGCTAAAAATGTAATATCTTCATCTTGAAATATCTGTGTTTTGTTTTAATAGCTTACACGTCTATAATAAATGTGTGTTATAATGTTGACCAAATGAGCATACTTAGTGAAATAAAGGAACACATATCGGAAAAATTCCGATGACACATAACCATAATATATATTTGGAATTTAATTAGCATGTCTTCAGATTCTATGTCAAATAAGAAATTTATGAATTATTTAAAAATGCTTTATTAATAGGAACATTTATTAAACCAAAATAACGGTTCAATATATAAATTTAATTGACATGATCCTAAACTAGGAACATATACTAAACATTTGTTCGAACTGAGTGAGTAGTCGAAAAACAACCAAATTAATGGAATTAAAATTAATCACCGCTGCAACAGCCAAATGAGAAATAAACTGGGCTACAATAAAAATGCGATTAGCCCACGCCCAATATAAACAGGAAAATTTAATCAATTTAATCAGAATATCGACCCAGACCAAATGTGGGGAAATAACCATACATATTCAAATATATTCACGCAGCGGCAACGTACGTGTAAAATGGCAAAATAACTAATATTTACGAAAATTCGGGAACAGTGATTTGCTATTATCTTCAGGTGGTATAAGAATGTGGTCTAGGTTAAGCTGTAGAAATAATTTATAGTACCAGTTATGTGGACACCAAGAGGGTTCATAGATATTTATAAATTGATTTCCTGAAAGTAAAAAAAATCATATTGACTTGGATGTGTGAACCAAAGTGAGGACAGCTTTTTTATGATAAGTGCTCCCAATACTAGGTGATATCTGGTTTAAACTGCAAAATATGATATGGTCAGTAAGCTCGAAAGGTGTTATTTCCTTTTCAAAAATCATGATTACTGCATTACTTATAAAAGTGAGATTACCTTTATTTAAAGTTTTAAAAACTTATTCAAGTTCAAAATCATAACAATGTAAATAAGTTCTGCACTGCACATTGTTGTTTTCTGCAAACAAAAATTGCATGTCCTTTCGGACAATATTTCTAACCAAGATATACTTGATGACATGTATATATTGTATCTCTTATAATTATACCTATAATGAAACTTAGAACAGTTAACCACATGATTGTTATGTTCGAAACGAATATAATTTGTCAAAATTTGATGTACGTATGTTTTAATAAATTCGTACACAAGGGAACACTATGTATTTTTTTTAATGGTGTGGATCTAAAGTGCTGAACACTGTAATTGCTACATCCTCTTTCCTTATCTGAAAATGTATTAAAGTATAACAGGCTGATTGGAAATAGGTAGTGCTTATTATTCACGTATAGAGGGCGTGTTGTTTAGCATCTGCAAAGCACGCGTTCAACACAGGCTAGAGCTTCCTTTCGTGGCTATACAGCAGCGATGCAATGAGGCATTCCATCACTGATGGTGCGGATACTGCCCTGAGACACATGCCCCCATGCCATCTACATCGGCACACGTAGCATCAGCCAGTGTTTGGGCAGGAGGTTGGTGGTGGTGAAAACGTTGCCTCAAAACATCCTATAAGTGTTCAACAGGGGACAAATCTGGAAGTCTATCATGACTAGGAATGGTGTCCACATAAGGTAGATATAGCCTGTTGGGTGGTTCAAACTGTATTGGGACAAACATTATCTTGATGCATTATTCTATACCGTATCTCACACGCCCTTGCGTGTGGAGGTACAGCACACACAAACAACACATCGCGAAAGGCACTGACCTAATAAAGTAACTGGGCAATACTACAATATAGGCCCCTAATTATATTGAATAAATAATTTGCAAATGTTTCGTTACAATTAGTTTCCAATCATATTAACTCTAGAGTAACAAATAAAACGTTAATGTTTATATATAATAAGCTCTAAATAAAATGAATCAATGCCAATATTTCTGCATTTTCGTGCATTCCGACAAACGCACTAAAATGGGCCTCTTTCGTGACATTCTTTGCAAGCACGACTCCTCTTAACATCCATACTTCTGCCTTTCCAGCATGTTGTAAGGCAATTTTAGGCACTGGGTACTGGAAAATAGTGATTCTTATACCAAGTGTTGCCGTGACGTTTCTTGGGACGTCACTTTAACTATTTGTACTGTGCGATTGGTATTTTCTATAGGGTTCAATTCGTTGCAACTGAATGACACATTATTGGTGTAGTGATTTCCGTGTCCATTTGTGTTTAAGAATTGTAGGAAATTTTATCGTGAAAGCAGGTGAAACAATATCCCTTTATTGTTTGAAGGTCCGTTTTTGCGTATGGTATTTAAGTATATTTCTTGAAAAACCTACCTATTAATTTTATAGTGTGTGTTTTCTTGACGGGAATGTTATGATCTTATAATAATTTTTATTTACCTAGTGATTATTATGTTCCAAGCATATCTGAAAAAGAAAAGAGTTGAGATAAAAAAACGAACAACGTACAACAATATTTCCAAGTCGACCGTACTTAAACATTGCCCTTTTTAGAACTTCTGAATAGTGCTTCCATCTGCATGTTTGCCCTTCACAGTCCTGCGTTTCTCGTGACGTGAAACGCAGGTGGTGAAGTAAGTTCTCGCACTGAAAAAAAAAAACTAACTTTCCGTAGAGCACATAGTTTGAAAGCGAGAATACCTAAACAGTTTGAGGTGAAAGAAGTCTGGAAGCAAACTAGGGAATACAGTCGGCTTCGACTGATGTAGAGAAGTCCGCCCGGCACTGACCCTCGGCAAATTGTGTAGTCAGTAGCAGCATGGATACCGGAACTGTCAGTGAGAAACTCTTGCGTGTTCGTTAACTATGATTCAGCTTTGAAGTGCACGGCGCCGCACCGCTGGCCATCTCGAACACGACGTCGCGACACTTCAAAGTCGACTGATCAAACGCTGCTCCAGACAGAGCGTGTCTGGTCGTGAGTCTGTCTGCTTCACATCAGGCGTGTCGTGGGTAGGATCTCATCGAGCTGCATTGAGGACACATGAGTGAATGTCTGTCCCCCTCCTTTACAAATGACAAGTCGTAATTTCTTAAAGAACCTGCCTGCGTACCAGGACCTTTATTTCTGCGCTTGAGACACAGAAACATACGCATCAAGTGTCTTAAAATAGTTCCTCGTCAAGGTTTAAACCGATGTACAATTTCTCGTAGAGTTGCATTAAACTGCGGGATATAAAGAAGTGATCCTGTAATGTCTTTGGTTAAAATCGTTAGCCAAGATCAGCTCACCATAATGTACGTAGGAAAACACGTAGTTATTTTAGAGTTTAGAATGTTTGAAAAGTCCAGTTTGTAGACTGCTAAAACTTTATAGTGAACATACTAAAATGTTACAAAATGTTCTAATCTATACAGAGTATGAAAATAATTAAGAAATATTGTGAGTCGCCTCTTTACGAAATTCATGCTCATTTTACTATTTCCATTGCAAATGTATAAACGCTACAATGTGTGAACGACGGAATTTGGGGGGGGGGGGGGGGGATATTACAGTTTGTTCTTTTGATTTGTAAGAGAACGCTTATGTCGTAAATTAGCGAATAACATTTTAGAGTTTAGCTACCCTGGAGAGATCCATAATTCCGTATTTAATGTGCGTAATTTCGACTCATTTCAATTGTGTTCTTTTCGAAGATCAGCCCACTTCGATCACAATTAACTATGACGCAAAGAACACAGTTGTATTTCAAACACTCAGAGTCCCGCATGAAACGATCATACTCAATGTTTTGTACCCATTCAAATAAATATTCTGACACTGCTCTGTGCATAAAATTAAATAAAATTAATTTTGGGGCAGTTACTTGTTGGGAGACTACCTGAATATCAGGGAGGTACACTATAAATTCAATTGCATTTTTCTTCGCTCCTGTCTTTCGAACACACCATCTCGTGCTTTGCGGCAGATTGGCCCTTCCGTCTTATTGCCCTTCGAACTGCGCGAATGAAGCGTTGTTGCCCGTTCACGGTCAGGTCTCAAGTGACGCTTTCGGACACTTTATTTTATTTTTCAAAGAAAAGTAATCGACTGCCCTTACCTATGGTTAGTCGAGCTTGACCAATGTGGGCAGTGATTGAAGTTAGGGTGGATAGTTGGTAATATCAACAAGGAAATGAAAATCTCAACAAATTACGTGTTGGCATTTTCACCAGCTGTGCAACTGTTCAATACGCTTGCAGACGAAATGTCCATCCGAAATGCAGTAATTACCTTAACCACTAACCTGTAATATCCCCAAGAAGAAAGATATTTACATTCTCGCCCGAGTTGATCTCATACAGTAATACAATTGTGGTGAGCCCACAAATGTGACACACTAAAATTCGGTTAGTTAAAAATTTTACTTGATCAAAATCTTCTTTTTTATTATCAATTCCACACAATCTAACCAATGATTCAGAATATCATTTACAATAATACCTTAAATCACACCAGCCAATACTCAGATAAAGATCAAGTTGAAAATAAGCGCCACTGCTGAGAACTGCCCAAAATATTTACCAGTACACACGTGGTGTTCAGTGGCAACAGAAAACCTCAGCCAACACTAGGCTGTGACTAGCCTTCATAAATATCATACACATTCGTGAACATCCTTCTTTAGCACGTACAAAATTAATATAACTTTCGTTCTAGAATAGAACAATAAATTAAGGCGTAAAACCACTTTTATAGTAATGTATGGCGTACCAATTAGTAAACAAGAAAACACTACAACGATCTTTGTAAAACACTGGCTCGTAATATAAATTCATACCAATTCATAAAATGCAAGCTCAAACAATGAACCAAGGTTGATTTACACACAAACAGGACGTGGCGCCTATTAAAAATGTGAATTCTGGAGCATGTCACCTGATTAGAATGCAGTCTACAATGAACAATTAAAAACTTCACATTATACCAAAATGACTCAGATTTATGTTGCAGATCGTTTCCTTGACGATCCTTACTTTTAAAACTTATCTGAATAACAAGATATTTCGGGTAAATATGGTAATTGAAACCCTTTATTTGGTCGAATTTTGAATATAATGTAATCGTACACAGACGATTCTTAGGCCCAGATTAATTACGCGTCGACACTTTACCAATTTTTGTTAAATTATCTTATATTTGAAACAGCTCTAAATATGGGCGGGTACCTTAATGCCATGTAAAACTGAATACTCAGATGACAGCGACAACGATGTTAGAAACAATGTAGGAGTTCGGGGATCAAATTCGCCATCATTTAAGGTGGAAAGACCTGGTTAAAATTCTATTCTTATTTAGATCGCTTAGAAAAATATTCACAGCTCCGTAATCTAGACGCGCGAGGGAGCGTGGCCGTAGGGGGCCCAAGGCAAAGACTCACTCGCAAAATTAATTCAAAACACATTAATTTTTGGCATTAAAGAAATACTGGCAAATTCCTAAACCAGACTATAGCAAAGCGAATGACCTTGAAAGGCTACAATCTGCGTACATCCAGCGACGAGCAAGTCGTGGGCAAGCAAAGGCACACACAGAGTGAAAAAAATCAAACGGGACGTCGGCTAAAGTTTAATGCGCACACACAACAATCCAAACATTTAATTATTAAAATGTGCGAACCAACGTTTTATCAAAGTCAAACTCTCCGTATGTCCCCAACATTTAATTCTACGAAAAGACAGTAAACTCTTTCAAACTGTAATTCAATATTGATTATGCCACAAACTTTAATGCTCGAAAATGTCTCCACGAATTACCGCCTCTGTTATGTCACTCGTTTGCAGACTGAAAACCACTTCATTCAGCTGAACTGCGTAAAAGCTCAATGCTGACTATTCTCAAAATACCCAACAACCACACAACATCGCCATGGTTGCTATGAGGTTGAAGCTACGAGCTATCGTTATTGCTGTCGCTGGATAGAAGTGTCGTCGGGCGGCTGACTAGAAGGCGAACACTGGTGCAGGTCCTTAAATAACCTTCCTTCGCATACATGAAGCACTGATGGGTAGGGGTATTATAGTGGACTTTCCACTGGTGCGTGTCCGCACTCACAAGGTGACGTCACGTGTTTGTGGGTCCCCCGAGACGACATCTGCCTGGTCACGATCAGGCCTTTTCCACTGCACTTCAGTTTACGCACGACCCGCTTGCACGCGATGACACGCTCATGCTCGTGGTGGACGCACAGAGGGCATTTCCACTGTGCGTGTCTCCCAGCCGAGCAGATATTGCAGTCGACATGGATCGGGAGGTAGAAGTGTGTGCCGGCGGTACAGCAGCTTATGTTGGTTTAGTAGCTGAAACTTGGCGTAACTGTCTAAAAAGTGCCAACAAATTTAAACTCCTACAACACGTTCCATGTACGTACATATAAATTGCATAAAATGGTTTACCGTTGTTAGTAACAACTCAGAAGCTCTATAAAATATGTAGCTCTAACTTTGGCAATCAAGTTAGTTTGTATCACTGAATATACGTTTTTCGAAAATGCATCCACGCAAATAATCCGTATAAGATACAACACTACTACTTCCGTCTAAAGTTTTGTTATATCTCTAGGAATCTCTACCCTAGGAATCTGTTTTATTCCACAGATGTATAGTATATGTATATCGAAAAATTAAAAAATTAAATAAACTTTTGTGTATCAATAACACTCTAAAGAGCAATTTAACACAATCAAGTGTTTTATTAAATTCAATCAGTTGAATTCAAATTATTGAATACTCATGCAGTTCAGTTTATTGAATTGAATATACTACTTTAGAGATTTGAAAAGCTTTTCACACTTGCAGTTGCATTTAATAAATGTTAAGGTAAAATTTTGAACTATTTTTTGTTACATAGTTCAGTTAAAAAATATCTATATGTTCAGAATTTTTTTTAGAACCACTACAAACCATGTACTACACGAAAATAATTTGTCGAAATCGATACAAACTTTTTTCTATCATTATATAATTACTTTGTATGAAATAATTATATTCAGATATCTTGTTTGCTTAAATACTCATTAAATACTGTATTATGACGCAACACTTTATATTTATACCTTTTAAATGATTCGGAGTACTAGTTAAAAATATGATTCAAGAAAACATAAAACATGTTATTAAATAAAAACGTTGGAGGAATAAGAGTAATTCAATGGCTTGAAAGACAAAATGGCCGTGATTATGACGTCCAAGTAACGTCATATAGGATTCAGTAAATAGAATTCAATAATTTTGAAAATGATTTGAAGTGAACTTTGATCACGTGAAAGGGCCTAAAGATTGTTTAAGTTAACTATCAAGCAGTTTATGAAGTTGAAAATAAGTCACAATATTCCGGATTATCCTCGCCGAGTTCGTTTTTTTCGGAAACAACAGTAATAAGGGAAAATAGCTTTGCCATAAAGAACATTTTGTGAGCCAGAAAGCGACGTGAGAAGTCACATGCTATGACATGCAGATGTAGCGTACCATACACTGTTGAAGCCGACGTCAATTCCGGTTGCGTTGCCTAGCAAACCACGGCGTTGGAGACACACAATCGTTAGTCTCCTGTGTTTACCTTATAAGACGGCTTCGTGCAGTAGTTTATTTTATCTGTAGAAATCATTTCCATAAACAAATCTGCATTGAGTGAGAAACTAGATATTTAAGCAGTACTTGATAGTATTAATTTTTGCCTTTGCAAGTAATTCAACCCATGTTTGTTTACTTTCATTTTCGTGAAACGTGCATCACTAATCAAATTCGCAGTTGGAATGTTAATGTATATTCCCGGATACTGCAGGATCACTTAATGAAGTAGGTGTAAAAGTTAATTTCTTAGTGTAAACTACGATACGAATAAAGAAATGGGTTACTGTCAACTTGGATGGCGATGGAACCAGCTGATGAATCCAGTTTTTGTAAATCTCATTTCCAAGATGTAAATAAGGGCAATCGCTGCCTATTTAGGAGGGCTAATAAAGTTGGTGTTATTACACATGCGAGATATCGCACTTTTGTCATGTTTCCTTACCATTAACTGTTGCTATGATTTATGATTATTTAACTAAACACTGATTCTTGTAAACAGATTTCTCTTGAGATAAAATGCCTTATGCTTTATAATCCATGTAGGCCTATATGAATTTTATATATTAAATGAACAATTGTGGACACGTGTCTTTGCAGCAGAACTCATGTCGCAGGAAACTTGAATTACACATACGAACATACAGATACAGAAAACCCAACAATAATAGTTTACAATGGGTAGACCTACGTGAAGAGCACAGAGAAATATGTGGAAGGTGTATAGTTAGTAAGCAGCAAATTAACAAAACTAAAAGTAATGATGCACACAACCAAAACAAACACAGTGGTCTCCTTGCAACTAAATAATTCCTTCTGCAGAATTCTGTGTGTTCATGTACGGCCTACCTGTTGACAACTATTCTTGTTTGATTTTGTGTGTTTCTATGTGTAATTCTAGTTTCCTGAAACATTAACTCTGCTACAAAAGTGTCTCTCCAAACAATTTATTATATGTTTCATATGTCAGTACTGTGTAAACATTATAATCAGCTTGTCAAAATACTATCCAATGTTTTACAATTGAGTACCAAGGTCGACTGAGAAAGTTTTCAAATGTCACATCCAGGAATACATGACTACTATATATAATTACCTTTAATTTTATTTTCTTTAAATCCCATCTCGTAATGATGTTTGTATACATGCATGTGCGAATATTGCAACCAAGTTACTATATTTAACAACTCCCAGTATGTACTGGTATCTAATAAAGAAGCAAGTAAAAATAATTATTATAAAAAATAGAATGCAGATGTGCAAAGTACTTTCCCTCCCATTCAGAAACTGGATGAATGATACGCTGGTAGAGAATTATATTAATTGTAACAATTAGTTTTCTTTTAAATTTAACTTTGTAGTAGACTTTACACAACTATAATTGAAGAAATTGGGTTCCTCTTCTCCCTTACTAAGGGGCGGCTGCGGTGGACATAATAATAGGACACTTTCTTTCCACCAATATGATCCATTTTTGTTTCCCTGCAAAGTTACTCATTCATATATAGGAATTGTGCAGATCGATGCTGCTGGCTGACATGTTTTCTTGAGGTTTTCCTGTTTCAGTGCTGCTCCATATCCGCCTTATTTCACCCTAATTGGCTTTAAACACCTTGGTTGTTACAAACTACCTAAACTCCTCTCAACTCCTCCCTTCTTAAGGTGACAGAGGCCGTGATGGTGTAGCGGTTAGAGTGCTCGCTGTTTCACTAATCACACTTCATTCTAAATATCCATGATTAATTGTAAATATTAAAATAAGCTAACATCCAATTAGTTGCCCTCAATTTTAGAATTTCAAAAAACGTTAAGAAAGGTGAAATAGCGTTAAAAGAAAATCACGTGACGTTTTTAAATTTTGCAGAACGAAATTAAGGGAATACAATGAAGGAATTAGTCATTAACTTTATTATAAAATCACCCCAGAAATTGTATGGAGTAAGTTCGAAAACCATGAAAATTTCATATCAAGAAGTCTCCATTCAATAGCTGTTTAAAATATGATAAACGATTTGGTTGTATGTTCTTGTGTTGATAAACAGCTGATTTCTTGTTTGTCACTACAACTGCTGGCTTGGGGAGAAAAATATTGTAAATTACGTTCTTTATGAGGTGTAGTCTTGTATTGGTTTACGAGGCGATTTGCCATTAATGCCCGGAAACAGCTATTTTATCACGAGGAAAGCTAAAGGTTACGTTTGGATCAGTTGTTCACGTTTTTGCTTTCCTTCACTCTACAAACTTTCAAACCCATAGCTACTAATACATTAATTCCATAAACTTCTGCACTGAAATAGTAAATCTGCATTTACAAAAATACGTATCTGCAGTTCTATAAAAGTGCCTGTACTTCTAACGAGTTCGCAACTAACAGACTAGACCTTAAGGAAGGTCAGTAATCAAAACCGCACTTGCAAAAATGAAACACGCTGCAATTGTTCATTTGCAAACTTACACAGATAGCACATCACTATACACATCCTAATTGTGCGAAATATTTCACGTCTGCATCCACTGTATATACGGATACACTAAACAATTTTTACTTTCGGGAATGTACTCGCATGGCACGGCACGTACGCATTTTCATCCATTAATATTAGTTTTCGTTCTTCGCCGAATAAATTAAACATACATAGTAGTTTTAAGGCTTGCGTACATGCCAAATTCGCATTTCACAAACGCAAGAATAACACACATTAAGAGAAAATCCAGAACAACTACAGTTCACATAGCTTTCGCAATACTATAAAACGTAAACAAATAAGTTGGGTCTCTTAAGTATGGCTGCGCACTAACACCACACTAGCAGGTGACTTCAACAGCGTATTGTCCGAGCTCAGTTGTGGGGAATGCCCGGCCCTTCTTGGAAGCGACCAACACTGTGCGGACACTGTTTCCTCTGTGCGTCTCTTCCCACTCCGAACAAGGGTTTTTCCGTCAGCTTCTTTCATGTATACCCAGAGCAACCTGGAGGATCGCCTCTAGAAGGATCCCCGCGCACACGCCCGACGCACGCTGTCCTGCACGCATCCCACCCGTGACGTCAGGAGTGACGTTATTATTGCCGAAAAGAAGTCAGTGGAAGGCCCCCTTTAAAGGAAAAGGGAGGGGATATCAGCCACCACCGAGGTCGGCTGTCGGACGCTGGGAGCTGGTGTAGCGACGAACGTTAAGGCTGTTGGACCCAAAAAATTTCTATACCTGGTTATTATGCTACTTACAGGTATCGTACAGACTAGCTTTTGAGCCAAAATTATAATCACTTTTACTTATATTTTAAGAGCTATAAGTTCTTGAAGTTGTATTTTTGACATTTACTGTAGTAACATTATGGAGAACCAGAGGAGTAAACTGGCTAATTATTGGGATAACATGAGAACTTTATATAAACTATTGATTAATGTGATTTGAAACTCTCAAAAATTTGTCAGTTTGTAATGTGCACGATGTAAAACAGGGTTGGTTCCGCATCCATGGAAAACAAAAATAAATAATTTAAAGAGAAAAATAATACACTCGTGAAGTTGCTACATCAATATGCTTTCAAAACAAAATGCAAAAATTTCGATTTTTTTTATTATTATGGTGAAAAGCTGCTACAAAAGGGTTGCATGTTTTCTTTACGCCTGGAATTCCATAATATCTTGGATGCAACCCGTCACACACCTTGTGCCAGGGAGTCTGAGAGTGTCTGGCAGCGAGAACGTCGCCGTCCTTGCTGGCGACGTCCTCGCTGGCAACGTTCTCGCTGGCGACGCTGGCGACGTCTTCGCTGGCGACGTCCTCGCTGGCGACGTCATATGAAAAAGAAATACATCATCGTAAAAATGCCTATAAAAAAGCAGTTTCTTTAGTTTACCAAAAGCCAGTTGTGAAATGACATTTTGAAATACTGATGAGAAACGTACTGAAAATTAGAATGTATGTATATAGTGGACTAAGAATGCAACGACGCGGTTATATATTAGACTTGATTTTTTTTCTCACACAACAATATAGACGTAAGTAACTAAAATGTATGCTTGTATAAAGTAGTTCTACATTCCTCTTGTTCAAAAAATGCTGCAATCAAATCTATACTTTACTTTAAACTGACTGACGAAATATTTAATAGGCCTATAAGCAATTGAAACAATAAGTTTCTAAATATTTATGAAATGGCAGACAGTACAAAAAGGATATCACCAATTCGGGAATAAAACTTCATATTTATCGAGTTCTATGACGTGCTTTTAATTTTTGTAACCAATAATATACTATATTCAAATGTATGACAAATGTATGTCTGCTGAACTTTAAAGTGAACAAATGGCTGGGAAATTTAAGTATGGTAAATAAAAGTACAATCTATTCTGGTAGAGGGTGTACGTTTCAGACAGATAATTGATTGCTCGTAGGAGAAAAAGCCTCTCTCTCTTTTTTGCATCTTCCAGGCTGCGACTGATAAAATTTTAATCCTCTCCAATATCCGCCAAACAATACAGTTTCTTTTTTCATTTAGTCTTTACTCGCCACTCCCATACCAAATGAGAGATTCTTAAATAAATGAATTTTCCTGGATAATTGTTACTATGAGCACTCCCTTCTACCTCTCCTAGTAGAGTTTCTCTACAAGGTGTAAGCAGTTAAGGCATAGTATATTGATGCACAAATACGTACGAAGATAAGTGTCCACCATGGATGCGATTAGGAGTGTGGGTGGTAACGTAGTGCCTGTCCTGCCCACCCTTATCTTACAATACAATAAGCTCTTATAAACACTGATCAATATCAGTGCCTATGAATATAACAAAAATGCGCACTGCCTATCTGCTTATTTCAATTTTTACCTATACGATACCAACATAAGAAAAATATTTCTCCATCGATTCATGTATTTTTTACGCATCTGAAAAACCATTTCTCATCATATCACTCAATTTGTGTTATAAAATATTCACGGTTACTTCACATTTTCTGAAGCCCTGCTAAAGTTCTACTTTTGGTTACCGATTACTTATCCTTCCGCTACATGTAAACATAAACACTGTCATGTGACTTCTACGTTTTAAAATGTCAAATGCTCTGTTGAATGTTTTCAGCACTTCAAAGAATTTTGTCAGATTTCAAAAACCATTTCGTAAGAGTGTTCACAATTTATGCCTATAAATATATTTAGGTCAGCTTTAGACATTTTAACTATGTCGGTATTGACATTAGTTCTTACGGTTATTATTTAACTTCGTTAACAAAATGTTGTTATACACAAAATAGCGCATTACATATAATACACGTTAATATTTGGCCGTGGCCGTATTTAACCCTGATACAAACGTGGGGGAAGAACTGTAGTATTTAACCTCTTATTATTGATACATGTTGGATTATTTCGTTAAAAAGACGGCCTAAGTTGGAATAAATATTAAAACGAAGTATCAGCCAGTCCCAGCGAAAAAGGCAGTAAATTCAAACACGCAACTCGTGTCGCTTATTTTTTATAAGTTGCATTTTAAACATAAAAAATAGTGGTGAACACGCACACAAATATGACTACAGTAACTTTTACTATGCTCATATTTATTTTCATAGTTACTTAGTTTTAACAAGTTTTATTTCATAGTTTACTTAAATTTTTCTGGCCGGTCTTACAAATTTGTTGGGATTGTGGAAAACATTCCGATCACGGTACACAATTGTATTTCAATCACCTTGGGCCAAGTTGCGTTGTGATAAATAAACAGACGTGACATTTAAATAATTAATTTCATTATAAAACAGTTCACGGTTAAAACGTACATATTTCGCAAGTCCAATATTTGCAGTCACACACTCAATAGCCCATCGTGATATACAACCATACCATTCCACACTCTGCAATGACAACACACTTTACAGTATATTTATTCCTGCCGTGGAAAAACCGCTCTATCGCAACATCATAACTTGCCGACGAAGGTTTAAAAAACACCAGGTGTACAAATTTTATGTGATAATTTAAAGAATATTTCGCACGGAGAAAAATCACAACATTGTTCAGCCAGAAGCAACACGCCTTGGCATCATGTCATGTCGCCGCACTTCTGCCAACTTCGGATTTGTATAGCCGTCCCGCTATCACATCTTAACATATTATAATAAGTATTGAGAAGGTAAAATTTCGTTTAAGTTGTTAATTATAGATTCAAAAATCATTATTTTTGCTACACTAAGTATAAAATATGCTATACTTGAAATCGTGTACTTATAATTTTACTGCTACTACTAGCTCTGCGAAACTTTCCGAGAGAGAGAAAGAGAGAGAGAGAGAGCGAGAGAGATCGAAAAAGAGAGAGTGCGACAAGCTTTACTCCGCCTATTTAAGTTTCTTCCTCGGGCAAAAAAAAAAAAATCTGAACAGTACTAGGGCCAACGCACGGTATTTATGCGCTGAAATATTCAACGAAATATATTTCCTTCGATGCTACCTAAAAATTTAATAATATCAGCATGTAACGTTTGATTTATATATATAGCATACGGAACAATTAAGTTAAAACAGTAATTATCTGTGAACTATTACATACTAGGCGTAGTCTACACATCTCTGCTCCAACTGTTTTTAATTTGTATTTAAAACTAAATAAATATTTAAAGTTATAGAAGTCACAAAGTTAAAGTTTAATTTATTCAAGAATACAATACTAGTTAATCACTGTGTTATATATTTGTGGTATACGAGTTATTGAAAAATCAGGTTGAATGTTAGGCCTTAGGGTTATTTTCCAAAACATCAGAAGAATCCGTGAGTGGACTATAACATTTTGCAGTTATAATCTTTCATTACCTAATATTTTCTATAAGATGTAAAAATTTACTGCTCAAAACCTCAATTTTTGCTTACCATGTACACTAGTAGTGTTTTGAAAAATTAAATGACAACAATTATAATCAACGGGAAAAAAAATTATTTATACTATTGTGCGAAAAACATTGACACTAAATAACTAAGACAGCAAAAACAAAAAAGTCTTCAAACTGTGGCACAGGAATACATAAGTATAATTTACATGGTGCGTCTCAAAATGAAACATTAAACATTGCTTAAAATATAAAAAAATGTTTTTTCCAGCTCGCCTGTAACCAAACTCACCTACTGTGCAAGACATTATTTGGCAAATATATTCCAAAGGCATTGTGGTATCACTACAAATAAATTTGCGTATATTTCACAAAACCTTAGTGTGTAATGTGTTTAATTAATGTAGATTTTTTGCCAGAAATAATAAAAATACTTCATTTGATACATTGAGCAACAAAAATATTTCTTATGGTTTTCTCTAAAATTAGTTGTCGTAAATATAACATATTTCAGCTCTAGATATATAGTCTCGTCACGGTTTCCTCGTCCTTTTTGAAACAAAAATTTTAAAAGTCACACCATGTTTTACAGGTTTGGTTGTTACATACATATAACACATAATAATCGTTTTATATTTGCGTTATAAATCTTCCCTAATTTAAGTTAAAATTAATCCCTTATTTATATTTGACCTTCAAATTATATCATATCTGATATAATCAATATGAATAAAACCAGAGAGATACGTAATAGCCGTGTCGGTACCGCCTAGTACGAAATATTTCTTATGCGAAATATAATTAAACTGAGTGCACACGAATGTGGTGCGTACTTTCTTTGGTGTAATATTCTAGACTCAGTTAAGTTATGTTTGCATAAGGCGGGGAAGTATTTTTTAAGTGATCTTCACCAGGACTTCAGAAATGTTGGAAGAAACCGTAAAAGGACTATAAAAGTAGTTGTTTGGCAAGTATTTTTCAAAGAATCTTTTTTAACATGTACATAATTTTTTTTCTGTGCATGACCACTGTATTGTCACATGGGACTCGGCATTGCTCCAGGCAGTCATAAGTTGAGATGGTAGAAACATTCAGGCCATTCGACCACTACTTTCCTCTTTCCAAGTAGTTCCCAAACACCATTTTAGTCCACATATTCGACATCCTGACACTTTTTAAACCCCTATGAGAGGATATCATAAAATTATTTTAGACAAGTATATTTAATCCCACTCGCCAAATGTAATTTTTAACCTAGATTAAAATAAACTACAGAAATAGCACAAACGTGAACACATGTGGTGACTTTCGGTAAGCGCTTGATATTAAAACTTATGGCAAACGTGTTTTAATTATTCCCCTTAATAATACGAGAGATAAGCTCGCACATATAAATCCATATGGCTAGGAACTAAGAACAATACTAGAGATCAGAATATGGCTCATTTGTCGAGCTACCAAGATGCCCTATGCTCTATATCAGAATGGAAATGCTATGTTATTGCGACTACTATTAAAAATATGTAAATTTTTAATTGGCAGCAAACGCTTCGCTGCAGAAGCATGGAGTGTCCTCTATAAACAAACTTGAAGTATAATAATGATATCATGATTCTGTCGGTTAATTACATCAAACATAGAAATTTTCGTCGAAATATATCAGAAGACGAGAATAATCTGGCGATTTCTCCGGTGTAAACTATCACAGTCAATAATAAAATGTATGTAATACAATGCAGCCTGTAGAAGACATGTCTCGTTAGGCACGGTCTAATTTATAAATGTAACTTACATATTCTTCACCAGGAAACCTTCATTTGTGCTAGTGTAGTAGTTGGTTATTGAGTCAAAGAAAATTAGACTCCTTTCCAATTTTTTATAAGATTCCATAACACTTGTTTCATAATGGGTGGCTGCTAGAGAATTTCCTGAAGTAATTTGTGGAATCCTGATCTATATAAACATGAGTAGAATGTCTTTAATTACATCTAGTTTTTATTGTCTTTGATAGTCCAACCGAAACTGTTTTCTGAGGAAAGTTTTTATTGCGCGCACTGATGATGTTCCATTGAGCTAATGAATGACTGCTATTTATTTAATCGGTAAAGCTACACATTTTATATATCCTCGTACGTGTTCTGAGGTGTTTTTACTGATTGACAGAAAAAAACATTTCTAAGAATATTAAACTCCAGTTTTTAAATCGTTTGTAACGAGTATTAACAAATACTATTACGAAGGTAACATATGCTTTTAGTATGGAATATTGAACTACTCACTTCAGACCTTTTAAGCAAAAGTTACAAGTCCTCTTCTTTCTTCCAATACTCAATAAACTACAAAAACCAAAATGTTGATTGCTGTAATTTTGTTGGCTTCTTTCACCCTGACACTATTTTTAAGAGGCGTATATTCTACTAAATATATTTTTCCAAGCCGATCCCTAGAAATTCGTTTCCTTTATTACATGTAAAATGACATTTTTACGACTTCGTGAAACGAACTTATCTTGCCAAGGCCCGATCTAGACACAGTTTTTTCCTAATTAATATTCTACAATCAGTTGTATCGCCAGCGAGCCGCTTGTCCAGCCCACTGATTGCGAAGAAAACGTATCGCATTGCGATAAAAAACGATTGCGTGTGGCACACTAATGAAAAATGGTAATCAAGATTATCTAAGCCATGAATGTTCATCACAAGTATACGCTTATCGAAGTTTAATAACGTCACACTCCTTTCCGCAAAATTTCTCCATCATTAACTACATAAACAGTCAATACCATAAATTTATGTAAAATACACTAAATCCTGTATGCATTCTTTTAGTGAATATAAAGGCGATTTTAACATTTACTTGTGTACTAAATGAAACTTAATTTTTTAAAATAAATTACGATAATTAACAATAAGAAAATAAATATAAATTGAAAAATACGCCAGTTTGTGGCATTGTGTTAATGACACACGTTTAGTTTCCACGAAAACACACAACTGCAAGGAAATGAAATAATTAACAATACCATATCAGTCACATTAACACATTCTAGATCAATAATTATTCCATTTCCGTTCATTTTTTGTGTATCTACAAGGAACTATTTGGTTTTCGTAACTTATCATTTAGTTACAATTTGGTTACTTCTAGTATCTATTTATCAAACTGAATCTATTGCCACCGTATTTGCACAGTTAAGTCAGCTAGATTACTTAATGCCAATAACATATATTTTGTGTTAGAAATATTCTCACTGCTTAAACATACGCTTCTATAGAAAACAATACATGGATACACTTTATAGAGTAAAACAGAGTTTCGTGATGATTTGACAGCATCTACACGCCTTTGTTTCAGACTGTCTGCCGGTTTGAACTGATTTTATGACTGACGTAAAATTCATAGTTTTCCACAATTAAAACACAAGTCGAGGCATTAAATGTATTGGACAATACTTCTCAAAATGTATATAGGCCTACTCCATATTAATCGTAGTGAAAAATAGTTTTGTATAGTCAATGCTTAAGAAATATTTTGCTAGATAAGAGTGTATAAGGAGCAAGAAACCATTGTGAAAAAAATTAAGTGTATTTAAAAAGAATTTGCAACTAACAAAACAAGTAAGTATATTTTGCTGAGGGAACTAAAAACAAATCCGTTTTCAACGTAGTATTCGGATTCATGTGCAGTATTGTAATTTTTGTAACAACTTTCTTTTAAGCATGGTGATTTGTTAAATTTAACTGTAAGTGAATGTAAATAAAAACTTATCTTTAGGAAAGTTTTTCGAACATGTAGAAATAACCGTAATGCAAAAGGAAATTTTGTAGCACTCTTTAATATGATTTCTAGCGAAGCAAACAAAATAAATGATCAAATACCCTTCTATGAGGCTACGTTCTTTCAAAAACGAAACTTCACATTTATGCATGAGCTGTGTTGTTGATGAATATTGACGATATTAGTTAAGGTCTGCACGCGATTGTTTTTTGAGTGAGACCTTTTGTTGTTGAAGGCCAACTCCCGGACCTCGTTAAGGTGATTTCTAAGTAAATACGATGTGAAAGTCAACGAACAGAAGTCTGTCATTTCAGTGAACACGCATAATTCATCAGTATCCCAAGAAATACGTTTAATCTTGTAATGCTCACTGTAGACAAGTATCTACACGTTGCACGTAGACAATTAGCTACATGTTGCACACCAATGTTATACTTGGCCTTTCCTGTACACTGCGATGCTCAGTGTCTAATTATCCTCCTTGGAGATAACTAACTCCAGGCGACCTAGTACGGACCAATCATCACGGCGTCGTATTGTTTTTATCGACAGGGGTGCAGGGGGGTTATACCTTTACTCTTCGCTCGGAACAGTGCTATAAGTCTTGTTCATGGTCCGCAGCCTAGAATTCTATCCGATTCCTCGGGAATAGAAAAGCTAGGATTATACGAGTCTCGTACGTTGCGTTACTTTCGTAGTACCCAAACCCAATTCCCGGCCAACCACCTATTTGCATACCACATTCAATGTAGTGTTTTAAGTTACGTCACACTCAACTCGTGTAGCGTTTATAATTTGGTTATATTTTGGCGTATAACCATCACTGTTTCAAATTTCTGGTGGCGAGACTTACCCATTTGGGGACCTGTAATGTGTCTTCCAGCTGGGTGATGTTTATTCACATTTTTAGCTCTGTATAGGTCTACGAACTGGGGATACATATTTTGGTTTTTGCTAATTTCCATTAATTTCTTGATAAGTAAACGTGTGTTTGTAAGTACCATCTGTCGACACTTCTAGAAATGTGGTTGTACAAGTACTTTGGCAGCTACACTGCGACGATGAGACAAGAGGTCTGGAGGTGACGGTGTTGCAGTAAGGCGTAATTCCAAGGTCACGGCGAGATCTTTGTGGCCTTTAACTTCGTGTCTTCAATGTGACATGTGGGAGGAAGCTGGGCAGGGGAGGGCCCGATCTCGAACCAGAAAGTAATATAAGTATGATTATAGATGTGTGAGAATCGCTTATACCGTGGAATCAGTCTCACACGTCGGCAATATTGCCTCACTGGCCAGCTACGTTTCGGAGCACAAATCACCCATCACCCGCTCCCAGAGCCCTCGCGCGGCTAGTTGATACTCCCACCTCACAGAAACCTCTACGTGATTTCACGTCTGTACGCTTCAATCTACTGTACGGAAACATGGCATGAATCACGTATTCTGAGCAGCGTATCGTTAACAAAGTTGTGCCATAAGAAAGTTCATTCGTCATACATAATTACCGTTAAATATAAAATCAAAATATTTATGTCAGATCACGTGTAATAGGCAGCTTGTACAAATGATCCCTGTTACTCCATATTTACACCTCATAACATTATCCATATCCCCCTCGCTTCAACCCCATCAGCACTGAAGTAATTATCAATTAAAAACCACTTATTTTGACTTCATCTGCAATAGCCTCTGTTACATTATGTCACTCATGAAAACCAAAGAATAAGTAATATCGTAATGTAACAATGAGAATCCTTATTTATTAATCCTGCGACTTATGCGATTTCGTTTCCTCCCAGTCACCAGCACCAGAAACAATCGATACTCTCATTACTCTCGAACGTGTTCATGCAAATTTGCTTTCTCTAGGGATGCTCGTTGCACGTGTTTAAAAAAAACCTCTTCTAGCTGTCGTGTTCAAATGCACTGCACTGTATGACCAGTTTAGCTAGCTGGCTCTTTTGTTTGTTACAAGCAGCGGAAATTAAATTTCCCTTTCGTACTATGCACGCGGAGCACATCTGCCACCGCGTCTGAGCAAATAAATATGGAAAAAGCACCCGATTCCAAGAAAATAAATTTCCACTGTTTACTGACACACACACAGCCTTTGGCAGCCGTCTTGCTTGCTTCTGACTAAAGTGATTAACTGGGTGCTCTTTTGTTTTAAATAAAATAGAAAACGTTTGTTTCTTTTTCCGGCGTTACGCGATATGAACGTCCCCATGAAAATGTTTTATCAGCAATAGCGTTCAGTTCAAATTACAGCTAGAAATTTACAACGAAATGAAAGGTTGGAGCAAAACACTTCGAATTTCTTAAAAAGGTGTAGGTAAGTAAAAGATGGGGAATTTTTCTAGTGGGTAAAAAATTTGCATTTTTGCTGTAGCATATTTTAATTTTGTTCCCTTTCAGCAAAAATAAATAAATTCCCATTATACTATAATGTAGAAAGAATTTTGTGTTCTATATTTTTTAAGATTACGACATTTTTATTACATTATAAATATATTAATATATATATATATATAGGAGTTTTCTTAAAAGTGCATGTGAATTTTCACAGTTGTTTAGCATAAATAGGTTATTATTTAGTGTTTGTGGAATCAGTAATGCACTTTTTATCGTTTGGGGCCAAATTATTAATAACATATACAATAAACAAACCCTGACATATGTATTGGGTACTAAAAACAACAAATATTTGAATTGAAAATACGTGTTATTCACACGAAAAACCGAGAATTAGGAGATAAGGAAGTGTTGATTGTTATTGAAATAATGTCATATGAAAACAGGAATGGCAAGTTGGGAAAGAAAATTCACAACTTCAAATGAGGTGCTCATTATGAAAAAAAAAAAAAACATATATTCAAGGCAAAACCGGTGCGGCTGGGTCAAGTCAGTTCGGAAATGTTGGCATATTGAAATTTTTAAGTGTTTGAGATTTTGGTCTGTTATGCTTTTTTCTAACGAAACAAGCAAGCACTTACGGGCACCATTCGAAAATGTATTAGACTTAAGTTTAATTTATCTGTATTAATGTTTAACTTGCAACGATAGATTTGTGAGAGCTTTCGTCAATAAAATTCTAGGTATGAAAATTTTAAATATAGTTTCAAACTATACACTGGTAGAACATTAAACAAAATTTTTGGTTGGTTTGTGCCAACAAATATATTAAGTTGCGCCAGCTAAATATTTTGCTGGGTATATTAAACTTGAAAAGCAACCAAATTAATTTGGTTTATCTAACATAATACACGTTTGAATAAACAAAACATTTGTGGTGGGCCCAAAGTAAATAGGCTGTAATTGTTGCACTTATTATTTGCTTACATTAACACGTCAAGTTGTAACCTAATTCAAATACACACTTGTTTATGTATTAATAGAATGCTAATGTTTTACGTATTACATACATAGGTTAATTGAGCAGTAATTTTATTTTATTTTACATGTTTGTTATGGTACACGCAGCAGCTAGGTTTTTGTGATCCACGTGTTTCATTTTACTATTTTTATATTGTTAGGTTTCTGAGCAATATGTTAATTCGTCTAAGTTGGCAACGCCTTGTGGCGTCACTGATATTAGACCTATAGTCATAAGGAATACACCTTACAGGTAAACCCTATACTGCACAGGTGAATTTTAATATTTTAACCTCCCGGATTATGGATGGCGATTTATTCATCTCATCTCCAAATTGTTCTGGAAGGATCGTACACGAAGCCAATCAGGGAGGTTGAGGCAACGCCGATAATTGGCGTAATTTGAGTATCAATTGTTGCATCGACTCCGATGATCATGCTTAGAACAAGTATAAAAGCCGACGGTATATGGGTAAGCCGTCTGAAGAGGGCTAACGAGCATGTTATCCGCAATATCATCATATATATATGAGGTATTTCCAACGCCCATCCTTAAGTGACCATTTATCCAGCGGTGAAGTGTTTTAATTACACGTAAGCAGTTGCACTATTAAAAATCATCTTGTATATTCTCACGTGACTCCCGAGAATATTTAAATTTGATACCATATTTATTGTATTGCTAGCCAGGAGATTTTTATGTACAAGCTTAGATACCTATATTTTAAGTTATTGTATGTGAGAATATTTTTGGAACACTAGTTAAACTATTTATTTTACACTGCAGAACATTTATTAATTTTTACATTTAGTGGCACAGTATTGACATTGCTTACAGTTTACCTGATACGTAATGCATGATTGATTTTTTAAACAGACATAAAGAGATGAATACTTTTCATTTTTAAGCTGCTGCGAGCTGGTTTTCTCGTATTTTTAAGTTTATTAAGGTAAATGTCTAGTTTTGAATCTGGTCAATTATTTTTCAGCATTAAATATTTCAGTTCACTATTGAATGCTTTTCATTGAATAAAAATGTACGTAGCTAGTTGGCTCCCTTATCCTGTTGTGCCTATGAGTGGTATAAATTGCATATATGTGTTGGAGCTGGAGTAAAAAGTGAACGTTCGTCCTGTTGAATGAACTACTGCTGTGCTGTCTTAATTTGCACAGTAGGTTGGTACGTGAATGAATATCCACTGTTCTACCTGGCATATTGTGTCTGGACTTTAAGAGGATCTTTTCTCAGTGTTGGTTTTCTTATAATCAGCCTAGCATATTTAAGGCACATTAACAGGCTGCCTTTAAATGCAGCATATTGTTGCGCAAAATTTAATTTTTCTACAATTAATTACAAGACTGTCAACAAAACATTTTGTAAATCAACTGTATACATTTGTTTGGCCACTCATTTGAGTCCCTTCGTTTGAAAATACAACTCTAATGTTTGTTTCCACTTTTTTAACAATTAGGTTGTCAACAGTGTTTGTAAGTGCATGTCACGATGCTAAGTAATGGTACAAATATTATAATAAAACAGGTTGAACGGGAAACTAAAAAGTGAAGCTGTAAATCTTGAAATACATATTTGCGCACATTAGCCACGCTTTTAATTGTATGCATTATGGTTTGAGTCCTACCAACCAAACGAAAACAACAAAATAAGGTGGTTGTGTAATATAATATTATTACAGAATACATAATTTTTTGGTTATTAATTTAATGGTACAGAATTTTAAACTTAAGTGGTTTTGTTTTAACATTTCTGATAAGTTATATTATTCTTTTATTTTTAAATATCAGTAAATCCAATGTTAAAATAGGTCATCCTTCCATTTATAAGAATCATTATATAATTTCTATTTTGAGGTAGGTTAATTTTTCTGGGTTATCGAGGGTAATATTAAAAAAACGCTGTTGAAATAATTTTAATATTTTAGTTCTACAATACTCTCTCTTGTGCTTACTAAAGAAGCCAGTCATGTCGAAGCATTTGCTTGGTAGAAATACATATATATTTATATAGTCTCCATAAAGTTGTATAAATTATTAAGCAGCATCAAGAAGTGTTGGTAAAGTAGTCAACGGAAATGGATGATTGAAGAGATCCCATGAGACTTCGTAAAATTTTAGTTTTGGAATATTTTAAGTGTCCGACATCACCTGGGAAAGAGTCTATCTTGGTACCGGGATTGACGTCTTTTACGATGTCCACTTTTCAGCTATCAGCCTGCAGCCAACTGTAAGGTTACTGCGTAAAATTATTTCAATAATAATTTGAACTGTCTCGGTAATAAGTATATTTTATTTTCGCAAAAACTTAAATTTCCGTGCTGTATCCCAGTGTCCATAAAGAAACTAAGAGCTTACAACTGAAGTAGTCGGCAAAATAAATATTTTTTAATGAAATTTTGATACATTTCTAACAAACATTCAATAGAAAAGAGTGATATTCAAATCAATAAATTGGTTACCATTCGTAGTAATTTACTACTATCGCTCAAGCTTTCCCTTTATTCCCCTTAAATAAAATTTTGTAAGGAAGTATGTATACGGCATCAAAATGTTTAATTTCTTTACACTAAATCAAACGAGCAGTATCATAGTGTTATTTTATTCATAATTAGTTAATGTGTTCACACCATAATAAATTTAATTCAGTAAATATCATTATCTTTTCTTCTTGTTTTATTGCAAATGGTATACTGATTATATTAACATGTATTTTATATTTTGTGGGATTATATTTAGAAAGTGTTTTTGATGTCCACATTGTTCAATTTGTCACATTACAAAATGTCTGCTCTTGGCGTCCACATGGAATTTTAATTTTCATTCACTTTTTATTTACAAATCCAGTAATTTTGTGTTTTAATAAAACTTTTAAACAAGAGTTGTTATAAGTTATAATGTATTATGCAATGGTTTATCTTCAAATTTGTGACAAAATATATCAATGTCCTTATGGAAACAAATAATTTGATTGCTTCAAACTAAATATGTTTGGTTCAACAAAACCTTTTCTCTCAGTTTTAAAAATATTGCAATTAATGCCATGAAAATTTTTCGGAAGGAAATATATATTTTTTCTGTTTACTAAAAAATTAAATGTCACGAGAGAAAAATTACAAATGTGCAACCAGAACATATCAAACACCTTCAGTTTAGATCAATCTTCGTTATGAATGAAAACAATGTAATATAATTAAGTGACTTTTCCGTCGCACGGCAATGCAAAGAAAGTCTAAATACGATGGGTCGTCCCTGTATTCAATAGTACATACCGAACAGCGCAATCCTCTCTCAGTGCTAACGGACAGAGTAATTTCGTTAGTTTGGTGCTGTCCACTGCACGATCGACTTCTTAGTTCATGCTCGTTGGTCTTTAGCTCGCACAGGCTTCGAAAATCCTACACCGTCAATTGGCGATGACCTAAGCCTCATTTGACATTATAAAGGTCAGCCAGTTAATTATGAAAATGAATTCACAAGTGTCTTCTCATTAAATTTTGGCCTAGAACCATTAGCTTGAAATTACTTTAGCACAATAAGGTTAGTTTGACACATAATGTATTTCTCAATGAGAGAATACTTTCGCTTCAGATTTTGGATCGAAGTGTCCAAACCTGTGTGTACTCTACGTGAGAATATGCTTTACAATTAAATACTTATAATACGATGCTACTGATGTAAACTGTCTACATACAAATTTTGGTTGAATTTGGTTAAATTGTTTAATATAAATGTTAAAATTACCTAAATGATTTATGAAGCTGCCATTATGAACATCGTTTCCTAACCCACTGACATCATGAAAGTTTTCTTCACCTTCTGTAACATTTATGGTGTGCACAATTTGGTACTCATTAATTTGAAGTGTTCCAGTGCAACATTTGGTGGAAATCAGTTGAATGGTTCTCGAGACATGGCATAAAACGTCCATAATAATCATGTGGTGATCACCATAAATAGAGGACGAAATGTAATATTTGAGCAATTTAGATGAATATACGATGCCAATATAGTTATGTTAAATTAGATAACAGTGTTTCATAAATATCACCCACAAACTGAAATGTTTTTATAGCCGCAATCCTGAAAAAAATGAGTGTTATACTTAAAATAGTATTATTATTATTTTGACCTAACCTTGTATAGCTTCATGACATTTTCTAAGAATGGGTAGATTGTTTCCCGTGATATGAGATAGTACAATTATTTTTATTAATGGGTTATTTTATAAAGTGGCAGTGAAATATGTCTCTGCACAGAAAAATTTGATGCTTGTAATAGGTACTGACAGCATACAAAGATATGTTTGAATTTATTTCGCTAGTAAAATTTACTAAGGTAAAATATTTATAAAGCCACCATTTTGGAAATAAGTGCCTGACCTACATAAAACATACCAATTTACACCACCTGCTGCAGTGCTGTTACAAAATTTGGAAGTAGCCTGTCAATTGTTTCCCAAGGAATGACAATAAAACTTTATTTGCTCGCATGTGCTATCTTACAAAATGGGCGGACAAAAGATGCTTGATGTACATAAAGTTGATAGTTTTAATATCTACTGCCAGTATACAACATTTATTTGAAATTGATTGCATGGTTTCGACAATGCACCATTCTAAGCTAAAAATGGATATATGGCCACCATTTTAAAAAATGAGTGTCTGGCATGCTTTAAACATGCCACTTGATATCATCAGCCTCAGTACTACTTCATTGATAAATTTGATAAGAATTGGTTCATTCTTCCCCGATAAATGACATAAAAACTTTATTTTACTCACATGGTGCTTTCTTACAAAATCGCTGACAAAAGATTATTCCATGTATATAAAGTTGATAACGGTTATGTCTACTGCCAGCATACAAAGTTATGTTGGAATTGATTTCATAGTTTTGACGATGTAGCATTCTTAGCTAAAATTGTTGTATGGACGCCATTTTGGAAATAGGTGTTTGAAATGCTTATAACATTTCACTTAACATCGTCTGCATCTGTATTACTGGTTTGCCATAATTATTTGGTAGGCATCAATTAATCATTTACCGATTTATGACATAGTAACTTTATTTATTCGTGTGGTGCTATCTTCCAAAATGGGTGACAAAATAGGTTATTTGTAGGTATATATAATTCATGTAAAAGATTCTTTTTGAATATAAAATTTGGTCGAAATTGGTTACATTGTATGGTAGATATACTAATTAAACTTAAAATTGTTGTATGGCCGCCATTTTTAAAATAAGTAACTAATAAAGTTCACTCACTTAAGTTTACATGGCCAACCATAGTATTACTTGCATGCCAGACTGGGTGAGAATTGATTGGATAGTTTACAGATATAATGTAAAATATTGATTTTTTTCTTAAAATTGTACTGTTTTCCAAAATGGCAGACGAACAACAATAGCCATCTCAAAATTTAATGCTTACACAAAAGTTAGGCAGCATACAAAATTTGGTTAAAATCTGTTAAATGGTTCCCGAGATATGACATGTCCAAAGCGTTCAAAGGGCCGCCATTTTGAATGTAAGTGTCCGACGTGGTCGCAAACTGAAGAAGCCAGGTGTCCTTTCTAAGTATTATATATGTACCAAGTTTAGTGAAATTCGGTTGAAGCGTTCAAATGTTTTACAAGGTGGAACACACATACTCAGACACAGACCCACGCCTATACATATACAAACATACAGGAAAGTGCTCTTATAAGCATTGCTTTCCTTCGGAAACTAGGCACAAAAAAAGTCCTCTTGATGAGAAAGCCTCTGACGAATGGTATGCGAGAAAAATTACGTTAAAATTACTCATGTAACCACGTTATGCTTAAGAAGTTGGCTAAATGGTTGATACAAACTGACATGTGCTGGTGTAAAATAGTCACATGTATAAAAACATTTGTTGTTTCATTTGAAATGTTGTATTAAAAAGTTATTTAATGATAATGTTCTTGGTTTAATTTATGTTAGTATATATTTGTTTAGTTATTTCATCAAATGGTTGTTTATGTTCGTTTTTACTTTATTATTCGGTATTTGTTCAATATTTTATGCACATTTACAATGTTATTTTATTCATGATGTCACTTTATTTATGTGTTATTTGTTTCATTTAATTTACGAAATGTCATTAATTAAATAATAATGACATGCACTTATTCCTCCATTTCAAATACAACAAATCAGGCCTTAAAAAACAATGTTCCTATGTTACAGCCGTACATGTTAGTCTTTATCAACCATTTAGCCAACCTCATAAGCATTGCAAGGTGGCAATTGTAATTTATTACGTCTGTTTTCTAGCATAACATTCGTCGGAGGCATTCTCACCAAGAGGACTCTTTACGTAGACTCTTTTACCACTATTCAAAGGGATGGCAACCTCCATTTTACCGTGTAGAAATTGTGGTAGCCAATAATGGTATTCCAGTGTTAAAGATATTCGATTGTTTGAAATGCATACAAGAACTATTCCTTAGTATTATATGGGTTTCTGTGTAATTAAACCAAATTCGTTATTTCATACACATCTTCACACAATACACCCTACTTTCGTTTTCAGGTCGAGAATCTGTGCACCCCTGATGGCCAGGGATACATGCCTCTAGCGTGGAATCGAACAATGGGATTGGCTAGGTCTCGGATAACAGTTCCTTCCAGACCTGGTTGCTTTCTTTCTGGTTGTGCCCGATTGGCGTACAATGAGAATGGGTTGCGAGAATGTACCGTGACTGCAAGGGAAATATGGGAGTTAATGCACTAATTTGTTGGGATATGACTAAAGCCTGTGCTCTCTATTGTCACGTGGAACTGCTTTCTTTGCAAGGAGAGGGCTGACTTTCCTGAGGCACACTTTTGCCAATCTTATTTTAACGTTGAATCCTAAGTTGGTATAAGTTATTGTAAACTGGTATTTTACTTTATGACTGGGATGTGAACTCAGAGATAGACTAGCCGATCAATATATATTACACTTTAATTATCTTCTCCTTATAAAATGTACAGATTATAATTTTCTTTGCAATCAAGCAATATATGAGACAATTACAATGCCGAGACTTCTTTATAATGTTCGCAGTGTAATTGATTCTAATACTGACTACAGCCGTTGTTTCCCGCGCCCTGTCTCGCATTCAACCAGGTGTTTTACTCACTACTGAGTCTTCGTTATGCAGCACGACTGACGTACGAGGGCTCCACCATGACCACTCTTATTGACACTTAGATGGCTGGCTCCGACAATCAGGTAACTTATGACTTGTAGGGCGACTTTGTGGTCCCCTGACTTATATATCAGCCTGCTGGCCTATTTCACTTTTGACGGCTGTGCTGATTAGCCCGTGTCTCCCAAACATTGCAGCCCAGACTGCTCCCCTGTGGCCGGTGCAGTGTCTCTTAACCGTATCCCCCTTTTTGAAGAAGGGACTGTCCTCAGCTGTCTTGCAGAGGGTTGAATGGTGTGGAAGGAGACACCGTTATTTTATAGCTGTCGACGTCGGGGTAGGAGTGGCCACCAGGGCGTGTAGTGGGCTGCCCATAGTGGAATGGCAGAGTCCCTTTTTCCTCGCGCCTGCAATTGTCGCATGGTTATGTTGCAGTGGTAACCAAGTGTCGTTTGAGTGTCCCTTGCGCACTTATTCACCTTTATACCTTTGAAGCTGTTTCTGTACACTTTTTTTTGAGGCCAGTTGATTGAATTTACTCTAATGTTTACATGATGTATAAAAGTTTGTGTACTTATATGTGCTACTTAGTACGTTTTAATTTTACGTTACTTTATATCCTTCTTAATTTAACATTTTAATCATAAAATTTTACATCATGTTTACACCCACAAGGATTTTTTATATAATACCCTGAATAGAATGGTGCAAAATAAAATATTTCTTTACTTATAATTAAATACAGTGAATGTTTATGTGTGATTGTTCCTGATCTTTTGCATTTGGCATGTACTTTTAAAACTTTTTCTTACTTTACTTTGAAATTGTATATTTTGAATTTTTACCGTTATTTACATTCTGTTCTTATTGTGATAGCAATATATACAGAAATACACTTAATAATTGAGGTACTATGGCCTAACATCTGAAATAACCTAAAGAAAACAACATACTATACGACATATGAACCGCGATGTTTAAAAACTGATAGTTCCCAAATCTAGGACGATTATTATGATATTATTGACTGTGTAGTCTTATATAATGCTACTCTACTATTTCGAAAATTATTCATTTATTTTATGCAAATACGTAAGTACTGTTTTTGCATTACTTTGTGTCATAACTTGGATTGAGGAGTATGATCGGTTATATTTTCACCTTAAAAAAATATATAGATTACAATCTCCAGGAATATGGATTTGTTGAACATACATGAATGGTTTTATGAAACGACATTTCACAACATTCATTTTTGTATCCTATACATTATGGTAGTATATTCGTTTTGTTTTTTATATTTTTTCTGATTTACTATTTGATATTTTACCATTTTTCTTAATTAATTACTATCAGAGTGGTTGTGTTTGTGTTTTACTTGTTACTTGAATAATCGCTCAATTCTTCATTTACAATAATATATTTCTTTTAATATTTTATACTGTTATTACATAAAATAAATATAACCGAGTGCTTCGTACTCATTTTAATCTTAATAACATTGAAGTTTCATATTTTGCCAGTAGCTGGTGCTCTCTCATGGTGACAGGTTCCATAAATTAAGTTATTGGTAAGGCCCTTTTTATATAAATGTGAGTGTGTTATGTCGTGATTTTTTACACACCCAAATATAATTGCCTATTTTGATGGTATTTGGTCAGCGTGATTTGTCAAACGGTTTTTTTGCTTGAGTTGCACTTGTATTAAGTTTAGTTTGGTATAGTCTCTATTTTTAAATAGCTTATCACCCCAGTCCTGTCACCTTCGGAAGTATTTCTTCACCAAATGTGCGATGGCTGCGTGGCTTCTATGCCATGCATTAAGAAGAATAGTGTAAGTTTTGTGCTGGAATTTATGGTGTGTTGTAAGTAAAGACTATAAAGTCAAAACATTCATCACAGCTTGTGTGATCCTCATGTGCACAAGCTGTAAGCTATTGTCCTAAAACTTAATTCATCGCCTCTACTACTCCGTTACATGTAGAATAATATGCAGTAGTTTGAAGTTTTTTATTTGCAATTTATTTAATAATGTGGTAATACGTTTGTTGTTGAATGATGTACCTCTGTATGTTAGAATTTTTTGCAGACATCCATACTTTAATATAATATACTCAATGAAATTTGCACACATCTCCTCATTAATTGCTTGTATTGGCTGCACAACAACAAATCTCCTGAAAAACTCTATCATCACTAATGTGTAACGGTTGCCTTTTTGTGATGTTTGTAGTGGTCCTTTGGCATCTAATGCCCAAGCCTTTAGTAAGAGTTGGTTAAATGGGCTGTAACTTACTCAATAATTTCTGATTGCTCGGTTTTATTTTCTGGCAAATTAGGTATGTCTTATGTATTTTTATGCCTTTATCCATTATGCCCCAGTAATAAGCTTGTTTGATTTTTTGAAGAGTTTTAATAACTCCAAAATGACTACCTCCCAGTGAGAAGTCATAGAGCTACTATAATTTCATTTGTATAGTATGTTGGTACTAATGTGAGTTTCTTTCGCCTACCAGGGTGTGAATTTAAAAAAAAAATGTCTCTGTTGGCCCCTTTTCCATAGCGTCTTGCTAACTTTGTATATTTTTGTTCTGCTTTACTGGGTTCCACTAAGACAATTTTTAATTTGTCTATGTGGGCATCATGTTCATATTCTCCAAAAAATGGTGAGCTTTGTGTATTGTGTTGTAGTGGACATATAAGTAATTCTTGGTTATTTTTTTATCTTAATGTGCTCCTTTTTGTGTTTCCAGACAGGTAAATATTGAGTTGAAGCCTTTGACTTGATTACTAAAATTTTACATTTTTATACTGGGCCTAGACTAGTGAATTTTATTTTCTATATATACTTTTGGAGTCCCCCATTTATGTTTAATTTTGCAATTCATGCTATTAACATTAATGCTGTGTTGCTGTGCTAGCCCTACTGTTCAGATTTTGCTCATAGAAAATCATACTCTACAAACGCAATCGCCATTTTTTGTATTACGAGATTATGCTCTGCCATAGTTTTCAAGTATATAAAAATTGTATGATCTGTCTGTATAATAAATGTTCTTCTGTAAACAATACTGTCTAAAATAGTTGCAAAATATTTAACTGTGCCTAACCCTTATTATTAGTTGAACATTTTGTTTTGTTAAGCAATAATTTTTTTAATGAATGCTATAATGTTTACTTGCATACTGGTGTCCTGTTTTGGCACTAGCACTACCCCTATCACTGTTTGTAATGCAGCACATGCGATAATGGATTGGTTATCATCCAAACATTGTAGAATAGTTACCTATTGTATAAAATTATTTAATTCTAATCATGCATTATCTTTGTGTTCTCCCCAACTATATTCTGTACTAATTTTTGTAAGCTCTAAAAGCACTTCTGTTTTCGTGGTATAGTTTGCTATGCATCTTCACAAATATGATGTTATACCTAAAAAGGTTATTTATTACTTTATATTCCCTGGAGGTGCCATTTGTTGTATACATTAAATTTTTCCGGGTAGGTAACAATTCCATCTGGTGATATATAGTGACCTAAAATTTTTATTATTTATTTTGACACTGAATTTTCATAATATATTTAGTACGTTGCGTATATTAGCTATGTGTTCTCTTAAAGTGTCCTTTAATATAGATACATAATCTATATATGCTATTGCGATATTTCACTATATATTAGTAAATTATCGGAAATTTTGGGGTGATGTGATCAATCCCATTAGCATTCTTTTCTATTGATAAAGTCCTATTTTATATATCATAAATGTGAGTTTATGCATACTTTGCTTCCTAACTGAGACAGCATAGAATACTGAAAATAAATGTAAAGTGGTAATTTATTTTGTGTGTCGCAATGTGTTTAGTATGTCTTTTGTTCTAGGTAATGGGTATTGTACCGTTTGAAAAATACTGATTTAACTGACAAAAATCGGTGAGGAACCTCATTCCACAAACTTGTTTCTAATTAGAAGTTTACGTGCAGTTTATAGTGAATTCGATTTTTCAATAATCCGTACAACATGCAGGTCCTCAATTTGTTTTATTAACTCTTCTTGTAATTTTGGGCTAATCCTATACTGTCTTGTACATATAGGTTTTTATGTTAGGATATCTCATTATATTAGATAATTCCTAGCCTCTATTAGTTCTAATATGCTATTTGTCAATATATCCTTGAACTCATTGATAACTTTTGCATGTTGCTCTTCATGGTATTCGTCTAGATTTTTGTTTATTTTAAATCTCCAATTCTTTTCTATGTCTCCTTATTATGTGTCAATTCTGTTTATACAGTATTGTATAATATTGGTTTATTCATTCTCTACCACAGATGTGTGTAGTGCTATTTGTAATAGTTTATTGCAATTATTACTTTTTATAAACAATTCTGTTGTATCTATGGGTAAAGATACTTTTCATAACCTGCCTGAAATATTCTCCTGTAACTTATTCTCATACATCTGTTTTGCCATTCCGGCCAATAAAAAAATCCCTCTATATCTTGACCTATTTCTCCTGCAAAAATTAAGAATTGTCTCTGATTGCTGGACTAAAATTTTTACCGGCTGTGCGATAGGCATTGTGGCAGTTGCAGTTTGTTTATTCCCTAACACAATTCTTTGGTATATATGAGCAGCTAGTTGACCATTTTGATGTGTGAGGAGTGGATAAGTTAAAACCTTGTTTTGTTGCATGACAAAACTGCTTTTGTCATCTGCTGACATACTTGCTGTGTCATTTTGTGTGATGTCATGTACTCCGGGCTGTGCATCGTTATTGCTGCGTTCTTCAACATGGCTTACATCTGATACATCTCTTGTAACTGATTTTATTAGTTTCTTAACTGTAGATGGAGCTGACTTATTTTTGTTGCTCATTAAGAACTGTAATCACTGTTTGAAAGACAAGCACATTTATTATCACACTACGCAATATACTATAACACAATAACAGAAAATATTCTCATTACTCTAGAAATTTTATAGCAATATTGTACTGCGCCCTGAATTATGCTTTAATTAATATCTAGTTTTGGGAGCTTATCACCTCTTTGTTTAAAACGTTCTGGCAATATGTATTGTGTAGTGTAATTATGTGAATTTGACATATGCAGAATGTGTATTGTGGTTGACTGTGCACTTTATTTTGTTGACCTTTGTTATGTACTTACTGCACAACACACTACAAAATCTGGCATCTCCACTTTTCATGCATTATCACACACACACACAAGGCTTACTACTGAGCAAATAGTATATTGCTTTTACTTCTTTAAGTGGCAATGAAATGAGCTTCCAGTAATATTATGTGTTATACTATAAAGCATAAAGAAATCTTATAAGCAGAAGCATTTTCTACCATGAATCACCACAGGCCACATGTAATATGCAATACAGCAAAATCGCAATGTGGTATGTAAAAAGTTTGTTCATTTCTAACACAAAGTCCGCAAGTTGTACATTTAGCAATATTTTAATTCACTTGCATGTAATATAGGAACCCATTATCTATATTATTTTCATAACTTCAATGGGATATTGCTATTTTATTCAGCAAACGATAGTTTTGTTACACTGTCGGCTACACCAATATTTTAACTTTACTTGTCACAATAATTGATGTCAAATGGTGCCTACGCCAATTTTTTAATATTTAGGAAAGCTTTATTACATTGTTCAACTTGAGACTATGAGTCGAACCAGCACATATTTAGGGAAACCCTTATTATTTTTATTCTACTTGCGTACAAGAGGCACCTTCATCAATGTTACCTCCCTTAGTTTAATGTCGATTTTAAGAGGATACAACATATTGTAAAAACCGGTATTTTACTCTTTGACTGGGATGTTAACTCAGAGAGAGACTAGCCGATCAATAAATATAACACATTATATATCTTCTCTTTATAAAACATACAAATTATCATTTCATTTTCAATTAAGCAATATGAGACAATTACTGTACTGAGACTTCACAATATTGTTAACAGCACAATTGGTTCTAATAATGACAGCGGCCTCTGTTTCCTGCGCCCTGTCTCGCATTCAATCAAGCGTTTTACTCACCACTGAGACATTTCTTTATGCAGCACAACAGATGTACAAGGGCTCCGCCAAGGCCTCTCTTGTGGATACCTGGATCTCTGACTCCAACGACCATGTGATGTAGTGGGGCGAGGGCGCTTGTGTTCCCCTGCCTTATATATTACCCTGCTGCCTAGTTTACATTTGACATCTGTGCTGTTTGTCCCGTGTTTCCCAAACATTGGAGACTGGGCTGGTTCTCTGTGGCTGGTGCAGCATCTTGCACATTCGAGCAGTGTTACCACTAGGCTGTGCATAGCACGCCTCTGTATGACAATTAGTGAACTATTGTATGTCTGCTTCAATACTATTGTCTTAAAATCACAATAGTAATTAAATGTGAAATATTACGCAATCATCTAATGCATTTTATGTATTTTACACATATTCCGTTCCGAAATATTACGAGCTATTGCCATATTTACGAAGGTATCTGCTTGTTTTATCTGTTGTTTACATCTTTCCATTTATTAAACATTTTATTACTGTCATTAGTACTAATTACGCTCTGAATACTTCATTCTATACATGTAGTGCCTTATTTAAATAAATGTTTTATTTAATGTTTTTACCCTGAATTTAATATTATTTAAATTAGCAGAATAACTACATAGTGTCTTGCATATTTACATTTCCTAACATGTCCCTCGCACGCAGAGGCTTTACTATATTCCGTTATGTATTTATGTTTCTTTTGAAATTTAAAGTAATTTTAATGACTTACCCATTTTGTACAATGCAAAACAGTCTGAGTTATTAATTATTTTCCATTGACACTACAACGGTGCTATTTTATTTAACATAAACAGGAGGGAATTTTAGTGCGAAAAGGCTTTCTAAATTTTCAACTTCCAAGATTCACCAACTTATTGGAACTAAGCTTTTGGTTAGTATAAAAACTCCTATAGAGGGATGGCAGAGCTTACAAGCTCGGCATGTTCGTAGTAGTGCCCACTGTGACGTTTCTTAGGCACATTTTGTAGTTTACTAAATTTTGTACTTTGCCTGGAAGAGTAAGATCATTTTTTTTATTTATTTGTCCCTCCATGAGAACTTTAAGTAACATAATTTTGATGTGGCAAAGTCCCGATTGTTGGTTAGCCTTATTCTATCTATTATTTTTATTCACATTGTTGTTAATAACTATTTAGGTCAATTATTTAAAATTATAAACTGTAAGTTATTGTGTTTTCCTTTGTTTTGGATGTTTTTTGTAAAAAGAAATTATAACAAGTAAAATGTATTATTTAATGCTTATCTACAACACCTGTTGCAGTATAGTTGCTATGTTTCTCGCTAGAGTTTGGTGAAACAACAAATCTGTGCAACCTAATATAAATTGAAGTAATGAGATAATGTTGGTTTAAAATTAAAGAAATAGAAATGTATTACTGGGGCCCCTGATAAAGTAAAGTAATCGAAAGAAAGAATAAGATTTATTGTTTGATTTAAAAAAAGGAAGTATGGGATTAACCATACTAAAAAAGGAATTTTTTTATATATATTTGTTGTTTTATGAACGTGTGCATATATATATATATATATATTAATATTTATAATATGTTGTGTGGACATGTTGAATGCAAGTAAAATATATCTCAATCCTAATACCTCAGTAAAAGAGGAATTGTTTGAATAAGATGAGCTAAAAACTCGTGGCATTGCACCCAGAGAAGGTACTGTGGCTGATTTACGCAAACTCTAGCAGTCTCCCCATCAGGAAAATATGTTACCTGGCAGTTACAAATTGGTAGGTATTGATATTGACAAGGAGTATGAGGGCAGTGTCTCTAAGTTATTTAATTTGTTAGAGCTAGTGGAAATTTGGACGACAAAACGAATTGGTTCAGCTATTCCCCCCCCCCCCCAAACACAGGCTTGAGTACCATCGGAGGCATGCCAGTTCCCAGTGTCACCACAGTACCTGTAGTATCAACTACCTATACAGTCATTGGAAATCCAAACCTTTCTCCATCTACTACATACCCTTTCACCCCAAGCTATCCCTGCTTTTCTGCCTAGAGTAAACATGGCAACCACAATGTATCCTAGTTCCTATCATTCTACTTACCCCATTTTTGCCAAAGTTCCACGCCCTGCAGATTATATGTTAAAAGTATTCCCAATAGTAGATGGTTTAATATTTATAAATTTTTAGGATTTCTGAAGTTAACTGTTAGGCTCCATCAGAGCAACACCATACGTGAACCCCGACTTTTTGAGGTTCTTTTTCCTTTCACTCAAGGACTCTTGAGTGAGAGAACTCAAAAAGCCATTCTTCAAGGTGCATCTTAAGACTCATACTATAATCACATTTGCACTTATTTCTGCCAGCTACATTACTCACAGAACTGAAGATAAAGCACTTCAACCGATTGCAAGGCAATGATGAACCGCTTGTAGTGTACTTAAGTAGTATAAAGGAGGCATATGTTGTACTTAGACAGGGTCTACTAGAAAAGGAAGTTGTTGAAACCATTTTAGAGGGTGTTACACCAAATTAGCATACATGAATTGTTTCCATAGAGAAGCCTAATACTTTTGCAGTACTAGATAACATGTGTATACAAACAAAAAAAAGAGTTTTGTAGATCAAAAACGTGAGAGGCCAAGTCTTACTTATTTCCCCCATTTTTACTCTAGGAAGCTGCAATATAAAACAAAAGTAAACACTAAACAAGGAAAAAAAGATTGAGTTCAGAATGTTCTAAATACAAGTCAAGAAGGTTACAAAGATGCAAAAGATAAATCAAGTGACACATCACGAAAAATCACCAACTTATTACTGTCACAAAGTAGGCCACATTGTGAGAAATTGTATGTCTCTAATAGTTCAAAGTTTTTAGAGGTTATTTGCACTAATGGAAAAAACTGATAATCTGAAAAAGGCAAGTGTGTGTCAGGTACATTTCCCAAATATGGTAGGGGTTGTGCATCCTTGTATACCCAGTGAAGAAGTCGCTATTGGTTCAGCAAAAATTGATGCACTAGTTGATTCAGGATTGGCACGCATGATCATATCGGGTGAGCTTTTTAGGACTCTACTGGAGTCGAGATTAGTTAAGTTCCTGGAGTCATGTAAGGTACAGTGATATACTGCATCAAATGAACCTCTGTCCATTACATGTTGCACTCTGCTAAAAATAAAAATTGTACACTTTACCTGGTTAACTAGGTGTCTAGTTTCATAGTAGTTCATCACGAATTGCAGTTTAGGAGCTGATTTAATGAGAAAAACTGGGTTAATTTTGGACATGCAAGCTAATCACTTTTTTTCACCCAAGATAAATATAAATTTTGTGGGTCATCAACCGTACGTATCAAATCCTGCCACAAAAGTAAGTACTAAGGGTGCTACTGAAAATTTCAATCCTTTAGGGCATTTAGCTGAGAGACAACAAAATGAAATTAGAAAATTGTGTGATATGTTTCCTAAGGTCCTGACAAATGAATTTGGCCTAACCAAGTTGTTAGAATATGAAATAAAGCTTCTAGATAAATAACTAGTGAAATCTCAACTTTATTATTTAAGTCCGTCTAAAATAGAGTTATTTAGGGCACAAATACAAGATTTGTTAGACAAAGGAGAAATAGGAGAATCCACTTTCAGGTATTATAGCCCTGCATTTATGGTCCCTAAGCCCAAAAATAAATGCTGTTTAGTTTTGAATTACCAATAGGTAAATAAATAAATTGAAATTGAGTCAGTGCCTTGAACGACCTGCATTCAGCTTTCGATGGTTTCGTAAGGCCAAAATTTTCACCACTTTTGACTTAAGTTCTGCATATCATCAAATCATACTCAAAAAAGAAAGAATAAAAGCACATTTCTGGATTTGTGTGCCTTGAAATTTATATCAATTTACACGAGTGCCTTTGGTCTGGTAAAGGGAGCAAAGGTTTTGACCAGACTGCTTAACAAAATTCTCTACGACATCAAGTTTAAATTTGTATACAATTATTTAGACGATTTGGCAGTTTACACAGAAAATTTTGAGGAACATGTAGAACATATGAAGGAAGTGTTAGGACGTTTGCAAAAAGCTGGTTTGACTTTCAACCCCTTCAAAGTAAAATTTGAAGTTAAGAAGAAGAGATTTGGGCGACTCTTAACAGCGAGGTCTTCAGAGCTTGCGGTTAAGGAAATCTTTCTTGGCCACACCGTATCCTCAAAATTAATAGTGATTGACCCTCAAGGAACCAAATACATAAGAAATTTTCCACAGCCAAATGATGCAAAAGGAATAGCTAGATTTATAGGAATTATACAGTTTTTTGGCAAGTTTATTCCTTAAATTGCAGAAAAGGCAGCTCTTTTGAATATGCATAGGAAGAATAAAATGCAAAATTTGAATGTGGTCCTGAACAACAGCATGCATTTGAAACTCTCAAACAGGACGACATAAACCTCCCAGTGTTAAGTATGCCAGATTTTGCTAAGCAGTTCATTCTTCAAAGAGGCGCATCAGGAATTGCGAAAGGTTCTGTGTTGTTACAAGTAGTTGATGGTGTTAGGTTGCATATAGCATTTGCATCCCGTACCCTTACTCCACAGGAGAAAAAGGCTTTAACCATTTATGAGTTAGAATGCATGGTAATTGTGTTTGGAATATAAAAATTTAGACATTATCTGTAGCACACTGAATTTTTGTTAGAAACTGACAATCAAGCCTTGCCTTGGCTTTTGTCCCACCCTCGACAGTTAGGAAAACTTGGAAGCTGGGTGATCAGAATATCTTCTTTAAAATTTAAATTTCAGCACATTAGGAGCACACAAATCCCTGTAGCAGATGCATTGTCTTTGACGTTTGAAAATGTGGATTGCCCTGAGCCTAATGATAAATATTGAAGTTGCAACAGATTTGTTCTATTTCCATTATCATTTGAAAGCTTTCAATACTATCAGGAACAGAATCAGAAATTAAAAGTCATCATTGAAAATCTCATATCTGGAATAGAGCAGAAACCCTATGTTTTGTAGAAGGATGTACTCTACTGTACCTCGAAGGGAAATCAGAGATGCATTGTTTTGCCCCCTATGTTAGGACCCACGATTTTGAGTACTACAATTTTCCCCCAGTAGTTGCACACCATGGAACGTACAAAACTATTGAAGCAGTCAGGAAAAGTTTTATTTCAGAAAAGATGAACTTAGAAATTGCACATGCAGTAAATACATGTCATCTATGTGCCCTGAGCAAGCCTGCTCAGAAAACACATTTAGGTTTAATAGTGTTAGAAGTTTCAGAAAGACCTATACAAAAACCTTTTATTGACTTTGTAGGTCCTTTCCCTAGAAGTAATAGAGGTCACAACATCTAATTAGTTTGTGTAGAAGCTTTTTCAAAATTTCTTTGGTTGTTACCTCTTAGAAAAGTAGATGCTGTATCAACGATACAAGCACTTCAAGTTAATGCTTTCCAAGATTTTGGTGTACCCTCAGTTATTGTTTCCGATAATGGGTCTTAATTCATATCCAAGTTGTTTAAATACATGTGTTTATGATTTGGTATTAAGCACATCACCTTGTCACCATACAACACCCCCCCCCTCCCCCATATTCACATGTGGTGCATTTCAATCACAACCTCCGATCTGCTTTAATATCTTTCAATGCGAAGGATCAGACATTATGAGACAAGCACTTACCTTGGTTGCAAATGGCTTTCAACTATGCTTGGCACGACGAGTCACACAAGTCAACTTCTTTCCATTTGATGTTAATGTACTTGCCAAATAATCCTCTCTCAAATGTATGGCAATTGAGTGACCTTCCTGAGGATACTCGAAACATTCGTGAAGTTTGGGCATCTACCCTCAGAAATCTCAAATGGGCTCATGAGAGGACCCGTGTCAAGTATGACAAGAATAGTTTAAGTAATCCATACAAGGTTGGGAACCTTGTTTTGTTGAATACTTATCCCACGAGTAAGGCTGTAGATAAAAGAATGGCCAAGTTGTCATTTCGTTGGTCAGGTTCGTATAAGATCCAACGTTTTCCTTCCATTGTGACAGCTCGACTTGTCAATGTACATACTGACACTTTTGTTGCACGAGCACATATTTCACATTTAAAGAGATTTAACCCCCCATACAGAACTTAAGTTGTCGCACAGAATTAGAGTACCTTCAGGCTCTACCTGTGTTGTGTTGGTAGGAAGTAATGAAAGCGCTTTCCCAAAGATAAAAATGAATAAGAAATAAAGAGAACACTGTGGGTTTTTTCAATGTGTTTCATAATGATGTTTTAGGTTTGCCCCTTTCTTTTGGTTCAGACTCGATTTCAGCAAGTGGACAAATCACCCACTGGTTGGAGTCAAAGTATGACCATTGTTTTTTGCATATGCCTATGAAATAAAGAAGAAAAATTCATGCTACTAGTATTTAAGTAAAACATTCTATTATTTTGTATACCAGTTGTATAAGTAATATGAAATATGTTTGAAATGCCATATAGATGTTATGTCATTGACATTGGGGGACTTTATAAACTAGGGATGGTGTTTAAATATTATTTTTCGTGTGTATTAGCATGTGGTTAGTACAGTCTATTTTAGTTACATGAATAGGTAAGTTCGAGAGGCACCATTGGGAGTGTTTCTTTCTCACATTCATCATGGCTTGCGCCGTTGTTGGTCGTCGCCTTCTGCTCGTTGTGTTTCTCCGAAATCATGGTAAAAAACTTTGATTCTGGTGCAGTCTTCGAAAAGGGAGATGACATAATTTTTCCGACAATTATTTTCTGACGTGCCGGATTTCAATTTAGTGGAGTTAGAAGAGGAAGCCTCAGAATCAGATGGTTTGGTGCAGGGCATTATTATCACTCATGAAACGGATAGTGAAATTATTCGGGAAAACTTTACCTTTGATCAAAATTTTCAGTTTGCTGTAGATCAGTTAATGAATTCTGCTTTGGTGTTTAAAATAGAAGTTTCTACCCTCACCTCCTTGCTCTTAAGCGATACGCGGGAAATAAGAAGTATTTTTGATTAAGGAGGCCATATATTAAAGACAGTGTTGAGTTAATGAATAATGACGATCTTACTAATTTATAGAAATGACTAGATTCTATTACTGACACTCAGGAGGAAATTTCAGAAAGTGTAGCTAAACATATTAAGATTTTGAGAAATTTATAAGAACGAGCTATAAACAATACTAAGGCAATTTAGAAATTGGCATCATATTGCTTGGAAAACAAGAATAATTTTTACCGATTGGTTAATCAAACTGACCAAGAACGCACACACAGGATAGTTATTGTTAACTTTAGGGTTTACCTTAATACTATGTTACTTCGAGTAAGTGAGACCCTATACAATGCTAAATTAGAGCTGTTCGATTTAAAATATGCTATTGAAAACAGTTTGGATGGTTAGCTCAGCTCCACCTTGTTGAAGGCATCTGTGTGTTTTGAATACTTTGACTAGAATTCAACGTCTCACTTCCCTGCCATTGTTCATGATTGCTCCCATCAGACCTGAAAACCTTTGTAAGTTTTATGGACTTTGAACTGTTCAAGCAATTGTTTTTCAAAAAATCTCTCAATGTCATTATTAATGTACCTCTGGAAAACAAGGACAGTTTATTTGAAAATTACAGAATTCTTACAGTTCCCTTTCTGTTCCCAAAAATAAACATATATTTAATGCTGCATGTAAGTGATATCTTAGTTCTTAGCTCGGACAGAAAACGGTTTGCCACTGTTAATTCTCATGCCCTTGCCAGTTGTAAGACACTTGGAGTTTTTTGTGTCCATCAGTGTTTACCTTTTTTGATACCCATGTTGTCAACTGTGAGTATAATTTGTTTTCAAACAAGACATATGTGGATTATTGTGATAAACCATTTGTGATTCTTGAACTGCCGTTCTTTCAGAAAACCAATGCGCTCTGGATTTTTGCTCCTGAGTTTGTTATAGACGTCACCTTTCTGTCTCGTTCTACCAGTGACTCATTTTCCCCTTTTACTCTTTCCTTGAATGGCATGGGGACTATCAATAATGCTTCACATTGTGATCTTGTTAGTCCGTATTTCAAAATTTTTGGATCACTAAATTCTGTTCTTCATTTGAATGTATCCCTACCCATGATCCATATCCCTAAGCTATCTAGTAACCTCACTCCTATTCATTTTGCTAAATTTTCTGGTCTTTTAACCAATGATTCACTTGTTAAAGAATTAGATAACCTCTTGAAGTCCCAGCCACATGGATCTCATTTCCATGATGTTTTTAAACTTTTTCATCCCACTCGTCAGCCCACAGCTAACCTATAAATTACCATATTTACCTTTGTTCTACCTTGTCTTACCTTGTTAGTTTGCCTAGCATTTCGTCTGTGGCTTTGGCACAAGTTACGTCCTACCCCTGTACCACCCTCTTCTACTCCTCACCCTTGGTCCTCTAGTACTGAAAGGACAGTAATAGTCACTCTACCACCTCATTCTAGTGATCCTGTGGGATAATGATTAAAAAAACTGATAAAATAAAAAGGAGAGTGTGTTTTAGAGGGATATAATAGTTACATTCTTCGTACTGATTTTATGTGTGGGAAAAGTGTTAATATCTTTCTGTTTCTAAAGATACGGTTTATTTGTAGGTAATGGGCCACCATTCGATCCCCTGTTCTGGTTTGCGTGTGGAAGGATTTGCCATTTTCTAGATTGGGTCGAGAAAAAGAAGGATTGTTAGTTTCATAAGATAGACATTTGTGTGTTTGATGGAGGATGAAAAGAGTAAAGGCGCAGCTGGATTGTAACCTAGTGGTGGCGGAAGACAGAACGGAGCCTCCCAACTATGAGCTTCGTTCCTGCCGTTTCATCCTTTAAATTTAATTGGAATTACTTCCACAAATGGTGGTGTGAAGCATCAGCCGCTGACAAGTGTAAGGAGTACTTGGCCCTCAGGTGCGTGAAGAAGCAGAGAAGTTGTAGTCGTCCAGTGTACTGCAAAACTTGGCTAAGAAAATGAGGTCGTTTCATTTTAATTTAGGCTTCTGCCCGGGGAACTGCTCCCACAAGAAAGTTCGCATACGTGAAGTTCGGGAGAAAGTGGAGTGAAGCGCGAAGGTTTTTCAGAATAAAGGCAGGAAGTCGACAAGTAATCTTGCGAGATATTTAAGACGAGATCGTGAGGAAGTGCCTTAAGTGAGCGGATACATTTTTACCAAGTACCATATTTACTTTTAATTTATTCGAATGATTTAATTAGTAAGCCCGGCGCTCTTGTGGAAGCATGGCTGCGGCACATTGTTATAGCGTAGAGGAAAACAGTGTAAATTAGACACTCTAAGGTAAATTTATAATATATTGTATCTATAAAGGAAGTAAAAGATTACCTCCCGTACAATAAACCCTATAGTTATTGAAAATTAACGAAATATTTAATTTTACAAGATTTGCAAAATATTATTTTTATTCGATTTCATGATTTTGTTACGCAATGACCTCGTTGTCCTGCCATATCTGGTAAAGTGGCCAATAGCCCGCCCTGGCCACTTAACCTTACTCTCCTTAATATTTTAATAAAATTAAGTTTTGTAAACACTTACCCGGCCGGGTTTCTTTATTATTTGACTGCCTCGTATGTTTCGTACGGCCAGCTGCCTAATATAATCTATATACTCAACGTTTCGATCTGTGCAGTTGGTTAATTAATATGTTAAATTTCCTATGTAGTTTATGTTGTAAACCAGAAAAATTAGTTTAAAAAATATATATTCTAGTTATTGTGTACGGGCGCTACTTTGTCTAACAGATCGTAAAAGAAATAGGATTTTATTAAATAATTTTATAGGAACTTAATATATTGCAATCGTATTCTTTAGTTTGGAGTACATTAAGTAAGAATTATGAACAAATCCTTGCCAACTGTGTAAATTAATTTTTTCGTGGATAGTAAACACAACAACACGCATTAATAAGCTACAGATATACGTTTATTATTTCAAACGTGTCATTAATTTTAGTAACAAGTAGCCCAATTTATTTTTCTTTCTTTTAATTTTTTTCCTCATTTGTTTTATATTAGTCAGTTTTTTTTTTTCGGCGCTCTACGTATAAATGTATGGAACACGCTGAGAGTTCCAGATACAAATTTATTTATTATCACGCTTAAATGAATCATGTAAAATTCCTTTTTAAGGTTGTTATACTAAGTTTCGAGATCAATATTACGTCGTCGTTCGTTTATAAGCATGTTGAGCTTAGTAGCGCGTAAAACCTCTACTACGTAGTATTCTGTTGGTCAGCAGTGTCCTTGCACAGCAGGCATTTCCCAGTGCGACGCGAACGCACAGGCCTTCGCCATATGGCACTGCATTCTCATCTCATTAGAGTCATATCTTCCGTTCAGACACCATTTAGTTCGTTAATATTCATTATATGCACATCGGGCGTACTTAGAAAGAAGTCTTTACCCAGAAGGCCGCACAATGTGTTGTTTTGCGCACGTACGAGAACTGTTAAGGCTATTTTTGGATTGTTGTACCGAAGTAAAGCGGTATTACAGACGCACTACTGACTTGTAGACGGAGTCCAGACAGTAAAAGTGCTTTTGGATAGGGTCGAATTTTAACTGTGGGTCCTATATATAATATGACACAGTTCTGGGCATTATACCATGATATTACTGCAATTAGGTCTTCTTGTGGTTAAGGAGGTGGGAGCAGAGAAAATTGTTAGTGTTCCGACAAGGTGTTATATAATTGGGAGATGTCTATATGACATTTACGCAAACATAAGTACAATAGAATATTTTATTTAGATCTGTTTTATGGGAAAATTATAATTATTACTCTGAGTGAATATCAGCTCAATAGAGACAATTATTAAATGTTTAGAAATTCAATAATTAAATACAAGTGAATAGCATAAGAATAATGAAGTAAATTAGTCCTCAGCCGCAGACACAGAAGGCTTAAGTAAGTAAATCGCCACGTACGGTGTTTGATTAATCAATTAAAGATGAATATTACATATAAGTTATGCCAATTTGCTTGATGTAATATAAATAAACAAGTATCCACAAACAAACAGAGCGAGTTTAAAAATAAAAAATGTAGTTAAGAAGACTTGAATGTCTTGATTTTATAACATGAAGTATAGAAGCTTAAAGTTGTATAAGTGTTAATGAAACAGAATTAGACAGTTCATTATGAACGAAAAAAAAAAACACGTAGTGTTCAAAGTATTAATGCAGAGAAAATTAAATAAAGCAATTTAAATAAATAAATCTGTCTGTATGCATTAAATAAAAGTTAAATAAAGTAAGATAACTAATTTTGCTACACTTACACATGTCAGTCAGTGGCATGCGAGGCCAAATTTCATGACATTATTGAATTTAAAAATTCAAATAATAAAGAGTGTTATATTCACAATTTAATTATTTAGGCATAAAGATAGAGCTGCGTTAAGAATAATCTACATTATTAAGTGAGTTAAATATATTATTCAGTCATAGTGATATATAGTGTACGGAGCGCTATAGTAAAAATTGCTTTTCGCCATCCAGAACACAGCTTGCCAAAGCTCGAAAAGGCCCAAGGTCGCGGTGACGTGGCGCGACCTCATTATGTGTTAACACACCTCACCCTCCCAATCAAATTGTGTCAGCAACTTCCAACAAGCGCCTCGCAGCGTGGCGCCTTAAAATTCAAAAGTCTGTTTTGATTCTTACCACGAGTTGTAACAGTGTCATACAAATTGGAATAAAGACCACGCTTCGCGCTGACATAAATATAATATGGATCGGGATAAGAAGGACGAAATAATTTAATTTCAATGGTATTTACAGAAACGGAAATAGTGCGCCTCACATGCCCCTTCGGCCATGTAGAGCGAGTCCATGATTTTCCACTGGAGTTAAGTCGTTCCGAAGTTTAGCCAGGAGGTCAGCAGTATTGCAAGAGATCGCGAGGGATGGGAACCGTTCAGAATCGCCCATTCTGTTTTGCACCCGAGTGCAGGACGCCGAAGCTCTGTCGGGAATTGAGTCCGACCGAGATAGTGTGCCAAACAATTCCCCGCGTGGTCGAGGAGTCTCCCACCGGACGGAATTTGTTTGAATTGAGAGAGATAGAGAGGGCATAAGACTTTTCTAAGTGCCTACCGAGATAGTGTGCCAAACAATTCCCCGCGTGGTCGAGGAGTCTCCCACCGGACGGAATTTGTTTGAATTGAGAGAGATAGAGAGGGCATAAGACTTTTCTATGTGCCTACCGAGATAGTGTGCCAAACAATTCCCCGCGTGGTCGAGGAGTCTCCCACCGGACGGAATTTGTTTGAATTGAGAGAGATAGAGAGGGCATAAGACTTTTCTATGTGCCTACCGAGATAGTGTGCCAAACAATTCCCCGCGTGGTCGAGGAGTCTCCCACCGGACGGAATTTGTTTGAATTGAGAGAGATAGAGAGGGCATAAGACTTTTCTATGTGCCTACCGAGATAGTGTGCCAAACAATTCCCCGCGTGGTCGAGGAGTCTCCCACCGGACGGAATTTGTTTGAATTGAGAGAGATAGAGAGGGCATAAGACTTTTCTATGTGCCTACCGAGATAGTGTGCCAAACAATTCCCCGCGTGGTCGAGGAGTCTCCCACCGGACGGAATTTGTTTGAATTGAGAGAGATAGAGAGGGCATAAGACTTTTCTATGTGCCTACCGAGATAGTGTGCCAAATAATTCCCCGCGTGGTCGAGGAGTCTCCCACAGGACGGAATTTGTTTGAATTGAGAGAGATAGAGAGGGCATAAGACACTTCTGTGGGGCCTACCGAGCTTCACAGTTCAACATTGCAAACGGCTTTTGTTGTGGACCGACTATGCGACACAACTATTCAACACTAAAGACTTTCTTCCGTGGGTCGATTCTATGAAACAGTTGACCACAAGTGTCCCTGACGTCACTTGGCATGATTCTGACCTCCTGAGGCGAATACCATTCAATATTCCCCGAGTCTACTATTATAATAAATAACAGAAACTATCGCGATAAGTAAAGAGAATATTTAAGAGCAGGCATGCTTTGTTATAAATATAATTATAGCAGTGGGAGAACCTACAATATATACAATGCAGCAGATATTTGAATGTGCAAAGACAACAATAATTTGAGTGTGAGATAACAATAATTTAGTGGTAAGGAAACAGAGATTTAAATATGCAAGAGAAAATAGTATTTTAATTTTGATAAAGCTGGAACATTTGTAATTGTGACATTAACAAAGGTTTATTATACTGAGCATAAATGTAAATTTAATTTTGTTTATTGGTATTAGGCATATATCGTCTACAAAATACACGAGTTAAAACTTGATTAGCTTTAATAACAATAAGGGTAGGATGATTTAAGATTTAAAAGAAATTAAAATAAATCGATAAACTCGCACAGAATTAAAAACATCGCAAAAGCAGTAAATAATACTGATAATAAACTTTAAAATAATTGCTAATTTTAAAAAGTTAATAGATAAATTAAAGTAATATTATAAAAATTTAGCGGGACACTTGCATTTACTTAAACAAGCCACCTAAACAAAGTTACCACATCGTCACCTTGCAAAAGGATAATAATTATATATATATATATATAATGGGATATTTACAAAAATTATAAGGGATTTCATTTCGAATCAAATAGAAGTGCATATATTGTAGAAAAAATAGTTATATGTGAGTGCTAAATTTTTTGTAAAGTGTTTCAGTACGACACGCAGCTAAAAAACGTAAGGCGCGCAAACACGTCATTTGACCTCCGCCAGGGATGCCAACGGGAGCCGCAGAGGATAACATACATCAACGGCGCGATGCGCCAGGGCTGTGCTGCGCGGCACAGCGAGAAATGAGATGCAGTGTGGCACGAAACGAAGCGAACACACACCGTGCGTGCGGCACTACATAAGTATCACTTCACGAGGTAAACAGTTTTCTAGTTTTCACACCTCAGAAATATAGTTACACTCACTGAATCCAGGAATACACAAACAAAGAACACGATTGCGAAAATTTAGAGAAATTTTCACACGACTGCAAGTAAAGTATTTACACAATTTAGCTGCATACTAAAAACAAGCGTGTAAGGAAGTGAAATTATATGAAACAAAAATAAAAAGGTTACATAGAAGTGTTATTCAAAGCAGTAATTGCATTACAATCGCTGTGTTGGCCATTCCAATTAATTAATTGTAAAGTTAAATTTAAATATCACTTAGGAGTTGAGACCACGAGTCTCATGTAAAGCGCAAAATTAACAACTACGCCCACAACTTGACTGCGAGCGGTGCTACAACCGACGTATTGTGCGCTAGCTTGACCACATTCTTGCTTTACCTACACTGCATGGCGCAATATTCCAGCAAAGTTCATTTTTCCTTGAATTGTAAATACGTTAAGACTTGTGTTCTGCTGTGCGACGTTATAGAAATTAATAAATTTTACCTTAATTGGACCGGTGATGTACTAAATGAACGATACACATTATTGTGTTATTTATCGGAGCCCGGGCCGCTCAGATTAACAGCAGACTTACTGCAGATCAGCACTGAAAAACAATGGGGAAAATATTAATAAGTATTTTACGCAGTCAAAATAAGGTAAGAAATGGAAATCATAATTCAATAACTCTGATTAAATTAATTAAGTGAAAATGCACCCTATTACACATACACAAATGAGATATTCTGATATTTGCAATGGACTGCGCAAATGTTCAACACTCTTAGTCCTGAAAACTATCTTCGTCACTTTACTGCCATTTCCAACATCTTCCTTAGAAGATGTCCATACTAAGAATAAAAATAAATAGCTTTCGCATGACGTATTCTCTACTCCTGAGCAAAGCAGGAATCAGAGATATTTGCCTTCCGTGAAAAATAATTCTAAGCAAATAATATAAATGGCCAAAACATGGTAATCGGAACTTCAGCAAAACAATATTTTAGTACATGGAATCTGAAAATGAAAAAAATATAGAAAATTCATAATATAGTAACACAGAGAATGCGATTTTCAAGTTGCTATAACAGAGCTATCTACCACCGCCAAAATCTCGTATATTCCTTAATGGATCTCTGCACAAACCCAGCAAGATGCGAAGCAGATTGCAGAGAATCAAATTTCGGTGCTAAGAAACCGAAGAATCGGCTGTTGCATGGATTTTCTGGAATAAAGACGACTATTATTAGGCCTACTGCACATATACTGCTACACAAAGTATTTGGTAATTATGTTAAATTGAAAACATGGAACTAGTAAGTTGTGCACATTTATTTGTTGCCAAATATTACTGATACTACTGCCACAACATAGAACAAACTCTGCTACTCATTTGTTCATAAATATTTACGTAAATAACGAATTTTAAAACCAATCTTGCTGAAAAGTGGCATGTTTCATACTGAATAATTAACTATAACAAAAATTAATCAATATTGTTAAAAAATTATATATGGTGCCAAGGAATCTTTGAAAAAATACTCAAACTCTAGGTGTAGCAAATCGGTGATATACTTTATATTTTTTCAGGTACAGAAAATAAAAAACTTTGTATCACATCATTATTATATGTTAACATTAGGTGTTTCATATCGTTATAACAAAAAAAGTAAAATCAATTTTAAAGTTATTTCTCCCTTATCATTTTCAGAAGTCTAAACCATTTAAATGAGATGTCCCTTACATGATAATATTAATTTAAGAAAATAACATTATTTACATTATATGAAATAGATACCTTTCTATTTTTAACTTGATAATAGATAACTATAGTCCGCAGTGCAAGAGTAATCTGATATAAATCCAACAAACACTTATTAATAAAACAATAGAAAGATACTAAACAAAATGGTGTACACATATCTGAGTTTTAGCCCCGTAACTCTGGCTCTCGCGAACTGCTGGAGACAGCATATAGAACTGTCATGGTCCACGATGTCGGAAGTAGATTAAAGGGTAAGGGGTTGAATGACAAAAGTTGAACTCCGAAAGAAGAGGAAATCACAAAGTATAATTCCCATAAATTAACGAACTAGCAAAATACTACGACGAAGAACACCGAACAATGCCAAACAATGGCGAATAACATCAAACAATATCGACCATATGAAACAAAGCGAGCCACAAAAAATGTACTACTTACTCTAGTTCCAGGAACACGGTAAAGAAAGTATGGTGCTAAACTTACCCAAACAGAGGGCTTAAAAGATGCTATGGTGCGTGCATACTAGCACTGAAGGTAGTCAGCTCCATCACCAGCACAAATAAATGAAGATAAACTATTGCTCTTCTACGATAATATACTACATCTTCATAAATCTAACTACATTACTAATGGAGATCTAAGCAAGTAGACTACATCCTTATTGGTAGTAGTGCTGATTCCAAGTTGTGCAGTCTTCACATTGAGTTACATGCCCAGAATGCCGCAAGACCAGACGGCGTCGGCCAGAGATGTGCTTGAGAGCTAGCGCTGCAGCGCCGAGCGGAGAGAAAATGAACAAGAAATTTTATGGTGCTCCACTAGGTGGTACTGGCATGCTCTAAACCCCTCTTTCAGTCGGAGGATAGGATGTTTTTCCACAACGTTCGCAGTGACAAACAGTACAAGCAGCATGAATTTACTGCGTGGGAGGGCGAATGATACAAAGCTGAGGTGCTATATAAATACTACATAGAGGTGTGATGGTAAAATGCGGCGACAGCATCCAGTCTTCATATAACAGCGTGGAGTTGTGACCAACACTGCCCGTGTGGCGAATAATCCTGCCAGGCTGGCTTCTCCGCCTAAGCTTAAGTGAGACGGAAAACTAACTTGAAAATTTTAAAACAAAGACCAATATTCCAGTTAACACCAGTTAACTCAGATAAAACCACAAAATTACCACTTGTTAATTAACTGCAGTTCCATGTAAACCCAAACTCGAACAACATTTGAAATCGCCCTTCAGAAAATCTAATTTACCCATAGACAAAAATAAACTAAATTTCCAACATGTGCCTACAAAACAGAAATAATGGCTTTCTAAAATACTAGAGCTGGCTAAAAATCAGAATATAGGTATTTTGCCCTAAACTTTACGAAAATACCCACATTAATAATTGTACCAAAATACTCCCCGAATCAGTCAAATCTGAAAATCCCCTGAGACGGAATTTTGTAAAAATTCTAGAACGCCAAGGATCCTCCCACCCCCACCATCCAAAAAAAAAAAAACACTACATTTTCTGTTTTGAAGAAACACAACAGGAGGAAAGTTACACAAAACAATATCACAAAATTAAATTAATTGATCAAACCTTTGGAAGCGTAGAGACAGAATGAGGTAATGCTGATGACGATCTAGACATTTTGTTATGGTGCTGACTTGTTATTATGAGCACTGTGAGGGAATGGGAATTAAAACCCTTTACATCCAGCGAAACTGGGACAGTTTCCCAGTCGAGCGGCCAACGATTTTGGTCAGCCCTGCTACTGAGTCAATCCAGAATTTGTAAGCCAGAGGCATCCCTAGGTCTTATATAGTCCTAGGCTGCTTGACTGAAATTGGCCTAAGACTTAAGACATAAACGATAACCTAAACTAACAACTGCTCCAAAGCAGCTAACACATGAGGCTCCAAATAAGCATTACTAGCACGTAGAACTACATAGTTCAGTTACCGAGAAGACGATCAGCATCCCATACTGGAACACAAGTAAGCTACGAGGGTCTGAGATCTCAGCTACTGCAAACAAAACTAAATCAAGATGTACCTCAACAACTGACAGATTAATGTTAACACTACAAATTTAAATCTCAATTAAAATCATTGAAGCTGAAAGTCACCAATCTTTACTTCACTAAATATACTACTGTTTAAATGAGTACAGTGAATTTTCACCTGCGACACTTACGTTCATGGAGTCGCCGTCCAAAGTTGAGGGCCGAAACACCTGACACTCCCTAAAGCTAGTCATAAGGTCACTGACCCACAGCAGATCAGGCTGTTGAAAACACTCTTTAACCCAATTTAGCGCTCATCCGTTCATCTGAGGCCACAGACTGAAGTAGAGTTTGACCAACACTCCAGAAATTGGACTTACGAAGTAAGACTTATAAACAAGGGTTTATAATATACGACGCAAAAACTAATTGTCGCCTGGAAGTCATAAAATCGGCCAAAGGAAGAATTAATGCAAAACCAAATCACAAATTATTACACCTATTTTTTTGGTGAGTAAGTGCACCAGAATCAAAAAAGTTACAATACTCAAAGCGTACCAGAGTTCACCTACATTTGGACTAAACCCAAACCACAACTAAAAGAAAGCAGATGAAAGATGAAAAAGTGACGACGTGATCTGAAGCAACCAAGTCCCATGTCGAAGTTACTTCGAAATCCTCATGAAGACTCTACACAAATTTAACCAAAAATTTTACTAAACCAGTGGTCACTCACAAAAAAAGGCGATGCGAAAACAAGACGTGTCCCATACTACATTTTTAAAAATGCAATAAAATTTCACGAAAACTGAGATGTCACCTCTGTTAAATATTGTGACCAAGAAAATCTTGTGTATTAGGATACAAAATACACCTTACTACATTATTTAAACAACCAAGAAATAGCCAAAAGAACAGCTGTACAAAAGTAAACAAACTGCCGAAATACTAAACATTGGACTTATATAAAACTGTACGATCTTATAATATAAAACTGTACGATCTTATATCCAGTGAAAATCGATACCACAAGGAATATCACTAAAACAGGAAAACGCCTGCGCTCCAAAAATCTAAAACCATAAGAGTACAACAAAAAATCACGAGCAGAAAATATTTACACTAATTTCACGAAACAAATGCATTTACACACATGACTATAAACAAATAACACCTGCAAAAAAAAACCGAAAATCCGCACGGCCAAATCACAAGTCCAAATGAATCGATTTCTGCAAAATTATATTTAAAACGTTTGGAATAGCCAGCAAAATCATTGAAACATTCGGCAAAACTATTTTTAATAAATGCCCAAATACACTGAAAATACTCTCGAAGAACTTAAAACACATCAGGGTCAAACAGGTGTCACTAACGAAAAATGTAACAAACACAGTGCATCTAGTAAAAAACAAAGACGCACAGTTGGCAGGACTGCGCAAACCAAACAGCATCGCCGTGATGGGAAACCTGGCATCTGAAGATGCACCTCACGAATGTAAACGAAACACTGTGATAATAAACGGCCAACTAAATTATGTATAAACAACATAAAGAGCAAAGAAACTTTTACTTGCAGGACAGAGACAATTTAAACAGGAAATAAACTATTGCACGAATCATCACGAGTGTTGTAAATATCAAATTACCGCGACGTTAACAACCATTGGATACTATCTAAGTTTCGTAACCAAAAAATTACAGAATATTTATAATGATCTCAAATGAACTGCAACATGGACACAACACTTCCAAAGGACAGCGGAGTTAAAGAAACACTTACTTTGAGTCAATACTAGTGCTAGAGAAACCTCAGAATTATCGTTCGAAATTTCCTCGAAATACGCCCAAGAAATCCATCTATAAATTGCATGATAAATTGCATGAGTAATTATTTTTATAGGCCCATATCTACATGCAAAAATTTAGTACATCAGAAAAATGTTATTTTGAAATTGGCACCAACCACAAAAAAAAAAGCTAAATACTAAGCCAGGAAAATTGGCTGCACACGCCAGGTAATAAAACACACAGAATATTCCGGTGCCAACAAACACAAGTCGTTAAGCGATGAACTTAACTTTAAAACTGCAACAGCACACACACATATATGTACACACAGAAAAATAAAACTAGTTTACCTTGTTTGCTGCTGGTGAAAAGCACGGGACTTTGTATCACAAAATTATTATATGTTAACGTTAGGTGTTTCATTTTGTTATTTAAAAAATTAATTTTAAAATTATTTTCCTTTAATAATTATCAGAAGACTAAAGAATGGAAATGAAGAGCTCCTTACATGTTAATTTAAGAAAAGAACATTATTTACATTTTATGAACTATATGACTTCTTGATTTTAACTTGGAAATATATAACTATAGTCCGCAGTGCGACGGTAATCTGATAAATTAAACAAATATTTTTATAAGACAATAGAAAAGTACTGATCAGAGTGGTATATTCTTATCTGAGTTTTAGTCCCATAACTGTGGCTTTCGCGGACTGCCGGAGAGACAGCATACAACACTGCCATGGTCCACGATGGCAGAAGTAGGTTAAAGGGTGAGGGGTTGAATTGCGATAGTTAAACTCCGAATGATTTGGAAATCGCAGAGTATAATTTCCACATATTAACGAAATAACAAAATACTAAGGCGAACAACACCGAACAATGCCAAACAATGGCAAATAACATAGAACAACGTCGACCCTCTTAACAAAATGTGCCACTAAAAATTCACTACTTGTTCTACTCCCGGGAACACAGTAAATAAACTATGGTGCAAAACTTACCCAACCAGAGGGCTTACAAGATGCTACGGTGCGTGCATCCTAGCACTGACGGCAGTCAGCTCCGTCACCAGCACAAATAAATAAAGAAAAACTATGGCTCTTCTACAATAACATGCTACGTCTTCATAACTCTAATTACATTAATGCTGGCGATTTTAGCAAGTGAACTACATCCTTCTTGGAAGTAGTGTTCAGAATGCCACTGCTTCCAAGTTGCGCAGTCATCACGTCATGTGCCGTACCCAGAATGCCGAAAGGCCAGACGGCGTCAGCCAGAGATGCGCTTGAGAGATAGCGCTCCAGCACCGGGCCGAGAGAAAATGAACTAGAAATATTTAGTTTATGACACACCGCTAGGTGGCACTGGCTTTCTCAAAACCAGCTTTCAGGTCGAGGATAAGACGCTTTTCCATAATGTCGGGAGCGACAAACCGTACACTCAGCATGAATTTACAGCATGGGTGGGCGAAGGCTGCAGAGTTCAGGTGCTATAAATATAACACAGGTGCATGATGGTAAACGCGGTGATAGCATCTGGTCGTCAGATAACAGGGTGGGGACACGACCAACTCTGTCCGTGTGGCAAACAATTCTGCCGTGCCGGCTACTCCGCCTAAACCTAACTAAGACAGATATCTAACATGAATAGTGTCAAAACAAAAGTAATATTCCAGTTATCACCAATTAACTGAGTTAAAATTGAGCCGCCCTCTACCCAGCGCGGGTACTCAAATGCTACCTCACTTTGCCAAAAGTACCCTAAACCTCCAACAAACACAACTCGTGAGTGTATGACGAACTCATTTATGGAAAAAACAACTAATCTTAGGAGCAGGTAGAAAACTCGTTAAGTTTAATGACTATAGAGTATCGGTGTAAACTTTGCGCTGTCTCATTATTCACACAATGGCCCATATTTTCAGTATTAATCTTTGCAGCTGTCAAATATGCAGGCAGGGAGTTGAAACAGTAACTGATAGCGCACACCAAATTTTCTGTTTAAATTCAAAGTTATCTTATTTAGGAATATTTTACATTCTGATATTTGCATTTGCTACAACACTCCGTATAATGTGTGACAAGCATTTATGCTTCCAACCTCTATACTAAAGGGGTTAACATTTTATACTAAAAAGTTATACTTTTACAGACGACACAACTATTAAAATATTCATGGCCTTTAAATGCTGTTATTATTATGCGTCGCAGTACAAGACGCTCGCTGTCAAGTTGTGCTCCGCGTCGCAAACTTTTACAACACTTGAAAACATAAAACTTGTAGTATATATACGGCCCGGGCAGTACTGGCCACACCAAGATTAGCTTATCTCATACCTGGTAATTTAGAAGGAACGTAGCAGCACGGGGCAACACACAGCCCCAGGAAAACCTTCGTTGTTCCGCCGTGCTGCAGGCTCCAGTGTCTACCAGGATGACGTGGTCGCGCTGCTAGTCAGCTGATCGTACATCCCGCGCATTGAAGGCACCACGACGCTCGCACCATTTGTGCACACACCAGCCACGTACGAGTAGACGTATTGCATGCTGCAGTTACGTTGCTGCATAGAATTTTCTATCACTCGCGGCACTTGCACCCAGGAACAAGTGTATAAAGAAAAGCATTACAACATGACCGGTACACTTCTGCGGTGGCAAGGGCATAGCTTTAAACTGCGTAACATAGTGACAAACGTGCAGTTTTTACACCAAGCTAGCAACTTCATACGCGGACATTACATGGCAACCATTCCGGCCCGACACCGCCTTCATTTGTATAGTCGAGTAGCGCGTAGAGCTTGGCGCACTACATATCACCGTGCAGCCGACTAGAGCCTAGCAAGTACCGCGCCACGCCACGCCACGCTTAGCGCACCTGGCGACGATCGCCATAACAACTTCATAAACTGTAACTATCAAGTAATATTTGAAATTTAATGAGCTAAAATTAATGTATAATAAGAAAGAAGGATTAATAAATTCTAAAAATATTAAATATTCCAATACAGTGTATAATACCAAAATAGCAAATTAATAATCGGCCGGCAAATTAAAAAATACATAGAATAAATGTACTCTTCAGTCACACCACAGAAAGCAAATGTTTCCAACCTCATGTAAAAAAAATCCAGGCGCCAAGTTACGTGCGAGGCATCGTTACAAAATCCACACAATTCACAATTACTACGCTTTAACTGCTGTACTTCCTAGTAATCCTAAGCTAAAACAAGTCTAATTTACTCACAGATAAAATAAACTAAATTTATAACATGTGCCAACAAACAGAAATATAGGCTTTCTGAAATAACAGAACTGGCTCAAAATCAGAATACAGGGCTATTGCCCTGAACCTTACGAAAATATTACCATTAATAATTGTACCAAAAATATGAAAATCGCTCAAATTTGAAAATACAGTCTCACGGAATTTTGTAAATATTGTACAACGGGATAATACCATTCATCAATTACTGCTGGATCAAAAATTTCCAGCCATGTATAGCGCTGTTATAGCCTTAATCAGTACGGGAACGTTTTTTAGCCTACTTTCCATAGGAAAGAGAAACTTGTGAGATCACTTTCATGTCTGTGTGTGTATCCTCGCTTTTAATACTTAATATTTTGTACTCTTCAACAGAATTTCACCAAAATCGTTACAAATAAAGTATTTACTAAGGACACCTGAATTTTATCATATACCATATCTCAGGAACCAATCCACCGATTTACAACAAATTTTATATGCTTGCAGAACATAGTGCAAGCACAATCTTTTGACGTGAATGTTGTTAGGCTGCCATTTTGGAAGATAGCGCCAAATGGAAAATTAATGTTTTAGATTTTATGTCGCAAACTATTAAAGCAATTTTCACCCAAATTTGCATGTAATAACTCTATGACAGGTCAGGTAAATGTAAGTTTTTGACCTTTATAACATTGATATTTTAAAAATAGTGGCCACATAAATATTTAAGATATCTTTGATATATGTTTTATATAATTTAACCCATTTCGACCAAATTTTGTCTGCTGGAATTATATATTACCAGCATCACATATGCCAACATATAGCCACTTCATTCAGCAATTTCGTTAGATAGCGCAACATGAATAAATCCAGTTTTAATTTCATATCTCGGTAAAAAAAATAAACCGAATCCTACCAAATTTGGCAAACAAACAGTACTGCTGCAGAAGTTAAATTATATGTTTTAGGTATGTCAGACACTTATTTTCCAAATGGTGATCCAATCGCCATCTTTGCTTATACTGCTAAATAGCTGAAACCAAGTAATCAATTCCAAGTTGACTTTGTATGCTTGCAGTAAATATTACAACTAACTAATGCATCCACACGGAGCATATTTTGACTGCCGTTCTAGAGTACTGTATTATTGAATAAATGAAACTCTAACTTAATATATTCTATAACTTGTAATATTTTTTATTTTTAAATATTAATTAACAACAGCGAGATTAGCGACGAGTTGGCAACGGGCGGTAAGAAATAGTTTAGTTAAAATAATATTTTGACCCGGTTTTTTAGTATACAATTTGTAAACTAAACGGTGCCTATTTAAATATTTAAATATTTAGGTAGCCCCGGTGGCAACATATCTCTTTTTTACAGTTTAAAATAACATCGTAAAATATCGTGAGTAGGCCGTAATGGTACGGTGTTGTTTTATCGAAGTTGCTCACTTTAAAGCAACTGTCTGCTGAGTGAGGCTTGGCTCTCTCTCTCTCTCTCTCTCTCTCTCTCTCTCTCTCTCTCTCTCTCTCTCTCTGTCTGTGTCTCTTTCACACTTAGGAAGTTTCACTTCGCTAGTACACGAAAATAATTGTACATGTTTTCAGTTGTAGCATATTTCATACTTATTACAGCAAAATAATGATTTGAATTTGCAATTTATAACTGAAAAGAGATTTTAATATTTGAATACTTATTTTAATATATTTTGATACGCTGGCTGGGCAGAAACAAAGTGATGTTGGCAGACATGGCGAGCCGTGACATGGCGTGTTGCTGTTTTAACAAACGGAGCGTATATTATACTTACTCCAAAGAATACTCCAAATTACCACATAATGTTTGTAGACGTTGAGTTTAATAAACCTACCTTGGCAAGTTACGATGTTGTGATAAATCTATGTTTCCACGGCAGTAATAAATATACTGTGACGTGTGTTCAATTTATCATTTGCGTCTGTGAAATGATGTGCCTTTTTGAATCGTGGTCGATACTCTGGCCCTGTGTGTGCGTGATTTCAAATATTTGATATTAACTATTTATACGTTGTAAATGTGAACTTTTTTATGGCGAAGTTATATATTTACATCCACGTCTGTTTATTTATCACAACTTTGTACCTTTGCCCTGGTAGGTGTTTGAAACACAGTCGTGTAAAGTGATTTACCACCAATCAACAAAATAACCAAGCCCAGCCCCAACAAATTTCAATAAACCTAATACACAGTAAGTAGCAATACATATAAATATGAACGGTAGGCTTATTTGTGTGCATGTTCACCGCTATATTTTAAGTTTCTATAACCAAAAATGAGCGACACGAGTTGCGTGCTTGATTTTAAAGTCGCTTTTTCGTTGGACTGGCTATTCCTTAGTTATTCGAACTGAGGCCGTCCTTTGAAAGAAATAACCCAAGACACACCAATAACAAAAAGTTAAATATTACAGTTTTTTTACCCCGCAGTTGTAACAGTGTTTAACACAGTCGTGGCTAAATATTAAGGTGCATTACGTGTAATGTGCTATGTCGTGGAAAACAAATATATTACTGTAACGTAACCGTAAGAACAATAGTTAATTCAGGCATTTTAAAACGTCATAAAACTGACTTAAATAATGTTATAGGCCTAAACTGTAAATATTCGTACGAAATGATTTTTGAATTAGACCTAAGACCATTCTTTGAAAAGCTGTAAACAGTAAACACATTTGACGGGTATAAAAGTAGAAGTCACATATGTTTATTTTTAGGTGTAGCGAAATTATACGAACACGTATACACACAATGGCATGTAAACATTGAGTTTGACTGATGCTACATGGTAGTCACATGGCAATGTTTGTTTACATTTGGCGGAAGGAAACGAAACTGGCCTGCAAGTAGATATTTAGCAGGGCTCCGAGAAAATTTCTTCCAATGGGGAATGGACTATATACATAGCTTCATTTCACTGCCATTTTCTGAGTTAGCCTTGCAAATAAAATAAATTTTATGTCAGATATTGAAAATAAACGATCCAACATTACAATATTTGGCGAAGAAGTTGTACTGTGTTAAGCCACATAAATGCATGTTTTTTTTTTTAAGTGTGGCAAACTTCTTCTTCAGAATTGCAGAAATAAAATTATATTAGCTGTATGTGCTGTATCTAAGAAACTATGTAATCGATTTTAACTTTACTTTATATACTGGCAGTATACAATCATCGAAGGTGCTAATACATAAATTTTTTGTCTTCCATTAATGGAAATTGTCGCATGAAAAATATGGAGGTTTTTTTTCCATATCTCAGGGACCAATCAACCAACTTCCACCAAATTCTTCAAATCGAGAAGCGCTATGTTATACCATGTGAACTTACATGTTTTAATTGTCTTAGTCAGTTATTTTCAAAATAACGATCGTGTTAATATTTTAGGTTAGTAAACTATGTCATTCGTAACGTTAGACTTATGAAATTCGAAGTAGATGCTCGAATCCGACCTTCGTAATGCTGTTGATTGCACACTAGCTTATGATAAACGGTGTTTGGTGTTCGTGTCCCGCGTAAGGAACGTGTGTATTTGATGCATATGTTTCTGGTTTCATCTCTAATCATATTGCTATCAACGAGACAATTCCTACCTACCAATTCAACTAATAAGAACTTATTTCAATACTGATAGTACCAATCTTGTGGAAGATAGGCTCATTAGTTATATCAGCAACTCTTGTTTACATTGCCATGGCAAACAGATGGCTGAAAATTTTCATACCGAATTTCAAACTACTTTGGGCATTGGTACTTGTGATAAGTGACTTCATGGCAGCAGAACGTTAATATAAACCCAGCACTATCTACTCTCATTAGTGATACCTACCACTGACGATTGGTTGGTACAACACGGTTGAGTGTTCGTGGAATCCGATTAGATAGTCCTCAACATACTAGAGCGATGTTTGGGATCAGTGATTTCATGACTTTTTCAGTTGATACAGATATTTTAGCAGTGTATCAAGGCACTTTAAACTGCTCAGAAGTCTCTCCGACCAACTACCCGTTTTTATGAGCTCATACTATTGTGTATTTTTCTAACGTATGGCCTCTCAATTGACTCTTATGACAACAAACACGTGATTAATCCAGCGTCCTACTGTATATAAGTTCACGACAGAACTTTGCTCTACTTACATCGTAGATCAGTATTGACTGTGGAAGTCACTGTGGTTCCCTATCGCCGACGTGACTGCCTCGTTCACTACCACCGACGAGAGGGATCTTTTCAGACGGATTCTCTGGTGATGATTGTAGCCGATACTGCCGTAGTGCGGTTTCTTGACTCGTAATATTTGCGCTGTTGCTCTCTCTCTCTCTCTTTCTCTTTCTCTCGCCTTATTCTACCTAATCGAAAATACAACGTCAGTCTATTGAGTAGGAATCTCTCCTGTCTTCCACTCTTTAATTAAATTAGTTATCTGTTCTGATAAAGTTTTATATTTATTTATCCCTTACTGTAGGGTTCATCATTGTTTATTGCATCTACAATATTGAACAGGGTTAAATTACCTGTGGTACATACAGTAAAACAGAGAAATTAAAAATTTTGCTGCACTGTTTGCACTGGACAATCAAGGGGGACAGGAGATATTTCTGGATAATTTTATTCCCTATATCTACAACAATTGTGTTTTATCTTTCTCCAAAAGTGCAATTTAGTACAAATGGCTTAGTCACTAGCCACAATTTTAGTTCAGTCCAACGTGCTAAAAATTTTACATTGGGAGGGAAAACTACAATAGGATATCATTGATATAAACACAATTTTACGGATAATAAAGTAACCACCATATGGTTAGGTTAAAATGTATGAAAATTATTCACCAGCAGTTAAGGTTACTTTGGGTAGATTAATTAGATAAGGACACACTGTTGAACTACATTTGGTGAAAGTTGGATGCACCGCAATGATATCGATAAGTGCTAGTGTACTTACCACTGCGAAAGTGGCCCACAGACACATTTGTGACAAAATTTCTTTGTTGTTACTTACCAACTAGTGCAATTATTTTTGTTAGTGTGAAATTCTCCTCTGTATACATTAAAAAAATATTCGGTTTCAATATCTCAGAAACACACTGAAGAAACTTGACACCCATCGAAGAAAAAGTATTGTCGCTAGCAGCATTTTATTCATCTGAACCTGCAATTCTTGAAAACAGATTTCTCTTGAGCTAAAATTTCTTACGCCTTATAAAATATGAATATTATATATTAAATGGAAAATTGCGTTGGAAACTTGCCTTTTCAGCAGAGTTCATGTCGCAGGAAATATAATTACACATACGAAAATACAGGCACAGAAAACCAACCAAGAACATTTGCCAATAGGTTGGCCTACCTGAAGAGTACAGAGAGAACTCTGTAGAAGGAATTCGGTTAGTAAGCAGCAATTTACCATAGCCAAAAACTAATGTGGGAGACAACAAAAACAGACAAATACACTTGTCTTCTTGAACCTAAATGATTCCTTTTGCAGAATTCTGTGTGGTCATTTACCTGTTGACAACTATTCGTGTTGGGTTTTGTGTGTTTGTATGTGTAGTTCTAGTTTTCTGCAACATAAACTCTGCTATAACAGTGTTTATCCAAAACAATTTAATATTTGTTTTATATGTCACTACTGTAGACCTTGCGAATAGTCGAATCTGTGGGCGATGATTATGTCACTATTGTAAACATTATCATCAGATGGTCAAAATACTTACCAATGTTATAAAATTGACTTTTTAGGTCTACTCCACAAGTTTTCAAATGCCACTTCCAGGAATACATGATTTCTCTATAATTTTCTGTAACTGAACTTCTTTTGTGTATTTTGGTCTGTAAATCCAATTTCTTAATGCCGTATGTATACATGCATGTAGGTACATTGATACATATTTATTACATTTGACAACTTCCAGTACTGGTGCATAAGAAAGAAACAAGTAAGTATAATTATAGAAAAATAAAATGCAGATGTGCAAAACACTGTCCCTCCCATTCAGAAACCAGATCTATGATAAGCTGGTGGATAATTATAATGATTGTTGCAGTCATTTTTTTTAAACCGACTTTGTGATTGATTTTACCCATTGAAGAAATGGGGTTTATTTCCACCCTTACAAAAGGGAGGAGGGTGCAGTGGGCGTAGTGGTAGGGTGCTTGTTTTCCGCCCAAGTAATTCATGTTGGTTTCCCTGTCAGGTTAATCACAGATTTTCACACATAGGAATTGTGCTGGTTGATGATATGGCTGGCATGTTTTATGGAGGTTTTCCTCTTTCCCCACCCTTGCATTTCAATGCTGCTCCATATCTGCCATATCTCATCCTCATTGGCTCTCAACACCATGGTTGTTAAAAACCACATAGACCTATCTCAATTCCTCCCTTCATAAGGTGGCAGAGGCAGTGGTTTTGTAGCAGCTAAGAGTATTCGCTGTTTCACGAAGCACTCGTCAGTCACCCATGATTCATCATAAATATTAAAATAAGCTTATGCCTACGTAGTTGCCCAAACAAAATTAAATAATCCTTTAGGGTGAAATATCGTTTAAAGAAAATTACGCGACGTTTTTCAATTTTGCAGATGGCGTAGTTACATGAAAAGAATGGCCTTATCTAAGTTTTATTTATGTTGAATACCTTTGTAAAACGATGAAATGTATAAAAACTTGTCATTTACTGTAATGATTACAGCCTAACGTTAAATACATGGTCATCTAAACACACAAGTGAACTAAATTTTTTTTTAACTTAACATCTTATTTACAGTAGGTTCATTAGAGAATGGTAAACCAAGAACAAAGTGAAGGGATACAATGAACGAATTGGTCAAATTGTGCTTATTGAGTCAACCCAGTTATTGAATGGAGTGAGTTGGAGAAACCGTGGAAATTAACAAATCAGGAAGGCTACATACAATAACTATTAAAAATATGAGAACTAATATCATTATAGGCGCGTTGATAAACACCTGTTTTCTTGTTTTTCACTTCAACTCTGCTGACTTGCGGAGAACAAAAATTGTAAGACTGGAGTTTTTATAAGGTGTAGCCTTGTATTGGTTTACGAGATGATTTGTTATTAATGCCCGCAAACCGCTATTTTATAACGAGGAAAGCTAGAGGCTATGTTTGAAACATACTTTGATCAGTTGTTCACGTTCTTTTTTACCTTCACTTTACAAACTTTCACAGACTTAGACACTAATAAATTAATTTTGTATATTCCTAAAATAAAATAGCTAATCTGCATTTAGAAAAATACGTATATACAGTTTTATAAATGTGCCCGTACATCTAACGAGTCCGCAACTTACAGGTTAGAACTTAAATTCACGGCAAGTCAGTAATCGTAACCGCACTTGCAAAAATTAAACATACTGCAATTGTTAATTTACAAACATACGCAGATAACGTATCACTATACACACCATAACTGTGCGATATATTGCACATATGCTTCCGCAGTATATACGAATAAACTAAACCTTTACTTTCTGGAATATGCACTGAGTAGTAGGGGCGTAATCGTCCTAGGCCACTTATGATTAATCGTATAATCATTTTGATATCAAAGAGTTAATTAAATAGTTTTTATGTGTTAATCCAATTTAAATCCGATCTTAACACGATAAAACATTTCTTAATACGATATTAATCTGATCAAATACGGAAAGGGTTAAATTGATTGAAATGATTAAATTTATTTAAAGGGCTTAATTTACTTAAAGGATTAATATTTTTGTCGTATTAATTTCTTTCTTTATTTTTGGGTGGGGAAGGTGGTAGAAGGTGCTCTGGCAAGTCCTCGCCCTTTGAACTCTGGCAGTCGACTGACCAGAGTGGTGGGTTGCAATGTCTATATAGGGTAGAGTTGAGTGCAAGAGTGCACTAAGGCTAAATTTTTCACATCTTTATCCTTTTGGGGCGTTTGCAGGGGTGTTGGTAGTTGATAGACATTATTTACGAATATATTTAACACACAAGAGAAATTCAGGGTGTTTAAACGATTTCTAAGAGTGGCCTAAGTGCAAATTGTATGTTTTTTAGTGGGATATTGCTCGTAGATGGTAGATAGGGGACTTTGAAAAATGTGATTTACATGTTAAATGATCTGTTTTCAGAATGCAAGTAAACAGTAGAGAATTTCAGAGTACTGACTGTATGAATAAATTACATGCATCGAAACGGAATTTTCTAACGACTATATGAATAAGTGGAATTATGTGAGTCTTAAACCTAACGTGAGACTCGAGCTTAGAAATATAATTTACACGAGAGAGAATTTTAACTACGTGAATAATATCTGTTATCGACAAGTGCAAACTAACTAAACGAAATGCGGCTAGTCAGTATGGATAAATAAAGATTTCCAAACACGCATTTAGATTTTAAACAGACACAAAATCATAATAGAAATACAAATACACTACTTAATGCCTCTTGCACATAACTTGAGTATTTTTTAAAACACGTCCGTTTGATGTGGAGTCCAGCGTAGCAATTGCATCGTCTTATAAGCTGTGTGTGCGTGTGTGTGGAGAGACTGATTATATACATGTAGCGCAGCCTATAGACAAATTAGTTGAAATTTAAGAGACAAACTCTGCATTCGTCCTTCAACAGACAACAAAACAATAATATTTTATCTAAAGTTTCACTCTTTTCGGAATAATTCACTTTGAACACAAATTATTTCCGATTAAGCATAGGGACACTTGGATGACGTGAAGAAGAACTTATGCCTGCAAAGCGTTACTGTGCAACACTTTATAGAGTCATACTACAAATTTCTGTTAATCTTTGTAATTCACATCAGTTGGTAACAAAAGATGCGAATTGTTAATCCAAGTAGTATATTTATCTACCTAACACAGATTTAATTATTTATCACAAATGCAGTATATCGATCCAAAGAAATAAGTTCATACACATTATATTTTCCCTATAAAATAATACCTAATCGCAGCTATCACTAGAGATGAAGGTAGGTGCGATGCTTCCTGGTGTGGTAACCCCCTATCATAAGCTCATCAGCCCAATGGTGTAGAGGTGCGGGGTTAATGAAGAAGCTGACAGTAGAATGTCTGTCTCCTCCAAGCGTACATGAGCGACTGAAGATGGCACCGAGCAGGTTAGTTGAGGTCACTTTGTTTCCTTCAACCCCTCCCTAGCCCACACCAGTGCACACTGCCCCCAAGCTGGCCGCGATTGTCAAATGTTTTCTGTACTAAGGCAAAATGGCGAAAACTGATTAGTTGCGTTCCGATCGGAGGATACCTGCCTGCCACCCCCTAACACCCCAACTACTCTCTCCTATCCTACACCCCTCACCACATCTCCACAATGTCAGCCACCCTCTACCACCCCTCCTCTGCAAGGTCCTGGGGGTCAGTCACCCATCTGTCCTTGATTCTGAATTGTCGCAACTTATTCAATTTCGTATCTTCTGCCTAATTGTGCTCATATTGTGTCCCACTTGCTCGTAGCCATCCCCTCCCACACAACCCTGCCCCTCTCAGAACCGATCAGAATCGAGAGGTACGTGAATACGTCCAAACACCCATGCACCATCCAACCTTGTCTTCAGACCTGCTCCGATTTCACAATGAAAACCACCCCCTCACACCCAACATGTGTCCAGAGGGGCGTGGCCGCTACCACCACCACTCTCGAAGGCGACTTTTTCTGAAGGCCTCCGCTGTTGATCGAGCATGGAGCTAGTAAAAACCAATTGAGGCACCCCAGCAATAGCTCTGAGAATGCTTTTTCGTATTTTTTGTGAGTTGGCATCACTGCAGTACCAGTTTCAAGACAACACACCCTCCTCGATACAGTATTAAGAACAAGTTTTTTCCAATGTCAGATCCCCTGCTTCGAGCTGCAGTACTCTGAATGCATGCACCGAGAGATTTTTCCCGACTCGCTGCCACTTTTACCTTACACAACAGATTGCGTATATGAACAGTGAAGAAAAATATTACAAGTCCCTGAAATAAACTTCCCAATATAAGCCATACATTAAACATTCAAACAAAAACAATGGTTTAGTTGAATCAAGCAATCTACGATTTGTTAAATGACACAAGACTTACTTTATTTTTCGTTAAAACAGAACTGTTTTCACAAGTATTAAAATAAGATGTTATTTTATTCATGCTTTAAGAAATGTTTTCTACAAGTACTCACTCGTTATGAAATATTTCTACTATCAATTCACTAAATAGGAGAGAAAAGGAATATATTGGGAGAGAATTAGACAGCTCTTAACATCGATGTTTTGAGAGCCGATGTGGGTGAAGTGAGGGGAGAAGCGCAAAAGTCGCGTGCGAGCACGTGAAACGAGGAGAAACTAGAGAGATATCTCCTATAAAACCCTTGTATAAATGGCAATGTCTAACATGACATACACAGATTGCGAAATAATTGGAGGCGAGTGTGCTAACCAATCTGCTCCCTCTCTTTTTATGTCTAACCAAAATGTTCCAACACCAAAAATTTATTCCATGTAACATAAAATGTATATATTTGAATTTATTTAATATTTTAAGAGTTCCCGACGTAAGTTCAACAAAACACTATGAACACATGAGGAAATCATGATTTTCGGAGTTGTAAAATATGCGATTTCAACTTTCTTCGTACTTTTGTATTAAAAGCTCCAAATTCTTGTAAATTTATGGGGAAATATATTGATATTATTACATAATGTGAGTGGAATTTTATTTAAAAACTAGTTAAAATATATTATGTTTATCTTCTCCAGAAATCATGTCTTTAACAGGAACACTTGTAATTTGTGTGTTTGTTTGCAAAATTAATTTTTTTTAATGTTGCTGGACCATGTTCGGTGTAGACATAGATTGGTGACAAGGAGGGACAGAGGTTTTTGCTACCTACCTCTGTGAAAATATGTAGGTCTTCGCTTTCAGTAGATTCCCCTGGGATGTCACAAAAGTTGACCAGCAGACCATCGTGTCCTGCTCAAACTTTAAAGTTGAATAGCCGGAGTGGACCAAGGTCATTTCAATATTAGCCAAACAAAATAAACCAGATGAGCACAAACCATGTGCAATTAACCTGCTTCCTCATTCCTTGGCAAAAAACTTCTATCAGATATGTTTGGTTTTCACCGTAATTTGTTTTTCTAATTTCCCTTCAACACTTCAGTCTTTCCAAGTATTGTAAGTTAAGAAAAGTAAATTTTCTTCTTCGTGAAATCAAGCAAAAAATTAATACATTTAAATGCAAGTCATAAGCTTGCCAATACTGATAGGCACACACTCATAGCATTGTTTTCTCATTTCACATAAGATATTATTGAGAAGAGCTAGTGACATAAGGTATTTTAAAAAATTATAAATCATACAATTTGTTTTTTATCTTCAAAGAAAATGTTTATTTTAAAAAAAATCATAATCACTTTCTAGACAGAATAAATTATACATCTTGGTATTAAAAATACTACATCACAACTTAAAATTAAATACAATAATTTTTTACCATTGCCTTCTGAAATACATCACAACTTAAAATCATTACTTCTTGGTAAATCACAGTCATAAATGAAAGACAAACATTGTATAGCTCTAACTTCTTACAAATGTTAGACACCAAAACTGTTAATGTATATTACATCATAAATTATTTAAAAAAATGCAATAACTTTTATTGTTAATTATGTTATCACTTAAATGTACAAACCAAAAAGGCTTCTTTTAGTAAAAAAAACTCCATCTTACATCATCAAAACTATAAAAAATATTAATCGTGCTATATCGTGATGCAGTTTCAAAAATATATATTTACTCTATCAGTTACATGTACAAGTTAAACAAGCTTTTTTTTAATAAAAAAAACTCCCCCAGTCAACATTACGATATAAAAGGTGTTTAGAGTGAAAAATATTTTCATCATTATATGATTGAAATAATAAAGAAGTTTTTTAATGAACTTTCCAATTATAAATTATTTTTCTTTAAAAATCATTACACCCGAATTGATTTTCTTTGAAAATTGTTAAAACTGAATGAATTTTCATTAAAATCGTTACTGCTGAATGGAATTGTATCAAACTGAATGATTAGTCTTTAAATTGTCAAACATTTTAATGAATTTCCTTAAACTTTAAAAATATTGTTACAACTGCCTGATTTATCTATAAAAAATTACTATACATGAATGAAATTTATTTAAATTCATTACAAATCAATGAATTTTCTTTATAAATTGTTATAAAATATAATTTCAATCATTAAACTGCAAAACCTTTTCACCCTATTACAAGTAAAAAAATTGTTACAGTATTTTAATAATGAAAAAATTTGTGAAATTATATCGCGAACAGAATCATTCATAACTGAAAATGTGAATTTTCAATACAATTTATGTATAGGGTTAAGACCTAAGCTTAATTTTCATTTCTTAACTGGAATAACAACTACTAGTGAAGGAGGTAAGGAGATTGGGCTATCAATTATTCCTTGCGGCGACAGATTGAATATAGGCGGAGGCGGAGAAATTAATTAAACTCATGCTGTTTCAGGTGACAATATTTCAATAGATGTCTGACATGGAGCAGGCGATACAACAAAATTGAAATTAAAAATTTTGTCTAATTCCTGCAACAAATAATCGTTGGTAAATACAGCTTTCGGAGAGACGTTTAGAGAGGTAACATTAAATATTACGGTTTACAACAGGAACAAGTCTTTAGTGATGGCAGTCATTGCTCACCTGTTTTCTTCTTCTTAAGTCTAAAGCTCCAAACTCTGTAAGTGGGAGAATCATTGTGGACAGTGCTAAAACTTGGAAGATGTGGACGCTATGGCTGACGATGTTGTGGACACTCTCTTAGAAATGGGCACCATGGCGGATGGTGCTACAAACTTGGAATATGTGGACGCAGTTGCTGATGATGCTGTGGCCACTCTCTTAGACATATGCACCATGGTGGACGATACTGTAATTTTGAAGATGTGGATGAGTAACTGATGGTGCTGTGGCCACTTTCTTAGACATGGGCACCGTGGCGGAAAGTATTGAAAACTTGGAAGATGTTGACTCAGTGGCTGATGCTGCTGTGGCCACTCTCATAGACATGGGCTCCATGGTGGACGATACTGTAAACTTTGAAGAAATCAACGAGTAGCTGATGGTGCTGTGGCTACTCTCTTAGACATTGACACCATGGCGGACTGTGCTGTAAACTTGGAAGATGTGGACACAGTAGCTGATATTGATGTCACTCTCTTCCACATTGGCACCGTGATGGATGGTGGTGTAAACTTGGAAGAAATGGATGCAGTAGCTGATGGTGCTGTGGCCACTCTCTTAGACATTGACACCATGGCGGACTGCACTGTTAACTTGGAAGATGTGGACACATTAGCTGATGGTAATGTGGTCACTCTCTTCCACACTGGCACCGTGATGGACGGTGCTCTAAACTTGGAAGATGTAGACGAGTAGCTGATGGTGCTGTGGCCACTCTCTTAGACATGGGCTCCGTGGTGGACGATTCTGTAAACTTGGAAGATGTGGACGAGTAGCTGATGGTGCTGTGGCCACTCTCTTAGACATTGACACCATGGCGGACTGCACTGTTAACTTGGAAGATGTGGACACATTAGCTGATGGTGATGTGGTCACTATCTTCCACATTGGCACCGTGATGGACGGTGCTGTAAACTTGAACGATGTAGACGCAGTAGCTGATGGTGTTGTGGCCACTCTATTAGTCATTGGCACAGTTGTGGATGGTGCTGCAAACTTAAAAGATGTGGACGCAGTAGATGATGGTGCTGTGGACACTCTCGTACACTGTGATAATTATGTTATCACTGGTTGCAATGTGAAGGAAAATTCCTATTCCTCTAAAGGAGTTAAGAAACAGCTTACTAAATCATCCGAAATGTTGATTCGTCTATTTAATTAATCCCAATCAAAATCATCAACTCTATAATCAAATATTTTGTAGATAAGCCAAGAAAATTGTATTCATACGACCACGACATCGCAAAGTGAACAGAACAGACAAACAACTGGAAAAAGAGGAAGGGGCATAGAGGCTGAAACCCTATTTATAAAAATTTCAAATTCACATGTCAAACCTTCGCGAAAGCGGATTTCTCCCCTCCAACCAGGAGTCAGAAGTTCAAAGCCCCATTACCCTCTCTTCTCTCACCACTGACTTTCAGATATCTTCAAACCAGCACCCCCACCCAGCCTCGGAGATAAACCTCTCTGCTAAGTTTCTTGGTCGAAGAAATTAATAACATTTATTTATCAGTGAAATAACTTCTGAATCATAACAAATAAATAAAGTGTATTGAATTATACATTAAAATCGATAAGCGAGGAAATAGATCAACATATTTAATAAAATGATATATAATTGATAGAAAAAAAGAAAGTAATATTTTCCGCAAAAAATCTGTTGTAATCCCTTTTAACCTTAACTAATATTACTTTAATCTTTTAAAGATAATATTTTTTTTCTTACTTGCAATGTATCTTACCTACATCAAGAGACATTATAATTCAATTTTTGTAAATATATTCCAGTTTTTCTTAATTAGTATATTGAGAATTATATTTACGTTATAGATATATATATATATAATATATATATATATATATATATATATATATATATATATATATATATATATATATATATATGGATTTTTTCCCCCGTTATGTATCCGAACATGTTTCCAATTTGGTTAAAATTCTATTTCATAAAATATTTCCATTGAATTGTTTTCTTTTGATACAGGTTAGATGGGGGAGTAAAGACTTGTTTTCGCAAATATTTGTTGATCTTTATTTAAGTCTTGTGTTTTTTTTTTATTTCTGTATATTTTCCTGTGTAATAGAGTTTGCAAATTAAATATTAGTTTCTTATAAGTAGAGAATAAAACATTTTTTCTCGAGAGATATAAAACAGCTAGGAAGACATTTTGACCTTGTTAGTCTCGACATTTGAAAAATTATTGGCCTAAAATGCCCTCCTCTCCAGGGAAGATGTCCTTGGTCGCCTCCTTCGTGAAAAGCTAGGCGCCGGGGTTGTCTCCAGGGTGTAATAAAACCAGAATGCATTCTGTGGGGGTTTGTTGGACTGCCAGCCTCAGAAATATCAGTTTCTGTAGTTGGTAGTATTGGGAAAAACATTGAAAGAATGGTCACACTGCTAAGACTTCAGATCTCTAAATGTAATGAGTTTTTGAGACAGTGGCAAATGCCATACTTCAAAAATTTCTAAGTAAGTATAAATTACATAGATAATAATGTTTAATCGGAAATACTACACGCGATTGATTTAAGTTAAAGATCTATAAATTTTAACATAGCTAGCTTTCTTTGAAGTACATGAACGAATTAATATTACTTTAGTGAACAAATTTATATCAGTTTAATGAATAGTAATTCATTCTTTATTATTTTTATGTTCACATGATTACAATCATACATAACCAAGACTCGAACCCAGCTTATATCTACCAAGCCTTATGCGGGATAGTATATTTAATTGCTAGTTATGAAAAAATGTTTAGACTGCTCACTTCCAGAACTTTTCCCTCTTTGTGGAGAAAATAATTTTCTTACAAAAACCAGTTCGCTTTTAAAAAAGGAAATGGGTAAACATTTTTTTTATAAATATATTCGTCTTACATTATTTATTTACAAAAATATATACAAACACATGGTGATCCAAAATTTCTGCAAATCATTTTATTTAAGCAAGTAGATAAATTATACTCAAAACATATACAAATTACACATACTTTGTTTCAATACAATAAAGAGCAAGATGTCCCAAAACACTACCAAGTATAACTTTCTCCAAACAATAGCATGTTTAACAAACACAAACTGTTTGATAAAAAAAGTTTCTAAAACTATTTATTTACAAAAAAGTCGAAATAGTTTGCTGCAACGTGCTAATAACTTGGTAATATTCACTTTACATTTTGATTTCTGTGTGCAAGTAGAGGTGATTTCATTATCTCGCTTATCCATCTTTACAACTTGTGGATATCATATAAGATAATACTTTTAATGTTAAAATGCACTCATCCTAAATAACATATTTGACTCAATAATATCCACAGTTGATTCGGGAGGAGAAACATCAGAGTATGTATCACCCCAGTTAGTCCTCATTGCCCAACTAAAAATTAATCTTGAGTTTTTCTCTGCCGATAAAAACGTTGAATTAGATCCATATGTTTTACGTAATTGTTCGAATGAAAGGCAACTATATTCTTTTGAATATAAACTTCTTTCCTGTTATATACATTTTCGAAAACACAGTTTTGCTCAACTCCACCTACATATATTTAACAATTACTTAGGTAATATTTGCAACTATCTACAATGTTCTCATACTCTATACAGCCACTCTCCCATTTTAAACCATAGTGATGTTAAGTAAACCATATATTCGTTTTCTTGTATTTAGGAGTTAGATATTTCCAGTCAAGCTCTGATTTTAAGCTGAATAAAATTGTTTGTTCTTCCATATAAGGGATAGCTAATTCTTTAGCGATATTTTTTTTCTGCAGACTAAAATCCTTGTACATTGCAAAACATCTCGTCTAAGTGGTGGTTCGTCGCATACTGACTTAATTCAGTATTTTCACCAACTTATCTCTTACAATGTAACTCGCTTATATCTTGTTAATTATAATAGTGTAAGCTTGATATTTGCTGGAAATGGTGTATTTGCAATAATTTCAATTCGTGAATCAATCACGCCATTGGTAATTATGTTGTCTTGCTTGCTGACATCAAACACAAATAAGGTTTCTCTGGTTTTAACTATTCAGGTTCTAGGATCAGTGAACTGATGTCATTACAATATGTTTCCTAAAACTTTGTATAAATATCATACTAAATAAGGAATTCCTCATTGGCAAAGTTCATATTTAAATCAACATAGGGGTAAGCATAACTGTTTAGATATATTTTAATATTTTACAGATAATTTTGTCGATTTGTTTGAAAACAAATTATATCATATCTCGGTTTTTCCAACCAAAAACTTGATTTTACATTCCAAATGACATTTGCGATGTTGGTAGTTTCGGAAAAACCTCTAAAGCTCACGATCTAAATGGAATGTCTAGATACAACCATTCCACACTGCTTAATTCAAATGTTACACCGTCCTCATTATTAGCTGTATTGTATATAGCATTTCAATGTGTGTTGCCGAATAGAATAACTAATTCTTGTTTAGGATTTAATATAACCTGTTTGTAGTCTTTAGAAAAACCTAAAACCATACTTAATATTAAAACAACATCGTATTTTCCACCTGGGTTTATTTGTAATTAGTAATCACCAGCATTGTTCCACTTAGCCATAATACCTATACAAATATCGTTTACAGTTCCTGAGAGATAATTCTTTATCATGGAAGTAACTCCAACTTATCCTGTTTGATCGATTTCCACTCCATTTATCAGATATGGAATTCTGTCGATTAAATTAAGTATTCTATTTCTTACTATTTTTGTAGTTGCTGGATTACTTGCATCGGCTGTCTTTTTAATTGTGCCTCTAAATCTTAAACTTAATTTCGACGGTATCGTGTAAATATCAAGATTTTGTATTAAAATCCTCATTTTCAAAGTAAACATGCATGGACCTGCTCAGAAGGGTTCATACACATGTATTTTCGTATTGGTGATTGTATTTTCATAGCTGATTGGGTCTTCAACATTAAGTATGTCTTCCAATTCTATTAACAGTATATCTTTATTCTTTTAAATACAATAGGTTGCCTTGTGTTAACATCACAGATATCTGGTTTGAAATGATCGTTTTACGTCGGCCTTCACCTCTTTTTATACTTCCTGTCCTGAGGATGCATTCCTTACTTTGCGTCCGAATTTACATTGTACACAACAACCATTATAATTGTAATGCACAATGGAATGCAGGTGTTTATATGCCTTTTTAAAGATGTAAACAAATTTTAATTTCTTTGTTTTTAAAACTAATAACTTTACAGTCTTGATCGACAAGTGTAACAACTATTTCATTAACGCGATTCACTATTACTGGTAGATATGTCAATGTATTAGGTTTTTCAATAATTTTACATTGTAGAGCTGCAGCACACGTGAATGCATGTATTGTATTTGACAGTTTCCCGCTGGTTTAATGAATGTTTTAAGGTCATCCAACTCATAAGATCCTACCAGTAGCACACTCTTGTATATTTTTCACCAATATAAGTCATAAATAATTGGTTATGCGCATCAATATGCTGTTTGCATGTAGCGAATTCGATTATACTTATTTGCCATTCTCCAGCTAACTCAAACATAGGAAGTAAACACCATGCAATTGCGACGAATTTCCACTTAATATCAACGTAATTGACAAATTACTAGTATGTTTTATTATTACAATTACTTATACACCCTATTTAAAGACATAAAACATAAATATAAATGTTCTCAATTGATTATATTTGGTAATTGTTCCGTTTTGTAATTGTATCGTAATAGTGTTTTTAAAGTAATTATATATGTCAATTGGAGGATGGAAATCACCAAAACTGTCTTAATATAAAGATTGATAAAGGTTTTTAATTAATGCAATCCAATCCGCTCCTTCATTTGGTTTCCAATCTAAATTAACATTCATAAATTCACTAATATTTGATTTCTTTGGTAAATCGTCTCTCATATACATACCTCAGAAATATGGAAAATCCAGTCTCCTTACAAATACATTATTATATTAGTTTGTTAATGCACACTTTCGAAGAATATTTAAAACTTTTTTTTTTTTTTTTTTTTTTTTTCACTTTGGATTGATCCAAAAGCTGTCAAAGCTGGAAATAGGAATGCAATGAATCCTCCTTTCTTTATTTTCAGTTTGGTTGTGTGTTTTAAGCCCATGCCTTTCGTTAACCTTCAAGCGCATAAATTTTTCAACAACCCAAGCACCTAGTTTTTCACCTGTAGATGTAGATGGATTCTTCTTTATGTTTGGTGCTTTATCGGCTAGAATTGTATCTGCTACATGTATTTCTTTCAAATCCTTTGCTCGTGCTCGATCGTAAACTACAATGTGTTCTTTACAACCTTTATCCAAAGCATTTATTCCTTTATCGTTCCAGGCCAAATGTTTTGGAAGTATAGAACCTCGTCCTCAATATTGTATTTCGATAAATGTAATTCAAAGGTAATTTATTAATCAATGTATTCAATCCACTGCACCCTTTTTTGATACATTTAGTACCAGGCATTGTTTTCAACTGAATGGTAACCTAAATATAGGCATACATTTATAGTTTTATGTTAGTGCATTACGTAATGCTGTGTAATTGTGTATAAATTAATGTCATAAAACAAAATGTAAATCTGCTGGTAATTGTAAATACGAAAGAAAATGTAATTGAACAGAAACATGGTATTCTTTTACCATCAAATGTATGTTGTATAATAATCAGTCCTTCTTCATGTGGAAAAATGTGTGTTATTATGTCGTCGTTAGAACATCCAAATGGACTTAAATTTGAAAACATATATGTGTTTTCTAAAACAATACAACAAGAGAAATATCAATGGTTAGTGAACATTTTATCATTAATTGAATGAATGCGACATTTCCCTTTTACAGATAAAGAAAATATAGTGCCTCTGAATGAAGCATTACCCAATTCCATATTAATTTTTGACGAAGTTTGGTATATGCCACCGGGTGAAATACAGCAATACTTTAGTTTTGGTTGACATTCAAAAGTTGATTGTTTTTATCTATCGCAAAGTTATGCATATAGAGCCAAACATAATTTATCTGACAATCTAAATATGGTAATTGTGTTTAAAATGGATAATATGAATCTGCAACATATCTACAATGATCATGTTTTAGGCGATATGACATTTACAAAGTTTAGAGATATGTGTTTATACTGTTGGAAAGAAAAATACGGATTTTTGTTGATTATACCAACACTTCCACTATATAAAGGCATATATACTAAAGGTTTTGACACTATTTTACTTCCAGGTGATGAACAATGAGTATTTAAAAGTTTCGACATAGATATATAAAACAAAATTATTACAATAGCTTTTTAACCAGAAATCGCGATGGGAATTGTGATTTGAATGGACATGTATTACGTAATATGGGTATGGCTGTGAAAGATAGCGATGCGGTAAATAAATGTTATGTGGAAGACATAAAAACTATTATGCTAAACATATTTAAATCGCCACCGAACAATTTAAAAGAGAAATTAATTAAGTTAGTGGATTTGAACGATGATATTTATAAAAACATGAGTGTAATTGCAAACATTGTAAGCAATATTATCACTAATTTTCAGAGAAAGGAATTCAGAATAAAAGAATGATTCAATGGATTTAGTTAGGATTTTAATGACATGACAAACATAGATTTACAATACAATTTACAGAAATAGAAGAAAACTTAAAAGTTGTAGTTAATGAAGTGGCAAACGCTACTATTGCGAAACAACTTGAAACCCGAATGGAACAAATAACACAACATATAAGCGATGAATTTATAAATAAAAGATTTGGTTTAGTTACAGAAAAAGACTCGAGAAAACAAATAATGATATGGAAATATGAATCAATTATTTTATTAATGATTTTAAGGCTAAAACATTAATAACAGTAGATGTAGTTTTCAGTAAAATCGATAAGATAGAAAATGGGAAAAGTAATGGTTCTACCAGAACAGTTACAAAACCAATGACTTAGCTCATATATAGATAGATTGAATTTAATGTACCTTAATAAAACATGGCTGCCTCTGTTTTGGATTTACATAACGTTATATCTGCTCTGAAAGGGAACTATTTGAAAGTCAAACGACCTCGTATGGAAAAGAATGTTTTAAACGAAGAAATATTTAAACATGTTACGACTAGAATGGATACATTGCATTCTGTGTTGAATAAACCTAAAGAAGCAGCTTGAGAAATTAAATTCTAAAATAAAACTTTAACAAAGTAAAATCAATCACTTTATCAATTAACGCGACGATATTTAGCTTTAAAATTATCTATGTCTGTGCGCGATACGATCTTTAAAAACGGTTTTTCACCTGTATATTGGAAAAATCCTAACGAATTGGTTGAGAGAATCTGGGAATAATTCACATACAAACGAAATTGTTTCTATTATTGAAGAGTTAACGTAGGACGGTTATATTACAAATGAAATTTAGCAAGATTGCCCAAGAGCTTCATGCTCCTTTAAGGATAAGATATCCTAGGAGAAGAGTTTAAATGATATTTTTCAAGCAGATTTGTGTGAAATTACATTGCTATCAAAATAAAATAATGGGTTTAAGTACATTTTAACTGCAATAGACGTTTATTCGAAATATGGTCGTGGTATACTTGAAAAAAACTGGGAAACATGTGACCGATCAAATGAAAATCGTTTTGTGAGAGAGAAAGCCCAATTCGCTCTAATCTGACAGAGGATCTGAATATTTTTCTACACCTTTCCGGAATTTAATGACTGAATATGGTATTAATTACCTCGCAATGGATTCGGAGCTTAAAGCTAGTATTATGGAACGTTACAACAAACCGATTAAGCAGTTAATATATAAACATTCCACGTCGAGGGGGAATTGCAAATTGATTTTTTTTGCCTAAACAGTTAAATTTTATTATTTCAGATATCATTGAACTATCGAGATGGCTTCCAAAGAAGTTACAGATAATAGTTTAATGAAAACTATTAATAACAATGTTAAAGTAATCGAATGTAGAAAGTTGTGGAATTTATATGTTCCTTGAAACAGGATGGGATCTTTGAGAAAAAATGTACAGGGAATTGGTCTATCGAAATATTTAAAACGATTTCAATTAGACAAACACATCCCAGAATGTATTACGTAGAAACATATGATGGATAACCAATAAAAGATTCATTTTACAAGCATGAACTGGAAAAAGTCAGTTCTCCAAATGAATATTTGGTTGATAAAATCAACAAAAAGAAAAAAAATATGTCCTTGGTTCGATGGAGAGGATTCTCAAAAGCACACAACTCCTGGGTTAAGAATCTAGATGTTAAGAGATTGTAATACAATATTTATTATAAATTTTTTTAACTAATAAATTTTTTTGAGTTATACTAAATTGATATTTGATTTAATAAACCTCTGGATGGGGATAGGCTATATAATTTATTATGTAATCAATCCCTTTTTATTGTATTATCGTTTCATTGGATTAGTATTTGAGCGATAATCCCTTGTGATTAAATCCTTTTAATTGTGACATATTTCACATTTAGGTGATAATTGAGTGTATTTGGTATGCATTGTAAATCAGTGTGTTTGGGTGATAATCCATTGCAATAGTTACTGTTTAAATGCTAAGTATTTGATTGATTTTATGTACATTTCTTGGAATCGGGATAAATTATCGTCGAATTTTAAAGCTCTAAGTCTTTTAAGATGTGATTTGTACAATTCGTTCTTCTAATTGACTGGAATTCAAATATTTTTCCGCAAAATTTTCCCACTTAAAGGCATTTCGGATGCGATTCCGTTTTAATGTTATTTAGAATGTATATGTGGCGTGACATGTTTATTGGAATTTGTATATATTTTCCCGGATTTAGATTTCTATAGTATTTAGTTTTTATAATTTTATGGTAACATTAACCATCGTTGGTTTATTGGAATACTTCTCTGGGTTTCATAACTATTTATGCTATATTATATTTCTTTGCTTGTATCGATACAGTTCTTGGAAATTTGTTAGTATTAAGAAAAAAAATAATATTCTCAATGCTAAAAAAACTTTTTTATAGTGTAAAAGTACTTTAAAATTTTTGACAGTGTGTTCTCGGATGTAATTTTTGATGGTGTAGAAATTTGACTGTAATATATTCATAAATTATTACAGTGTCGAGTAATTCACATTATTAAAATATCTAGAGCATTTTTTTCTCTCGAAAAAATCAGTTTATACTCGACTTTAACTGAAATTCAATATCGTAAACATAGTCTGCTTACTTTTTACAAAATGCAAAAGCTTTGCTCTGGGACAAATAGGCGAGGCGAGGCGAAACAAGTCGCTAAGCATGTTGTTTAGTGTCCAAGAGCTGCAAACCAGGGCAACACGCATCGTGGAGTAAATTATGATGGTTTGGCGGGAGGGGAAAAAGGGAAAAAATTCTCTCTCCTAGTCATATTGTATAGGCGGTAGCGGCGAGCATCAGACTCTGTATGAGGGGAAAGTTTTTGAGCGGATGGAAGCAGGCGGGTATCGATAGTGGTACGTGACACGGACTGCTACATATTTCTAAACCATTCCCTCGCCCGAGAGTCTGCATGCCTATCTCCCGCCCGCGCGCGACCTGGTCCGGCCCTGCGCTTCTCGCCTCGTTTCCCCCTCAACAGCTCGCGAGACAAAAGTTTCACCTATTCCCGTGTACACTCGATTCTCAGTTATCCGTTAGCTGGTACTGTACACGAGGTCTTAAAATGACTCGTGCACATTTCTTTTGTAAATACACGTTGAAGACGAATTCCTTTCCCAAATAAATTTGGAACAGACTTATACTTAACATATAATAATAAATTTTAGCGAGATTTTATTTTCCTCTATGACAATATAGTCAAACTTTTAGTGTCAGAGAAGTCTACACATTAAATACGTATTTTTGTCTGCTAGAGGAATAAAAATACGCCGGATTGAAACTAAGACAACTTTTCCTATATGTTTGTTTATTGCATGTTTTCAATGGCTTAAAATAAAGCATAACTTGAGTATTTGCTTACAATGCAATAGTTAAAACTTAAATAAAAAATATATGTTGGAAAACCGGTGTTCTTCCAATGTTTAAAATCTTATCAAGTTAAAATTATGTCAAGTAGCTGTGCTGATAAGAAATTTAATCAGCGATTAATTAAAAGTTGTTGGTAAATGGTATGAAGTTTGTTGGAAATGTTATAAAGTTTAAAATAATTTGAAAGTTTACAGTACTAAACTTAACTGTTACTTGAAATGGTTTTTATTTTAAATTGAATTAATTGTATTAAATACATTTGGAACATATTGCTTTGTGATGTGGACAAATAAAGTTTTATCGGTGGTATTCGTGAAATTTTATTTACCTGGGAATGTGTCAGGTTCTTTGCCTTCCCAAATATAGAAGGAAGTTTCAGTGTCCGAGCGAAAATAACACTTGGTAGAGGAGAAGGGAAATAGTCCAGGTCAGCTCAAAATCCACTGCTTCCTCCATAGGGAAACCGTCGCTTTGGCCTTGAAGCAAGCTCCGTTCGTAACCGAGGGAGCGCTTTGGGGTTAAAGGGCCGGCAGATCGATGCAGGGGAGGCAACACTAGAAAAGATGCTTTCTGAATAGTGTCGTGAGGGAGTGTTGCGTAGCCTTGTTCTTGGAGAAGACCTCACTTTTCGCACAAAGACAGGGATGTTCTGGGTTCTTGACCTCAGGGTAAGTTCCTCTTGATAAGGGCCACAGGGTAGGGCAGGAGAGGTGTCTACGAGCGAGCGGGACCTGATCGGAGCGCAACTAGGCAGATGACGCCATCTTGAATCAGTTGCGACAATTGACATTCGAAAACAGACGGGTGATTGAGCAACATAACCTCGCTGAGGAGAGGTGGTAGGGGGTGGCAGGCAGGTTTCCTCCGATCGCAACGCAACTAATCAGTTGTCGCCATATTGCCTTAGTGTTGATAAATTGGACGACCGTGGCCAGCTCGTGGTCAAAATGAACTGGCGAGGGGAATGGAGAGGGTGATGCGAGCGAAGCGATTTCAGCTATCCCACTCCGCACCATCTTCGGTCACTAATGTAAGCTTGGAGAAGGCGGACATACTGCTTGTCATCACCTTCATAAACACTGCACGTCTACACTTGGCAGCTGACGAGCTTACGATAGGGGGTTACCACACCAGCGAGCATCGCACCTACCTTAATCTCTAGGGATAGCCACAATTTATGTAGTATTTTATTGGAAAAATATAAGTTTTCTTATGTTAACATATTTTTTCGGATTGATATACTGAATATAAGAAATTAAATATGTGTTCAGTAGATGAAAATACTACTTACGTTAACAACTCGCGTTTTTGTGTTACCAAATGACATGAATTTCATAGACTTAACCAAAATATGCAGAATGACTCTATAAAGTGTTGCATGGTTACGCTTTGCGGGATTAAGTAATTTTTCATGTCATCCAAGTGTCCCTTAGCTTCGACAGCAATAGTTTGTGTTAAAAGTGAATTATTAAAAATAGTGATACTTTAGTTAAAAAACTTATCGTTTTGCTGTCTGTTGTAAGGTGAATGATGAGTTTCTTATTAAGTTTCAACTCATTTGTCTATCGGCTATACTACACATATATAATCTGGCCCTCCACACACACACATCTTACAAGACGATGTAATTGCTACGCTGAACTGCACATCCCACGGAAATGTTTAAAAAAATTCTCAAGGTATGTGCAAGAGGCTTTAAGTAGCATTAGTGTACTTCTATTACACTTTTGTGTCTGTTTAAAAATCAAATGCGAGTTTGGAAATCTTTTTTTATTCATACTGACGAACTGGATTTCGTTTAGCGAGTTTGCACTTGTCGATATCAGATATTATTCACATAGTTAAAATTCTCTCTCGTGTAAATAATATTTCTAAGCTCAAGTCTCACATTACATTTAAGACTCACATAATTCTACTTATTATTAATGTAGTCGTTTGAAATTTCCGATTCGATCATGGAAATTTATTTATACGTACAACATTCTAAAATTATCTATAGTTTAGTTGCGTTCTGAAAACAGATCATTTAACACGTAAATTGCATCTTTCTAAGTCATATATCTACCATCTATGAGCAATATCTCACCAAAAAAATTACAATTTACACTTAGGCCACTCTTAGAAATCTTTAAACACTCTGAATTTCTCTCGTGCATTACATATATTAGTAAAAATTGTCTATCTACAACCAATATCCCTACAAACACCTGATTATTAGAGAAATTAGAAAATTAGCCTTAGCACACTCTTGCAGTAAACTCTACACCTATTAACACTTTCCAACCCACCACTCTGGTTAACCGACTGCCAAAGCTCCAAGGGCGAGGACGTACCAGAGCTCCTGTTACCCCGTCCCCCACACAAAAAGAAAGAAAGAAATAAGTACGACAAAACATATTAACCCTTTCAATAAATCTAACCTTAATTAATACTTTCAATACATTTAACCCTTTCCGCTTTGATCGGATTAATAATTTTTATCGGATGAAGGTCGGATTAATAATTTTATCTGATTAAGATCAGATTAAAATCGGATTAATCGATTCAATCAATTTAATTAACCCTTTGATATTAAATTGATAATCCGATTAATCAAAAGTGGCCTAGGACCATCACGACCCTACTACTGCACTAAACTCGCATAGCACGGCTCGTACGCATTTCCATTAATTAATATTAGTTTTTGTTCGTCGCCGGATGAATCAAACATAGATCGTATTTTTAACGCGTGTTTGCATGCCAAATCCGCATTTCACAAATGCAAGAATACCCCAAATTTAGAGAAAATTCTTAACAACTCGCAAGGCTATTCAACATAAACAAGATTTATCTCTCTCCAGTATGGCTGCTTCACTTGTAACGCACTCGCAGACGACTTCAACATCGTAATATATTGGATTTTAGTACGGATAAAGTTTTATGATAACTTTTAATATATCCTATAGTCGCCAGAACATTATTCTGTGGCATATATTCAAGGCAAATATATAGGAAATGGGAAGAAAATAAATCAAAACGCCGTATACAACACTTTCATTTAAATGTAAATAATTCGTAACACTACATATTAAATGGAGAAATGCATAGTTCGTTACCTGAGACAAACACACACACGCTTTATATATAATTCATTAAGTTCGAAAAGGGTTGTATGTTAATTTATGTCGATTTTAATACTCTTCAAAATACGCGTGAAAAATAGGTCCATACAATGTTTTTGGCTGATATTGATCACGTGACCTTTTAACCGGAAAACCACCTTCTAACTCCACGATATAAAATGGCTTCACTTGCGAACACTGCACGATACAGGACATAGCCACCCCCTGTATGTAAGTATGTTCTTTGTCAGCGAGTAACATTCATGCATAAAGGCGAGAGCGTTCAAAGACCCAGTACATTGCCATTACTGAGTGTAAACAAGTGGCTTAGTGAGGCGTCGCAAGTATACCTCGAAGGACGCCATCGGTTTAAGAGTTTCCGGTTGGAATAAGCGCAAATCCGGTTGGTGTAAGAGATCTTTGATACTCGGCAGGAAGTTCCCCAAAAGGAACGTCATAGTCCGCGTAAGGGTTGTGTGTTTGAGTTTCGTCAGTTCCGCCTCCCTGGAAAGAGAGTTGATTAGAGGTCTCGTGAAAGGGCGGGCACAAAAGAGACGTTTCTGTGTGACAGTATGTTTTCCCGCAATTCCCGTACTGAATGGCAAATAGCGCTCTCTAAGGACTCTACCGCATGAACGTACGTCGAGACACGTGTATATGGTCGCATGTACGCAAAATATAGGCGCGTTATTCTGACATATTTTGAATATAGTGAGAAAAGAAGAAACGCGCCTTAAAAATAAAATATATTTGGTATCTTGCCATCACCGAAGCTGATTACGAGAAATACCACCAAGTGTAAAAAAAAAACATAAAAATATTGTAACTAAAAAAAATTCACTAAACATTATCATTACAATAATTATGCAAATAATCAAAAACAATTTCTACGAAAAATCAATGTGAAAACATTTAAAAATTATAATGCTATATACACGCAAATTAGAAACAGAATTTCAACCACAAAATATTAGCGAAGATAGAGAAGAAACAGCACTATCAAAAAGACAAGAACTCCCAACAAACTACAGAAACAACAACTTTGCCAAGATTAAAATTACATTGACGTGATGTTATGTAATTAAATGTACAAAACCGACAGTATCGAATAAAACAAATCAAGAAAAAAGGGAGTAGGAAATAATAAATTAGGAAGCAAGAAATTGTTGTTTAAGAATGCGTATCTACACATTAAACAACACAAAACATAGCAAACACGAAAACATAATGACAAATGTTTATCAACACAAGGAAAATAACACAATTCGCATAAGGTAAGATGTTTTGGAAACAGACACCAGCTCTCAGCTTCAGGCAATGCTAAGACTATAAATCAGTGCCGTTTCGGAATTGTATTGATTTTCTTGTACTGACTTGCGTCCGTTGTTGTGTTTTGGGTCGTCTTTATTTTTGTTTTATCCTATCATCTTTGTTTTCGACGCGGACATTTTTCTGGATTCCCACTTTGCTGTTTGTCTATTTGTATTTTAGCTGTCATTCGTTTTGTTTATTAGTAATTGTATAACTTCTTGTATATCAACTTGATAACTTGGCGACGGCGTTAATCTTAACCAGGCAACGGTTATGTTTACTGTCTGGTATTTTGGGGTTTTGTCGTATTTTTATTGCGTTAATTCTTCCTTTTCATAAGTATTCTTGGAGGATATTTTGTCTTAATTTTTTGATTAAAATTGGATTCTTAGTTTTGTATAGGCATATATATTTTCATAGTTAATTTTTATTTGAAACATGTTTCCATAAATATTTCATTGAAATTTAATTGGTTTTTGTTGAAGCATGTCTACTATACTGCAAAATCTTTTGCTCCTGCTTGTTTTCAAATAATACGTTTTGAATTTTTTTTTTTAATGTGTGTTTTACATAATATTCTGCGAGACATTCAACTCGGAGTGAGTATAATGTAATACCTGCTGGTCACATCTTTACAATTCTGTAATGGATGCTCCAAATGGTGCATATTTCTAGAAGTGCTTTCAAAATATATAAAAAATAGTGGTAATATTTGATATTATTGAAATATAATTGTTATTTAACATAAGGCTACAAGTGCATATTTTCTTCATGAAACTCAAGTACTAATTAATAGGGAGAATTTCCTTTCTGCAAGTTTATTTGCGCTTTATTTAACTTTGCATATTTGCAACAAGCGTATATTTGTGTGAAAGTCTACGGTGAGCGTGTCTCCTGGGTTATCCCGCTTATTTGCACAGAAAAAAATTATGTTTTTGAACCAAAAAAATTACTGTTGAGTACTTCTTTAAACGTTTATGTTGGAAGAAAACCTAATAATTTTCCTAGAAAATGTTAATATTGTTAAACACGTACAATAACTTGTATAACTTTACTGCAAATATACTATTGAAGTGTTAATATATATAAAGCACGTCAGTAATTTTGACGCAACCAAATTTTGTTTTACGCTATAAATGTCAGGAACAACAAATTATTTTGTATTATTGTAGCGGTAAAGTAATGTTCAGCCAATATAGGTTAGCACTGACTTGACTTTGCAAAATGGACGACACTAGTGAACAACGATAAACTCGTAAAATTAAACCACTATATTTAAATATTAGAGCATATTATGAAACCTAAGTGTAGTTTATATACGGTCTCTGGGTTTGAAAGCAGATTACATGTGCCAAATGTGCATATATTTTTAGAACATAAAGCATTTCCACATAACAATATAATAATACAGTTTGTCATTACCTTGCGCTGTATACATATAATATGAAAATTAAAAGTATTAAAATAACGAGATTGGTAGAAAGTTAGAAAATTTTAAGTGGGGACTTCCAAGCACTAAGTAGTGGGATCAATTACCATCCCGGCCATTAATTTTTATTCGTTGGCAATATATCTTTTTAGGTCATAATTATTGCACTTAGTATATATTACGAGTAGTATAAAAAGGGGGGTTCTGGGACACCAGGCTGCAGGCCGAGGACTGGAGGACTGCCACTAGCATATTATCAGGTTGAGGACTGGTAACTGCCGAATTTACCTTTTTTTTACATTTCACTGTCCAAAACGACAGATTTCGCGTACATAAATTCACTTTTTTCTCTTTTCCCTCTAAATTCCCCCTAATTTCCCTTCTGCTGGCGGCGGCCATGTTGGCAGCCAGTGCCGACAACCATATGTGTGCCTTAATTAACATAATCTGGTGGGTGGCCACTTAGAATGACAAATGCTTATGTGGGGTGTTGGATCCCACTCCCTCCCACCGATGGCCGCCAACTTAACAGCCAGTGCCAGAAAGTGTGTTTGCTCAATTTTACACATGGTGGCTCAGGTTTGCCCAATGTGGCTAAAAAGTCGGAGCTTTCTCAAATTCGGAGCTTCTCAAATTCCTACCATTCCCAGTGGCCATCTTGGTATCGCCGACCTATGTTTACTCAGGAAAATTGTCGATCAGCTGAGGATGACGACCATTTAAGGCAGCCAGCACCTCGCCAGAGGCGGCAGAGAGACATCAAGGCATCGCGAACGATCGGATCTTGTATAACACAGCAACCTCCTTAAGTGTGTGTATAACACTTATAAGCATAGTTGGCTATAATTACCGAACCATTTACATTGTATTTGTTAAATTCATATCATAGGCATATATCAAAACTAGGAGAAGGGTCGCAGAGTTAAATATGCCCAATGTTAACTTATAAGCATAGTCGGCTGTAATTTCCGAATTGTTTAAATTATAGTTATTAAATTCATATCAGAGGAATCAACAAGGACTAGGTGAATGGGCACAGGGTCAAGTTTTCCCAATGTCAACTTATAGGCATAGTTGGCTACAACCTCCTAACCATTTAAGTTACAGTTGTTAAATTCATATCATAGGCATCCCCCACGACTAGGAGATGGGTAGTTGGATTAAATATGCCCCATGTCAACTTATAAGCATAGTTGGCTGTAATTTCTGAACCATTTAAGTTATACTTGTCAAATACATATCATGGACATCTGCCACGACTAGGAGAGCAGTCTCAGGGACAAGTATGCTCTATACAAATTTATAAACATAGTTGGCTGTAATTTCTGAACCTTTTGAGATAATATAGCCAAATTCATAACAATGAGATTAACCACAACTATGATAGATGGCTATAAGTTATATTCTACTGTTCGTGAAAAGTGATTTCCTACTACCACAATGAGCACGTAAGATGATGGCAGCATACATTTCGGTAGTCAGTCGACAATCACATAGGATTGTGATGGCCATTTTGGGAGCCAGCAGCAGCCATGAGGCAGGTGATGGCATCGCATGCACATGCGCACATACAGTGCCTCCTCCACCAATGGTGGCCATCTTGGCAGTCTGTTTTGGGGGCACCCCGACAGCACTTACAGCACATATTCTGGTCGGTGTTCTTTGTGTGCTCCCAACCAATATTAGTTTTTTTTCCTTTGTAGTGAATGTGTGCATGTCCTGCTAATGCATTATATGTGGAGTAGCGAGAGACCCCATTCCAAGACACCTTGCCAACTGCAGCTGAAGTATGAGCTGTGCTTGCGTATAAGCATAGTTAAATAAATTTTCCAAACTGGTTCCGAACCATTTGAAATACAGCTACCAAATGCATAACATATGCATAAGCCCCCAACGACAAGAAGGAGCACATGGGAAAATGTCGGCCTGCCTGCCTCATCTTTTATACTCATCCTTCTCTCTCTCACACAATCTCTCCCTTTCTCCTGTTCCCTCGGAGCTACAGCAAGGCTACACACACTTCCTCACCCACTCTCTCCCCCTCAGCAGTTTTGCCCGCCACTTTTCCTCGCACTCTTTAACTCTTGTGCTCCCCCCTCTGCCTTCCCTCATCAACCATGCCCATACTCCTTGCATGCTTGCCACAGCATGGCCTAGCACAAGTTATGTCACCACGTGCCGACCCCTGAGAATACGTGTAACAGAGAGCAGACACCCTTTCCTACACTCGCACTCAGGTCATAACATAGGCATCGACCATGACTAGGATAAGCATCGTCAGTCAAGTATGCCCTGTGACAACATATAAGCATAGGTGATTGTAATCTCCGAAAAATTTGTGTTTTAGTTTCCAAATTCATAACATAGACATCAAGCACGACTACGAGAAGTGTCGTGGGGTCAATTATGACCTATGTCAACATGTAAGCATCGTAACCTATAATTACCTAAATGTTTGAGTTGTAGTTGCCAATTTCATAACATAGATATCAACCACGACTAGGAGAAGGGGCACTGGGTCAAGTATGCGCTATGTCAATGTGCAAGCATAGGTGGCTGAAATTTCCGAACATTATAGCATACACCTCAATTGTAGGTGTGTGGGGGGTCACCCTGGCAGCACATCCTACTCGATTGCCTACTGGCCACTTTCATGGCAACCTACCACCACCAGCGACCTTAATTGTACAAATTGCGAATGTTGAAGCACTACCTGCCCTACCACCAGCCACCATAGTGTCTTATACAGTGCGACTTCCAAGACTCAGCTTTCAGATATCATCCTTATAAAAAATTAGAGTCATTGTCGGTGTACTGCCTGCCACTGCCCATTATGAGTGCAAATGGACTCTCTCGGCGCAATTGTCGCCAGCCACCATGTTGCTAGACATTGTAACTTTAAAGACAGTGGATCGAATTGACAGAGCAGGGAGTTGTGAACGTCCGAATCGTTTAGTTGTCTAATTCATAGACCAACTAATGTGTTAAGGAAACAATACATCCACTAGGTCAAAAGAAAGAATAAATGTTACTATTTAAACTGGTAAACACACTCGTGCATGCGTGCACATACACACCCACCTGCATGCAAAAGTTGTCAACAAGCACATACAACACATGCTAGAATGATATGCATCCTATTACAAAACGAATTATCCCCTAGTTTAACTGGTGTAGCATTGATTACTCATAGGCCTCGAATGTGGTCAAAATATCTAGGAATTCAGTAAACCCATTTTTTTTGTTTTTTTTTTTTTTTATCGTGCACCGAAGCAGGTAGTAATTACAGTCATACTCAAAACTTCAATGCATGTACTTACTTCCAGACAGTCTCCCCGAACCTTCAATGTGTGTACTTACTTCCAGACATGCGGTTAGTACCATCCACCATAGGGAGGACAGACCTTGTACTCGTGTATCATCTACCGAGACTTCGATGTATGTAATGTGATGTCACTCGCAATTAATACACTCAGTCATCGCTAGGCAACCGAGTTCCCTGTACTTACAACATCAACACATGCTAGAACGATAACAAAACTAATTATCCCCTACCTTTCATGGGGCAGCTGTGAATACTCGTAGGCGGCAAACACATCTCGTCGTCGACGTGACCTCATTGGAAGCAGAGACCACAATGACGAGTCCCACCTTTCCGTGCATGGAAGATACCGAGCAAGAACCGCATCCCCACCAACACCTCATCTTGTTAAAGTACAAAACCTTATACTATTGAAACGAAACAATGTTTGTGCACAAATCCAACCTGGGACAGTCTCTGATCTACACTCTCTTACCAAGCCCATCACTCACTCACACAAACTCCAACACACACACACCAACCCACACACAAAACACATACATGTATGTGCATTGCACAAGAAATGGCTAGACACGACAATTCATATTATGTCATTCAACATAAGGCATGTATTTCCATCATGGATACAAATAGACAGGTTATCCGATCGGCCTAAGACATCTGATATAATATCTGGTTCTAATAAAAGGGAACTTCGGGTCGAATCCCTGCATCTGACACTTATGTTCTGTACCTTACTTAAATAAATCAGTTATTGCAGGTTCGATTCCCATTGAATGTGCATGCTGACACACCTGCAGACTATTAGTCATTCTTGGCCCCACTGCACAAGAAGATGATCATGTAGTGACCATGACAGTCATAATCTGTCTCCAACCTTCACCCATTTCTCCAACCATTGCAATTACAGGGTCTACAGTTACAGGTAGACATACTTGCCGGCTCTGCCCATAACTTTAATGCATGTACCAAGCCTTTACAATTTCAAGCTGTCGACCCTTCTGGAACCTTTAATGTCTGGACTTATACAGTTTCGTCCAGCAGCCCAGCTGTTTCACTATGTTGTGTATACCCATAGTGACAAGTTTCGAACCCAGGTCCCTACAGGCAGCTGCTTGCTCTCCTTAGCCGTCTGCTAGAGTGCACGAAAGGGAAAATAGTAATAAACAAAAAATGGCGACCTCTTTTGTAGTCAAGATCAAGGAGCCCTTGCAGGTATTACAATATCGACATTAACAGTTGTGGAAATACTTTTAATAATGCACGATGCTGCCTGCAGTATAAGCATTGAAAAATCGGGCAGAACCAGCAAAGTGTGTTTACCTGTAACTGTAACCATGTAACTGCAATGGTTCGAAACATGAGTGCACGTTGGAGATGGAGTATAACTATCATAATCGCTACACTATCGCCTTCATGTACAGTGAGACTGACGACGAATTATTGTCTGCAGGCATGTCAGCATGCACGCTCAATGGGAAACGAACCTGCGAAAACTTATTTATTTAAGTGGGGTACAGAAAATATGTGTTAGGTGTGGGGATTCGACCCGATGTTCCCTTTTACTGGTACCAGAGATTATATCAGATATCTTAGGCCACCCGACTATCCTGTATATTTGTATCAGTGATGGAATTACATGCCTTTTGTCGAATGACATATGATGCATGGTCTTGTCTAACCATTGCTTGTACAATACATGCATCTGTGTGTGTTTGTTTGTATGTTGGTGTGTGTGTGAGTGATGGTTTTGATACGCGAATGTAGGTCGGGGACTGTCCGAGGTTGGATCGGGGCACAAGCATTGATTCCTATAAATAGTTCCGGTATGTACGTTAATGGGAATGTGGTACTTGGTCGGTATTTACCGTGCACGGAAAGGCAGGACTGGTCATTGCAGTCTCTGCTTCCTGTGAGGACACATCGACGACGAGATGTGCTCGTGGCGTACGAGTATTGACTGCTACCCCTGGTAAGATAGGTGATAATTCGTTTTGTAATATTAAGCTCATCATTCTAGAATGTGTTTATGTTGTAAGTGCAGGGGACTCGGCTGTCTGGCGAGTTATATTACAAACATCGAAGTCTCAGTAAACGACACAGGAGTGAAAGATCGGTCCTCCCTAGGATGGGTGGTATGAACCATTCGTCTGGAAGTAAGTACGCATATTGAAGGTTCGGTGGGACTGTCTGGAAGTAAATATGTGCATTGAAGTTTCGTGTACGAATGTAAATATTACCTGCTTTGGTATACGAGTGCAGGTCGGTGATAAAAAAAAACTAAAACAAATATATTTATTTAATTCCTAGATATTACAACCACATTAGTGACCTATGAGTATTCAATTCTACACCACACAATGTAGGGGATAATTTGTTTCGTAATAGGATGCATATAATTTAGCATGTGTTATATGTGCAGGTTGACAACTCGTGCATGTGGGCGAGCATGTGTTTGTGTGCTTGCATGCGCATGTGTGCCCACCAGTTTAAACAGTTATATTTATGCTTTATTCTGAGCTGGCGGACGCATTGTTTCCTTACCAATATGGTTTAGCTGTGAATTTGATGACTAAACGGTTCGGACGATCAAATCGTCCTGCTTTGTCAATTCGTTCCACCATCTTTTAAACCACACTGCCTAGCAACATGGCAGCTTGCAACAAGTATGCTGACGGCATCCATATGCACACATGATGGGTGGTGGCAGGCAGACAACAGACAATGTCTGTACAATGACGATCGCCAAGATGGTGGGTGCCCAAGATGGTGACCCATAGGCCAATGAGTAGGACGTTCTGCCAGGGTAACCCCCCCCCCACATGCGCACACACACAATTGATGCCTATGTTATAAGGTTCGGAAATTACAGACTCCTATTCTTCTAAGTTGACATAGGGCATACTTGACCCAGATCCACTTCTCCTGGTCGTGGTTGATGTCTCTGATATGAATTTGACAACTATGACTCAAATGGGTAGGTAATTACTGGTAATAATGCTTATGTGTTGACATAGGTCATACTTGACCTCGCGACCCTTGTCATAGTAGTGGTTGATGTCAATGTTATGAATTTGTCAACTGTAATTCGAATGGTTCGGAAATAACTGCCACTTATACTCATATGTTTTCATACAGCACACTTGACGAACGAGCCTTCTCCTATTCATTATGGATGCCTATGTTATGCCCTGAGCACGAGAGTCGGAGAGGGTGTCCTCTCTGTTACATGTATCCTCGTCTGTTGGTGCACAGTGACATAGCTGGTGTTTGGCCATACTGTGGTGAGCGTGCAAGGAGTATAATCATGGGTTTTGGGGCTGGCAGAGGGGGCAGGACAAGAGAGATAGAGCACAAGGAAGTGTGGCAGACAGAGGTACCGAGGCAAAGTGAGTGTGTGAGGAAGTGTGTGTGGCCTTGCTGTAGCACCGAGGGAAAATGAGAGAGGAAGAGTAAGAGAGAGAGAGAGAGGGAAAGGAGAGTACGAAAGATTAGGCAGGCCGACATTTGTGTCGTTGTCGTCGGGGGGTTATGCATATGTTTCACTTTTGGTAGTTGTTTCTCAAATGGTTCGGAAACAGTTTGGGAATTACTGCCAACTGTGCTTATATTTGACCTGCAGTTGGCATGGTGTCTTGGAATGGGGTCTCTCCCCACTCCACATATAATGCATTAGATGGACATGCACACATTCTATATGAAGGAAAAAAACTAATGTCAGTTGGGAGCACCCAGAGAACAGCAACTGGAATGAGAGATCTGGAAGTGCTGTCAGAGTGACCCCAACTGACTGTCATGATGGTCACCATCTTCAGTGGAGGCAGTGTACATGTGCATGCGATGTCGTTGTCTACCTTATAGGTGCCACTGGCTCCCAAAATGGCCGTCGGTATCCTATTGTGATTATCTACTGGCTACCGAAATGGCCACCACCATAATCATATGTGCTCATTGTGGTACTAGGAAATCGCTTTTGACGAATGGTGGTGTATAACTTACAGCCATCTATCATAGTTGTGGTTGATGTCAATCTTATGAATTTGGTTATGTTAACTCTAATGGTTGGGAAATTACAGCGAACTATTCTTATAAGTTGGTATAGGGCAAACTTGTCCCTGCGAATGCTCTCCTAGTCGTGACAGATGGCTATGATATGAATTTGATAACTATAACTTAAACAGTTTGGCAATCACAGCCACTCATGCTTATAAGTTGACATTGGGCATATTTGTCCCAACAATCCTTCTCCTAGTCGGGGCAGATGTATATGTTATGAATCTGACAACTATAACTTAAACAGTTCAGAAATTATAGCCACCTATGCATATAAGTTGACATCGGGCATACTTCACCTAATCGTGGTTGAATCCTATGTTAATTTGGCAACTACATCTTAAACAGTTCGGTAATTTTAGCCAACTATGCTTATAAGTTTACATTAGGCATACTTGACCCTGCGACCCTTTTCCTAGTCGTGGTTGTTGTCTATGATATTAATTTGACAACTATAACTTAAATGCTTGCGGAAATACTGCCAACCATACTTATAAGTTGACATGGGTCATATTTGACCCAGCGATCCTTCTGCTAGTTGCAGTGCATGCCTATGTCATGAATTTGACAACTATAAAATAAATGGTTGGGAAATTATACCCAACCATGAATATAAGTGTTATGCATATACACAGCCTTAAGGAGGCTGCTGTGTTAGACAAGATCCATTCTTTCGCGATGCATTTGTGCCGCACCGCCGCCACCAGAGAGGTGCTGGCCGCCAAAATGTTCCACAACCTTAACTGGTCGATTATTGACGTAGTTTGACATAGGTCGGCGATACCAAGATGGCCACAAGGAAATTATAGGAATTTTATAAACTCCGAATTCGAGATAAGCTTCGCCCATTTCAGCCACATTGGGCAAACCTCAACACCAAGGCGCGAAATTGAGCAAATGCTCTTTCTGGCACTGGCTGCCAATATGGACACCATCAGTGAGGGGGAGTGAGATCGTACATCTCACATGAGTCATTTACCATCCTGAGGGGTTACCCACCAGATTATGCTAACTAAAGCACAAAAATTGTGGCCAGTACTGGCTGCTAACATGGCCGCTGCTGGCAGGAAGGAAATTAGGGACTTTTGAGGGAAAGAAGGGGAAAAGTGACGTTTATGTATGCGAAATCGGTCGTTTTGGACGTGAAAAAGGAGAAATCGGTGCTAAGCAGTCCTCAGACCACAGCCTGATAATATTCTAGTTACTGTCCTCCAGTCCTCGGCCTGCAGCTTGGTGTCCCAAAACCTCTTTTTTTATACTACTATTATGTTTGAATGTTGTTTTAAAGCAAAGTAAATGCAATAGCATTTTAAGATAATTGTTAATATAAATTGGGCAAAAAATTAGTTTTTTTGCAAACTATACACCACCTTGAGGTGGAGTACTAGTTACAGTTTTTACGGCAGATCTCGATGAAATTTTGTATACTACTTTGTTAAGCTGTTTTTGTTGTGTATTCTTGAATTAGTTAATTTTTTTTTTAATTTAGTGGAGGTATTTAATAATCATTTTCATTAATCTGTCGCTTTATAATACGAGACCTGTTGAAAATATGTGTTTGAGGTTTTGATCATGTGAACATATTCTGATGAAATTTTGTTTATGTAAGTAAAATATTTCTGTTATTAAGTAATATTTATTTGAACCTCTGCATAAGGTCAATGTGCAGACTTCGGAGAAATTATCCACTATAGATTATACAATACTCGGATACAGACAAAAATAGGACGTCCTACATTCAAGTTATTATGCTATCATTGTATGGATAGAAAACACCTTTGCGACATCCGAGAAAGCCAAACTAGTGTACATAAAAGCATCAAATTTTCGCTGGCGAGGAGTGCAGGCTCGTAGGAAATAACTACGGAATTCTACAGAAGAAACAATAACCAACATTTTTATTGCTGCTACACATCAGTGCCATGTCCGAAAATGCCGAATTAATGGCCACTAGAGGCATAAAATTGATCGCTTTAAAGACAAATCTGTTCAGATTTGAGGACATTCTCAGGTCAATACAGTGCTGCTGTAGAAGATCGCAGCGGTGAGTCTTGGAACTTCTTCAGGCTAGTGGCCCGCAGATGGGCAAAGGTAGGATGGTTTAAAAGCACTTAGCATCTGCTGACTCATTATCTCTACTCGCGATCGGATTTCTATCTAGGAGTGAACGTTTCTCAGAATGCTTATGGTTTCTTCCGTTGGCTGGTAGGCCAGGCAGACTGACACACTGTGTTCCGCTAGACTTGGATCTTTTGCATGAGCTTGCAGCATGATCAAGTACTACAATAAATTTTTTATGAAAATATACATTGCTTATTTCATTTGAAAGCGCTTAGGTATTTGTATTTTATGATTGTTAACCATAAGCTTCTAGGGAATGATTTTATTAGGTATTTTTCTACACTGAGAAAATTTCTGTTGGAGATAAGAAAATAGTTTTGTGCAGCAAAATTAATTTTTTTCTGTCTGTGCAACCAACTATTTCGTTCCTGAAATATGTAATTGTTGTTTGTTTTTGGCTGTCCCAAACATGTAAAATTTGGTTGGTGCAAATGAAGATTTTTATGGCTGTCCATAAACTACAGTTTCGGTAATAAATTTCTGATCTAACATGACCAGGTTCCGAACGCATATTCATTGCTGTTGAATTCTGTGTCTCGGCAACCACGGTCATCGTAAATGTTTTCGCAGTTCACTTATTTTTATTGTTATGGAAAGTTCACTACATGGCAATTACATAGATTTTCTAAAATGTCAAGTTATGCAGATTTTTTGGTTGAAATCGCTTCATTGGTATGGTTTTTGACACTGTTGAGCTTCAATAAATACGCTAACAAACACTGCAATAGTTCTAATAGTCAGAACAATTAAGAATGAAATCTCGAGTTGTACATTCGCAGGTCATCAAATGACTCGGTTGTGCTACAGCGAACAAAAGACATGTCAGTACTGCACCAAGCTAATTTTGTTTTTGTGAAAACTTCTATAACATTCGACCCATAAGATTGTTAGCTAACTGTACATTTACTCATTTTAAACAAAATATTCGACTGCCATGATATTTATAATTTTGCCAGTAACAAAAATTAATTACTTTAATGTACGTGTAAAATAGTTGTGTATGTATCCATAAATGCGTTTAAAAATGATGCTGGGACAGTTAGATAATTATTATACTCAACAAGTAATGTTTAAATGTTTCGTTTGGTTTAAGGGAATAAATTCACATATTTGGAGAAACATCAGATTTTTTCGGGAGAACAAAATATTGCTCAGTTTAAAATTGTTTTCAAACAAATTTATTACAACCTGCAGCTAAAAATTTTTATCGGCGAATGCGTGTATAAATTCATACAGTGTGGCATTTTTTTTTATAGAAATTCCATTTCTTTTGTCTTTCTATGTGTAGAATGTTTTGTTGCAATGTGTTTTTTGCCAGAACAGTTTATTGTGTGCTGTAGTGATCAGTCAATGCCACGGTTTATTTTGATTATAAACTATAAGTCTTTAATACTCCGCACGATAGCACTTATGGCAATCACATAATTAATAAATACCCGTCCTTAATAATATGTGATTCCAACAGTAACTCATGTGTTTGTGAGTACTGTGAGTATAAAGTGTTGTTTAGTAACACAATAGCTTTGCAGATAGAAAATGATGATCGAGAATTTTGTAAAAAAATATTTTATTAAATATAAATGACTTTATGCAAATATCGATAATATTCATTTAAAAATTGAGCTAAAGAACGTAAATTGTTTTCTGTATTTTTCATCATCAAGTAAAAACTACTGAGCGGATTTTCGAAATCGCTGTGAGTGTGGTATTTATTAAACCGATACTTAGGTCTGTATCATCCTATAGCAAAAGGAAGATGAGAAGTAAGAATTTAATTTTTTATATGAAGTTTTGCTTCCTTTGCACATTTCCTTGTCATATTAGCTTATTGTTACATTGCTGTTTTGTTATGTTAATGGATTAAAGGGAAAGTGTAAAAAATCATGCGAAGTCAGAAATGAGCTCAGTAGTGTGAGTTAGACCACTATGTTTTTGGTTAATACCAGATTGCTATATATAACTTGACGTGGTAATCACAGTTATTCCGACGAGCGAAGCCATGGTTTATTTATTCATTTATGATTATTTTCAATAGTTACTCTCTAAATAGGAATCAGTTATATTTTACTGATTGTCTGTTGAAACTGCTCCACCGGAATCAGTGGAATAAGAAAGCTACTAATATCTTCAGTTAAATGAAATCCACTAATACAAACAGTAGAAAATCAGTTATATATAATCGATTAATAAAAAGCACAAGGATTAAAAACCCGCTCATTACGGTTTGAAATAAATTAAGTACAATTATTTGGTCGCAAAACAAAATTATTAGCCTACATGTACAAGGAAATTTTGGAAGTGGTTGGTATCGAACCGCAACCCCAAAACGTAACACGTTCTGTTGTTTCTCTTAGCTGACGTTCTACCAACTCTGCTACTTTGCCAAAAGGTCTCGCCTTTGCGTAGTATATTAAACTTACACTGGCGAACGGATGTATGTTTGGTAATGTGAAAGTACTTCATGTTGTCGAAATATACACATATTATGCGTCCTTAGGTACATGTCTTTGTAAGGCTCGAAAGTCATACTAAGATAATTTTAGATCAGATTGTGCGCTTTAAGAGAAATATAGTGGTTTTAATGGTGGTGTCGGTGTTTTATGTGTATCTACCACTTTACAGTGAAACGAGATTTTACACAATGAAACGGTTATTTTGAAGATACAGATTGGCTACTATTAACTGTCTTTGTCGTTTCCTCGTTATTTGATCTGTTAACTTGCAGACCAGAAAAATTTTTTTTTGTAAATTCACCTTTCTTACTGAATTACCACACTATCTAGCCAGTAATATGATCACTAATCTATCAGTTACTAAAAATTACAGTTTAAAATTGTAGTTTCTCTTTGATTTGTAAAATGGCGGTTACTAGTTAACATCGATAACCTCGTACATTGAAACCACTATATTTATCTTTTAAAGCACGGAATACGAACTAAACTAAACATAGTAGGTTGACTTTTGAACATTGCAAATACATGTATTTTCATTAACCAACTACAAATAACTAGTTTTCTACTGCTTGAATTAGTAGATTTCTTTTAACTGATGAATTGGTGATATTTTTCTACGGATTCCGGATGGAGCAGCTTCAACTGACAATCAGTCAAAAATAACAGATTCCGGTTTAGAGTGTAGTATATATATTTCTGTTAATTTATTTTTATTGATTAGTTTCCATGTTTAATCCTTTAACGTATTTATATTTATTTATTTAGGTTATGCCAAAAAAAAAAAAAAACAAATACCTGTCAGGCTTTGTTTTGGGTAAAAGCTCTACTTAAATTAAATCGACCTGATTCATCGGCAAATACAAATTCCGAGTGGGTAAAGTCGCGGGCAACAAATTTATTTTCTATCTTTCAAATGCCAACAACTATAGATTCCTGATTTCCCCAAGGAGTTCCTGACAGCCTAAATTTTGATGAGCTACGTGTACACCGAGGTTTCAGTTGGTTACTGACCACGTGTCCTTGAGAAATATTTCGCAGAATGTGACTTATCCAATCTGAATTTGGTTACTCTCTTCCTAAACATCTCTTGTTTGCGGGCAGTTACCCAAGACATGGAACTGATAAAACCAACCAGTGGAGAACGTTGTTCAGAGCAAAAAAGTTTTGAAATACATATGGCGGAAATACTTTTTGCAAAATTAAAGTGCCCCTACCAATATCAACGGCATATACATTTTCGAAGAGGGCGAAGTGCTCGACGAAGACTTAGTTTTATTTTATTCTGCACCGCACTAATCCAATGGGAAATTTAATTCCGAGCGTGAGAATCCGCGACTTAACAACTGCCTATAAAATAACAATTTTCCCCATTGTTCTGTCTTGTAGGCTGTAGCCTTAAAACGCAAAGAGAGTTTTGTCAGTGTTTACTAGTTCAAGAGTAGTGAAATTTTCTTGACTAAAACTTCCGCGAATACGTGGATGTACCTATTGGTATTGTATATTGGGTTGTACCCCTTCCCTGGTCAAAACTATGTAAGTAGATTTTGCACCATTTAATTACTTGATCATAATAGTTGGGCTATTTTATGCATATTGAATATTGGTTCTAATCCATGATGAACTCTGACTGTTGGCGCAGTTACAGGAATTCTGTGTTCGTTTCTTTGTAACTTGATGTGCTATCACAAAAATTACAAATTGTAATAGATCTCGTAGTTTGTATTATTTCAACTCTCTGTGATTAGCGGGTTTCATTAATAACAAATAGAGGCTAATTTAAAATTAAATAAAACAATTGAATTAAATTTGGTAATTAACTTACAATACTGCTATTGTAAATAAACAGATGAGAATTTGATCAAACTATCGCCACTGTGCAAAACGTTTTGCAGACTTCTTGAGCTCTTAAATGCGATATACGGAATCTGATAATGTGTATACGTAAATAATGTGATCGGAGATCATATAATGAGTGCATGCATGTGTGTATGTTGTCCCATCTGATCACGTTTTTTTCATGGCATAGAAATTTTACCAGATTTTATCATTGTGTCCACCATACAAGCAAGGAAAAACAGTGATTGCTTTACATAAACAGAAAAATTCGTGATGGAAGCTCGCCATTAGATATATATATATATATAATACATATTATACATACATAAATATATACACAAATACAGTTTTTAACGTCGTTCACCTTTTCCTTTAGTATGAAGCTAGATATATTTACTTTAAACAAAACATGCACAATGATTACGTATGTGCTATAAATAATGTAGTATTACAATTAACAAAAACATATAAAGAAACATTCTAATAACAGGAAACTTGTATGTATCTGTAGTCCTCTCTTTGAACTAAACCTACATTGTATTTTTGAAATCCAAACACCTCGAAAAATATTTTTCCTTTCTATTCAGAAAACGGTGTATAAATTTTTATAGTGCATTATTTTCACACTACTCGTTTATTGACAGCACGATTATTGAAACAAGTCTCAATGGTAATAATTTAAATGATTTGCAGATATTTGTGGAGAAAATTTTAGTAAATTACTCAGCATAGAAAACATGTAATGGTAGAAAATTTTAGTGTCATACATGTGGCAACTAGGAATATATTTAGAGTTCTCGAAATAATCACGGTTAATTACATTTCATCTCTAATTTATGGGTAATTAGACACTCTTATTTAAAGCCATTAAAATAAAGAAGGTATTACAAATTGTACTGTTCAAATGCCACCAAGTAAAATCTGGCCATGAGTACTTATACCTAATTGAATTCATAACAGCGGTTAGAAGATATCTTAAGTTATGAACGGATATTAATTCGGAATACATTATTGTGTGGGTAAAAATTAAAACTGATTATTAAATATTATTTGCTTATATGTTGCCTTCACGATTAAGAAATAGTTTGGAGTTGTTATGTTAGTGTATCGTAGCCCACCAATTTATAACGTCTTTCACAGTACTGTATATGACTTCTTCTTCTTCGCCTAAATCGTCCAAATGCAAGTTACCTTGGGCTTAACCTGTACAGGAGGCAAAAATTCAAATTTCGAAAACAAGAAACGTCGAAAATAACGAAAAATCTGGTTAAACACGGTAGCAAAATAAAAAAAAAAACTCGACAAAGCCATTATTCGAAAGTCCATTAAACTCCCAAAATCATGAAACTGCACAAATACAGTGACGTCTCAACCCCGACGCCGAGGTTCAAAAATCCCGAACCATCATCGACTGCGGCTACAGAAGAACTCTGTATGTAACTATATTATTTGGAACAGGAAAAATAATTCCCAGGAATTACTTTATTCGTCAGTCATTATATGCCACATAACTAACTACATTTTCAGTACGTAGTTTAAAAGTTCAATTAAATCAACATAGCAGTAATCCTTTTTCCCTTATCTTTATTAACGAACAGAATGACATTTTCAGTTTGTCACAGCAGATTAGAGTGCCTGTTTCTCGTTGTTTAAAACTAAACATTATAAAAGACGATTTAAAATGCTTGACATTATAGTTCACTAACAGCAGCATTAGTTACTGTCGGCTTACAAAAACAAAATATTACTGTAGTAGTAACATTAATACAGTTGGCACAACGCTCCACTTTCATATGCTTTATGAGGAGGCCGGGCTGGCGAATTCGCAATCTCAGTCATTGGAATAATTTAATGAGATGTGGCCATAATACTTATGTGAATACCTGCAATTAATTTCTTCTCTATATAACTGTGAAACGATGGCCTACAGGCACGCCGCCCACTGTGGCACAACGTCACAGAACACAGCATTGTGTGCTGAGCCCCGCTCCAGTCTTAATGCAGAGGACAACGCAACGATCCTGCAATTATTCGTGAACGCCATACGTCCAGGACACTTCAAGTTATGGTATGGGGTGCCATCCATTATGTCAACCGGTCACATCTCGTTGTTGTTGAAGGCACGGAGACAGCACAAAGATATGTCAATTTGTTTCTGCGGCCTCATTTTCTACAATTTGACACAGCATAACCAACGCTGTTATGCTGCAAGATGGTGATCACTCCCACACTGTTCCCATCAATACAAGATGTAGACACCACCTTGGTTTGCCAGGTTTCTAGATTCGTCCTCTATTTAACAATAATGCGATTTGATGATACAACTATTGGATCACCACAAATTACCTACACGAACACGGGCTGACCTACTTACACAGTAACAGGAAGTAGAGTGGCATGTTCTTCACGACACACCCGCCACCTGCATAATATAATGCCTCGTCACATCGCTGCATATATACACGTGAGTGGGGGCTCTACCTTATTTTGAACGCGTGCTTTGCAGATGCTAAACCACGCACCCTCTATTAATGAAAGACTTATCACTACTCATTTGTACAATCGCCTATAATACGCATGCAATTTTTTTATGCAAATTCACATAATGAAAGAAGGTAAAGCGGTTTCAATGTCTATCGGTATATTATGGCAAACTTTTTATAATGTTTGTATTCAAGTCACGTCATACGTACGGAGAAAAGGGATATATTGAATCAAAGAACGTTTGTTTGTTACAACCCAATTATTTGTTCGTAAAGGGGCAGTGACATTGTTTGTTGAAAACAAATTATTTTCATGTTGTTATTTGGAATCCCCAAACCAATATTTCGGTGAAACGACTAGAGTTGTTTGGCTCTACGTGCGTTTAAAGGTTTCCATTGATACATAATATAATTGTAAGCCTGACCAGTTTCAATCCTCCAGCATTTGTATCCGAGCGCGGCGCCTCAGCTAATCTGCCTACTGATGAAGTCAAAATCATATTAAAATCGTTCATTTCAACTACTGGACAACATGCTTTAATATATAGTTAATCTTTTGCAGCTTTCCATTGAGTATCCCTTTTGAATTTGTGTATTACGACGTTTATATCTTTATTAGCCATTAAATGCACTAACAAACACGGTTACTATCTCAAGTTTCACAAAATTACAAACAAATTCTTGATATATATTTTCAAACGAAGGAACTCAAATGAATTGTGAAACACATTTATACAGTTGAAACACCTAAGTATTTTGTTGACAGTCTAATTCGTTTGGCGAAATACAGATATATAATATATATATATCGTGTGCTTTGTTAGATGAACAAAATTAATTTGGTTACTTTTCAACATTTGTATACTCGTCCAAATATTTTCTTGTGGCAACTAAATATATCTTGACCTTATAAAAATCAGTCTTTGTTGGCTGAAGATAACATTTATTTCAGTGTAGCATCCGCATCACTCCAAAAATTCAAAAGAAAACAAATGAAAACCCCAATTTTTTTACACGTTCATAAAAATGCATTTTTTTGGAACACCTTTTGGCATACCCGCGTAAATAGGAACAAAAAAGACGCTGCATTCATTGAGCTCTTAGTAAAGGTTAAACAGTAACATTACGCCATACTTTGTTATGGATTCACATTTATAGGAATTCTTAATAACTGCTTTACTGTATAAACATAAGCAGTACAAGGCAATTTGTGTATATTGAGAGACCTATTTAACTTTACTAACCTACTGTATCCTTCTACCACTGACCCAACCACTGCATGGATGCGTCGATGAAATCAAACAGTGAAGTTCTTAAGAAAGAATGTAGGCTGCTAATAGTCCAGTTCTTTCCTAAATTGACATAAATAATTCTAAAACTTTATATATGTTGAGTTCACATTTTATAAATTATACTTTACATACGTACATGGTAAGTTCTGTACTTCGCTGCCAGTAAATATAGTGTGTGGAAGCAAATGCTTTCTTAACATGTTTGAAATCACACCAGGGACCGTTTATGAAAGTTTGTTTAACAAATAACTGGGACCAGCTATATTTTCGTGTTATTAACCTCCGGAAGTATGCGGTGCGCATGACAGGCTTGCCACTAATATTACCTTCTCGTAACCTGGCATGGAGTGAGACATGCTTTGTCTTGCTGGAACGATGACAGAGCGCATTACAACTGTGAACAATTTCGTATAAGGGAATGAACGTGAGATCTGAAGTTTTACTCTACGAGAAGGAATCACATAGATGCAGTAATCTGTGTTCGCAGTGGCTGTAAGCGGTAACAAGCTGAGCACGGGGAAGCCATTGTTAAAGTAATTTTTATTTTCCCCTTCCAGCTGATGGAAATCAACAGCGACATCTACGTGGATTTATCGACCGAAGGCCAATTGCCTTCCTCCCCCCACAGTTCACTGCGCTTTTGGGCGAGGCCCACGCGGAAAACTTATCGAACTCCCAAACATGTTTTTTTTTTCTCCAACTGAAAAAAGTGGTATCCGCCGCCGTGGTTGCTGTTCAGACTCGAAAATACGAGTGGATAATTTAATACCACTGTACAGAAAAATTTGTAAATATGGAGACACGTTGAGTCGTATGGCCCAACACATAAGTATACATAGATAATATATGTGCATATTGATAGATAATGTGTAGCCTAATTCCAGTCTTAAGCCTGGTACGCACACGTTTATTTAAACCCCCCAAAAAAGGCTGTCTAACCAAACATTGAACACATTAAAAAAAACTAGCAAAACATTGAACAGAATTGGAAAAGAGGCGTTTTCTCTTAGTACATTGTGTTGTTGAACGAAAACAATTAAGCAAGAAAGAACGTGTCACTTATACAACCTGCCCACCGCGCCATGGAACCACTGAGAATACACACTTTAGTACAAGGTAGTTGTGGTAATTTGTAATGCCTAACAAATTTTTAATATAAATTTGTTTCTTAATTTTAAACTGTGTGTGACACGTTTCATAAGTTGCAACCTTGAAATCCATTCAGCATGTAGTGATTTGTTATAGGAAGATTTAGATTAAATCTAAATTTTAATACGAAAAACAGCTGTACGTTGGCACTTATAATTTTTAATATTCATGTAGAACACTACGAAACTAAACTCAAAGGAAGAAAATTCTAGACCGACAATAGATTCGAAAGTTATAAAAGTTATTTTAACATGGTAAGCACGGTACCTATCATTCAATGTTATAACGAGGAATAACGTGAATTCTGAAATATCTTAAAAGGTTTCATTTAAACACCGCAAGAATGTTTATATTTGAAATTGTTGCGTAAAATGTAAAACTGCATATTAATTTCTGTGCAAAACTCAGTCACTCGGTGCATGTTCAAATACCTGGCTCAAGGGTATAGACGCAGAGTAAGTAGCTAACTAATGCTACACATGTTCAAATACCTGGCTCAAGGGTATAGACGCAGAGTAAGTAGCTAACTAATGCTACACATGTTCAAATACCTGGCTCAAGGGTATAGACGCAGAGTAAGTAGCTAACTAATGCTACACATGTTCAAATACCTGGCTCAAGGGTATAGACGCAGAGTAAGTAGCTAACTAATGCTACACATGTTCAAATACCTGTCTCAAGGGTATAGACGCAGAGTAAGTAGCTAACTAATGCTACACATGTTCAAATACCTGGCTCAAGGGTATAGACGCAGAGTAAGTAGCTAACTAATGCTACACATGTTCAAATACCTGGCTCAAGGGTATAGACGCAGAGTAAGTAGCTAACTAATGCTACATATGTTCAAATACCTGGCTCAAGGGTATAGACGCAGAGTAAGTAGCTAACTAATGCTACATATGTAAAGATACAGGAAATATATTACTTCGATCTGTAGTGTATGAATAAGGACTGCTCTTCCTAGCCCTACAATTGAAGCTTGCATACCTGTGCTGGAGCTACAGCCTATGCGTAGGCTCTCGTAGCTCTATTGTAACTGACAGTTTAATGTGCGTATTACACTTATTTAGCATGGAGCAATGCATTTTACAGGAGGCGGTGGTTTGGTACTAAGGGAGAAGCGTAGTCGTCAAAATATTTCATTCTCATCTGAGCGTAATTATCAATTTACTTCCCCGATTTCATGTCGCAATGCTAACTTGGTCAACTTGCAGACTTAAATATCGTACACTTTAAGATGACACGCCATTATATGTCCGCTGAAATATGAACCCGAAAACTTTCCGTACCCAAGAAATGCGATGGCGATCGCTAGTGGCACGACACGAGGCCTAGTTTGGCCTCCGCCAGACTAAACAGTGCTCAAATCCACCTGCTGGAGTCACAATACAACGCCGAAAACGACTCGAAACCCCGAATGTTGACACAGAACGATGAAATTTCACATGGAATTGTTCAGTGTTCACAACCAGAACATAAATACCTAACAATTTGTATACTTTGATGTCGGAATAAAAAGGTAAGTAAATCATATGGCATCTGCATGAAACTCACTTATAACTGTTCTTTTTTTTTTGTCTTTCAACCAAATTTGAATGAATACAAAAGCAACGTGTTTTCAAACCAACAAAAAGTTGATTTTTGCGCAAAGTTAGTATGTTTATTATGTACTCTATAGTAGCCTAAATGTGAACAAAATTGTGTTTGGCAATGTGGTATTGGCATTCTTTGCGTAACACGATGAGTCCGATACGACGAAAATTTTAAATATACAGTATCAACATTTGAAGTGCTGTCGAGACAGCGATTTTGGTGTGATGATCTTGCTTCCTACTGGTTGTTATGAAATATTTGTCATGTCGGGTTTGTAGTGTCGTGCTCGTTGTGCTATTAAAACTCCAAGTTCAGCACACTCTAAATTCGTATAGGTGAAAAATCACTGATTCACAGTCAAATGCAAAGACTTAAATCTGTGAAAATTGCTGCACTGAAAATCGGTGGAAAAACACTGCTTGTTTCGGGGAAACAATTTTACTGTTCGGGTAAATGTCACAGCTTGCGTCCAATTCAATATAGTATTTACTTGAGATAAGCCAACCATTATGACAAATAAACATATTTCCGACAGTGAGTGTTGATATTGTGGGATAAAAATTATTTTATGATTAAAAAGAGATGACTTACCCACGAATTAAAACCACAGTATTCTTCTTTCAGATTGCAACCTCAGCAAATATTAAAATACCATGCTGTCGTTGGCTGTAATAGGCAAATCCTGTGCATTGCCGTATTTTATCGAAAATATGCATCTTTAAATAATACGCAATTTCCTTTTTTTTTCAGTGGGTGGGCCGCTGTGATTGAGCGGTTAGCCTGCTCGCCTCTCACCAATGCAAAGCGGGTTCAATCCCGTTCGGGTCAATCCCGGATTATCGCATGTGGGAATCGCGCTGGATGACGCCACTGGCCGGCGGGTTTTATCAGGAGTCTCGAATTTCCCCCTCCCTTTCATTACGGCGCTACTCCATATTCACGTAAATCACCTTCATCGGCTCTCAAGACCTCGCTGTTAAAGGCCTCCCAAATCTCTTCACTCACTCGCTCACCAGTTCAATTGTTAATATTAGGATTATTAATGCAAATAGTTAATATGAATGCTCTCACTTCACCGCATTTCATACATGATACTTACATGAAAACGAAACTAAATATGGAATATTCAAGTTGCCTTGAAAATGGTATTACAGTTAATACCGGTATTTAAATCAGTATATTTTATAAGTTTCATTAGTTCATCTGTTGTTTATGTTTTCATCTCTTTATGCAAATATTTACTTAAATATTTCGTATGTTTACTGACACAGTATTCAAAAACTGTACCACTGAGGGATCTCTCAACACAGTTGGTTATCGCGTCAGAGGAAAATAGCACTTCAATAAGTGAAGGATAACTGGTACATTTCCACTGAATTAATAGATGAAGTGTTTGAAGGTAACTGTTTTGTCTGTCATAAGTTCCTCACTGATTGAAAAAGAGTTATTCTCACTGATGTATGTTAAGAGTGCAGGCTCGTGCAGATCATGAAGTAACATCGCACAGAATGTCCTCTCAGATCGTAAATGCTCATTGGCAGAGTTATGTGCACCGTAGAATGTGCTCGTTCTTGTCACGTGCCGCTCCCATGACATGGAAATTCACATCGACCGAAGTATTTACGTGCCTACGTCGTCTACCTTCGTAGAGCGGATTTCTAACGTGAACGTCATTTACACAGCTGTAATGCGTATCTCGTGTCCGCAGCTTGTTTACATGCCACCGCAAAAGGCCTCGTTTCTGACTGTGTTATTGCCCTACCTCCTAGCATAAATCTCGCAGGATCTGGTTGTCCCAAATACAGAAAGCAGAGAATTCGTTTCTATGGAATGGTGTGTTGCGTTATGTGCACAACATTCGGTTAAATAAAAGCACGGGATACCAAAATATGCATTATTTTATTTCTTTTTTAACTTGGGCACATAATTAATAATCTAATTTCCTCAATAGTTTTATGTTCCGTAATTTTACAAGGAACACATTTAACTATAATTGTTTTTACTTTTTTACGGATCAATAATTCATCCTTAGTCATTTAAACTGAACAGGGGAGACTGAAACATATTGTTATATTTAATTTCAAAATACTCTAAGCAGACATTATTCTGCAAAGATTCTGACGATGTAACAATTCAAAATTTAGCGAAAGTATTCAAACATAAGAATTGTTAATACACTTAAGGTATTAGTTTTTTTGTATAATTATGTAGACTTCTTAATGAATGGCTTATTATTCCACTTTCATCTGCCTTGTTTGTTTATGTAAGTGTTTTTTTATTATATGTATGTTCCTGAAAAAGAAAATTTAATACATTGTTATGTGTTAAAGTATAAATTACGGAACCGAATTTTCCTTATTTTCTGAGAATGTCTTCAAATCCCAAGTTAATACATGTTGGAAAGTATCTTGCTGAAATGTAAATAAATGCGTATTTTTATTTAGTTATAAGCGTCTTAACTGTCTAAAATGGCAGTTATGGTTTCGAATTACTATTTTTTTGAAGTTACAGTCGTTACAAACAATTTTCATTGAAACGTAGGAATTTATTATCAGTGGGCGCGACTGCGTCAAGTTATTATTAAATAAAATAGGATTGTATTATAAAAATAGGGTAATTTTGGGACAGACGCCGCACACGTCTTAGTTCTAATATGTACCACTAGATGGGTCTCGCTGGTAGATTTGCAGTTCAGTAGTATGTTACGAAGAATTGTGAGTAGACAAGTGTTCACGAATATGAAGTATTTTGGTTTTGTCAATGCTTTTCCCAAGTAAGTAAGCAGTTTTTTACTGTCAAATTACATATCATATTTATTTGATATCGATTATTTCATCATTTCGTCATTACACACGCATATCAGTATGTTATTGTAAATTGTTGTTCTTTGTGGTGTTTTGTAAGGTGAAATACCGCCATGCAAGTGAACTGGAGTCACGATAGCGATGTGGAACATCTCTCCGTTGGTTTTCGGGAGAGATGTCCCACTTTGTGCACAGGGGTGAGATGCCCCACATAAATAACTTCAAAAGTAATAATGTGAAATTACATTTCTCTCCCCATAAATCCAATGATGAATATTGTGCTGTTTATTGTAATATTTTGAAAATTTTCTTTCCAAAGTGACAGAAATGTGTATAGCTGTGCACTAAAATTAAAACTATGTTACGGTTACTACATAATATTAGTTCAAGTGTAGCGCTCTATGTAATTAAAATATATTTAACGAGTATACACATAAAAACATATGTTGATACAGAGTTACATAGTGGCCGAGATCGTTAAAGCATCGCTTTTGAGAGGGGAAGTTGTAGGTTCAAATCTCAATCTGATCTAAATTAATTTTAAGTTTAAAAAAAACGTTATAGGCATATTTTTATTTTTATTATTACATTTAACATTCATCCATGCAATACAATGTATAATTTACAAAATATTTAATAATGCCAACAAAATCTTAGATGGTTGCCGGAAACAAAATAAGAACACAATTTGGTTAGGCCTACACGAAACATTTTTTTTTAGTCGCAATAACTATTTTCTCGGTATACTTTTGAAAATTTGGTAGGCCTTAATTGACCCGTACATTTTTAATTTGTAAAATTAATTCTGAGACCTGTAATATATTTTACAAAAATTACTATTATATAAAAATTATATTATAACAATTTTAATGTCTTTTTTTTCCTAGAGATGAATGGACGGAGACAAATTTGGCAGAAGCTATCCGAATAGTAAAAGCTGGTGATATCGGAATCAATGACGATGCAAAGTACATTTTTATCCCATCAAGAACTCTTAGAAGGAGACTTGCATCCATGGACATTAAAAAGCATTTACTGGGCCCACCAAGCATTTTAGGCAATGCAAATGAAAAGCGTTTAGTGGCACATGTTCAACGACTTTGTGCGGCAGGTTCTGCACCAGACCGAAAACGGCTTTTGCAAATGACATTTAAGTTTACAGAAAGGCTTTGTTTGAAGCATAAATTTAACGAGAAAACACAGATGGCAGGTTATGTTTCGCTGTTTTCATTTTTAGAAAGGAATCCGGAACTCACTATTCGTAAGGCAGAATTAATGCAGGTTGCTAGAGGCCAGGTTTTGTGTCCAGAAGCAGTTGGGAAATTTTTTTTTTCTTTTTAGTGGAAATGCTTTCTGGAAACGATTTTATGAACAGTCCTAGTAAAATAAGGAATATGGACGAAACTGGTACACAATTAATTAACAAACCAGGAAATGGGATTGCTACTAAGGGATCAAAGGACGTCCATGTCATGACATCAAAAGAAAGAGGAGAAAATGTTTCAGTCATTGCATGTGGCAACGCAGAGGGCCGTTTCCTTACTCCAGTACTCATCATAAAAGGCGTGTACAAGAAAAAAGAATTTCAACTAGGACTCCCCCCGATGGATCACAGGTGTGTACGAATCCAAAATCATCGTATGTAAACGGCGAGATTTTCATTCAGTGGCTAACAGAACACTTCCTACCCCTTAAATAATCTGGAAAAATTTTTTAAATTTAAGATGGCCATGCAGCCCAATGTAACACATTTGAAATGTTGGATGTTGCAGATGCTAATAATATTATTTTACTATGTTTGCCCAGCCACACGACTCAAGCTCTACAGCCCCTTGACAAGTCTTTTTTCAGGCCTCTTAAGGTTTACTTCAATGAAGCTGCGAATTTATTGATGATGCAGAACAGGAAAACGTCCATCTCGAGGGATGAAGGGATGTATATCTGGGCTACCGAAACACCTTCGCTGAAGCCACAAATTTGCCAAAATCAAAGAATATGTTTGAATAAGCACAAAATATTTGTTCGTTCATAAATATATGTTATTTTATGGCAAGTTATTAAAATATATTATTTTAGAGAGTAAGGCAGTATTAAAATAATGAAACTATTTTTTTTTTACTTTAAGCTAGAGGTTTCTTGGCGCTAATTTTTACTTGTCTACGTCCAGATGTCTATATTTGATTTGAAATATTAGTCGGCCTCCACTTCATGGAGTAGATGTAAATTAGTGGCCTCCAATACAGGATTTTCTAGACACTGACGAAAGCAACTTTTAGTATTTTGTTGGCTTTTGGACACTTTCCTACTGCGAAAGGCAATTATAGATCACTGCATTATCTCCTTAACCAGTCCCATTGGTCTTCATCACCATGACGTTGCCTTAGGTGCCTCTGCGGTTTACTGCTACCAACTGATCATAACAATCAACATCGAATATTTGGTAGGATCATATACACAAGTAAAGATGTCAAACACATCTATGCTCTTTGGAAGGCATCATAAGAACTTGGCTCAAGAAATATCAACCACGACTACCGTTATTTGGCGTTAATCCTAGGTTCACGCTGCGCTGTTTGATTCACGCTGACAATTAGGTGTACATCTTACAACTGCAAATCATTTAAATGTTAATGCTGCTGACTGGCATGTTCTGCAATATTACATACTAAAGCAAGATTAAAACTAAATAAATATTTAATAATTAAAGATTTGGCATTCATGTGCATTTTCGTGAGGCGTGAATGTGACCGTACCGTAGACGTCCATATAGAATATTTCCAAGGTTTCTAGAGAGCATCAAGCTTCTTTTTTAACTTGTGTGGTGAAGCTTGCTGTATCTCACGAGTAAACCGTCATTTACAAACACATATTCCAGATACTGACAAAATTTAATTTCTGATATAATAATATGAACATTTATGATACACTATAAACTTTTAAGATTAATTTGTTGATAACGTGAAAAGGAGTAACTCAAATTCCAGTGGTGATGAGTTTATGTAATAGTTTTGGTAAAAAAAATCACTGGAAATTTTACGAATAATTAAAATTCTTCAGTACATATTCATCGTGTATTCTGTCTTCGCTTTTGCTACGTTGCAATTAGTACAGTCTTCAAAAAAATGTGAATGTTTACATTTGAGATATATACAGTAAAGACTGTTCACGATAACGTGAGCACTTTTGATATCAACCTTAGAAAACAGTCACTTCCCCTGCCTGTATATATTTTAACGGGCGTACTTAGTGACATCCGCTCAGTAACGTTAGTAAAGATGGATAGAAAGTAGTTGAAAATCTTAACGTCGAAAAAAAGTTGTTAGGTAACCGTTTATGATAACTGAAATTAATTCATTCGTTTTCTGTCGTTTTTAATCTCTTTAACAGTAAATAACAGCATGGCCTATCTAATAATTTCCTAGTTTCACTTGACCAAGGGATGAATAAAGTTATGAGGCACATGGGAATGTTAATTTTATATATGGTGAAAGAATACACAACATGCATAGAAGTAGATCTTAAGCAGGGCTTTCAAAAGTACTAATTTTACCGTGAACAGTCTATAAGCCTATTATGTGACTCGTTCCTATACTACGTATGTATATGAATATTTGTCACTACATCACAGACATGAATAATAAGCGTGCATGTTGCAAGTATATGATGCGAACTTGAATTCACATTCAACACTTTAGCGTATTAAAGATTTGATCGAAATACCTCTTTCCCCCCTGATTAATAAGTTAGATTAGCTTAACGAAATTTGCCACTTTTGTAGTTTTACAACCAAATCAACAACGTTATTTTGGGTATCGGTTTTATGGCGGAATTATTTTTACTCGCCTCTGATATCCTCAGATTCTGGCACGTAAGCTTCAATCAACTTTCGTTTATTACGCTTGCTAAAACTTTTTACGAGCTAAAATAATTTTTAAAATTTTAACATCTACTAACTTTGGTGCTGGTGAGAAAACACATTAAAAGTACTTTCGTGACTCGATTTCACGGCTTTGTAAGAGATTTTCTATGTGTTTATGTGATGCGTTGGTCATAACGCCGATGTAACTGAGTTGTGGATAACATTTCGCTAATTGAAACGTTTCGATTTCCTCCGGTCTTGCACCGGCCTACGAGACAAAATGGTCATCTCGCCGAACTGTAAAACGGAATGTCGCTGGCTATTGTCTCGGCCTTGTCCATTTCAGTTCATTTACGTTACTGTAATTGACTCATTTGAAAAGTGAATCCTTTTTCTGTGCTCTATACAAAGTCAAACAGAAAAGGTAATAATTTTTTAATTTCTCAATATGCTTGTTAATACGATTAAATTTATAATGAGACATTTCCAGAAGAAATAAAAATCAGTTAACAGGAAAAATAGGAAGCAATTTTTAGCACAAACGCAGACGTAGAATGAAAATTTTGTTGGATTGTTAACAAAATATTTAAGAATTCGATATTATAATAACGATATAATGAATGCGGTATGTCAGTTTATTTAAGCAATCTTAATAGGAATACACTAAATAACTTAATTACTTTGCAAGGTGAACTTTTATTTGCCTACTATCCAATGCCTCGTATATATAACGAGGAATTAGCAAACAAATATACCTCAGGAGTTTGTCTCTTGTAACAGGAACATTTCATCACTGAGTAGCTTATAATATAAGGCAATCATCAAGTGGAAATATGAAGAGAAAAAATTTAAAGTTAACTAACAACATCTGTTAATGATATTGTCAAAGCAATTGTTTCCTCTCCACCTAGTACGCTGATTAATAAGGGACTTATATCGTCACACTTAGTTTACATCAGGCTGAAGTCTCCCAAGAAATTATTTCCTTTTGCATTCCAATTACATATTTATGAAAAATTAAATGAACTGGATATCTAGCTTTAAATAGAATGTCAAATATGTTTTTTCTTTTTGCGTTATTTGTTTTATGTTCAACGTTAGTCAATTGCTGAACGTGCTTCCGTGGGTTCCGCATGGCAACTTAACTCGGAGAGTATGTACTGGTTCGATCTCAGCGGGCTGCAATGTTATGATTCTCTTTACATTGTTTGCCATAGTCACTGTATGTTAGCGAGTATTTGTATCGCTCAGTAAGGTCGCTGTTCACGAAAAAAAATTACTTTTTTTTTTATTTGCACAAAACTATTTTCGAATTGTTAACATTAGCCTAATAACAAACATAATTTCTTCGAATTAAAAAGTATACCGCATGTATTTTGCATAATGACATGCCAAAATTACAATTCTAGTGTTTTTGGAAAGTACAGAAAATTATAAAACTAACTCCTTTACTGAAATGCGGTAGTTGACTTTGTAATAAAATACGTTCAGAAATATTTTAGACGACGCTGCGAAATGTATTTCGAAGTTCTAAGCATTGTTCAAAATAAGAAATTTGGAATAAATGTTTGTAAAATATATTTTGTTAAGCATGCCTCCATATGATGTACGACATTATGTTTCAGTGAACGTTGTTAACATTTCTGTAAACATTTTTGCTAATCTTATTTTCACGTTCCAAAAACACTAAAGATGTGATTTTGACTTGCGACAATTCAAAAAAGTATTTGGTCTAAATATATTTTATTCGAGTAAATGGTGTCTGCTTGTGGGTAATAGCAACAAGTTGAGCAGTGTTTAGTACGAATATAAATACATGCGTTTTCCCTTGATCAACTGTGTCAATGTGGCCGTCTACAAGGAGCTGATTGACCGTCTGAGGCTGAATATAGTGGGAGCGATCACAGTTACACTCCCACACGCGTCATGAGAGCTGCCGTCGCTACGCAAAACTTTCTCAACTGGTGTTCAGTGTTTTCACTTCGTGTTGGCTCCAAGTAAAGTATGCGAATTTAACAAGCGGCGCCACCAATATAAATATATAAAGTTTTTAGTAATGTTGAACACAGTATACTACCGTATCGTATCCGGGTAATATGTTAAAAGATTCAGCCCTCTGGAAAACATACTTTAACTATGTTGACTGCTCTAAAATAACATTCATATCATTCTCAATGTCTTTAAAGTACCGTTACGTCCACGTCTGGGGTATATTTCAGTATCGCAACCAAACAAACTAATGACTCGTTTAACAGTTTCGTCAAAGCATCTGCATTTTAAACATGCTGCTATGCTAGGCGACCACTTGAACAGCGTTTAAGAAACAACAATTATTGTCTTTAATTTTAACATATTACATTTTTTTTACCTTGCATTAATAAAGAATAGGTCCTGTATTGGTAAAAAAAAGTATGACAATGGAGAATAATGCCTTTTAAACAAGGACATAAATATAAAATGGAACAAAATGTATACCTTAAGCTAAAGAACTGTAAATAAAAGCTGTTATTATTAGAATTTCACGATTTGTTTTCAAGTATGCTATGCTCTTCGACAGTTTTCAAATGTTAACTGCTGGTAAGAAAATATTAAAATTTAAATAGTTATAAGGCAAACCCTGACCACAGGTGAACTAAGAGTAGGGTTTATGAGAAACTGTAACATTCCACTTCTGTAACATCAAAAAGCGTCTCATATGAAACCTAATCTTGTGATTTGTACGAATTAGGATTTTATGTAACAATACTTGCATATGTAAAGAAAAACCTTATGTATGTTTTCTTCCAGAAAATAATGATGAAATAATTAAAACATCTAAGTGTGAAATTCTGAACAACATGATTTTCTTACATTATAAAAAAAATACCGTAATCCTCGCTTCCGCTGCCTTAATGGCCAAAGGCAGCTGTACTTCGCAAGTAATGTGCGTATGAAGGGTTCGCAGTGAAGGATCAAATGTCAACGACAATATCTAAAGGGAGGCCACTGGCAGAAATCTCGGTTATTTTCCGAGACGTGGCCAGATGTACTTTCAGCGACAATAACCCGCCCTCTGTAGCGAGCACAGTCAAGTTAAGTGCTTGAACTACTTGGTCTGGAGTTGACCGAGCTTTCAGCCCGTAACTCATCTCATATATATATATATATATATATCATTCTTACTGTCTCTCCCTCCCTCTTCCTCGCGCTTTATTAATCTCCTCTCCCGGGCAAACACCTTCCGCTCTTGACAGTTTCATAACGTGACTGTTCCGACGATTTTCCGCCAAGACATTTCCAGCTCTCGCTTCAACGCGCTAAATTCACTTTGAAGAACGTGAAATATGATGTGACAGGACAGTAAGCTCCTTTCGTTAGATTTGCGCACTTCGAAGTCAATTACATTTTTGCAGTAATACGAAAATTCCGGGCATAAAAGATGCACATTTATCAGATTGTATAATGTTTCCATTGGGAATGTGGCGGTAATCATTTGGAATTTATCTAAGTATTCCATGGCTAGAAATTATCGCTAATACAAAGAAATTCATAAAAAAAGATACGTGAATAACGGTTTCAACTTGTCTGCTACTTGATATACCCAATGATATAATCAAATTTTTTTTAATTATGTGAATTTCAGTTTTCAATATTCTTATTTACCAGAAAAAATGAATGAGTGCTATAATTCGTCATTGCTTGTAGAGAAACTGTTAGGGGCCGCGGTGATGGTGGTGCAGTTGTGGAGACTATTCGTATTTGGGAGACGTTTTAGGTGGTGCAGTTGGCTGGCATGTTTTCACCCGTACTTTCATTCTGCCACTGCTCCATCTTCAAAGCATTTCACTCTCACTGGCGCTCAAGCTCACACTCAACATAACATGTTCGACTATCATTTGATAATTTGAACAAAACTCAGTACGGTCGCAAACATAAAGATATTTTTGGGAGTTAGAACTTCAGATGAGACATTTAGTGCACGTGGGATAGTTTTCACATGTAAATTGAGGCCATCGTAACATGTAAACACAACTACAGTTAATCTCCTTGCAAAAGATGGAATAATAATATTAAAAGCCATTATATTGTAAATATTTTTTATAGTTAATATTTTTAGCGCGTGCGTTTAAGCGCCATATATAAACACTATCTACCAAAAAGTAATTGAGCACCTGTCCACAATGTGCGTTCGGTGGTTGTCACCACGTTAGAATCTAGTAGGGGCCAACTTTCGCGGCTATAACAGCAGCCACCCTATCTGGCATGCTCTCTGCGAGTGTTTGCATGACATCCACGGGTATTCGTCGTCATTCCTCTTGCAACCATTCCATGAGTTGAGCAATGGATTTTGGCCGCGCCTGACGAGCCCTCACCTGGCGATCCAATTCGTCCCAAAGATGTTCTGTAGGTTTAAGGCCGGGGCTCTGGGCGGGCCAGTCCAATCGGCGAATATTGTTATAGGCGTACCACTGCATAGTAACCCTTGAGTCATGGCACCTGGCATTGTCATCCTGGAAGTAACACGGGTCTATTCCATAAAAACGCCACGATTTCGGGAGCATTTCATTATCCAGAATGTTACAATATGCTTCTGTGTTCATGCTATCACTGATAAATACCAGCGGTCCTACGCCAAAGGCCGTGAAACACAAGTAAACTGACATACTGAATTACCTATCTTCACGGGTGCCTAATTGCTTTGGTAGATAGTGTGTATATACGTATAGAAGAAGAAGGGAAATGGCGTATATAGCTGAACGGTCCCTGGAACCGGAGCGTCGGAGCCGCCCGGCCGCCATGAAGGAAATACCCTATTTTCCCTTTTTTCCTATAAAATTTCCTTCTCCCCTAAAAAAATTCCTGTTTTTCTCATGCGGACCAGTGAATCCGAGCGAGAAGAGCGAGGCGGATCAGTGACCATGAGTCAGACAGGTGAGACAGATTGGCGATCCAGGTGAACTTGGCTAGGTGCAAGTGGACCTTGACCTCTGACACAAAAAAAAATTCCAAAAATTTTAATTTAAAGAATATCCAAAAAATTTACTATTAGAATAACTAAGTAACTAGTAAAATATTATTAAATATTGTATTTAAAAAAATTTAATTTCCCAAGGGTTCCCTCCTCCAACCCCTAACAAAACAAATTAGTAGGAAGCCATTCACCTTGACCCTGACCTCAAGATCTTGATTAAACTTGAAAACAAAAACTCGAAAATAATACTGAAAAGTGTGCAAGCATTGGATGTAATAGACTACTACCACAATATTGGATGCAGGTGACCTTGACATTGATGCCTTGAACTTGAATGACCTTGAAAACGAAACTCGAGAAACATCCATGAAAATCAGCAAGCAAATAATGTTACTGATTATATGTTAATATCTCAATTTCACTGCCAAGCGAGCTGTCGGCTCTTATATATATATATATATAATATATATATATATATATATATATATATATATATATATATATATATATATATAACCTATCATTTTCAATTCTACTTTTAAAAAATTGATTTCAAATATGCAGTAGAGCTACATGCTTGATGCAGGAATTTGACTAACTGTATAACTTATTTTATACATATTTTTATAAAAAATTTTAACATGTAAATTTTTAGAAAGAATTTTTTAAATTTAATCTTATATGTGTACATATAAGGCAATGGTACTTTATACACTGCTTTTTAATTTTATTTTATTTATTTATGTACTTTTAGATTTTAATTACTGTGACAAATTAGGAAAACATGGAATAAAACCCACTTTATATTTCACACACATTTACCATATTAATTCAAATATTTTTTATTTTAGGTCTTACGTTTGAAAAAATTACAATACTCTTCAATAAATATTGAGATGCATATGTAATTCTTTAATGCATCTCGCTATTCAGACTAGCGTTGTCCTTCTTCGAAAATATTGTGGCATTTATTACACTGATAAATGGTGCAGGACAGGTTATAAAGATAGATACACTTTGAGGATAATTAACGTTGTCACAAGAGACCTGCTTGCAGTAAACCTGCTACCGAGGTACTGATAAGAAATGCACTTCGCATTCCCAGGTTTTTGCGTATCTAAGTAAACTGTCGGTACAGCTGGACTGCTCGCCGCACCTATTACACAAATATGACATGTGACAGAGATTTATGACACAATTAAATCGCTCATGTCGTCGTACATTGTGGCTGACAGTAAACGTCTTACCACAAAATTGACACTGATGAAGACGCAATGGTTCAGGTAAAGGCTCGGACGGACCTGTTGAAGATGTAGGTGCTGGAGATAAAGAAGCAGGTAATGCCGACAATAGTGTTCTAGGTACCTCAGCCGAAAAGTTCGATGGCTCCATTAAAGATTTCGTAGACGTAACAGCTGAAGAAAACGTTGGTACTGTTGCAGCTGCAGATCATCATGGTGCACTGGTAGTAGTAGATGCTGGTAGTGAAGTAGCCATCACAGCTGCAGAAGTCGATGGCGCAATACTGATATGAAACGGTAGTACTTCACTGGTGGAAGTAGATGCTGCTCGTAATGTAGCCATCACAGATAAATAAGTCGATGGCGCTGGTGAAACAGGATACAACTCACTCGATGAAGAAATCGATGGTGAGAAACTATTAGTGGGCAGTATCTACTACACTTTAATGTAACTAGCCATGGAATATCTGGTGTAGAATTTAGCCGAAACGATGTATCTTTCACGGCAGCCATTTACAAACTAAGCTGACCTTCCTACTGCCATAATATACCAGTATGCAAGCCGTATGACGTCATATTGACTTTGAACAAATCGTATTGCACCATTAATATATTGTACTGATACCAACCAACCAATCACCGAACTACCTCATGATTGCAGCTGACCAACCACGTGACGTGTTGGTGGTGGTGGTAGTCGGCAAATTTGAATATTTATTGCTCTTTGTGGTTGGTGTGTGTGGGTCACAAGTTAAAATAAATTACCGATATTAAAAATAAAGCATATTCCCCTACCTCCCAAAGCTGAAAGGTGAACATTTTATGAAATAATCTCGCCTATAAAAATTTATATTTCCATGTACCTCGGCATATTTATTCACTTTCTGGGTAAAGTGTACTTTCACTTTGCAATAAAAGTGCCTAGAACTACAGCAAGCTTGCATTACACTTCGCCATTGGTCGATGCACAACTTGGGCTTTGTACTGAACAATGCATCACTATTGCTGGACACCACCATGCTTCCTAATTGGTAATCGCGTGAAAATGACCCTTCGTACGGACCTCCCTCGCATACCGACGTACATTTTGAATATAGGTGAAAACTCGATTGCAGAATCCGCAATGGCGTCAGCCAGTAAGCGATGATGCAGTTTGTGGAACCATGATCGTCGATGTCAGAAGGTAGGCCTTCGTATTTGTAATTCATCTTTGTAGTATGGGAGCACTCTACGAAAACCCAAATAATTGTTCGGTTCAGAAGAAAACGAGCAGTTATAAAATGTATATATATATATATATATATATATATATGCAAGTGTTAAATTATTTTTATAGGATTCTATACATAAATATGTTGATATAAATATAGGAATATGAATATGTATATATGAATATGTAATTATATAAGATAAGAATGTACACATATTTACACACACACTAAAAGAACTACAGGCTCTGTGATCATTTGGCACAAAGTGAGCACTAAATGACCGATGTAGAAATTTACGGCCCAAATACTGAGTTTCGATGGTTTTTGCTTTCGAATTATAAACTATTCCTCTTCCTCGTTGATTTGCATTGTACCACAGCTGAGTGAATTGTGTTAAATATAACGCCCAGTTATATATATTTGCAGGTTATAGAACAAAACTCATACATACATTCGTTAAGTATTAAATTAATAGCGTCAATGTTACTTATATTATGAATTTTCCTTTTCCAATAAAATTTATCTCAGAGTCTAAAGACTGGGAACAGATTAATGTATGACAATAGCCTAGTTATTCTATAGTATGTCGAAGTCATCTCATTGGTGATCATTTTAATGTATAGTTTGGCTACGTTTCGAAAATGGAATAAAATGTTGACGAAAATCGTGCAATGAGTGCCGAGAAAATCTATTAATGGAATATTATTTACAAATACAATGACTAAATAATTCCTGCTTCTTAATAGTTGCGAAACCAGCGAGAGTAGAGTACGTAATTGTAATGACTACTAACGTTAATAGCAGATAAGAATGAAATAATTTTGTTAATAACTAACAAATGGTATTCATAGAACATTACGAAAATAGTGAATGTATTAATTTCATGATATTGCCGCATGCTGAGAGGACGCCTAAGGGCGTATATACAAGTTCGTCAGGGATGGCTTTCTTAATAATAAAAAAATAAAAGAATTAAACTAAATTCAATTTCTAATTTATTCACTCCGTTACTATGTACAGCATAAATTAGCTGTATCAACTTTTACTCTTTCTATTTAACAGTGAGCCCAATATGTAATGTTTATTTCAACTTTACTTAATGCCTCTCTTGATTAAATTCAAGTAAGTCATACCCATTATTGGCATGTCTTCAGTCTATCTGTTTCCATCAGTTACAATGTATTTCACTCACGCACTTGATCCAATTGTCCAGGCTTCAGCCACGTCCTTCAAAACGTTGACACTCGCAGTCGTCACCTTCCTTTTACTACAGTTGACCACGCTGCTCGCTCGGTATCCCACCAGTCATCCATTCAGCCACTCCACATCAAAGCTGCCGGCTTGGATGTCTGACGCAATTTTTACAGTCTAGCCCTAACCATTTCGAAGGTTCAACACACTCAGAGTTGCGATGAGAGACTGAGTCAGTAATCAGAGTATTCTTCAGATAAACACAGATATTGCTACAACCAGGGTCACGGAGCATCATTCCATAAAATACTATCTTGTCAGCCTCTTTGTAAATAATATGTGGCGTGGCGTCTGCCTGTCATTCGGGCTGTCACTTATCGCATCTTCTGTCTTTCTCTACTCTCGGGCGCAGGGTGCGCTAAGGTCAGCACAGTGAACCAGTGACACATCACACTACACTCTTATCAAGACTGTTCGTCCCGAACAGACTCTAGAATGTCAGGACCTTCGTAGAGTGCCAAATAGTCGATATGGACAACCTTCGACTTCACCTGAGAGCCTTGACGACCAATCCAGAAGACCACAAGATTGATTATTTTTAGAATCGTGTTGTGCCTTCCCATCATTTTTGCAGCGTTGGGCAGAACCCTTTTCTCCTCTGTGAGTTGTAGAGCCACACAAGTTGTTCTACTTGAGATACCTCTCCTGACATCCTCCTATTATTCTGTGTCTTCATTATGTCACTATTAATTTATTCTGATGTGCTGTTGAGCAAAATCATGAATACCAACAAGTCTGTTATGTAATTCGCTGGCATAATCAGGGTCTGCTGCTTCCTCTTCTGTCTGTTGGCCAAATAGTAGGTCACAGAGGAGGTGTAGCTCTCCCAGCAGCATCTTTGATGGTGTTATTCTTGTCGACTCGTGACTGCTGAGTAGTAAGCCAGAATAAACAATGACACCTTTGAATACCAGTACTTTTTGCTGTCTGCCACAAAGATCGACAGGTACTACTCAAGAGTGTGGTAATGCCTCACGACCTTTCCATCCAAGTGAGGGTGTTAGGCTGTAGTAATAGTCGTTTTCAATGCCAGGATTTCCGTTGCCACCTGGAAGACCACCACTTAAAAGTTTCTTCCCTGATCATAATGGAGTTATAATTACACATCAAACCTCGGAAAGACATTTTCTATGAGTGCCTCAGCTACAGTATGTGCTTCCTGGTCCGAGAGAGAAATGACCTCAGGGCATCTTTTCGAATGGGGCTCCAACATTGTATTCTGGAGGTGACCTTGTCTTGTTCTTGTGGCCTTCCTCGCAGTGCAGGTGTCACACAATTGACACTAATTCTCAACATCCTTCCGACAGTGAAACTAGTAGAATATCAGTCTAATTCTATCAAATTTCTTATTAACACCAAAGTTCTTATTCGCTGCCTCATTATACAGTTCTTTTAAGACTTATGATACCTGGCATTCTGGAAGGACCAACTGTAACCATACGTTATCACCATCATTACTTTCCCAGTTTCTGTAAAGTTCACCATTCTTCAGTATGAGGGAATTCCATTGTGCCCAGTATGCTTTGACGGCTGCGCTCATTCTAATATATCTTCCCATTTTTGCCTATAATCAGCTAACTTCCACTTTAATAATGGCAGCAAAGTGGGATCATTCATCTGTTGTTTCCTGATACCCTCATCACTCCAGGTAGGTGTTCCATCGCAAGATAGAGAACCTTGAATGCTTGTTCTATGTATCTTCAGAGATTCGCCACTCTTTCCTTCCTGGAATTCGCAATGACGACAAAATGGCTCACATGGCTCCTAAAAAGTGCATTTATATTGCTGTGAAGGCATCCTGATTTTTGCTGTTTCGAAGTCATATTCTTGAACATGCTGTATCCACCAGGTTATTTGATCTTCGGGATTTTTAAGATTTACTAGCCAGCATTATGAAGCATGGTCGGTCCTTAGACTAATATATCTGCCATAAACATAAGGGTCGGAGTGTGAAATTGCCTTCACCATGGCCAGAAGCTCTCTGTGTGTAAAACAGTGACTTCTCTCAGGCTTATGCAATATTTTACTGAAGTATTTTAGTGGTCTTTCCCACCAATCTTGAACCTGAGATAGCATATTCCCAATGCCTATATCGCTTGCATCAGTAACCAAAATGAATAAGCCCTTATTTATGGTAAACAGAGGACTGGAGGAGACATCATAAATTTCTTTAGTTTACTAAAAGTGTTTTCACACTCAGTGGTCCAATAAAATATCTTTTTCGCATCAATCAGTTCATGAAATTGCTTGGCAATCGTGACGAACCCACGTACAAATCGACTGCAGTAGGCACATAATTGATGAAAACTCAGCATTTCAGTATTGGCAGTTGGTGTCGGCCAATTTCTTATTACTTTGGTCTTCTTGGGGCCTGTGTCAATCTCATGGCCCGACACTACATGTCCCAAGAAATTTTTTTTAACAGGTGGCACTTCTTGAGAGCAGTTTCATGTTAGCTGTGGCTAATTTCCGGAATGCAGTCTCTAAGTGTGATCGGTGTTCTTCAAATTTTATTCCTGTCATAACAATGTCATCTAGGCAAACCTGAGAAATATCTAAAGGCAAATCTTTTTCCATCAGGCGTTCGAAAGTTGCAAGGGAATTTCATAGCCCAAAAGGCATAACTTTGGTATGCCAGGTTCCTTTCCCTCGGACACAAAATGCTGTCTTCTTACAGTCCTCTGGGGCCACCTCACACTTCCAGTACTCACTCTTCATGTCCAAAGTAGAAAACCACTGTGAACCATCTAGGCTGTTTAATGTATCATCTATCCTTGGAAGTGGATAAGAGTCTTTCTTTGTCACATTATTAAGCTTGCGATAATCTACACAAACCTCAAAGAACCAGCTTTCTTCTTAAAACGTGCAATGGGCGATGACCATGGGCTAACTGATAGTTCTATCGCCTTTAAAGTCTTCATTTCCTTCAGAATACCCTCGACCACCTCAAGCGACGCTAGTAGCAATCGTCTTGGTGGCTGTTTTATCGGCCTGGCGTCTCCTGTATCAATGTGGTGGCACGTCACATTAGTCCTTCCTAGGTCATTTGGTCCACATGAGATGGCACCCTTATTTCTCTGCAGTAGTTAAGACAGAGCCTTCTCCTGTTGCCAGGTAAAAGATTTTCTTATGTTCGTGCAAGCAGTTAATCCAATTTTGGTGGAGGACAATATATTTGTTCTACTCTTTTTTTTTGGAACTTTTGGAAGTAGCTGTGTTAGCTGCTTGCAAACATATATCATGGCCCCCTCTTTAAGAAGAATGGCACCATCGGAAAAATTTCTCATTCTAACTGGAAAACTGTTAGAATTAGAGAAGACCAATGTTCTTGTTACAACAACTATGCCTAACAGGACACCAAATCTCTCTGCTGGCTCAATTAGACCCAGACGCCTGACAAACTTTGCTTGACATCTGCCTTAAATGACAATTTCACTAGAAGCGGGCAGCACAGTGGGTTGACCATATACTACTGGGCAGCTAACTGGACAAAAAAAATCACGTCATGTTGACATCTCCAACTCTGTAATGCCTACCCATAGCACACCAAGTCGAGTATCGATACAGCACCCCAGTCTAAGTAGTACATGAAGCCCCAAATGGCATTCCTCTTCTATGTTAGCTATGTAAACGTTGTCCTCAATGCTAATGTTACGAAGCTTTTAGACCAATTTCACATTACTTTGAAGTGGTGTGGCCTCACCTGTTGCTGTAGTCAAATGGCATTGTTCTATGTCGTCGTCGGGCGATCGCTCGGGAGAACGCCCAAGGGCGTCTGGTCTTACTACTGTTACGGTCGCCCCAGTCTCAATGACCGAATGACAAGGAATTCCATTCACGCTCCCCTCCACAATTATCGGCACCCCCAATTCTGTTTAACCTACCATACATGTAAGAACATCGGGGCCTTCCCTTTTACCCTTAATGTCGGTGATTACAATTTTTACGAATGAGCTGCGACTTCTGCTGCAGCTGCTGCTGTTGTTGCTGTTGTGGTAGTCGGCTCTCAGATGCCCCGGCTGTCCACATGATCAACACTCTGGTTGTTTGGGTGGGGGCAGCGATGCTCTGTAGCACGGACCCTAGATGCGATGTCTCTCATAAATGTCTGCATATTGTTCAGTATTCGTTAATCTGTCTTCGTCGTCTTCGTTCAGTGTCGCTACCCGTACTGGACGTCGGGGTGCGGCTCCCTGTCTTACTGACACCACCTCCAGTGCTCGGGCCAAGGTGTCCTGCATGTTATGGAGTGCAGCCAGATGCACTGCTTGTCAAACCTCTGTGTCGGCGATGGGATCGATGAAGAAGTATACTGCTATAATGCCGCACGCCTCCTCGGAGCACCCGTCCAGAGATATGTGGAAGAGCCGCACAATGTCTTGTCATAGCTCTTGCAGTGGCTCCCCTGGTAGTTACGCTTGGCTCTGCATCTATGCATGGTAGGCATGTCCCAGTCGATGTTGCTCTGGCAGAGATTGTAATATGCTGAGTGTTGGGCCTCTTAGTACTGCGGCGATGTAGTAAGCCCACTGTTCGGTTGTTCAGCTATTAAGGGTAGCGACTATTTCGAACTGGTGTTGGAACTCCTGCAATGAAATCTAGCCATCCTAAGGAGCGGACTTAATTGAGATCCCCTTCCCCACTGCCAGCTGCGCGACACCAATGCTACTGAGCTGCTTGCTGTCCTCCGAGTTCGCTGTGTTAGGAACGTCTTGCACTACCTCGTCACTTGTCTCGTCTGCTGTTGTGATGGCTGTGGAACTTCGTTGTTGAAGAGACTCGTGCAGTTCGTTCTCTAAAACACTGATCTTCTGTTTCAGTTTATTCTCGATGCTGACCACTCTGCTGTTTACACTGATCACTATTTCAGTTACAATGCCCATTCTTTCATTCACACTGTCAATTTTTCCAACCACTCAGTCAATTCTTGTGTTCACTAACTCGCTAATGCCTTCTATTTTCCTTTCAATTTTTTTTAAACAGAAAATATTTGGTTATTTACATTGACGTCCATGCTCTCTTTCACATTACCAATTTGTGTATTTACAGTCTCATTCACGCTACCAATTTGGGTATTTACAATGTCTTGTTCACTGTCTTTTACACTTCTGACTTGGTTTTTTTACATTTTATTCCAATCCATTTACATTTGCGCTTACACTAACTATCTGGCTAGCCAAACCTTCAATCAATGATCCGTAAAAGATTATCTTGTTGGCCACTTTCTAACTAATTTGTGACTTGGCTTTCGCCTGTCGCTCACACTGCTGCTTATCACATCTTCTTTCGCTCTTTCCATTTGGGCGCCGAACGCGCTAAAGTCAGCACTGTCAACCATTGACATGCCAAAACATTTTTAAAATGTTCTCAAAAGTCAGTGGACTAACCCATGTTCTTCAAGCGACGTAGTTCTTAATTAAATTAAAGAGTTATTTATAATTTGCTAATTTCATCTACAATAACTAGAACCAGATCTCTCAACCCAACCTCTTAAAGTTAATCGCTATCACGTGCTGTTTACAATTAATGAAATGAATCAGTACAATTTACAATAACTTAAAAAAAATTAACTATTTACTAAAATTAAATCAGTTAACATAGACAGTGTATATAATAATATTTAATTACTTTATAAACTATATGTCCATATATGACAGTTCCAATAATTACAGGAAAGTTCGCTTTACATATTGTTACAGACCCACCCGAGTTAAGTCAAGTTCCCACCAGTAATTCATGTTCTAGAGTTCTCCGAGCGCCCTCATGCACAGTAGCCTTCACTCTTCTGGTTTTACGCCCTCTCGTCCATTCACAGCACGAACATTTCGTCCACAGTCGTCTCGTAATCTCCCGTCGTCGTCTGTGCTATACACCGATATCCCTCGCAGCACTCGATTTCGTTCGGGGTACTGCAATCATCAAAAGACTTCTACGAACAGACTGCCGACACTTGGACCACTACTATATTTATAGGGCCGTAGGGCATTGCCCAGAAATTTCTCTAAATGCCGCATTGCACCGAGGGTCCTAGTTCCCAGAATATATTTGCGCATCCTCTAAACTCGACGGCTTCTCCAGCAGGAGAATGATGGTCTGTGACGCCAGTCAGGAGACAGGCAAAGCGATGAGGCAGACCACCTGGGGGAAGAGAATTGTCGAAGGTGGTCAGCTCTCCCACAGCGCCAGCCTGCGCGGAACAGGATCTCGCGGCTTGTGCGAGTTAAACGTGTAACACTGTCATCTCCTTAAGTCTGTTCATCCTGAACAGATTCACTAATATCTGGACCTTCGTACAGTGCCAGTCTGCCAATGTGGAAAACCTTAGATTTGGCACTGATATTTGTTGCCCCAAATGTGATTTCTTTCAAACAGACACACTAGTCCTCCTTCAATGAATCGCCTGCAAATCTCGAACCACATCGAGTTTTCCTCTTAATGGCAATACACACTAGGATATGTTTGTACCCTGCCTTCTGACTGTTTCCCATGATGCATACATGCAACTTATAATGCGACAACTAACAAAACGACCTGGTACCATTTCGGTCTGCGCTGGTGTTATTTACGCCCCTCACACCAAACCAACCACATCAGCGTAGTTAAAAGGCTGCTAGGAGTCTCGCCTCGCCCCTTCATACCTCAGGGAGGGAGGACAATCCTAACTTACACTATCGGGAACTGTTTCGCCCGTTCACGGTACTTGCGAAGAACACGCGTGTTACTACCACTTTTACGTGAATTGGCGTGCAGTATTTCCGTCGTTGAGCTATACTATGCAAACTATACCTGACATATTTTAACATCTGTCTCTTTTAAAACACTTATTAAAAAACCAAGAAAGGCTAGACGACTTTAAATAACTCATTTCTATATCCGTTTCTTTCACACATTAGTAATCCCAGAATATTTATTTGCCGATTTATGCATAGTTATTGTTTAAAAATCTGGTTAAGAATGCTGTGTACATGGCAACAGCAATTTTTTCAAGCTGTGTTCATTTAAATTTTTTAATTAATTCATTATTTATTGTATTTCAAAACCGCGCTGGAAATTTGTGCTGCGTAAACATCTTCTCCTAAACATATTGTAAAATCGTGTATATTATTAATGGATTTCATAAGTTACAAGAGTTTATAGTGATAAATTTGTTATATAATATTTAAATAAAGTATTTATGAATTCAATACTATTTCAGCAATAAACACACATTCTAAATCTCAAACTTCAAAAAATTAATACACTGGAATCAAAATAAATAATACCTATCTAAATATTCTGATTCTGAACCGAGACTCCTTTTCATCCGAGTCACTCGTTGAGTCTTCGTCACATGACGTTCCGGTTTTTAACGATAATTTCAATGTCCAACAGTCCAGCACTCTTGAAATATGACGTTACAATGATCTTTACATGTTTATAATATTGTTCCCATTGTTTAATATAACAGTTGCCAAACAACTGTTTACGAAATTTCTTCTTGTCATCAAGAGATGACGATTTTTCATAGCTTATCATGCCTTTTGTATTTCCCCAGACGAGTTCGATTAGTTTCAAATCTGCGTGATATGGGGCAACCTGATGACATCGTGGCCATAAAATTTGATAATTTCATAAATATGGAATGTTTTTACTCTTAAAATTTGTTTTACTAGCAACCGCAAATTGGCTTTCGTCAAGCCAGGTGAAAATGAAATGTTATTTATTATTAGCCAGTCTTGAATTTTTTGTTTAGTGTTTGCCGACGTGGGTTTCATATTTAGCTCAACATTATGGTAGCTTGTATTATAATGGAGAATTGCAAATTTTTCAGATAAATTTGAGAGCAGTTTTTGTTTGACCCAAGTGGAAAATTGTCGTAATTCTTATTCTCATAGTAGTCCCCCGATTTCTGCTTCGATCTGAAAATTAACTCTGCATTCGGGACAAACTCTTGTTCTCCACCCGCATGTACGATAATCAACAGCGGATCTTTTCCGATAGGTTTGGTGACACCGAGATAGTTGTCCGACTATCAACAAGTACTAATCCAATGTGAGGCATACACGTACTTTTCAATGACATAAAAACTCGTCTTACCTACTTCTCGAAACTACCGCGTTTCTTGTAGATATCGACCTCTTCACGCAGTAATGTCAGGTTTCTCCACTATAATTCTTCTTTTCTGCTGGCAATTCTTCCAACGGAATCCTAGCCGTTTTAACAATTGCCGTAAGTATTACCTGCTACAGTCTAAGATCCCATCCTCTCGCAAAGCCTTGTAAAGTTTTTTTTGTTGGGAGAGTTTTCTTGACTGTATAAAACTCATTTACCTTTCTTGTCACAACACCACACGTAAAACCATACATTTCGATTATTTTATTGTGTTGTGTGATTTTTTTTTATCCATTAGCGTTGAAAAAATAACTGATACTATTTCTACTGTTCACTTTTCCTTCAGCCATAATCTTCTTCACTGTGGTTGCTTAAACTCCCGTCGCATCACTTGTCGCATCAACGGCATTGTACTTCAGCCCATATAATTTCTTCTGGTCTTTGAAACGTGTCGTAACAGTGTACACAATCTCTCATGCCTGCCTCCGTAAAGGCCATCCCGAACTTATTGTTGCTTTGAGTTCTTGTGAGGTTGATGCCATAGGTCCGGTCAGATAGTGTAACACGGATCACGAGGTGACGAGCCTGCAGGAATCCGCTCAACCAACCCCCTCCCCTTCCACAAGCTCCGCCTACGTGACCGTCACCTGACACTGGGGTCTGCGCACTTCGTTTTGTTTGTTGTCCTACTATAGAAGTCCATTAATTGGATTTATCGCGTTCCTTTACCTGTGTTAACTGCAGGGTGACTTCTTAGCCGGTCCGACTCCAGTATCCTGCTTCTTCTTACCACCATATAGCAGTCTTCATATGTCCCCTCAGATAAGATGTTGCTAGTAGTTTTGATGGGCCTGTTATTTGGATAAGTATTTCAGTGGCTGTCATAGCCAACATAATTGTTGGTGCAGCTGTATGTTGGCCAGTTACTCGATGACTAGTCTCGTGCGGCATCCCTGGACACATTTTCAGCACACTCGGTGCCTTCATTGACAAGTAACAGGTTTCGCTGCTTCTATGAATATCAGAAGATCCCCTATCACAATTTCTATTATCATCAACAATCTCTCGGTCGTGCTTACGTTTGGCTACCAGGTACTGTTGTTCCTTTGTGTACACTTGATTTTCAAGTGTCCTGTCCGGAGACACTCCCAAAATTCCTGACTCTTAGGTGGACAAAACTGGGTTTCTTGTCACCGATTATGGCAGAGATGTCTTTTTTGTGATCTCCAACTTCCTCAAGACGTACAGAATGTTATCTTCATCGTCGTAATTGCATATGGTAGCTACCTGTACTGCGTGCCGGAACGTCGGCCCCTGCTTCGCTGTTTCCTCCTCCAATACTCAGGCCAGGCCATCCTGCATGCTGTGTGGCGATGACAGGCGTACAGCTTGGTGCACATCTACATCGGTAATTACATCCACGATAAAATCGATTGCGATGGCGTCGCGGGCGTTCTCGGGGCACCTCTCCAGAGACAGATGGGAAATCCGCATTATGTTTAGCCACAATTCTTGAAAGTGGTTCCCCTGGTCGCTGGATGCGGCTTCGTAGTTGCGCATGATGGGCGGTTGCAGGTATTGGTCACAGAATCGCAAATTTAAGACCGACACCAATGTGGAGTACTCCATTAGATGTCTTTCTGGCAGGGAGTGCAGTATGTTTACGGCAGATACCCTCAAACCAGGCGCCAGGTAGTACGCCCGCTGCTCTTCAATATAGTCATTAAGGGCGGCAACGATCTAGGTATGGTGTCAGTATTCGCCCCAAGCCATCTGTCGATCGTAGGGGGAGTGCTTTACTCTGATGCCGCCATTAGCCATCACTGGCTGAGGCGTACTCACACTACAGAACTGCTGGACGTCTCTTGACAGGGCTGTATTGGTGGCTACCACTACCTTCTCCTCGTTCACCACATTCGCCGACTCGGTGGGGGTCGATCTCGGCTCCTCCCCAGCTACTGCATGTCTTCTCCCCTGCTGCAGGAATTCCTGGCATTGCTTCTTGAGAGAGATTACTTTCTGTTTCATATCCTGCTCAACACTGTCCATCCTTTCATTTACACTGTCAATTATCTCGCTTACACTAACCATTTACTTGTTTACATAGACTATTTTATTGTTTACTAATTCGCTTACGCCTTCTATCATTTGATCTATATTGTCGTTCAGGGTATCTATTTTTCTATACACATTTTCTTTTACAATATATTTTTCTCTCTACATTTTAGTTTACACTGTCTCTAACACTACTAATAGATTTATTTACAATATCAATTTTGCTGTTTGCATTATAGTTAACATTATCTACAACCCTGTTTATTCTGCTATTTTCATTACTTATTTAACTACTCAGTCCTTAGATCAAGGCACAAAGTGTTCCATGTCAGCCAACATTATCCTTGTTAACATTTACAAATTTCTTAATAATTCCCTGGGCAATTAATATTATATATACAATTATATCACTCGTTGATATCCTATTGGAGTATTAATTTCAATTATTAAATTATGTAATTTATATAAAATGCCTCCATCCCACTTCTGACACCTGTTGTATCGGCATTCAGGGGTTCGGAAGTTGCGATGAGAAAAACACACCAGAACCAAAAGCCCCCGAATACCGACACAAAACTAAAGGCGAACAAATGTTATCAGAATTGTCCATGGTTCTGGTTGTGACCAGTGTGTATACTTACCAACGGTTAGTCTGTAGTACGCAAGCCGAAATTTACCATAATTTTCAACAGCTTTACAAAATACCAGAAAATACAGGGCCGACCACTGGCCCATTCCTGAAAACTTACACTAATTTTCATATTGAATAGTTTTGTCTGCATTGTAAAAGTAGTTTTAAATTATGATTTTAAATCAATTAGGTTAAGTGCCAAAAGGTGATAAAAAAAATCAAGATATAATAGTGAAACTATTTGATAAAAATAAATATCTTCGTAATATTGAACACATATTTTCCTTTAAATATCCTGTTTGCGGGAACCGCTAAACAAACACGGCAAAACACATACAATAACAATGGCCTGCCAAAACTAAAAGGATTAAAAGATACGCGCAAAAGGGGCTACAAGCCACACTTACCAGAAGCAGTGAAATTATAAAATTAATGACGGATCATGAAGATGCAGTAGAGATCTATTTTTTGAGAATGTCACGCCATTGGTTAACGCTGTAGAAGAAGGAAACGATCCAGGTGGAAATGGTCGTAAACCAGGTATAGATTCAGACAGTCATGGCTACAATCGATATAACAATTTGCGACAGTAAAGAAAATGGTCACGCGATTTAACTTCAACGAACTGATGAAATTAAGATAAACAATTAGTAATATATTTCAACATAGTAAAAATTCTGAAAAAGGTATTTTACATAAATCGTGACGTTTTGTTGGTATTGTATCTTTGCCGATACATAGTAAATTACACGATGTTTTACTAACATAGCAAGAAACTTTAAATGCAGAATTACAAACATGACAAATTATTCTGAAATGCAGAATAAAAAACATTTTGACACAAAATTTGACGAACTAATAAATATAAAGGCCGAAGTAACATACTTGGTCACAGGAACAGTTGCTATCAAAGTTAACAGTGATTAACAAAATTTATAAAGTTTTACACACGAACGAGTCCAATTACTGAAAACAGATGTTATAAAATAAAATTGAGTTTATCAACTTCACTAAAAGGGAAACTGAATGTCAAAATAGCTAAACAAGATTACACAAATTACATGGGATACACCAAAACGACTGACACACTAACGAAAAGGAACTACTCAATTCCCAATAGGTGTCACAACAAGCAAAATAACGACTAAAATAAATCGCAACACATGGTAATACTGGGACAAGGATAGTACTTACTAAAACGACAAAGTACTGGTTAATACTCAGGGATAGTATGCAAAATAGGTTACGAAGAGCAAGGGCAAATAAGCTCACTTAACAGGAAATAGCACAAGCTCACAAACTGGAATAAAAACAACAAAGGTAAAGGTTAAAAAATTCCGAATTCTGAGTAACACTGAAGGAAATTCTCTAAGGTGCCCCGAAGATGGCAGTGCCGCTTTTCAAAGCGGCACACAGTGTAGCAGACACATCGCCCACCGTATCGCAATCTCCCGTTGTCATCCGTCCTCTCCACCCTCGCTGCACTCGACTTCGTCCGACGTACTGCAATCAGCACAAGTTTTTTCTACCAACAGACTGCCGATCCTTGGACCACTACAATATTTATAGCTTCGTAGGCCATCGCCCAGAAATTTCTCTTAACGCGACACTGAGTCAAGAGCCCTTATTCCCAGAATATCACTGCGCATCCTCTAAACTCCCCGGCTTCTCCAGCAGCGGTAAGGAGGGCCTGTGACACCAGTCAGGATCCGGGCAAATCAATGCAGCAGACTATTTGTGCGAAGAGGGGGGCCAAGGAGGTCAGCCCTCTCACAGTGTTGGCCTGCGTGTACGGAGAGCGCGTGGCCGGTGCGAGCTGCAGCGCATACCAACATGGACCAAATTAATTGCAACTCTCAGGTTTTGTCAAGTTCTTTCATTTATTAATTATATGTAGTTGCCTGTACCCCATTTATATACATATTTTTACATACGTGTATGTTTGTAAAAAACTAACATTGCAGTCTTCCACATCATTTACCTGAATGTAATCATTTTCTTTCCGAAATCAGCTAGTTTGTCAATGTAGACAACATCGCTATTTCGATGACCATGTTTGAAGCCATGAACACCATAACGCCAGATCAGTAACATGATGTCTAGAAAGCCACTTTGAGACAGCAAATTTCATCAACTGTTGATAGTATGACTTCAATGAGTATTGTATTTTACGTGTTTTGTTAAGTAAACCATTTAAAATTTATGATATGCCATATCTCGGGAACCATTCAAGATATTTAAACCGCATTGTTTATATTGACAGCGCATCATGTAAGCATTGAATTTATTGATGGATATTGTTGTATGTTTCCTATTTTTTAAGACAGCACCAAATCAACTAATTAAATCCTTACGATTATCTCGAAAACTACCCCGTCAATTTTCGCCAAATTTTGCAAGTAAGAAACCTCATGTTAAGCCATGTAAAGATGTGTAATTAAAATTTACCAAGTGCGTATTTTTTAAATTGTGGTTAAACTAATATTGTAGGTTTTTTTGATATATCATATCGTTATACCTATTGCAACCAAACTTTGTATTGGCATACTGAAAGTATATATTACAAGCACTATATATGCAAACACAAAGATAATTTGATGAGCCACTTTGTAAACAAGCATAACATGAATTAATGATTTTCAATTTCCCGATTCCTATCAAATTTGGCAGACAAGTGTTATTGTGGAAGATATTATAAACTAATATGTTTTTTTAAACATATCAAACGCTTATTTTTATAATGATGGCGATATGGTTATTTTAGCCTAGAATGCCATAATGTCAAAACCATGTATTCAATTCCTACATAAATGTGTACGTTCGTAGTATATATTACAATTGTCAAATGTAATTACTCATAGATTTTTGTCTACTATATTGTTATACATGCCACATGCATAAGTAGAGTTTTTACTTAATATCTCGGAAAAAAGTTGACCAATTCGTATCAAATTTGGCAGTGAAATAGTACTGCAACAGATCATATAAACTGGTATATTAAAAGCAGGTCAAACAATTATTTTCAAAACTGCGGCAGTTAGCTGTGTATGCTATATTGTCGGTAACATGTATTTAATTCCAAATCGACTTTGTATGCTGCCAGTTTATATTATAACCCGAAAATGCTTCCACACAATAGCTCTTTGTATGCCATTTTAAAATATTGTGTCACATGCCAAATTAAAAATTGTATGCCATAACTCTAGAAAATGAAATTTTATTCCCGCCAAATCAAGCAAACAAGTTTCACTCTGGCAGGTCATCTAAACTGATTTGTTTTTAATTGCTCAGACACTTCCCATGTAGCAAGCCACAGTAGGCCAACTGCTGTTTTAATGCTGGCAATTCTGTATTACTGCTGACCCAGAAAACGCATGGGTCTAAACAACTGGCTTTGCTATGGTTACTGCTTGCACCAAGACATTTGGCATGCCATTTATGGCATACTGATGAGAAATTAATTGAAATGAGACTTATGGTTGAGAGTAGGTGATCTATTAATGGCTCATAAATGGCTTACCAACACTATTCCAGCAATGGTCGCACATTACATATAATTATCGATGATAAAATTATGGGTAGCCATCTATAGGTCATTTGATGGCTGTGAATTGGTACGTCGATGGACCATAGTTGGTACAATTTGACTTATTATGGAATTTTTATGGCCTCCACTTTTTGCAGACAGCTTCTTCGAACTATACACACATGTATATGTATATATGTGTGTCTATTATAATTATAGATTATTTATAAATACATAGTGATGGAAATATCTATGGAAAACTGCTGTAACTAGTGACTAGTATTGAATGGTTTGACATATGTAATGTTTTCCATGTATGACTGAATATAATTAAAATGAGAAGTTAAAAACCATATTAAACCACATTTAGAAAATTAACATTGACGGGCTTTTGCTGCTTCATATTACTAAAGTAATAATAACTGGCGGCTGCATTGAAAAACAGATGAACAGCATCCAGGTGACATACATACTGCGAAGGATTACATCAAGGGCACGATTTGGATTAATATCGCGATTCATGTAGGCAGATTTCTTTTAACGACTGTATTATATTTTATTTGCCTTTTTTTTAAAAACTGATTAGTTCAAATGTTAAATGTTAAGGCCATGGAATAACTGGTGTAATTTATATTATATGGTTGTTTCTTAATAATTCAAGTCCAAATATATTCTTTATTAATTCATATTAACCTAAGAATACACATAAGAGTAATGGTTAGCATGCTGACCTGTCAATGCAAGGGGTGTAGGTAATCGCCCACTCTTCTGCAATTGTAGAAATAACATTTTCACGTCGAATAATGTTTTTAATAGTGCAGTAAAGGAAATTAAAAACAAAGAAAAGTTTATATTGATGCTTAAAATGATTATTTTTAAGATATACTTAGACATATGGCGAAAGCATGGCCAGCTATCACCAGGCCATCTGATGGCTGTGAAATGGTACATTGATGGGCAATTGCTGTTATAAGCATATAGACCATGCTTGGGCCATTTGTGTTCACCACACCTGGGCCAGGTATGGGCATAGTATGGCTAGTTAGTGGTGCCACTTCAGGACCAGCAATGGTGCCGGGTGCATGCCAGCTGTTGGCCAACTGTTTGCTGGCTTGGTATCCTACTGTAAAACATCAATGGGCCATATGTGGTTTTCTACATGGGTAATTTTAAAAAATGGCTGCTAATTTGCAAATTTTAGCTTAGTATGCTATATTGTTCAAAATAACGTAAATTAATTAATTTTAACTTAACTTTGGTTGTTGACATTACATACTAAAATTAATTATTGTTATATATTGTAGAGGGCTTTTTAACGTCCGCCGGTGTTACGCCTGAAGGCTGATCAGGGGATGGCTTACAATCTAACTTATCGCCAAATTAAAGTAGCACCCATGTCTTACCTGGGAATCAAACCCAGTATCTCCCGCACCCCAGACCAGTGGCGCACCAACCGACTGAGCCACGGGAGACTGGCGAAAACCATCGAATATGCCCAAACAAATTGTATTTTTTCTGCCATATTGTAAGAAATTATCACATGACAAATTTAAATTTATATGTTAAATCTCTGGATAAAACTAACCGATTTTCACCGAAATTGGTTAACTAGCGGCACTATGGCAGGCCATGCAATTTAATATATTTTGAATGTGTCAGACACTTGTTTACAAAATAGCAACCATACGAACAATTTGGATCATTATATTATATTAACTTCAATACGAAATAAATAGTAACTGAACTTTGCCTGCTAGCAGCAGGCCTATGTATTATGACCTCTAAATTGCCTAATCAGAGACCCGTTTCTTCGCCATTTTCTAAAATTAAATTTTTTACGTCATCTCTCGGGAAACAATCAACTGATTCCCTTCAAAATTTACACGCAAGTTGCCCTACAATATGCTATGTAAACTAACAAGTTTTAGGTGGGACAGGCGTTTTTTAATGCTCGTTGTAACGTAACTAATAATGGTAGTTATATCAATTGTACAATTCAACAAAAATAAACGAAATATTTCTACAGTAACATTATTAATTAGAAGCATCAATTATTTGTACACATAAACGTTTTTTGCTGGTCATTTTGCAAAACAGTGGAGGTGAGAAAATTTAACATTCGCCATATTTCCAGAAAATTAAACAAATTACTACAAATTTTTTCACACAATTAGTGCTACAGAAGACCACGTATACTCACACGATTTATGTAGGGTCAGATATTATATTTCAAAATGACTGCCATATAATTGATTTAAATTTTTTAATCTATTAAACTGTTTAACCAAATTCAACCATGATTTTTATGCTGACAGTATCTAAAAGAAACATCGCACAGAGTACTTTAAAAAAAAAAAAAAGTCAATTTTGTAAGACAGCACCAAATAAGGTAATAGTTTTCCTGCCATATATCGGGGACCATTCAAACCATTTTCACCATATTCTTCACAGAAGTAGCGCTACGGTAAATCACGTAAACTCGTGTGATTTCAGTGGCTCAGTGGCTTATTTTCAAAATGACGGAACTGTAAATCTTAAATTTTAATAAACCCTGGAATTCAAAACCTCATATTGATTACAACTGAAAAGAGTGCTCAGAATCCGACCTCCGAAATACAGTTGACTGCAAGTAAGCTTACGGTACGAGGTTATCTAAGTTCGAGTCCCGGGTAAGGCACGTGTGTATTTTTAATTGTTTCAAAACGTTTGCATTCGTTCTGGTTTCATTTTTGATGATATTGCTGTCTGTGAGATGTCAGGGCCCACCTACCGTCTTATTCCTTAAGAAATTCATTAAAAATTATGTGTACCCATGTAGAGAAATTAGGCTCAATGGATAAATAAGTAACTTTTTGTTTTGATGTAGTTATAAATTCCACATTTGTGTACCAACAATATCCATCTCTACATTCCATTCATATAAGATGCATTGTCAACACACAATATTGGAAATTCAGTTAAGCGGTGCCCGAGATATAAAACCCAACACTTTTAACGGGTGCCATTTTGAATAGAAGCATAAGGAAAATTCGGAAATTATGAAAGTCGGACGTCTTTACTAAGTACTTATTATAAGTGTATACAGTTAGGTGAAATTCGGTTCACGCGTTAAAATGTTTTAGAAGGGGACACACACGCACACATACACACACCGCATACACACACACAAATGTTGGCACACAAACAGGAGAGTGATATCAAATGCCTGTCTTTTTTTTTTTTTTTTTTTTTTTCGGAAAACACGCTCAAAGTATGTTTAATGTACCAAATTAATAATTATTACAAAAATTGTGTTCATAATGGTCTCCCTTGAATTATCTTATAGCTATACAAAACTATACGAAAATATTAACACCTTGAACATAATCTCTTGAAATTTCACTCAATGCAAACTGAGCTCGCTGTACACACAGAATGAGGTTGTTATTAAATATTATTAGCCATAAGTTATACTAAATGTGAAACTTAGAAATCGGTTAAAGTAATTAGATATTTACGTATGGTGAAAATGTACGAATCGAATTATAGAAACAAATTCAATATCTTGCATTCATGAAATTCGAATACTCTGCCAAATAAAATAATGTAACAGTGGAGATATAGCTTAAAAACTGAAATGCCGTTAGTATTATCACGCTTAGAATAAGCATAAGAAGAATAACAAGACACTTGATTACGCGGCTCTTCTCTAATTTAGTAAACCATAAATAAGGGTACTAATAATTGTACGAAAATGTACGCACGATACTGTATACCAATTTTGTTCGTCTGGATGCTCGAATATGAAGGAATTGGACTGTGTCATTACTTTCAGCATTTGAAGCCGCAAATACAAATTAACTACTACGAACATCACTAAGCTCGCTATTAATACCGTACCGCTAATCCGCTTGATACATTCTTATACAGACGAGCATTACTGCAACGCGCCTTACTGAGTCGCAAGAACGGAAGCGTGAGGTACACATATATAGTTGTAACTATTCCGACTGTAGTTAACACTTTGTTTTGTGGAACGGTGGAGAAGAAAGTAATTGTGCCCTTGGCTGCTCAAAGGCCCATGTTAAGAGTCCTGTGGGTAAGATTTATGCCTGTTATTGAATTCCAATTTATCCCTCTGTTTCCTTCGCATCTACATCTAAGTGAGCGACGCAACGTTATACATTCCCACTTGAAAATACTTATGTTGCTTGGATTTAATTTCATTTAAAATTATATAACGACTAACTAGACATTTTCAGATTATTTTGTTGTTCTACTTTCAAAATAATGTATAAGAATCTTTCAATAGAAAGTTCTGTTGTTACCAAGGAACTAACTGGCTATTATCCATTCGTTTACGAAAATTACATTGTGGAAGTGTCAGAAAAGTGTGTTCATTTTACGCTAAAACTAAAGTTATACTTTTACGAGTGGACATCAATTTGAATTAAACACGATAAATAAGGAATTATTACGTACAGTGTATATCTTATTGCTTCATTCACTCCATCTTTAATGCAATCATGAAAATAGGCGTATTCTTTGAATAATAATGTCATTACAAACAAGGTTTTCTTTCCCGAAATTTTTATTGGGAATGTGCTTGCTTAAAATCGAACCAGCGTTACTCAGTTATTGTCATGTGAGAAATATTGTGCCAGCACTGCGGGGATGTACCAGTTATTTTTCCCATGAGAGTTACGTCAATTTCGTAATTATTGAAGTTGCAAGATTGACTTCAAGAAGGTGTACTCTAATTAGTGCCACTTCTGCGATTGGACAACTGTGGTTTTTACGTGTTCTAGACAACTATTTAGGCAATGAAAAAAGAGAGATATATTGTGGCCTCGAGATCTACAATCAAGCTGAATAAAATAAAGCCTCGCACAATGACAGTAGGCAACGAATAAAGAAAAGGGGATGGTGTATATAAATGGCCGAAGTTTCTCGAACTGCTGCCAAATGAATTCACGAAATTAACATACTGTAACCAATCATTGCTGTGGTGGCCATAGTTTAGTTGTGGTGGCTACCATTTACTGTAAAAAAATTTTGGAATTTTTACTGAGTTGTTTTTTGTAATTTTTCAGATGTTTCTAAGAATATAAAAAAAAATTATCTTGTAAAATTAAACGTTTGTAAAACTATAAGAGCTAAGTTTGTTACAGGCCGCAATATATGTTTGTAGCCTACTCTACTGCCCCGTATCAATAAGCTCAAGCAAAATGGCGGTCACTCAACTACGGAAAGCAGTTTATATCTCTGTTTGTGCAAAAACTAGGTGTGATATAAAGTGTAGCTTCGTGCAGAAGGAAATGTATTGCTAGAGTTTAAGTAATATAAATGCTTACAAGGATAATCATAGTAAAACGACACATTTGAAAAAAAAACGTAACGTTATTTCTCAATTGCTGTTAAAGTTAATGTTTCATACTTACACAAAAAACACTTAGAAATATATAGGTGAGTTCTTAACTGAATAACTTCACTAGTGTTCTTGATGTATTTACCTATGTATTTCGTACAAAAATAAGTGCAAATATTTTAGTTGAGTTTGCATCTTGGTTAAGGGTGTGCGGTATATTTCCTGTGCCGCCAGGGTGTAATACTGTTCCGTGAATAATATTTCGAAACATTTTTTCCTTAAATTATAATAATAATTCATCAGATAAGTTTTCTAGAACGTAAAAAATTATTTTACGCCCACTTATCAATGACATAAGTTATAATACAAGCCTATAGTTCCTAATATTATAAATATATGATTTGCAGATATTGCAAGAAAACATTTTGTAATTCTACAAAGGATTTTCATGACAACTTTGTTAGTAGTAGGCATATGTTGGTTTTGGGATAATGTATTTTAAACGGGCACATTCAAGGATCAGAGTTTGGCGCTGTGACTCCAGGGGCTCGGCCCACATCATGGAAATTTCTGTTTTTTTTTTTTTTTTTTTTTTTTCCCCCTTAGTTTCGCTTGTTTTACCCCAAAAAATCCCATGGTTTAACCCAGAAAAGCCTTACTCAAATTTTCCCTTTTTTCCCTAACAATTTCCAGTTTTTCCATAAAAATTTCCCTTTTTTCTCTAAAAAAAAAAATCTATTTATCAGAACATGCCGCAGCGAGCCGCAGATAGCAAAAAATAAGCCAATTCACATGATTTGTGAGGCTCGTTTAGTGCTTCTAAACGAAACTAAATTATTTCAGAAACTGAAATTAATATTTTTATATTAAAAAATTTAAGGCATACATATTTTGTCCTATATATCATCGTACTCGTATTTTCAAGGCGCATACGATCATGATGTCATACCACAATTCTGTTATGTTTTTTCATGCTCTATCATTCCATGTTGTCTCTCTTTCAATCCATCTTGTTTTTCCCTCTCTCTCTCTCTTCCTCTCTCTTCCTCTCTGTCTCTCTTCCTTTCTCTGTATATGTATTTCTTATGGTAGGCAAATAAATTCTTTTAGAAAATCGTGTTACTAAAATGTTGCCAATTTTAAAAGAAAAATTACAAAAATACTGAGAATTCAGTCATGGTAGCTGATAACAAATGTACTTGTCAAGAAATTAAATATAAAACTTGTGTTTGCCTGTACAGCCATAACTATTAATTTTACTAAGTATCATTTAAAATTACAGTAAATGATAAAGACATTTTGCCTTTTAATTATTTGTTTTTTACTGTTGTACCAAAGTTACATCGCCTAGCTTTGTAACAACGCACACATGCACAGACAGGCTGTGGGGCAGACGCACATGTCATGAGAGGCCAAAAGCGCAGTGACGTCGGTAGGCAATGTGCGGGGAAGAGGCGGGTAATGAAAATTACCTCGAGGCAAGGGCCTGCGAACTTAAGTCATCACACATGTTGCTATGCGGCTTTGTCAAATCAATCAAGCATCTACGAATCGGTACATTTATAAATAATTCGAATTTATTTTATTTAAATCTGATTATTTACGAATTTAAAGATATAATATTCCATGCAGGAGAAGGTATAAAAAAAATATTGTAAACTAGATTGCAAGCTGGACTTTGATGAAGATCCCCCGGAGCTGCTTTTCATCCTGAATTGGTCAGCTCGTGGGGTATATATACCAAAAAGTGCGTTTGGGCCCTAGAGGGCTATCAGTAAATAACAACCAATGAGCATTCATTGATATTCAAAACTTCCCTGGAAGCAGCACTTCCTCTGGAAGTGACGTCACAGTATTCATGCCACGTGTCTACACTGCTGGCGCCATGCCGTCACCACACCAGCGCCCCGCAGTGGAGGCCAAGCCAACTCTGTATCCTAGTTGGCTTAGCAGTGGCTAGTAAGCTCTAGTTACAGGCTGTAATATTGCTGCCCTCTTCCGTGTCGGGCTACACCTTATGCGGAATAAGACTTCTTCGCAGAACTTCAAGGGCACATGGATAATTGGGTACAAAGTAAAGTTCAACACACGTAATTGCAGAAACACCAGTCTTTTAGATAGATTTTGAGTGATCAGGTTGTGAGAAATTTTTCGTTGACGTGCAGTTCGCCGAGTGGCATTTCAAACTCGCCCTGGTCAAGGCGAGCAGCATAATTCGGTACGCTGAAAACGGGTAATTTATAGGCAAGCGATGTACTGTATTAAAACATCTCGCTATTTCTTCAGTTAGGTTCTGAATATTAATTTAAGTTATGTACATATACCCCAGGAACAACTATTTTTTGGCCCAACATCTGGTGCTGGTATTGAGTCAACATTGGGAAAAACATAAGTTGGACCAAAATCAAAATGTTACTTGGGCCCAACGTGTATTTTTGCTTCGGCTGCTAAATTAAATATAACACTCAATCTACATTATTTTGCGAATGAAAACGTATGGATTTCTGCACACTTTCCTAAATTATCTTTCTTAAAATCATATCCCAGCAAACATGGAAAATACGGGCCAGAATTGGGTTGGTAAAAGCTAGACTCAATCTCCAGCCAGCCGATACCGGCCCGATGTCATTTTCCCGAATCGCTCCAATATAAATATGGACTGCAGCTGACTGTTTGCCGACAGTTTTAAATTCATTGTACTAATATAAGTAAGATACTAATGTATTCTGGCCTAACATACACGAAAATTACGGGCTACAATCCAGCTGGTAAAAGCTAAATGACAAACTCTGGTCAGCCGAGACTGGCCTGATGTCATATTCCGGAATCGGCCAGATGCAAATATTGATAGGTGGCCAACCGACAGTGTCGAGCTTGTGATGGCTGGACGTTGTTATGATGCTGGGCCTGCGATGGCTTGATCTCGCTACGATGCCGGGCCTGAGACAGTTGGTGGTGTTGAGATTCAAGGCCTGGGACGTTTGGTGGTGTTGCGATGCTGGGCCTGCGACTGGATGTTGTTACAATGTCAGGCCTGCGAGGGCTGAATGTTGTTACGATACCGGGCATACAACGGTTGGAGGTTGCCACAATGCCGGGCTTGCGACAGCTGGATGTCGTTACGATGCGGGGCCTGCGATGGCGCGATGTCGCTACAATGCCAGGCCTGCGATGGATGGACATTGTTATGATGCTGCGACTGCGATGGCTTGATGTCGCTACGATGGGAAACAGCCCAGAAACATTATTAATATGCTTGCAATATGTTTGCTCGGCGATATCATACCGACATATTTTCGGTGACATCCATATGTTATCCTAAATAATACACTGGGCCTTTATCTTTATCGCATCAGCTAGCAATCTGTCTCAAAAAGACATCATGACGATGTGAGATAACTATATTCTGGCATTTAAACGACAGTTGCTACAGTATAGGTATCGGGCCGACAAATTTGCAGTCACCTTACCGACAGGTTGTGTTTGCTGGGATATTATATCAATCAAAAAACCAAAATGTTGTTTGTTGGCTTAGTGTTAGTTTATCATGTGTATCAACAATCTACTATGAAGGAAACCCAACCACTTACTAACATTGGTATTACGTGGGTTATTCGCAGTATTTTGATGGTTTGATAAATAACACTCTATTCTCTTTCAGAAAAGCGTTCACACAGTCATTTATCCATAGTTAGCAAGGTTTTGCAAAGACGTGTTATTGAACACATAATCCTAACTAATAAAATATATTCTTCCAATGTTGGTTACCAGTGTTTTAAAAATTTTTACCGAATTACGAAAGAAATTAAGAATCCTACTAACCCTATTATTATTTATCACATACCCTCTTCACTATAGCCTGTAAAATCAAATGGTGGATATCACTTTCGAACCCACGACCCTTTGAATAGGAGCCCAACACATTATCCACTAAACTACTATAGCTAATTACCCATCTGATTACTGTAACTTGTTATCAACATGACTACTGTAACTGGTAAGCAAACACAAACAATAATCGAACATTTTTCATCCCATACATAATATTCATTATGTAAAAAATATCTTAGTTACATAATATTGGGTAAACCAGCCCATAAACCAAAAAAAAAATACTTATTATCAATTGTTTGGTTTTACAAATTATCCCGACATAAGACTGACAAAACATAATTAAAAGAAAAATGGTTAGTTATGTGAAAAACCTTTACACTTCATTAAATAGAGGAAAGGAGTATTATTTTTATTTATGATACCTAGAGACCTGCAAAAATTGCATTTTCTATCAGTAACATGATAGACTCCACTGCCTTATAAACAAGTGACCACAGTTTGTGGTTTCATTGGTCACTGCACTGTAATCAACATCACAGAACTGCTTGATCTCGTCAAAAGAGATTGGCCACTCTACCGCTAAACTTACATTATCGACTCAGGAGTTCTGCGAGGCGTGCTAAACATACAATTAGCCAATGGCTGAAGATGACCAAATGCATAATAACTTGGAGTTCAGTTTGTCCTTAACAAATAACGCGAATTTAGAACATATCTAATAATACCTACAGTATTCCAAAATGTTGACTGAAAATGATAGTTATACAGTACATTGGCAGAACGACGATTATTAGTTTACATTATATATGCAAAAACATATCTTAGTTAAATATTTTTTACTGTAGATAAATGACTGTGTGAATGCCTTTCTGGAGGAGAAAAGAATATTACATAGTGTAGCGATAACCTGGAATCACTACACCACTTTAGGTTGTGCAGGATGTAGCTGGTGGCTGCGTGTATTGGTGGCACAACCGTGCCCTACTTGGCCTCGCTGTAAAAGAAACCCCACAGGCCGCTGCACCTCCCCAACCCCCCAGATGGCACCAGCTACTGAGGCAGTTAACACGTGAGTGAGATTGACGGCGGAAGATGGAAGAAGCCAACGACCCTAGGCCACAGAGGATCTCTGAGGCTAGCCAGTACCACGATATTGGGGTGAGCATAATCGCGTTGCGGGAGGGAGCCATACATGTTACAAGCCATCGTCCCTTTCCCCTTTGTAATAACTACAGCAAGGTTAGGGCTTAGCTGCGTTCATCGTAAATCCTAATTAGCTATTGTTTGAGTTTAATTAATACAGTAATTGTGATCTCCTTGTACTACATCGTAATTGAATCGCTTATTTCCTAACATATACCAAATTGAGTTATCGGTAAATTAATTTTACTTTTATACAAACGCATCGTTTAGTGCAGAAAGCCTATGTCTGAGATTCTCTAAAGCCTTCTTACAGCACCTCGAAACCCCTGTTTAAAAAAGAAATTCCCTAACCGCCATAACATATAGTGTTTCTGTACTAAATCACAAACAGTTAACAAGTTGGCAGACATGAGTGTATTTTTATCAATTTGGTTGTAATGTGCTATGATGTGTAGATGACAGTTGATATTAATAGCATATCTGTTCATATAGCATTGTCCATGTTGTTATCTGTTATGTTTAAATATAGTGGGTATAAAAGAAACATAATGAGCAACAGTTCAGAAAAGGAACCTTTTTCGAAACTGAGAAAAGGGAATACATGTCTAGAAATCTATCAATATAGTGTAATACGTACATCTTGTGGGAAAGATGAAAGTTATGCTACTTATAGATGTAAACATGTAGACAAGAAAACTGCTCCCGATTCAGTAACATGCAAGGGTATAGGTAAATGTTACTTGCATTTAAATGAAGAGCACATGCATCAAATTTGGAATCACTTCTACTCACTAAGCAACAAAGATGCACAAGATATGCATCTTCAAAATTTGGTTGAGGTTAGAGACGTCCAACATAGGTGCACACAAAACAAGCTTTCTCATGAAAAAAGTGAGGGACAGGATGGTGCAGAAGCAGATGACCTGAAAAGTCAACCCATTTTCAAGACAAATCATTCATTTACTTATAATCTGAGAGTGAATGGCGTGCTTCAAAGTGTTTGCAAAAACATCTTCCTGCAAGTGCATCGTGTTTCAGCTGACAGAGTACGTCGGCTTCGTAACCTTTCAGTTGATCATAAAAGACATCATGACATGCGTGTCACGAACCAGAGTGCGAATTTAATTCAGGGAGATGTTTGTGTTAAAATACATGTACATATATCTAAGTTTGATGTGAAGCACACACATTATGGAGGACAACGTAAGAAGTATTTAGCCGCTCGACTCAATGTTGTTACCATGCATCAGATGTTCGTGAACGGCCATCCGGAGTTGGAAAATTTGGTGAAATATAATTTTTATTACGACTATTTTAAGGAAAACTTTGGATATTCTTTTGGCAGGTCACAGGCTGTAGTTTGCAGCCAATGTGAAAGCCTGAGTGTCAAAATGGCAAACCCACAGTTAAGCGAGAATGAAAAAACGGAATGTTGCCATGGAGATGATAATTCACAAAAGAAGCCCAAGAAATTGTATACGACATTGAAAAGTGCAAGTGAAAACCAGGATACAGACACTGTCGTGCTGTATGTAGATCATTTGAAAAACTTAATCCTACCTCTAATACCTGTGTAGGAGGTGTTTTATTTGCGCCAGCTGTGGATTTTTGTATTTTGCAATCATGATTTAAAATCGAACAAAGCAAAACTCTATGTGCATCTTGAAGGAGAGGCAAAAAAGTCCCCAAATGAAGTGTGTTCTTTACTTATTGCATTATATTCATAATTAAATATCAAGTTCGGTAAAGAAGCTTCTTTGATTAGTGACAGAGAAGCTGAAAAAAAAAAAAAAAAAAAAAAAACCACACAGTTGTGTGGTTTCTGTAAAATTTATGTGACACAGGAAATTTCGATGTGGTCAACCATTACTTCCCTGTGCGTGGCTACTCATTCCTCCTGTGCGATAGGGAATTTGGATCGATCAAGCGACTTTTGAGGAAAACTTTCTGAATATATACTCCTGAACAGTACTCACAACTCATGATGAAAGCAAGTACAATCGGTCACATCTCCATTTATCAGGTGTCTACTGTAGAGCTTCTATCATTCAAAGACTGGTGGCCATGTTTGTTTAAGAAAACCACCTACTGTGATGAAACTTCAGGGAAAGGTGTATCAAAAGACCAGAGAATCTCAATCAAGATATCAACAGACAAACAGCTTTCCTACAGTAGTAAAACTCCTGAAATGGTTGCGGCAAACCTCTTCATCCATGGCTTGTGCTCTTCTGCCTTTCGTCTCCGAAAGACAAATAATGTACCTGCGCTACCATCGCAGAAGGGGTATCCTGGTGCAAAGGTCCCTATAAATGACAAGAAATTGCAAGACCTGCAAAAGCTGTTGGAATACACCAGAGGATACGAAGTATTCTACAATGTGATATTGAAGTGGCCTACAACTGCAGCAGAATGTCACAATGCAGATTCAGAAGTTGAATGTGAAAAGGCTCTCTGTATAACTTAGTTATTAGGTTTTGTACAATCCAAAAATGTGTGGATTTGTTTGAATTTATAAGTTTGTGTACAATACTAATATGCCTTCAACCTATAGAATTCAGTATAATGTGTTGTACTTTCCACAATGAGCATTTGTTTAGTTTATGTATGTGAGATCTTGGTAAATTCTAATGTGAATAGGCCTCCTGTGTGGATTAGTTGTTAGTATGTATTAAGGTTTGCACTTTCCAAAGTGGCTAATTTGTTTTGTTTGTACCGGTGCATTCTTTGTTAATGATAAATGTTTCTGTAATAATGTTAAATGTATATAGCTACAAAACTAACAGAAAACGATTATATTTCTCTGTCCTTAATACTAAATATGGCAATTATATAACATTTACAACCAGTTTTTTGCAGAAATCCTCTATGTGTATATTTAAAGACAATATTTTATCATGGGAATAAAATACATTGTAGCCATTACAATACCGTAGACAGATTTACAACACGACATTTTACACTTGTGACTTTTTATAATGTTTAACAACACATAATAGTGTAGTAGGATAGTTTTTTCATGTTTTTTTTTCAAAACATGGTCAATTGGAGATAGAGGGTTTCTGAAATAAGCAATTAAATTTTATCCTATTGTGGTTTTAACATAAATGTAACATGTACTGTTATCTAGAGTTTGTTATACTAAAAATACATATTTTCATAAAAGATACTTTTATTTAGCCACCATTTAGAGTATCCCCCTGTACAGCCCTTACCACCATAAAGTAATCTAGAGTTTGATGGTCCAGCAAGTATAGAGAAGTTGATACAGGAGTTAATTAGTAGTCAGGAGGAAGGAGAGTGTTGCACTGATGGAGCTGCGGTTTCATCCCCACCTTTTTGCTGCCAAGCTCCACCTGTCCCTGATCACTTCACTATCATTTCCTTACATATTCTTATTGTTAGTTTTCAGCCTTGCGATATCATTAAGAGTAAGCTGCCACCCCTCCCCCCTCTGTAACATACATACCCTTCCACCCACACTGACAGCTGTTCGTATTACGCATCCGGGGCACGCGCTGTAAGTGACCTAGTGTACATTAGGTCAGTTTGCCATGCCCGCGCAGCAACTGCTTGCGTAGCACCCTTGTCAGGCAACCTTGTTGCCCTCCTCACCCCGTCTAGCTCTAATTCTGCTTTTAATTAATACATATATTTGCTTTTTGTCAATGTGGGGCATTATCCCAGTAATAGCAAGGTTCTTTCCACTTGTGTTCAGTGTGTTTTTCGGAGAGCTCCTGTATCTCTTCCCCTTGTAGTGTTAAGTAACTTTATATCTACGCACATGTACGCAGCCACTAATCAAATGGTTCCCCACATTCTCGCTCACATGTCACGCTGGGCACACCCCAGTACGTCCTTTTTGGGTAACTCCCGAACTTAATTGTTTCGCGCACGTGCGCCGAAATATGGTTATCATGTCGGCGGATTCGAACCGACATTGCGAGTCTGTACCCCGGACCATGGTTACTATGACTGCTTTCGGGTCATTTATGGGCATAATGGACACCAGTGATTTTCATTGTAAGGTGCATGAGTGTTTTATTCGCAACAGTCCTTAGTCATGTACCAAGAGCACGGTGCAATACCCCCCCCCCCTTATGTAGTATCGTTATATAGTGAGTTTATGCTAGTGTAGGATATTGGTGCCTCATGGAGTTCGTGGGGACCTCATTGTATACCACTTTTATTGATTTCACACCCATGATTGCGCTCGTGTGACATTCTGTGAATATCTGTTTAAATAGACTGAGTAACTAATCACATTTTTCTAGTGTGCATTTCACTGGTAGTACCTCAAGGATGTATGTGATGATTTAATGCACTTCGAATTGTAAAGTAATTTGCGCATGCCACTTAGACGTTTAAGGACAATTTGGCTATTATTTCTAGGTATATTTTACAGTAAGGAGTATGGCTCCCATTCTGAAAACTTTATCTCGAAATATGTGCATGTTGTGTGAGTAAGTTAAGATGATAGAATAAGGTATTACATTAGGCCCTCTATAATAATTCATTAATTTAATTTTCTTTTGGGAACAAGTCCAGGATACTGCTGTAGCATGCTGTTAATATACATTAAATAGAGGGAGCTGTCTAGGTGATTTTCTAAGCATTCCTAAGAGCCCTGTGTGAACAGCGACATGTAGGACGAAAAAAATGCAATACACACACACACATATATATTAATTTCTCATCTGCTACTTAAGTAAGAATTCATTGCCGTACTTTTATAGTTGTCAGATTTCCTTTGATATGTGACGGCGGTAATATTGTTTCATCATGTGAAGAATGGGACACGAAATATAGTTGTGCACTTATGGAGCACATACTGCAGTGCATATCGCATGTAAGCAGTGAACTCTGACCCCACATTCGAGTGCTTGCGCCAGAGCGCATTCTGGCTAACCGGACATGGCACGCTGCTTCGCCCTCCTTTAATTTCCCACGCACCACATTCCCGGGCCCGCCTCACTGCTACCCCTTCTTGTGACACTTGTTAAAACGCCGCGTCTTGCATTGACACACGGAAGCGAGTGTGCGAGGTGCCTCCTTCCTATATCAGCACAAATCATTGTCTTGAAACATCTCGCTTCATATCATTAATCAAATGTTGATTACTTAAATTCCCTTCTTCAGTTGTAAGCAACTTTCCTTTTCAATCCTTATAGTTACTCATTGCCACTGGTTTTTATGGATTCGTTTATATATGTAAGCTTAATCAGTAATTTTCCAGGTACCTTATCTTATGTGCTAATACCTCTGTGTGCGTCGATCGTACTTTTGTTCCCACATGTCATGTTACTAAACCCTCATGTTCATTCACTTCCATGCGTCCTTTATCAGTACTCCATGATTATATACGGTTTTAATGCATTGATGTTTCATATGAATAATCTATGGGGCCAATAGCATTTTCAAGCCCCCCCCCCCCCAAATCCAACCCACTCGCATTTCATTCATAACTTTGAGTTTTCTATACACGTTCATCTTGTTCCCCCGTACCTCCACTCAACTTAATAGCATGCTACCCTTGATTATGACCTGAACAAGGTTGGAATGAACCCTGAATGGAAATGAATCGTTGGGGCTAACCGGTTTAGCCACAGCCGACTGGTTACTTACCAGCAAGGTCATTCCATTTGAAACCCCCTTTGTGAGCCTTGACAGTGGAGGTTCCCGCCAGGCAAATTTCCCCTATCTCCTTGCTGGCCTTGACACATCTTCAGGGAGTGGGGCTTGAAACTTTTCATTGTGGGGTTTTTACTTCCGACACAATAATGACCCTTTGGCAGTGTACACGAGTGCATTGACCATTTCTGACCTCAGTGAGGGTAAGCCATGAGTGCTGTTTTCCTTGTTTCGTGTTGTGTTCCTGTGTTAGCATGACGTAAAGGTGGTTTTCCCATGTTACCCATTCATGTGAAACACTCTCACTTTCTCAGCTTCCCATGTTCGTATCATCTACATCCCCATGAGCATACCCATTAAGTTATTTCATTGCTCCCCATTTCTTAATGTTAATGATCCATAATGGTTTAATTTCATGTTTGATAAGTCTGATATTATCATGTCACATGTTATTATGCATCTCTAATGATGCACACACAGAGGGTTGTTCCTTGGTACTATGTATTCCCCGAATTGTTTTCGCATAAACTATAAAGTCGACATCACCATGTCTTTTCCATGAATACCTACTTATGTTTGCATTCACAATCATTCCGTAATTTGATATTCCCTTATAACATTTTGCACTTTCTCGGTGCTTCGCCTTGATTCTTGAATGTCTCGCGGAATGTATTCTAAGCCTGTGCGTCTAAGCTTTAGACTCCCGTGGGTCAAACCCTGCAACCAAGCTATGATCCCGTGACAACTCGCAGTGTCCACGGCATCGGATGACAGCTGCATTCCTGCTGAGCGTTCGAGCGACTGTCTTCTGTCCACTTCCAGTACCAGGCTTTCCAACCCCTCTTCTCGCCTCATGTTGGTCTCGTCGCGGCACGGCGACGTCCATCACTCCTGCCGCCGAGGTTGGCTACACTGTACAGGAGCGCACTGAGCCTGGTGTTGCCAGGGCAATGACCGGTACGTGCTGTGCTGTCTGCAGGGAGTGGGAGTACTTGCCCCACCTACTTCGCCGCCATCACGGCGTTCCCAGTGCTTGTTTTTCTCCCCAGCTGAGCACCCCACCCCTCCTTCCTCCCACCGGTGCCAAAGCCTACACTGTGCTGGCATTACTACCTCACTTTTACTACGCACTCTTAGCTTTTAAGTTCCATTTGCATGACGTTTCATCTGCCGTTTACAGTATTATTTTGCAAATACCTCCCCAATATTAAAAACTTACACTTCCACGTCCGTTTGTTCTGCCTTGTGTTTGTACTGGTTCAATTTTTTTATTCAACGACTTTCAGGTAGCTTTTACATAGGGCCTATGGAGACTCCACAACATCAACAGAAAATTAAGCAATGTTTCATATTATAGAGTGTTTCGCCCCAACTTACATTTTCACAGTTATATCGTCGACTGGCTCAGCTCTCCCAATTTTTCCCTGTTCTATTAAGTTATGTCAGTAAGGTCACTCCCCTCATTACGTCGTCTTTGTGTATGTGAGATAGTCGTATGCTATAATTGCCCTTTATTAGTACTGTAGTCCCCTGTTAATTTTGCTAATCCATGTCATTTTGAAGTTAGGATACTAGGCCTCCTAGCAGTATAGATACTTTGATTGTAATTGATCTTGGGCCTACTGCTTAGGATCTTGCATCACTCCAGCCTAGCTATATTTTTGAGCACGTTATATTTCATTGACTATGCATGATTTCGGTAAAGATTGGGGTTCCCCTGTGGCTTATTACATAATTTTCTCCCTTCCAGGGCATTGAATATTATTTCTCGCTTTAGATTGGTATCCTGTTCATGTACCAGTGACCAAAGTTCGATGACTAGTTGAGGGAGTCAGTTATCACGACTCCTAGCATTACAGGTGATATTGCGGTACGTCCGCTTAGGCCTACACTTTTGCCTTATACAAGACATCACTACGTGTATAATTCCGCCAGATGCATTAATGAGACTAACCATAAAATATATATATATATATATATATATATATATATATATATATATATATATATATAATATAAGTATTGCAGTTCAAACTGCTTTTGCACCTTTCCAAGGATTTCAGTCTGTGTATTATATATAATAGTAAGCAATGTGGTTGAACTATGATTTTCTTACTTTCATTATTCAATACATGACATGAGTACAGTACTGCCTTTACATTGGGCTAATATCAGTTTATTACCTATGTTCAAGGGTCTCTATTTGTGTATATATGTTGAGGATTGCGATAGCATGCCTCCAGGTGCTATGTGAGTTACCGTCCTTAGGCCTACAGGTCTGTGTTACTGTTTGCTTAAATATGCCTCACAGTTTCAGCAACTGTAATATTGATGTAAATTGTCATTGTTTCCCCTGTTTTACAACGACTTAGCTGTCAGATTTTGCAATTTTATTTCGGTTCTGGAAGTTGTATCGCTTTATACGGCACTTTTAATTCAGGGATTAATTATTTTAGAGATCTTGACTATACTCCTCATTGACCATTGAGTTTCATTTTTTTACTCCCTATTCGAAGGGTGTTTTATCTTATCCTACAGTGCTTGTCAGTTAGGTCTAGGATTCAGAACATATAAGCATATTTATGTTAATTTTCCTGCCTAATGGCATTCCTAGAAAATAACCGCAGACAATACAGAATAAAGTGCCAACAAAATATTATAAACCAGCAAACAGAAGGGAATCACAGCACAACAAAGCTGTGTCCCTCTTTCAGTGCATTGCACTTACTAGTGATATTTTACCTGCCTTGTAAGCAATGTTTGTGCTACTTGCACCTACCTTATTGTTCAGTCAATGCTGTGATTGGTGGTATATAGTCTATAATTTACCGTAACGGAGTACTCCACCTTTATAACCCTTCCCCATATCTGCAGATACTTGTGTTAATTGTATGTACAGTGATCAATAAAATATTTTAATAACAAGATACCACTAGCATGTTAGACGATTATACCTAGATGTAAGGTAGGTTATGTTATTTTTCTGTATAACATTTTTCAATTCTTTTAATGTCTCTATTCATATCGCCTACGGGTTTTATGTTATTTTTCTCGTCGCATTGTGACTCCTAATTCCGAAAGTGGTAAACCCAATCTAGTTCTCACAATATGCAATAATGTGGAAGACATTCATAACAAAGTTCACGTACCTAAAGACTTTCCGGAAAAGCCAGTGCGTCAAACTAACTTTTACACAGTGCTTCTACAATCTTTTATGTATATGGACAAAAGTTACCTTACTGCGTGAATACTCTCTTTGCGGACATACAAAGTGCTACGGTGAGACACAAACACTTCATCAGAATATTAACTTTCGACAATGGCATGTGTGCTTATTCATTGTTACCTTTCGATATTTTTTGTTAAAATATTTATGTTGTAATTAAAAATGATTTTTTTTGCTTATAAGGATATCTCAGATAACCACACCTACTTGTATGGCATTTACGTACACACTACTTAAGATACCATGAAAGGTGTATATAAATTATTCATGTCAATTTTTGTGTAACTCATCCTAAACTATACGTGTTTACTTATCTGTCATCATTAGAAATCATTAATCCATTAGTACTGTAAGTATTCATAATTGCAAATGATCACTGCTCTAATGCACGCGTGTTTTTTACGCCACTATTATATTTCTTTCTCGACAGTTGAGCTTGCACCACGCGCTGCCAACTGTGTGATGTAAGTTTTCTTTCTGCGACGAGTGCACTACCAACTGTGTAATGTCCGTTTTACGCGCCACGCGCGCTACCGGCTTTTACTGCCAACCTTTGCTTTGTTTGTTGTATTCATGCCCTACTACAGGCGCAACATGACAAGTTATAGTAAGTTTTTTATTTGTTCCTTCAGCTAGAGGGCCGTGCCATTAATCTTGCTTCTTTTATATATGATATTACTGGCATGTTGTGAAGTGTTCACGTCAGGCGCGCCTATTCCACACTCCCTTTTACTTGTGCTTACCGCCTAACCATTGGGGGAATTATTTTTACTTAGTTTTAAATATAGCCATGGACACTTCCCCTCCCCCCTCCATTACATGTCACTTACAACGTGTTCAGATCTTGTAATTTTCACATGGCTAGCCACTTTTCTTGTGTCACTTTTGTGTATTTTCAAACTACCCGACTTGCCTTTTGCCCCATAAACTAGCATATTGACTTAACTTCTTACCTTGCTCACATGCAGATTGTGTATTACTGCATTTTTTATTTATTTGATGGTGGCTCCTACTTGAAATTGCTTCCTCGATAGCTTGCTTCAGTCCTCCGGGTATGCCACCCTGCATGACGTTCGCCACCGCCTTGAGCTCCTCGGCCTCCCCACCACTGACGACCCCTGGATGCTTGTGCCTCTCTCACTTACCCACTATGCTATCTTCTCCTGCCTTCGCCTCTTACCCAGCTGTGGCGGCTGTTCCTTCAAGGGGGGTGGGGGTGTAGTGTTACGATAACCTGGCATTGCTACACCAATTTAGGTCGTGCGGGGTATAGCTGGTGGCTGCGTGCAGTGGCGGAGCAACCCTGCCCTACTTGGCCCCGCTATAAATGACACCCTGCAGGCCCCTGCATCCCCCCCCCCCAGCTCAAGCCACTGAAGCAGTTAACATGTGAGTGAGATTGAAGGCGTAAGATGGAAGAAGCCGACGACCCTAGGCCGCAGAGGAGCTCTGAGGCCAGCTAGTACCACGAGATTGGGGGCGAGCATAATCGCGTTGTAGGGAGCCATACCTGTTACGAGCCATCGTCCCTTTCCCCCTTTGTAATAATTACGGCAAGGTTAGGGCTTAGCTTCGTTCATAGTAATTCCTGTTTCACTATTGTTTGAGTTTAATTTAATATGTTGTTGTGATCACCTTGTACTGCATAGTAATTGTATCCTATTATGATTTTAACGTAAATCTAATGTGTTCTGTTATCTAGAGTTTGTTATAGTAAATATATATATTTTTTCATAAATGATACTCCTTATTTAGCCACCATCTCGAGTACCCCCCTGTACACCCCTTACCTCCTTAAAGTATTCTAGAGTTTGATGTTAGAGCAAGTATAGAGAAGTTGATACAGGAGCTAATTAGTAGTAAGGAGGAAGGAGAGAGTTACAATACCAAATGATCAAAATACAATGAATAACCAACATTATGACAAAGTTAGTCAGTAGTTGGGTTTCTGTCATTTTAGATTGATCTGTAATATAGGCCTACACACAATAAACCAATGTAAAGCCAACACACAGCATTTTGGTTTTTGATTGATATGAAATATGTTTGAAGGAAAGAGAATTTAGGAAAGCGGGTACAAAACCAGAAATTTTTACTGGCCCAATAACGTAGCTTGAAAATCAAATTTCAGTTGTCAGCCAACACAAGAATATTCGTTGAGCCAAAGTTGCACTGAGTAAAATTTTGACATTGCACCAACTTACGTTTTCCAACGTTCGCCCGAAGCGAGAGCCAGATGTTAAGTCAACGTTGGGCCAACAAAATGTTATTTTTTATTTTTACCAACTCGTTTCCAACAATCAGCCAACCACGTCAATCAAATTATATTTTTAAAACAATTAGTTTATGTATAAAAAACTAACGTTTAAGCAAACATTGCATTTTTTTATTTTTTCTCATCCCAAACTTTCTATGCAGCATTGTTGAATTTATGTTGGTTACACAATGTTGGCCAACTAGCGAAAAATGACCTAACACCACTGTTTGGTTCCAAACACTGTTTCAACATAAAATCATCTCTACACATCTAATAGAAAAATGGTCAGTATCGTGAACAACATTTACATATCATACAGTACTGGAAATAGGGATTGTTTTCATTAAGAATAACTATTCACTAACTTCGACCCTGATTGTACAATGTTGGCCCAACATAAAATATAATATCATTAACCAACCGTATATGTACCAACTTGTTGCCAACATTAATCCAACGATTCTAAAGTTTTCAAAAATTGTTCTTGCATTATGTTGTGACATTTTTTGATATTGTGAGTTGTTGATGTATGTTTTTCAAAAGCATCTCATTATAATTTTCCAGTTTTATACATGTATGTTTTCTAGCACAACCAAATGTGTTGATTTTCCAACCAAATGCCAACCGTTGGGCCAACATATGTTACTACTTGGGTACCCAAATTGATTGTTTTTATATAATATTTTTAAATAATAATGTAGCACGTCGAGTTGTAAGCAAACAAATATGTATTGTCACAGTTGAATGTAATTTGCGAACTATTAAAACCAGGCTCGTAAATTCAGTTTTAGAAGCATCATTTCTAACCCCGGGGATTTATTTGCTTAAGCCCTTTATAAGCATAGCGATATGCTTAATATAATATTTGATAGATAGTGCCTTTTTAATGAGAATGTGTTTTATAAGCGATGGGTTATGAAACAGAATCAAATTAAGAAATAATTAACCAAATGTATTATTTAATTTCTAAAATTTATTATAATATATTACTACAAAAATACTAAAAAGAAAGTTACTTACATACTTGTTGCTGTTGCTGCCCTACATTTGTTTCTGATAATCATATTACTTTTATAGGGATAGGGGATCCCAAATAAAATACCTATATATGTATATTATATTCAATTTTAAAAGTTATTTCATTAATTTTTTTGTACTGAAAGTGTACGTAAAGTACAGCGGAATAATGCAAAACTTTCATTCAACTTAATTTCTGGTCTCTTCTATGGAAGGCTAATTATTACACAATGTCGGTATCTGCAAATTAGTCATTGCCTCGAAGGTTTTGAAGGAATACAAGAATCATACTCGGCTTTTTTTCATATATCTTTACGTGACGAAACCAAGAACCATTATATTCTTTGTATATCAATGGTAAGAGGCATTATATATGTACATACTTCAGACTAGATACATAAAAACTAAATTCTTAAATATTCCACACCATTCATGTAGTGTCTTTACAGCAGCATCCGCACTTTTCGTGTAGTGAATATAATCTAATTATATGCAGCTCATGGCAGTCAACGCTAGCAAGCGTCTTAACAAAACCCTTAGCAATATTTTCTTCTTTATGACAAAGTTTTTCTTTAAATGGCTTCTACAGTCCCTGGGATACTATCATCACTGTACACTGCTTGATTTGCAGTCTTGAATGCTCGGCGACTGATGGCTTTATCCAAAGTCTGAGGCTTTTTGTAGGTACACTCCAGCCAAACATTGTATTTTATTGAACCTTCTCCAACTTCTTCTGTTAATTTAATGATTATCTTTTGATTAATGTGGTCCAGGTATGTACATATATGTTTCGTACCTAACAAGTTATGTCCAATCACATAATCGTTTAAAGTACCCTTGAATGCTGATTGTTTCAGGTAGAATTCATTCGATGTAGTTTTGCCAGCAGGTAGTACAGATTGTTACTTATTTGCAGGACCTCTACCTTCACAGTTCTTCTCGTGTATCTTTAGAATATTACCACGTTTCAGCAAATGTTTGCACTTTTGCCACATTGTTGCATAGCACAGGAAGAACCTTTTACACAAATATTTTCTCATGCTTTCTCGCCCTTTGGCTGTAGGTAAATATCTTGTCACAGAAACAGCAACGAAGCCTTTGTGAAGTCGTCGATGACACCACTGCTGCAGGTTTCCTATCTGAAGAAGTCGATGGCACTGTGCCAACTTCAGATCTTGATGAACCAGCAACCTTTGCCTCCATAATATATTTCAGTTGCTATCACAAGCTGAGACGAAGCGCCTTTGACGACTGCTACATTAAATTGTACATTTGTTGGTTCCCCCATTTAATAGTATAAAAATTTATAAATATTCAGTAATTCTTTCTTTCAAATAATCTTACGTAAGATTTCGTTTAATTATTACAACATCTTTACAAATGGCAATTGCTTCTTCAAATTCTTTATTAAAATCAACACAAATTTTTATATTTGTTTTTTATTTAACTATGGTTGTTTTTATTTAACAATCAATAACATATAAAAGTATTTGCCCCAAAATAAATAGTAATTAATATCACCATCAAAGTTTACAGTTAGTTTATAATAAAGTTCAGTATTTCTAAAGTGAGTATTTAGTTTGGTTTTTGAACTTCTAAAATCATTATAACATTATAAGCAAGAAATGTTTTAAATAAAGACCGTTTCCATTGTCTAGATTCAAGTTTTCTTTAGGAAAGATTTCATTTCTACCGTTTTTAACATAGATGTTTCTCACATTACAATGATCAAACACAGCAGCGGGTTTATGGTGTTCAGGATGATTTCTTCTATTAAATTGAAGACCTACAATTACATAATCAGAAATATCAAATTCTAAATTGTTAAACTGATCTTTTATGTCAAAGTTAAAAACACTTGTACCTTTAAGAACTTCTTCTTTTAAAAATTGTCAATAACCAAAACTAATAGGTATTTTAAGTTCTTTATATATTTTTCCTTTAATTACAATGGCCATGTTCGATTCATATTTAACAATAGGCTACATTATTTATAATTTTCCATAACAATTTTACCAGGATTAGGACTATGTTTCGCTATATTAATCTAAAGTTTCATAAAAAATAAGCAGTTATCAGATGAATTATGAAAAAAAGTAATATTATAGCCACCTTTCCAATAAACTTTATTGTTATCACGAATAAAACCAAACAGATATCTATGAGGGGAGATTATTTCATTTGTTTTAACACTACAAAACGTTTAAACCTCTTTTGTTATATTACTAGAAACTGATTTATCTCGATATACATTATCAACACCAGTATATTCTAAATAATTTTGTTCACTTGATGATCTTAATAAAGCATTTATCATTGTTGATATTATGCCTGGATTATCAACAGCTTCATTAATATTTCCATGTTTTGACATTTGTACTCTAGAAAACTGAAAAGGAAAAAAAATAGAACAATCATCAATATTGTGTTCTCCGCCACATTTTCTCTCATCTCCGACCTTATCTCTCTTTAGTAAACTAAATTGATAATAATAAACATAAGCATCAATTGGAAAATAAAGGCCCTCTCCTACAGGAATATCAAATTCGATTCTATTATTATAAATATTTAAATTCCCCCTAGTTTGATCAGTTGAAGGAAAAGTCTGCCTCTCGAGGCTAGCAATACTTTTATAAAGCATTTATAATTAAAAATTTAAGATATAAATGGCAGAGGCAAATGGAATTACTCTAGTTAAATTACTCATTGAAAGATATCAAAAATATAAAAAGCATCATGAAAAAGAATATGAAGAAATAAGGAGAAAGAATTACCATTAATTGACGAATTACGAAATATTTGTAAACAAAAAAGTAGAAAAAGTAAGAGAAGTATTTCCAGTTGCAGTACAAAATTAAGATTATCCACATACACCGGAAGAAACTATGTTTGAAAAAGAGTTATTTGAAGTACAAAAATCTCCAAATTTTAAGAACAAATGTGTAATATTGCATTAAAATATTTGCCGCCTATAGCAGATATTTTTACTATTAATCTGGGAGCAGAATTTGCAATAAGAATAAATGTTATTAATGAAAAATTTGGCTTACGTTGAGTGGGGGAGAATTTTTACTTTGGCGATACACAAGTAACGATGAATAAATATACATTATCTGCTAAGGATAAATCATATAAATTAACACCAGGACTTTGTAATTTATGAACAGAAAATTCACAAGAAGCTCTTGAGGATAAATATACTGTTAATGACTATGAAATTTATGAGGAAATTATGCGGAAATAGTTTAAAAAGAAGACCATTTTGCATTCCAACAATATGATCATTATAAAAATCCGACTTCGAGTACAGGTTAGAAGTATAATCATATAATTAAACCAATTCTGATGACTATATAAGAACATTAAAGTGAATCAAAATCAGAGCCGAACCCACCAAAAATAACAAGTTCTACAAATTGTCCTAGAAGAGGTGATGGCATAAAAAATACAGTAGTTTGCCAAAAGAATATGTTCGGATTTGTTGATAGACTATCAATTATTCATGGCGAAGAAAATACTGAAAATAACAATTATTACAATGAAATGTGAGTATAATGAATATGCTGAACAATAAATTTTCTGATTTTCTTATAAACAATCCGAGAGGAATTCCATATCTAATAAAAGTTTTCAATGTAATTCCGCAGTCATTTTAAAGTTCTTAACATCATAGCAGAGGTATAATAAATTGGGCACTAAACAATTTAAATCTGCCTGAAATGCATTTGCCAGGCTATAATTATTGTGGCCCATTAAAAAAAATTGAATGAAAGATTAGAAAGAGGTGACACAGAAGTAAATAAACTAAACGAAGCATGCAAATAACACGATATTACATAAAGGGATCATAAAGATTTAGAATCGAGACATAATGCTGATAAAATTTTACAAAAAGGAGCAAAATAAATCATGTTATGTAAAGATATACCAACTTGAGAAAAAAATTGCTTCTACTGCTGTTGCCTGAACAATGTTTACAAAAAGAAAATTAGAATCGGGAATTAAAATTTTTATTGTATATATTCCCTTATAAATGAAGATAAATATTACTTTCGATTTTTCCTTTGAGGACTTAAAATATTTTCGTATAGATACCTTTTTTAAGAACTGATCAAATTGAGAGAAAAAAAAAATAAAAAATGAAAAATGTTAAAAGCTTCAAATTAACTTTACCATTGCAAACACTGAAAAAGATGGCCAAAGAAAAATCTGGTGGTGGTTTACATCGCGGAGGACTTATTCCCCTCGTACTTGCTGCTTTAGATGCACTTGGTGGTTTAACCGGCGGATTAGCCGGTGGAGCTACTGCAATTTATAATTATGTTGAACAAACTAGAAAAAATAATAAAAGTTCTAGAAGAACAATAGAGAGATAACGTAGCAATGGAAAACAAGGGTGGAAAAGGATTAGATGTGAAAAGAGGAAGGCCAAAAAAATTTGAATATATGCCCACTATCTAATATCGATATTGAAATATATGTAAAATTATTAAATATTAAGCTTTTCTGAAATATTTATATGATTGACGAATTACAGAAAAGTATGCTCAAAAATGAATGTGCTGTGGTAAATTTTGATATTTCAGTTTTTCCAGGGAATCGTTGGGTTTGTTATTTTATAGGAAACATCAATTTGTACTATTTATAGTGATTCGGAGGTATCATTCCCAGTAATTTAATTAATTATTTAAAAAATAGCAATGTTTATTACAATGATGATCAAATTCAGATTTTTAAATTAGTTACCTGTGGACATCTATGTTTAATTGTATTACATCTATTTTCTAAAGGTATAAGTTAAGTGATATAATTTATATACTATTAAATGATGGATTTATTTGGGAAACCATTAATCAAATATTTAAATAAAGTTTTTGACACTAGTGCTTATGCTTTAAAACTATATGTTGATTCACAATGAAATTCCAGTGTTTCTTCTTTACAAAGTGAACTATTCAACTGTTTTGATTATACAAAAACTTATGTTTCTTTTCTTGGACATAGAATTGTTAATGTAGACGAACCTATAAATAATAAAAATGCTCTCAATAAAGGATATTTCGATATACATATAGCAGATCATGCACTAAACAAGGATGCAGATTCAAAATACAAAACTATTTTTTATGATTATGCTTTAAAAGAATATATAAATTTACAATTCAGCAACACTATTGATGATTGTATAAAACGAATAAAAAATGCGAAACAACCATTAAAAAAGAATGTCGATTCATAATATAAAACAATTTTTTCTGAAAATGCATTAAAATGATGGAGATTCCAAATATAATACTGTTATTTCCGATTTACAATCATATGTAGAATTAAAACACAATACAATTGTTTCTGCTTTTATATATCAACTTAGTAAAGTTTTTGATTATACAACAGAGTATGTTTCTCTTCAACATCATAGAATCAATAATATGGCTGACCCCATAGATGGGAAAGACACAGTCAATAAAATATATTTTGACAAAGAATTAGCTACAAAATTTAAACCAATCAGTCTGGAATTACTGCGATACACTTGTTAACACGAAAGTTGAAAAATGAAAGGAAAAGAGTCTCATATATTTTATTTAAAAGCAAAGTGGGATAAAAAGAATACTATTTTTTTACATAGATAATATAAAAATTTCTTTAATTTTTATTGATTGCACTGTTAATAAAATAACTACTGATGATGTGACTATTATTAAGGGGACTACAAAATTGATTATAGTAAGTATTTTTATGTTACCTTGGGTAATAATTTATCTCTTAAAGTAAAAAAATAAATAAAACATCTCACCATATTGATGGTCAGGTTATAATAATGGGACTACTGTCCGCAACAGGAAAAAGCATACCTGTACAGTTTTTCCTCGTCCCCGATGTCAGCAAGCTCTGTCCATTACAGGAAGTGTTATAATGACTGTACTGCTATCCCTACTTGCTTCTACGAAATCACTGTGAGGCGCAATGTGGTGAGCATGAGAACAGGCTAAATTATCACCAAGAGATTCAAAATTTGAGCAAAAAAAAACATTTCAATTGCTCTTGCTCATACAGCAATATATGAGATTTGATGCAATTTAAGTGGTCCACTTAATCTCCCAGCAAAAAAAAAATGCTCTGCTTTCTATACTTGTAGTATGACAGATGTGTAATAAGGAGTGTTCTCCATATGATGTAAGGTGCCACCAGCATATGGGGAAGAGTTACCATATAAAATATCAAAATATAAATAGTTTAAAAAAACTCCTCACTTCACCAATAAAATCAAATAAAAAAAAGTAGGATGGGTGGTGGTGAAGTGAAGGGTTTCTCCGAAAGAGTTTTGTTGCTACAGAATTAGTATGGAAAAATTAATGATTGACACACTGGCTTTGGCATTAATTTGCTTGTAAACTCAATTAATTAAGGGCCCCTGGGGTTGGCATTAATTTGTTTGTAAACACTTTGGTATTTTTATAAAAGAAAAATAAACTCTGTGAATGAACAATGAATGTACAATGAATGTGAATGACTGATGAATGGGTGTTGATTGAATGTTGAAAACTGTTCTACATTCATTAAAAACATGTTTTATGTTGCATTTTTGGAAAAAGATAAATTTATAATAATTTTTTTAGTTTACAAAACATATGATTATTTAATCCAAGAGTTACATGAATTATCAAACCTAACCAGTTCACCTGAATTTTATCGCCTTTTGTTTTAAAAAACTTTTTAACCAAATATTCATCTGGATAGTTTGTTTTCATAATTTTTTATTCATAAAAACTGCCTTTTAATTCATCTTTGTTGTTATCTATCAGTATTTAAGTAGGTGCATCATTTTTTAAAACCTCGAGAATAGTAATTAATTATAGCATCCAATTAGCTGTGTAACTTTTTTAAAATATGTGTTTACTATTACTCACACAGACGATATCGCCAACTTTGTATTTCGGTTTATTAATCATGTCTGCAAAATTTCTTTGCATTTCATTTTTTTAATTTTTTTCATAGACTTCAATTGTTTCATGCCAATGGTATTGTGCTTTGTGGTGTTATATTCACTAACTAAATTATCTAATATATTTACCCATTTTTAATTGCCATTCAAAGCTAATTTCTTCTAAATTTTATTCTTCATAGTACAATTGAATCTTTCTGCATAACTTGCTTTAAATTCACTGAATGTAGCATAGTGATTGATGTTATATTTTTGCATAAGTTCGTTAAATATTTTATTATAAAATTACACACCATTGTTACTTTGAATATGACATGGCAATTTTTCACTAATATATTTTCTAAAGCAATTGCTACATTCTTGTCTATTTTATCTTTAATTGGCATAGCAAATGCATATTTTGAGAAAACATCAATAATTGTAATAACATATTTGTTTAATTATTTATATGTGATATGCATTTTAAAATACCATTATTCATCTCAGCAAGATCGATTTGCCACAAATTATCAATACTATACGAAATTACTATACTTCTGGGGAAATTTTTTGTGCAGGTTTATATAATTCAATAATTATTTCCTCTTTTGCTATGGGTAAACTTTTTTATACAGGTTTTTTTTTTAATAACATATTTAACATACACTTTTTTGATCTAATCATCCATTTTAAGTGTTTTCCCTTTTAATATTATAAATTAAGTGACCTTCCACTTCAAGCACCAAGTGTTATCAATTTAATAATAAAAATTGTATACAATTAACAAGAGAGAGTTAAAATATGAAATCTTTTATTCGATTTCGATAATTCCCATTGTCCATTTTTCTACTCATATATATTGTAATGAAGCCATAATCCTCATCCCAACCTTTTGCAAAGATCTCTTTAAATTTTTCATAAGACATATAACCCCCCCTCCCCCCCCCACAAAATCATAATAAATATGTCTCAAGTTTGTATCACCTTTCTAAATACACACAGAAAATTCGCATTGTCTCTCACAAGTTATTTGTTATTTTCGAATATGATTGTGCTAAATAAAATACATCGATGTTTTTATGCCTCCCCATAGTATATTACTCATAGACTATATTCTGATTGTCTAAAATAACATCATCAAATACAATTAGATATTCATCTTCACATTGATTTAAAGGACCATTTCCTCAGTATTATTAAAACAGTATGCAATTTTTTCTTTAAATTAAATTTTTTAAAGACCTTGTCAAAATCATTTTGTAACAGAATATATTTGGCTTGGTTCAAAATTTTTGAGTCAACATACAGTTTATTAAAATTTAATCATCCCAAATTATAATTAAAATTGGTCATTAAATTTGTTTTCTCAATATTGCTTGGGCCTACAATTATCCCTCAAATATCATCAGGCAACAATTCACTATTATTTTTATGCTTAAAGTCTCTTTTAGAAAACTAAACATCAACACTCCAATTAACGTTGCACAGCATAGGCTTCTTTGGGTGCTGCTTTTTAATTTAATAACAATACTTTTTTGTAATACATGGATAATAAAGTATTTCAGTTAACAAATAATACTTCTGATCAAAAGAAAAACTTCATAATATCATCCATAGCGAAAAATAGATTTCTTTAATTAGTTATCATATGAAATTTTTTACTCTAAATATAGACAATGTTACTATAACAACAATTGAACACATGAATCCTCTTGTTCATAAAATCGAAGTTACAACTATTCCTAGATGTCAATACATTATCAAATCGGTAAAAGAAACTATGAATTCGATTGATACATTTTCAACAAATAGCAATGAATTGACAACAGACAATGTAAAAAATAGAATTGTAGATAAATCTTGGTTTCATATTTAACTTGACGATCGATTATCAGATATGCTTGGTTTTGAGAGAAATATGCTTATCGAAAAAACAAAATTTTTGTAGGTACTAAGTTACTTTATTTTAATGCATTTATAACAATAAATATTCACTGTGATTTATCCTATGGAAAGTTTATAAAATATGACGAATCTAATTATTTATAAATTAATATAATTGCTAGTTTTCCACCAATAACTATGTTTAGCTTCAGAGATTGTGTTAGTTATCAACCCCCATATATAATTCTTTATAGAATCAATAATGAATGCTTCAATCCCATTGTTTTAAAAATTAGAGACAAAATGGCTAATTAATTTATCTTGATGGTTTTGATATTGGCATTGTTTTGGAGACTAAAGAAGTTTAAAATAGTATACTATTTTATTATAAAATATATGGGGTGACTGCTGGTCCCCCCTCCCCACTAAGAGGTACATAAAATAAAATAATTCTTTTTGATATCCATATGGCACTGTGTCGATTTAATTTTCTAGTATAATTCATTTGTTATTGTAAGGACTTGAAGCTATTTTGTTAAATTCATTGTTCTATATTGTATTTTTTTCTTTAAACGAACAATTCTTTCAGTATTCAAAGGTAATTCTCTTGCTAAGATCACATTTTTTTTACATCTTTTGATTTTTTATTTACTTTATCGTCAATCTTATAAAGCATACATTTTTTATCGTAAACCAACAAATTCTCGTATCATTTTCCCATTACATTAATCTTCCCTAAAACTTTTTATTTATTTTAGGCATGTTATAGTTATTGTCATTTAGATAATCACTTGTGTTAAATATTTCTAACATTGTCTTCATATCTTTGTAAAAATCTTCTATTTATGTTATATATTGCTATTGGTATCTCGAAAAAAATTATTTTATTTTTTCATTATGTTTTAATTTTATTATGTTAGAATGAAATCATATTTTTTTTTTCTTTCGAAATGTCTGAAATTTACATACCCACATAAATAGGCTTATCAAAATTTTATTTTTGTGCTATTTGTACATATAACTGCAAGATTATCATTAAAAATAGTACTAATTTAGAAATTTGTTTTTTTCTATTCATTTTTAACATTTTTCTGCATTTGATATTAGTTTTATATCATCTCTGTTTCTTATATTTTCCATTGTTTTTTCAAACACAGAATTATTCATTAGTTTGTAAAAAAAAATTTCGAAGTTATTTTTAGCATTAGTTTTCATCTCTGTATTCAAATCTATATATTTCTCCAGCCAATCGGACTGATCGAACGACAATATTCTATGTATGTTAGTAAGTTTTAATCCATTCTTTTGGCATTGTTTTAAATTACGATAGTGTATTACACCCTTTTCTTTATTATGTAAAGTTGTCAAAAATTTAGAGAGTTTCTTCCTAGAACTAACTTATTTTCTGGGCAAAATAGTAGATCTTTATGTAAATTATGTAGTTCTTGTGGATAGTCTAAATCATCTTCATATATATAAAACCATACTTAGAACCATCCTCCAAATCTATTATTTTTTCACTCCAATAATGTAAATGAGATAATGTATAACAAACCCATTTGAAACCACCATATTGCAAATATTGAGACACTGCCCATCCATAAAGATTATTTGAATCGCGATATGCTAAATAATTTAATTCGTGATTTGAGTTAAAATGTTCTAAATATTTGTTATTGGCTTTAACATATAGCTTACAACATTGCGATATTCCACCTCTAATAACCTTTTCTATCATTTAAATCATATCATAAATGTGTAATAAATCTAATGGCTGTTCAGTTATCTTTAACATCATGTCCCATGATAATCCAGGTGCTGTAATATACCAAGTGGGATATAAATAATATGCATTTATACATCAATTTCTAAAATTTTCAAACATGTCTGCTAACAATAATATGACACTTTTTAAATATAAGTCATGAGATTTCAATAGATTTTTTATATTAAATTGATTCCATACAAATTTTACATGTTCATAATCATCGCCAGATATATCAGAGTCACTGAATTTGTTGTAAAATTCACTCTTCAGTGGAAGTTAAGTTTCTTCAAATTTCTTCCAACTGTCCATATAATCGTGTGGATAAACAATTTTTTTTAAAATTACTAAATCTACTTGTTCTTTTGGAAAACGTTTTTGTGTGTGTTTCATATGCTCTTTAGTTAAATTAGACGGTAATTTATCTAAACTACTTGCCATAAATTCAAAAGTGTCAATAAATTAAATTTTTTTATTTTCTGTTGCTTTCCCAAAAGTAGTAAACTTTTCTTCATTATTTGCAATTAAATCTATATTTTTTCCGTCATATCCTAGCTCTTTAATTAATAAATGAGCATCATACACAGCTAAATTATGGAAATAAATTGGTACAAATTTGGGTAATTTTAATTGTAGAAAACAATAAATTATTAAATACAAGATTAATGAATTTTCCACATTATGTGATCAAGATAGCGTACTTTTTATTCTCTTCTGTATATACGCATTCGCGTATAGTACATTTTTTTATTTACTATACACCACTTTTTCTTCTTTTGTTAGTAGATACATTGGTTCATTTTGTGAATATATTTCCCCAATTTCTTCTATTTCCCTTTTTATTGATTTTATAAACATGTTATGTGAACTTGGGCCACGATATACTATTGGAGGCTTATAATAACCATAACTAGATAAAATATAATAACAAAATCCAGAAGCTTCATGTAACTAATATTTCATTGTATATGATTCATCATTCAACTTTAAAACAAGGTTATTTGTTTGGTCATTAGTAAGTTTAAATGTGTCTTTAAGTATTTTCTTATAAAGACCATTATCAATATCATCTTCTATTAAAACTGGATATTTTTTGATTAAGTTGAATTTGTTTATTTCCTTTGGATTTGGTTAGGTTTTTGATATATTTTTAGAATTGATTTAAAATCTGAATATATTGTGAAAGGAACCTTCATTGTATGTTTATAATTTTTGAAAAATATTTGCTCTCCTTACGAGGGTAAAGAGATTTTTACCGATTCATTTATAGAGCAGTCTTGTGCATGTTTATTTAATTTCTCTTGAGAGCTAAAGAATTGAAGACACATCTCGCATATATGAGTTCTACCATTGTGTTTGGTTTTTTGTTCAGAAAGCCACTTCGATAAATATTTAATCCAATAGTAATGTGATTTTTATCGTCTTTGAAATAAAGTAAATTTATATGTTTTTCGTTTTTATTCTTTGTAAGTTTTAGTGGATATACTTTTGACTCGTCTTCAGTCGAGTATACGTTGATAGATGTATGGATTTGATTTTCTATTTTTGGTATATTATCAATTTTAATAGGACATCCATAATTATCCATTACGTTACCAATATTAAGTCCAACATTTTTACAGTTATTAACTCTTTGTGGGTCTTTTTCTACTGGATACAATGCTGATTTAATTGCCCAAAGAATGCATATTTCATCATTATTCTTTACGTTAAAAATTGATTTTTTATTCTTAATGACGTCCGGTAGTTCAATACATGATGAGCAATTTAATGGATTATACTTATTTATAGCTAATTGTAGTCCCATTATTCTATCTAATGTCCATCCAGAGCCTTGTCTTTGAAATTCAGATAATTGTGTAAATATTTCTTGTATTATTAATTTATAAATCCTTTTCTTATTTCCTTCATTAAATATTGTATAATTCTGTGATTGAAATGTAAATTGATCTACTTGATTACTATCTTGCTTACGAATATAGGCATATAATTTAATACTAGTTTTCACCCCTCTAAGATTGGTGCGAATTATCTCAAATGCCATATTTTTTACTGAAGTGAAAAAATGAATTAGCTGTACTAAATTAAAGGTATTTTCAATGTTGTATGTTGATATCCTACTTTAAAATGTTTTTTTTAAGTAAGTTATTTTTTTATTTCTTCTTTTTCTACTGTTAAATAATTTATTATAGAATGGAAAAGTATCTTCCAATTCGTTTCTATCTTTGGGATATAATTCAATGAAATCGACATCAGCTAAAGGTAAATTTGTAAAATTATTATGTGTTCTTTCTATGAGCTTTCTTTTTATATACTCGTCTATATGCCATTGTATGATAATTGGTGTAAGGGTTCTAATTAGATCGTTTTTCCTTAGTCTGCTTATATATTTTATTTTAAAATGTCTAGCAATATCCCTCCACTCTCTCACTCCCGCATCGTTCAACTCAGCTGTTAAATAAGCCGCCATTTTATATTCATTTATAAGAAATAAAAATTTTTATATGAAATGTAAACAATAGATATACGGGATAAATTTAAAAGTGCTTAAATTACTGGTAAACGGTAATTAACTTTTCTTATGACAATAATTCTTCATATAATAACTAAACAATTTTTTACGTGTCATTGCATATTCGTCCTTACAATTTTAATAAAGATGAAATAATTTTATAGATTTAATCTCATTATACACTTTACATTTTTTTTGTTGGATAATTATCATGCTGATTTTCGTTTGGAATGTCTAATGCCGTATTGTTTAATTTGCTATTTTCATGTTTTTTGAGATATGTGTTATAAACATATTTTCCACATTCGAACATTACTTTCTCTTTTTTTAAATCATAACGACTATTAGCATATTTACAATAATAATTTTTACAGATGTTAAAATTCTTATCTTCTGTGTGTTTATGTTGTGCAAACTTCCAATGTTTATTACTTCAAAACACTTTGTACATTGTTTGCACATGTTATTATGTTCCATTTTTATTTATACAGAAAAAAATTATAAAGAGAAAAAAGTAAATTTTTATAATTTTAATTTGAAGGTTATTTTTAATTTCAACATATTTTCTCTATACAAATTTGTTCCCTTTTAAATATCACAAATGAAAATGGAGGCTCTGCTCAACAAATTGAACAATTAATATGAATTGACTAAACTGCATGAGCTCGAAATTAATAAATGTTATGATGCTACAATATTTCAAATGTATGAATCTTAGTTTGGCAAAAACGTTAAATGCTATATAGATGATAATTATAAAATCACTTTACCAGAACGTAATGCAAAGATAATTGATGAAAATAGTTTAAAAATGAAGAATGAGTGGCGAGTTTTTATAGCATATAAAGATTTAAAATTAATGTAAATTTGAAAATCTGTACATGATATTGAATTCAATGTTAAAATTTTATTAATTATCTTTCTAATATTTTTTTTGCTAAATTTAGTCTTAATTTTTAATTGATTTAGATTACTCGCTTGCGGAATCAGCGTTTCTAGAAAACAATACATTTACTTGATTTTTGTATAATTTTGCATATTTTATCGTGTCACATCCTGCACACTCATTTTTGAAACTGCTAAAATTTCCTGGTTTCTTTGGTTAAAGTTGCTTGTTTTTGAGAGCTTCTTTCAAAAAACTTTTAGAGCTTAAATTTTGCCCTCAAATACCTTGATTTTGACTTTGATTTGCTTGATTTTCATCGTTTTTTCATCGAATTACAGATATTGATTTTTAATTTTTTCCTGTACTTTTAGACGAAATAACGCTATTAAGAGCACTGCGTTTTTTTGTTGTAATTTTAGAAGAAATAGCCCCAAAAAGTGTGCTGCGCCAAAACACTTTATATACAGCTTCTCCTAAAGTGTATAACATTAATAAAATATGATAATTAAAAAACTTTTGTTAGACATTTATGAATGTCGTCACACGAAAAATTTAAGTTTTTTGCCGTATCTCGGGTATCAATCAATCGATTACCATTAATTGAACCAAATTTTGTACGCTGACAAGGTTCATTAAAAACGTCATTAATGCGTACAGAGATCCTCTTTCACTGGCCGTTTTGTAAATGGGGCCACGTGAGGAACTATAACATGATGTCATATTCCCGGAATCAATCACCAGTTTACACTTAGTTTGGCACAACAGTAATATTACATAATTTAAGTTTGTCACATATTAATTTTTATTAATTGTAACCAAATAAAAAATTAGATGAGTTTATCGTATCCAGTATACAATTCAACTAAATTGAAACAAAGTTTTAAGTATTGATTTTAAGCATTCAGAACCTATTTATAGGTACTTTTTTACGATATCGGCAAACAAATTTAAACTACTATGCGCTATATATCGGCAACCAATCATCCGATTTACACCAAATACTCCACACAAGTACAGTTACGATAGGCCACGAAAACGTACGTTTTTTAAGTGGGACAAAATTTATTTTCGAAATGACACTTATTTTCGAATTGACAGCAGTGTAAATGTATCAGGTCCGAATGCTGCCTCCACAATGAAGGTGGTTTTCGAGTCCTGGGTGAGGCACGTATTTACTTGTGACTGTCTTATTGCTGGTGCATATGTTTCTGGTTTCATCTCTTATGACATTGCTGTTAACGAGACTCAGAGTATAATTAATATCTAAAATTTTAATAACATAGTTAAAAATTATTTGCACCCACGTAATAAATGTTAATTCTAACAGTAATTTACTTTTGGTTTATTCATTAACTCGTTACCAGTTGTAGCCATGGGGATTGCCCAATACTCTGGAACTGTAACGTGATTGGCCGGATACTAAATCTAGTATGGAACCTGCAACGAAAAGTAGTACATATCGTTTTACCGCACCTGGTATGAAATCATGCTGTATAATGTTACAAATGCCATGGCGTGTGTCATGATTGCTGGTATAATGGCCGCTATGGCGGACATTGCATAAACTTTTATGGTACATGAGGCGCGTTTCTCATTCTCTTTTCCGCTTGTGAGGAGCCCAATCACGTGAGCATCGGTTGCCGGCGTAGTTGAGTTTACAATATTCTGGTAGGCTTGTGACCTCTACACTCCGCTCCATAGCAGCTTCCACCCCGCTCATTGTTTTCGCGACGTAGATCGCCTCCCGATAAGTATAAAGGAAATGAGAATCGCGCCCCTGTTACCTTGTAATAAGGCTCATGCTACGAGAAGTATAAACTGGTGTAAGTTCGAGCTTCATTTGTACGTGGCATAGCTCATTTATAGGCAGTGAGTCGGTATTGAAGTGACTCGAAACGTATTACAAAATTGGATTTCCTGTCTCACTTAACTCATCTGTGCATAATCGTGCAACATAAAGCTCAACTTTTTGAGAGACATCAACTCCAGCAATTTTAAAATTATTGCTTCAAAAACGACTGTAAAAGGTAAATTAATACATACAGGCTATGAAAATTTATGTTATTTGGAGTTTGTTCCTTTATTACAAAGTCTACAATCTGCAAGATAATAAAACAGTAAAAATCAGGCAAGACTAGGCTCTGGTTTAATTTAAACCTTAATTTTTCTGCTGATGTAGTCGCTACACTTTCTAAGTTTTCTGTCAAGTTTTTCAGATACTTATAAAACATATTTACATGGTATGATGAAAGAGAACCTTAAATTACGTACTCGAAAGTGTAAATTATACAGACTCTTCGCCCATAACAGTAGGTAAACCCACTGTTGCGCAATTAAATAATATCTTTGGTGATCAGACATACGTAAAAGAAACACATCTATAAGAGTCATATAAGTGACAATAGTAAAAACGCCTCATTATTTAGACATGTCAGTAGTAGGATCTGACCGACTCTGGCACAAGGGGATAGAGGATAGGAGCACAGGAGCGAGGAGCCGCTATGTTGTTATAACATACAACCGCCATTTTTAGATGTCATTGACCTTTTACCCCTGACACATTTGACCTTTGACCTTGACCTCTAGAAACTCTGACCCCAAAAACACCAAAAAGCTTTTAAAATACAAAACAAATCCTTAAAATTTCTCAAAAGTAAAAAAAAATCGAAAATATTTTTTGTTAAAAATTATTAAGAAATAATTTCAAAACTATTAAAAATTATTAACGATCATTAAAAAGTTATTGAAAGTATCCTCAGAAAATACCAAATTTTCCCAGAAAAGCTGACTGGCATGAGCGACTCAGGTGACCTTCGAGACAGCTAACTGGAATCATGATCACTCACCTTGACCTTTGACCTATAAAAATAAAAAATCAAAGCAATTCAAAGAATTCACAAAAAAATTTAAAATTTCAAAAAATTAAATATTACAAATTAGTAAAAAATTACTAAAAATTAATAATTAAAAATTTTTTAAATTAATTAAACACTTGCAATTTTTTTAACTTAAATTTCCAAAAGTCCCCTCACATAACCAATTACTCATCTCTGTTCGACTCCAGCAGACAACTGACTCTCGCTTCCACTTCCCTCTTCGATACTCAGTATGTCATCGTGTTTTTTTTTAAATTCATCATTTGTTTACGTGCTATTAGTGGCAGCCATCCTTGTTTATGTGTTACTGGAAGCTGCCATATTTGTTTTTTCATTCGTAATTTGTTTATACGTTAGTCGAGACCACCATCTTTGGTTGTATGTTACTGGAGGTGGCCATATAATTCTTTTTGGTAGATCATTTGTTTATATGTGTTATTGGAGACTGCCATGTTGGGAGGTAGCCATCTTGCAAGGTGCAGTCCTCCATGTTTTTTATTGTCACTATTTGTATAGTATTGGTCTCACCCTTTGTGCGACAACCATATAATATTTCATATGCTTACATCACCTATGTATGGCCAGGTGCTATTTTTTCTCCGAGTCTGGCATCTGATGATTTTCTTATTTCGTCCACCTTCTGTTCAAGTATCTTGTCTCATCAGTGTCTGGCTTGCAGATCCTTGTGCTGAGAATAGGCGATATCGTGCTGCTTGCACACTTTGTCCAGGGCATTTATGCTCATCATGTTGCACCACAGCCTTTTAGCAAGCTTGGTTCCTTGGCGGCAGAACCAGTATTCAGGAATGTGCAGCTCGAATGTTAGATTCTTGATCAGCATATCGATGACCCCACTTCCAGCTATGGTATTACCTCTTGGAGACATTGTGATGAACTCAGCGAGGAAAGTATAAATAAAACACTTGTAAAAACTTTCCTTTCAGTATCACTTTAGACTTGGAACAGTACATACTTATCGCATATTCCAATATGGCATTTCGTTTGCGAATTCTGCCAAGACCTTTCTTCCTCGACATGATAATTTAAAGAGACATTCTAAAATTTGCAGTATTGGGTCTTTACCACCATTATCAACACCACCAACATCACCACCAGCACCATCAGAAGATTGCAGTGGTATCATCAAGCAACATGTTAGTCTATCCACACTAATGCATGCTGAAGATAAAGATATCTCCCAGGAATCGTGGCATGGAAGCATATTTCCGAATACAGTGAGGGTCCTCTTCATTCGGCCATCAAACTGCGGCTAGACAAGCATCCCACTGAGCCTGCTGGGATATGAGAATGGCCTTCGTTTTGAGAATATGTACCTGTACTCAAAATCGCTCCAGCAACAGAAATACCAGCCATTGGCATGAGTACTACATGCCATGAAAGGCATGGGTATTTTCAATGCAGTGATCATGAAGCAGTCATACCTCCGAACAAAGCCCTGCGAAACTCGATATTTGTTTTAGACGAAATTGCCTTCGAGAAACATGCATGTATTCAAAAATATTCTAGCATGGAATGACATGCATGCATGGACTGTGTGTACCTCGGTCAGACATATTCGAGCATACCTGAACAGATGCTTCGCGATAATGCTAATGTATTGGTGCTGTTTCGAATGGACTACATTAATTTAAGCCACATTTATGACAATCACGTCAATACGGGCATGGTGCTATTAGATTTCATACATATGTGTGCCTTGTGCTGGAAAGAGAAATATGAATTTTGACTATCGTAAAAAACTGGCTCCTATATAATCTGAGGTACAGGCAAGGTTTAGATCAGTTCATCACTGGCCATCGAGAATAATATACAGCATATTGAAATTCGGGCAGTGTAGCCTCAAGATACATCATCATTATGATAATGATACTGGTAGAAGAATAATTCCAAATACTGGTGAACCCGAACGATCTGGGGATACTGCTACTAAACATTTCGTCCTGGAAACTGGTAATGACGTAATTTTGGAACTCTGCAGTATGTTGGCCAGTCCAAAAACATTCTTTCGAAACTACCTGTCCGATCCCAGAGTGAAAATGGAGTGTGTGAAGATAGATATAGTCCGTGAAATGTTGGCCATTGACGAGTACGTGATGAGTGTTCAAGGGCAAGTTATCGACAGATTGAATGTAGCATCTACACAAAGTGAAGAGAATCAGAAGTATCTGGAAGGATATATGACACATATTTTCGATATCTCGATTTCCCACTTCACAACAACAACATATATTCAAAATTACAGCAAGTATATTTTAGATGTATGCAGCGAATGTCGAAACATGATCTAAAATATTTTGGCGGGGATTCTTAATTAAACATATAAAAGAGAGTGACAGCAAATATTTTTAATCAATGCGATGTTCGAAATTGTCAGTGAACTACAATGAGTGATTCAGCCTGTCTGCTCAAAGTATTTACTCGCCAAAATAGCTAACATTTCATGCGACCATATAAATGAATACATTTTTAAGCCCTTTACTTGTCTCGGTGTACTCAAGGAGACCTGTGGAGCACCCTTAGCCATGAAGACTGAAATCGACGATACTGTTGAGCCTTTGAAGAAGCGAAAACATGATGAAGTACAGTCAGATCAGGACAATGGGTCGGATATGGATTTTCCACACAAGAGAAAGTACGGAACAGAGCCCTAAAATCAAATGTTTTGGCTCGACAGTATTTACGATTGTAGACATATTATAATAATAATATGATGTACGGTGAATACAGGCATAATGATAAATGGTTCCTCAGTGCTGATGTAATAGAGTTTTTACCCGGTGGGAGCATCTGAGTTTGCAATTACACGAAACATGGAACCTATACACTATACGAACTTCTATTTCGCAAGGAGCCTAGGGACATTATACAGAATCCGACTTGCTTGAATATAAGACTTTGCTCGGACTCATGCACGCACTTAACCAAGATAATGATTCCGAGACCAGTGTTTATAAGGACAAAGATCACGAAAAAAATCTACGTTCTCGCAGACCTTTTCAGCTGCCTAGTACTGTAAATCCACGGAGGTTTAAAGATGACGTACGACGACAAGAACATTGACAACATATTCTGGGATGGGACGACCTGAACAATCCTGTCGATTGGCTGCAGCTACTGCTTGTTTCACAAATTGTTAGAAATTACTCCCACACCAACGAGATAGTTTCAATCATAGAAGAACTTAAGGAGGTGGGAAACATATTATGAGTCGATTGGTCTTTGCCAGCTTCATGTGGTGGTGTTTCCCTTTCCGCTTCTATTCCTGGGTCGTCGAGGATGACATCGAGTGGTGAATATCAAAAAAAATTAAGAAACCTGTATATTTTATTTGTGTACAAAAATTTTTGGTAAAAAAATGCTTACTTTTATTTTTAAAGACTCCCTGATTTATATATATATAAATAAAAACATAAATATGACAATTTAAGTATTTTGGAAAAATGGCCAATGTCACCATTCTTTATAGGCTGATAGCTGGTGGCATAAACGATGACAACATTTACTTTAATCACATAAACAAATATCGCTGTCTCCTGGTAATACACATGTGATGTAAACATATGAAATATAATATGGTTGCTGACGAAGGTGAGACGAAACCTATAAAACAAATGACAATAAAAATATGGAGGACTGCACCTAGCAAGATGGCTTTCTCCCAATATGGCAGCCTCCAGCAACACATATAAACAAATTATCTTTTAAAAAAATGGCCACCTCCAATCACATAAACATAAAGGTGATGGTCTCCAGTAAAGTATTAAAGAATGACAAACAAAAACAAATATGGTGACCTCTAGTAACATATAAATAAGGATGGCTGCCTCCAATAACATATAACACAAATATTGAACGAAAAAGTCAAGATGGCAGACTGAGAATAGGTGAGAACAATGTAGGTGACAAAGCCAGTTGTCTGCTGGAGACGAAAGAGGTGAATATTTGGTTGTGCGGGGGGAACTTCAGAAATGTAAGTTAAAAAAAAATTATAATTGACTGTAGGAAATTCTTAATAAGAGTAAATAATTAACTTTAGTAATTTTTATTATTTTTAATAATAATTTTTTTGGTATTTTTTGGAAGTTTGTGAAACGGTTTTTATTTTTATGTTTTTTTTATATTTTAAATGTCAATGGTCAGTGGTCCTGATACTGGTCCCTGACCCCAAGGTCACCTGGGTCGCTGATTCCAGTCAGTTGTTATAGAAACGTTTTGGATTTTCTGAGGATCCTCTTAATATATTATTAATAAGTTGTAATAATTTTTTATAATTTTCATGGTACAATATTTTTAATTTTTATATTTTTTAGCTTTTTGAAATTTTTGAAAGTTTTTTGAAAATTTTTGTGGTCAATGGGCCAAGAGGTCTAGTCAATGTCAAGGTCAAAGGTCATATGTGTAAGGGGAAATATGTCAGTGACATCCAATATGGCAGTTGGGTGATGAAACAACATTGCGGCTCCTCGCACCTGCACTCCTATTAGCCTTCCCCGTGTGCCAGAGGCGGTCAAATCCTACTACATGTCACGCCTTAAACAGCAACACAACAGAAACACACAGCTCAGAGCAAAATGTTTTTGTAACACAGACAACGAAACAGTCACATCACAGAAACACTGAAATTTAGATGTTAGACTTATGGTACATCCGAAAAACACAATTTAAAACCATATTGCTGAAACACGTATGTTAAACATGCATTTTATAAACGACGTACTACTCAAATTTATATTATAAGACGACCCCACAAAATAACCACAAATCTTATAACGATCATACGAAAGAACCACAAACTTTAGAACCACATATTGCAGAATCAAGTTTGTTAAAATTTGTTACACGACGGAAATACACAACTTGGTTTGATTACAGAGCCAAAGTATTGATATCATATAATCGTACTATAGAGACACATGCATCAGAGGTATCATACACCAGAAGCACACATCTTGAAATCTTCAAACTGAAGTAAATTTGTGTGTGGTTCTAGTATATGTGTGTCCAAGTTCTAACAGCACCCCATAACTTTAAGCCTAATGTCATGGCGGGATGGATATATATATATATATATATATATATATATATATATATATATACGAATTGGAGGTTCAAAAACGACGATTAATTAACCGGTTCGATCAAACAGAGGTTTTAGAAATGTATTCTAACAGTGGAGCGGACAATAGGCCTCCTACGCCAAAAAAATCAGGCTTTTTAGCAGGTGTGGCAGTATTCTGCTTTTAAGGATTTTTTCAGCCAAGTTTTCATGATGTGATAGCAGCAGTGTAGCTGGTGGTGACAGACTTATGTCAAAAACCCACTATTTTTTTGCTATTTGTAAACTCGTTTTGTTCAGTATTTTCCATAAAGGTTCTCACTTGATGGGCGTGGTATTCCATATTGTACTAAATATGGAACGTTTAATTCTCAATATTTGGCTAACATTAACTTAACTTTGAAATGCAATGCGCTCAGTGAATGTCAATTTTATTATACTTTTTCTAAGTAATTCTATGAAGACTGGAGAATGATTTTTAAGTTTCTGTCCAAATACACTATTTACTTATGTCACACCTCTGTAATTAAACATTATTTAAGTCACTGTGGTTTTATTCGGATTTTAGTTTTCTTGTCGCACAACTGGTTACAGACTTCGGCAGCTTTCAAAAGATGTCGAATAAATGCAGCTGACATTTTGACATTTTTTCTGTAGTGCCGCACTGCAGAGACATTAGGTCAAAATGAAAGGTGAAAACCAATAAAAATTCTTATATGTGTAGTAGGCATATGCCGATTCGGGCACACAGGAATCTGGGAGTGGTTCTGTGGGTCCAAGGGTAAAACACCCATCTTGGATTTTACGATTTATCGCTCTGTCATTCCGGTCACGCGACCGCCATGTTGGTAGACAGTATGCAGCAATATTTGTATACAGTGCATAACCATTTTGATATACCGCATGTTGCCATCTTTGACTGCCATTTTGTGAGCCAGTGCGTTAATTTTTCATTCTCTATCACTCCATGTTGTATTTCTGGTGTTCTATATTACAGAGGGTATTCTCGGAGTGCTCCCCATTTTCTCTCTTGCATTCTTTATTTCAATTCTTCTGTCTTTATTTCTTTCTCTCCCATTCGTTGTCAATTATATATCACATTTATTTCTGGCCGCCATATTTTTTTACATCGGCAGTAGCTGGAGGACTCCATCATGATTTTTCATTTGAAAGTTATCTGTTACCTTTGTTTGACTACTATTTTTGTATACGTTAGCTGCTACTAGGAGAAGTTGTGTCGCTCTGGATTGATTATTCGCATGCACTCCACTGCCATATTGGTTCTAGAGATTACTGCTAGGAGCGCTCGTGGCGCTCTCATTCGATTTGTTCCAGAGTTGGCCACAAGGTGTGCTGCCATATTAGTTCTGAGTTAGCTACAAGGGGTGCTGGTTATTTAGAACTGAAAATACCAACTGGCATAGTGTGGGATCAAACTGCCAAAACTTGGGTCTTAGACCACTCAGCTATCGTGACATGCACTGGGTCAAGGGTTTTAAATAAGTATATATCTTGGAGGTGAATAAATATCTTGTCGGGGTACATTTTATTGTATTTTAGGTGTTCAGATTAATCTTATGTAATTTTTAAGTATTTGTTTTTATTATGCAGATTTATGAATTATATAATTGTCAAATATTTTTATTAATCAGATTTTTAACTTTTATAATATTGAAGTATATAGTTTTTTTAATATACATTTAACTTTTTTACTATCTCAGACTTGAGTATTTTACAAAATTGTTAAGTATTTTATTTACATATAATATTATTTTTACTATACCAGACAAGTATATTATGGTGGCTTTGTTACAATGAACTTAGAAAAAATTATATACACTCATGGTGCACATGGAATATTTCAACTCCTTTTCTAGAACATGTAATTTTTTTCCCCCCACGCCATCCCTTAACCATGCAAGCCATAACATACTATGTGACACTGTCCAGCATATCAGATATTAATATAAATCACTCTATCAACCAACAAACCAGTTAACTTTGACAGCTATCCATACATATAACTGCTCTTACGAAACATACTAGGTAAAATAACTCCAACATACATAATAAACTTATCGCTAACCGAATGTTACTGAGTACCAAAACACATATAATATATTTTAACACGGCATTAGCTTGCCTCAGGCATGCGACGTCATAAGTCTTACAACCCAACATACCAGCATACTATACTATGTGAATATATCAACAAACTGCCACAGTAGATAACCATACCAACCAAAGCATGCAGTCCAAACCATATAATTCGCTCCAACCCAAGCATACATCAGTCATGCAATTAACAATACAGACCATAACAACAATCATATCTAACATTTTCTTATAAATTATAACTATCAAATATATTAACTATCATTTGAGCCTATCTAATTTCACCATTTATACATATAAACAAGAATTACCACCAGCCGAGCCTATAAATATTCCATTCATATGATCCAACTGTTAATTTAACCATCTATAATACCCATATCACCTTAATTCTCAGGTACTACATCATCCCATCAAATCATGCTAACCAACCATACCCCTCTCATGCTAACTAAACATCCCATAAAACCATTCCGCTCTTACAAACTAATCACACAATTAAACCATTCTACCCACACCATAGAAAATACACTTTTTCCATACTGCAAAAAAACCGAACTTATGATCAGGTCGTACCAATCAACATAAGAGATATACCAACCATACAAGAAAACCAGAAGTACAATCAAGTCATACCGATAGGTTATAACATCAAGATGTTTCAGCCATAAAAACAAACTATACCACGCAGGCAAAAGACTCCAACACACACATATTGTCCACACAATTCGACATACGCCAATACTCGTAAGTGAGATATACTGGAAAATACTTCAGCCAACCATACCTAGCCTTTTAAATAAAATTTACTTCCATACCATTTAAATCTTAATTACATTCTGGCTAATTAGGTAAACATGGAATGAAAACAATTATATTCACAGTCATTTGTTATTTAATTAATTTATTACAGTCATTCAAGACCTCAAAATTTAATGCTGCCTATTAAAAACAATCCAAAGAAGGGATATTACCATAGCCCTCCCACGGCATGCATTCGTGTAAATTTTACTTCAAGCACCACTGAAATAATACATCTTTAAGAGAAGCAGATCTTCTTATTATTATAAATAACATTTTATTTCATTATTAATATTTTGTTTATTTTTGTTTAATTCCTATTCCCAAACATATAATAAAATTTAAAAGATAGATCATCACATTATGAACAGTTCAATCAAAATATTTGCTCTAACAACCATTATCAGGCTAAAAATACACATTACTCTTACTAGAATCCATACATACCTCAGCCATGCAATCAACAATACAGACCTCAGACTTATAGATAAATCAAACAATCTTCCGATTTTTCCATCAACTTTTCGATCACTTTTGCAATCTGTTCGCAATATTTAGTAACGTTTCGATAGCAGCGTGGTCAAAGGCGATAGTCTGGCTACCCAATGTCTGTGGTAGTTCGATGCTGCACGATTTCTGTTGGTATTTGAGTTTTTTTTTTTTAAAGGAGCGCCCGCTCCGGATCTAATATGGCAGTGCCCTTGGAGACCATCTCGAGAACTAATATGGCACTGTTCCCGGAATCCAACTCAATACTAATCGAATGAGAGTGACGCCAGTACTCCAAGCAACAAAATATAGAACCAATACGGCAGTAGAGTACAGGCGACTAACCGAATGAGAGTGATACCAGCACTCCTAGCAGCAACCAATGAAAACAAAGAGGGCAGTCGAACAAAGGTGAGAGACAACTGACCAATTAAAAACCATGATGGCATCCTCTGGCAACAGCCGATGTAAACAAATATGGCGATCGTAAACAAATGTGAGCGATAAATAACTAATAAATAAATAACAATTATGGTATGTCGAATGTATGTGAGAGATAAATAACAAACAAATGGGAGAGAAAGGGAGAGATATATAAAGAGAGAAGAATGAGAGTATGCAAAACAGAAAAAGGTAGCACTCGGAGAAAAACCTCGGAATAATAGAGCACAAACATACATCATGGAGTGATAGGGCATGAAAAATAACATACTGTCTACCAAAATGGTGATATACTGCCAGCAAAGATGGCCATGTACTGGCTGCCAGCACAGCAGAACCCAACAAGGGTGCTCATGTGACCAGAATGATGGAGCAGGAAGTCGGGAAATCCAGATGGTGGTCGAACACCTGGACCCACAGCGCCACTCCATAATCCCGGTTTGCCCGAATTTGCATGTAACTAAAACTCATATAACAAGATTTTTTTAGAAAAAATTCTGACCTACAGGACAAAAACAACAAAACGAGTAGTATAAACAGGTATGTTCTGGGACACATGGTGTCTGGGGAGGATTGGAGGATTGTAATTAGCATATTACCTAACTTCATGCAGAGGATTGGAGGTCCCCAATTACCCTTCCGCCGGCTGTGGTCATCTTGGCAGTCAGTGCCAGAAAGCACATTTGCTCAATTTTGCACATTTTGGCTGAGATTTGCCCATTGCAGATGAATTGGTCGGAGCTTCTCTCAATGTCGCAGCTTCTCATTCTCGGTGGCCATCTTGGTATCGCAATCCTATGTCTACCCAGGGCAATTGTCGACCACCAGAAGTTGTCGACCATTTAGCAGCCAGTGCATCGCCGGCAGCGGCGGTGGGGCATCAAGGCGTCGCGATAGATCGGATCTCATGTAACACTGCCACCTGCGAGTTCAAATATTTTCTATGTTTACTTATAAGCATAGTTGGTTGTAATTTCCCAGAAGTTTAAGTTATAATTACCAAATTCATAACATAGACATCAACCACTAGTAGGAGAACAGTTACAGTACCAAATATGACCCATGTGAACTTATTAATCACAGTTGGCTGTAATTTCCGAACCATATAAGTTATAGTTGTCAAATTCATAACATTGGCATCAACCACGACTAGAAAGAGTCGCAGAGTCAAGTATGCCCCATGCTAACTAAGAAGCATAGTTTACAGTAATTTCAGAACCATTTAAGTTATAGTTTTCAAATTCATATCATAGGAATTAACCAGGATTAGGAGTAAGATCGCATGGTCAAGTATGCCTGATTACAACTTATAAGTATAGTTGGCTATAATTTCTGTACTGTTTAAGTTATAGTTGTCAAATTCTTAACATAGGCACCCACTGCGACTACGAGAATGGTTGTGGGGTAAAATATGCTACATATCAAATTATAAGTATTATATTATAAGTGGCTGTAATTTCCGAACCATTTAAGTTATAGTCGTCAAATACATAACATAGACATGATCCTTGACTAGGAGAAGGGTTGCGGGCTCAAGTATACCGAATGTTACCATATAAGCATAGGTAGGTGTAATTTCCAAACTCTTTGATTTATGGTTGGTAAATTCATAACATAGACATTATCCACGACTAAGAGAGGGGTCGTGTGTCAAGTATACCATATGTCAGTGTACAAGCATATTTTGATGTAATTTCCGAACCATTTCAGTTGCAATCCACAAACTCATAATATAGACAAAAGCCACACACACACTTCCTCGCGCACTCCTTCCTTGGCACCATGACCAACCACCCTCCACTCATCCTTGCACTCTATCTCGTGCCCTCACCCTCCGCCTGCCTCCATAACCCCTTACCATACTTCCTCACATGCTCGCCTCGCCTGGGCAAGCTCCACAGATTCGCTGCGCACCAACCCCCGAGCACACATGTAAAAGAGAGCTGACACTCTTTCCGACCCTAGCAATCAGGATTACTTTCCACATTGCTCGAGTCGTTAGCAGCATCTACTTCCACCAGTGCAGTACCATCGTTTCATATTGGTATGGTTCCATCGACTTCTTCAGCTGTGACACAGCACTACCAGCAGCACGATCATGTACAGATACTACAGTACCAACGACTTCTACATCTACAACATTGAAAAAATCTTTAATGGAGATATGACATTGTCAGCTTCTTTAGCTCCAGCAACTACATCGCCAACAGGCCTGCCCGAGTCTTTGTTTGAACTGCTACATCGTCATTAGTGTCACTTTAGTGATAAGATGTTTATTGTCGGCCGCAATGAGCGATGACATGAGAGCTATAATTGTGTCAAAAATTCCTGTGACATGTCATATTTGTGTCATAGCTGCATTACGTAGTTCTGCTGTAGAGACAATTCACTAAGCCATGCAAACACATGTGAAGGCGAAGTGAATTTCTCATTGGTACCTCGGTATCTGGTTTGCTGCAAGCAGGTCTCTTGTGATTTTCGTGCATGCCTTTAAAAGTGTAGTTAGCTACATAGCCTGTCCTGCACAGTGTGTCGGTGTAATAAATGTCACGATATTGTAGCACAAAAAAACAGGACTGTGGATAGGGAGATGCAAAAATGACTGTGACCTACAACAATGTTGCATGAATTGGAATGTGTATATATTTCAGAATATTGTAATTTTTTTTAGAGGGCATGAGTGACTAATAAATTAATTCAATAAAACTTGTGTGTGAAAATTAAAGTGTTTTATTTCATGCTTACCTAATTAGACAGAATAACATTCAAATTTAAAAGTTACATTTATAAAATAAATATAAAAAAAATTATTGGAAAAATTACCATTGTATTATATGTTCATACACACACATATAAATATAAATATATATATATATATATATTTATTTATTTTTAAATACTTTTCTAAATTGTACAAAATAAAACTTTTAATATCAAATATATTGATTCAATTATGCATGTAGTCAAAGTCGCACATCATGTATTAAGGTATACTGTCGATTGGAAATGTGTTTTAATAGGGTGGAAAATTAAATTTTTTCATGCCCATAAATATATTGGTCGACATCTCGCTTGACTCCAGCAAGCTTACTTTTACGAATTTACTATCGAGCTTTTGTTTTCAAGGTCATTCAAGCTTATGGGTCAAGCGGTAGTAGTCTGTAATGTATTATGCTTACTGACTTTTACATATTATTCTCGAGTTATTTTTCAAAGCTATTCAAGGTTATAGGGTCAAGGTTGAGGCAGTATGCATTTAATATGGCGGCGGTAGACAGTAATGTACTATGCTTGCTGACTTTCATGTATTTTTCCTCGTGTTTTGCTTTTAAAGGACATTCATGTTCATGATGTCAAGGTCGAGTTAGTCTGCATCTAATATGACAGTGGTTGTCTGTACTGTATTATGTTTGCTGAATTTTATGTATTTTTTCTCGAGTTTTTATTATCAAGGTCATTCAAGGTCGTGGGGTCAAGGTTGAGGTAATCTCCATATAATATGGCGGTTGTAGTCTGTAATGTTTTATGCTTGCTGATATTTATGATTTTTTCCCTAGAGATATTGTTTTCAAAGTCATTCAAGTTCATGAGGTCAAATTCGATGTAGTCTGCATCAATTATGGCAGTGGTAGTCTTTAATGTATTATGATTGCTGAATTTTACGAATTTTTTCCCAATTTTTGTTTGTTTTCAATGTCATGGGGTCAAGGTAGTCCACATATATTATGGAAGTGGTTGTCTGTAATGTATTATGCTTTCTGAATTTTATGAATGTTTTCTCTAGTTTTTGTTATCGAGGTAAGTAAAAGTCATGGGGGAAAGTCTTGGTTATTCGCTTCCAATATGGAGGATGTGTGATGTATACTAAGATGGAGGTCACCTACCAAGATGGTGGTCGCCTACCAAGCTAGTCGTCAACTACCAAGATGGTAGTCGTCTACCAAGATGGTGAGCTCCAAATCGGTATACACAAATGACAAAGAAAAAAATTTTAGATGGTGCAATGAGTATATGTGAGGGGAGTGTGGGTGAGGAAGTCATTTGTCTTCTGGAATCGAACAGATGTGAGTAAATGTGGGTGAAAAGGGAGCCTTCAGAAATATAAGTTTTTAAAAATAAATATTTTTAAAATTAATTTTTAAATATTTGTTAATAATAGTCTATAATTAATATTCATAGGGATTCTTTTTGGGATTTTTTGGTATTTCTAGTGAATTTTTTTGAAGTTTTTTAGATTTTGCATTTTCAAGGTCAAAGGTCAAGGATCAATCATATGGATACAATATGGCTGATGATTAGGTCTCACTCCTATTCTCCATCTCTTGTATCGAATTGGCATAGGCTATAGCTATAAAACCAATATGGCCGACACTGTTCTGTAGGTCCGAAGGAAGCCCCAAAATTGCTTAAATTGAGTGAAAATTGGTTTTCAATGGATTCTTTCTGCAAATGGGAAAATGTACGAATTGTTAGGGGGAAAAGAGCAATTTCTGAAGATCCTTTCATTATTTTATTAATATTTTTTAAATAATTTTAAATAACATGGTAATAATTTTTAATAATATTTTTTTCGATTTTTTTAATTGTTTAGCTTTTTTGGATTTTTTTAAGGATTTTTTTTGTTTCTTTGGTTTTTAGTGTTTTTTATTAAAAATCCTCGAGGTTAAGGTCAAGGTCAAAGGTTACATCGGCCAGAGGTGAAAGCTCAATGACATCCAAGATAGCGGTCGGGGGATGTAACAACATGGCGGCACTGGCTCCGATGCCCGATGCCCTTGCAAGTCAATCGGCATTTCCCTATTACTATCGTACATTCATCTTTCACTGTTTAGCATTCATGCGCACCTGATATAATGATTTAAGCCATTTCCAAAGGCGAGGTATGCTGTATGGACTTGAGTTAAAGACCTGAAAATATTAAAATTACATTAATTTTCTCTTGGTCTTAGCAAATATCGGATAATATTTTACGAGTGATGGGAGAAAGAATGTATGGAGCTGTGGTGCATACTGCTACCTTAGTCATAGTTTATACATTAGGAAGTTTAATCGATTTGGAAGCATTCTCTCTCTACACAGTGAAGAATAACTGCGAATACGAAGGACTGCCTTTCACCTCGACGATCATGGAGCTGCGACATCCATCATCGCTAACTAAAGTCATGCATGAATAGTTGAATCCTACCACAGAGGTAAAATTTACAAGTCCTGACAGGGATGTGACTAAGTTAAAAAATATTCTAAGTCCTTAACAATATGAAAATATATTCTAATTCTTACTATATGTGGAACAAAGGTGACTGGATGCATTTTTTCCAATTACTACACAAGGTATATAAATGAGTTCTTACATGATGGTTAAGTTATATCAGGTAAGGTTATGTAAGGTAAGGTAAAGCTAGTTAAGGAGATAAAGAATTGGAGTTAGGTTAATTGAAATGAATGTCTAGTAAAAATGAGAAAGTAGTAACTAAATGGAAAATATTAAGATTCTTATTCGAGGTGGGAAAAGATTGTGGTGGATTGGTGAAAAAAATGTGAAAGATTGTGGTGGATTGGTGTAATGTTTGTGAAAGATTGGGTGAATTGGTGTAAATGTTGTGAAATATTGCTGCAAAGGTTGAAATATTGTGGTGTTGGTGGTGTTACTTTGGGGTCATTTTGGGGCCATTTTGGGTTACCTTAGAGTTATTTTTGTTCACTTTAGGGTAATTTAGGGTTAATGGGTCAGAATCAAAGGTCAAGGTTACCTGAGTACAACATGATGGTTGAGTAACATCATAACATGGTGGCTGATATAAGTCAATTATGTTAGATTGAAGTGGTAAGGATTATTGTGATATGGGCTGGCCTTGAATGTATGATGGCTTGGGTAGATGTGATGGTGTCTGACATTATATTTGGCTATATTAGATTTTAAATACAATTCTGTCTGGTCTGATTGTTCATATGTAAGTGTACAGTAAATGTTACTCGAAGTGTTTTTCTGATGTTTGGGAATTCCAAATTTTTCTTAAGTGGCTGAAATAATGCCAGACATGTATGACATATGTGTGCTTGGGATTACTATAGCTTTTATCTGGACAATGGTAGGTTAGGATATGTTAGGAAATTTCTAATTTTTTCTGGACTTCGGTAGGTTAAGTTCGGTTGGTTTTTTGGGCTTAAGTAGGTTAAGTTATGTTAGTTTGACAGATGGCAAGAATTTTTGTGTTGCAGGTTTGTCTGGACTATACATTTGCTTGGTACACTTGGGTTAATGTAGATAGTATGTTTGGTATGTTGAAGGATGCGTTTTCCAGTATATCTGTATTACTATTATTGGTGTATGTAGAATGGTGTGGACAGTATGTGTGTATTGGTGAGTCCTGTAATGTTAAGGTATACTTTACTTTAAGTGTTTGGTATGGGCAGTCTGTACATTTTACTGATGTAAGTCGTCATGTTTATGGTATGAGAAGAAGTTGATTGTGTCACTGGTTTGGGCAGTATGTTTTCTTTGTATGGTCTGTGTAAACAAATGGTTGAGGCATGACCGATTTATAGTGGCTAGTATGGTTTCTAGGTATACGTGGTGTTGCTTTATGATTGTGCTTGGTGTATTGGGTCTTGCAGTTTAATTGAATTTGTCTTTGGTTATATGAAATTGGGTGTTGGGTAGTCTGGTATGACTTGGATTATAACAGATGTTTGGTTTGTATGGCATTATATTGACTAGTATATATTTTTGCTAGTATCGAACAGTAGAGCACAAAGTATGAGGAATAAGAAAATTTTTGGTAAGTCATTGTGGATTTAATGGTTGAGGTATGCTTGAGTTACAGTAAGCGGTAAGTACAAGGAGTATATTTTCTTTTATGTTGCTTGTTAGAGCAGATGGCATACATGAGTTACAGTGGGTGGAATGGTACCTGTGTGCATGTGTATGCATATATATACACACACACAAAGCAGCCGGGTGTTCCAGTCAGGAATCTTAGGTTAACAGTGGCAGGCGCAAAACTTTGTGATTAAGAATAATATTATGTGGCAAAGGATTCTGGTTGGACGTTTGCTAGCATAGACTGTCTTGATATATGTTTAAGTACACTATCTACTAAAAAGTAACGGGGCATCCGTGAAGATAGTTGATTCAGTACTTCCGTTGACTTGTGTTTCACGGCCTTCGATGTAGGACCGCTGGTGTTTGTCCGTGGTAGCATGAACACAGAGACCTATTGTAACATTCTGGATAGTGAAATGCTCCCGACATTGTGGTGTTTTTAATGGAATGGACCCGTGTTACTTCCAGGATGACAATGCAAGGTACCATGTTTCAAGGGCTACTAGGCAGTGGTACTCCGAAATCATTGTTCGCTGATTGGACTGGCCCGTGCAGAGCCCCGACCTCAACCCTATAGAACATCTTTGGGACGAATTGGATCGCCGGGTGAGGGCTCGTCAGGCGCGGCTAAAATCCACTGTCCAACTCATTCAATGTGGAATGGTTGCAAGAGTAATAGCGTCGAATCCCTGTGGATATCCTGCACACACTCGTAGAGAGCATGCCAGACATGGTGGTTGCTGTTATAGCTGCAAGAGTTGGCCCTACGAGATTCTAACAGGGTGACAACCACTGAGCAAACATGTGGACAGGTGCCCAATTACTTTTTGGTAGATTGTGTAGATAACATTAACTATGTGAAAATTTAGCATGCTGTTGTACAGACACTACATGAATGGTGTGGAAAATTTAAGGATTCTGTTTTTATCTTTGTAGTCTGAAGTATGCAAAAATATATAATTTCAATGAAAAAGTTTTTAATTTCTCGCTGGTGTTGTATCCTGCCTACTTCACCTGATATAGAAAATACGATGGTGCTAGGTTTAGTCACGTCAACACACATAAAATAAAATACGAGTAGGATAGTTATGAATATAAAATCTTCGAGAATATTAATAAATAACAGATACCGACGTAGCATAATAATTAGACTTCAAGAATGTAGACCGAGAATTAAGTTGAGAGAACTTTTTGCTATACACTGTGTACAAATTCAGTTCAAATTAAAAAAAATTTAAACAAAATTTAAAATCGAATAATAAAAACAAATTATCAATTTCTTTTCTTTAATCCTATACCATAACCAGTCTGTTATAAACTATTTTCGTTAAAAACATTACTAAAATGCAAATATATCAGCTAATCACTGTAGTTAAAAGAACTTTCACATACATATGTAAATACATACAAGCATAAATAACTAGACCTAGAAATGATTCTTTCACACTAAATTTCACGAGCCTGATCTTTATAGTTCACAAATTACATTGTCCTGCTTATAATTATGCTTAAAGCCCGACTTGCGAGAGTACGGTTTTGCCAAATAATTATTTTTAATGAATATAAAAAAATATTTATGTGATCTTAAGTACACGTGATTCAGAAAGTAACAAAAGGCTTTTTAATTCAACAATCAAGCACTCGCCATTGATGTGAGCTTGTGGTGGTCCTGTGGTTAGCATACTGAACTACTTTCCAAGGGGTCGTTGGTTTGAATCCTGCCCCTATATGATATTTAAAAAAAAATTATGCTGTCCGCTGTCCTTGCAAAGTGTGAAATGAACATAATTTTAATGTTTTATACCAACTCAAATTAAAAATACATTCGATAAGTTACTGTATTTTATTTTAAGATTTTGAAATTTTTCATGTATGAAATAAAATTAATTTAAGTAAATAAATTTTAATTGTATATAAATGTGTCGATTCCTAAAAGCATGATCACTTAAATATTGTTTTGACAATGCTAGTCAGCCGAGTGCCTCGCGAGCATGTCGATACATGATCAAGGGCTTGAGAGTAGTGTGGGAAGGGATACTGGGCTGCAGGTACGGTTATGCCTCTTAAATCCAAAACGGTTGTTCTGGTATTGGGTTACATAAACTATACGACATAATGATCACATGCGTATTGAAAAGATGAGTCCGGTGATATATAACACACAATACTTGACGTTTAAATTTTTTATTCATAAAAATATATTTATATTTAAGAAAAGTTATAAATTTTTGGATTTTTTTTACGGAAACATTTCGGTTAAAGACTGATTTCAAGGTTAAAATGACTGATCTTGAGGGGGAAAAAAAGAACATTTTTAGGGAAAAGGAAAATTCAAGATGGCGGTCAAAGCCCCATGAAAGGGAAATTTTAAGGTAAAAATGGTATTTTTTTGGGTAAAATAATATTGATTTCTGAGGTTATTTTTTTGGGTAACAATACGTGAGTATGAGAGAAAAATTCCAAAATGGTGGAATCCAAGATGGCGTAATCCAAGATTGCCGTGTCCGGCTCTGTACCCTGGACCTTGCGTATGAATTCCCTTTACCCTACTACTATACTCATTCGTTTCGCACCAAATTTTGAATGAATGTAATATTGCATTAGGCCATAATAACGTAAATTATGTAGATATATATAAAGCACTTTTTCTTTCAAAATGTTGGCCATATAAATATTTTTTGTTAAACTGCTATAACTACCGCATCGTTTTACCAATTTCCACCAAATATCAAATATGGCAATAAGAAGCATTATTTGGTCTGCTTTTTTTCCGATTGCGATTCATTTAATAAAATTAGTTTCTCATTTATCTCGTGAACATATCAACCGGTTCAATTAAATTTGGTAAACAAATAGTACTACGGAGGGGTCATATAAATTGGCGTCTTTTAAGGAAGTCAGAAACTTATTTTCAACGTACGGTACATAACATGTAAATATTTTAGTTTATTTATCGATTACTACGAAAACATTCAAATGATTTCAACAAATCTTTGTATACTGGCGGCATCTATTCAAATGAAGATCAATGTCTAATGTGTAAGAGAGCGTCGTGTGAGTATTAAAGTTGCATTAACTAGGGAAGTTATATAAGGATTGTCACCAAATTTGGCAGCAACTTAGTAATACAGTAGGCCATGTAAAATGTTACGTTCAAGTTGGCTCAGACGCCGGTTTTCAAAATGGCTGCAATATTATATTTTGAGTTTGGTATACTATATATACGATACCATATAACGAATTCCAACTTAATTTGGTAATATCACAGTTACAACTATTACCATTAAATGTGTAAATACAGAATCTCATTTTATTAATATTTGTATGATAGCTCCACATGAAAAAAAATACAAATTCATTATGTCATATTTTTGTATCATCTCCCCGAAATTTGCACACAATTTGCGCTAGTGTGAGCATGTAAACTTACATTATTTTAGTGATTCTAATCCTTAATTTCCAAAATAACAACACAGTACATGTTTCAGGTTAATAATCCCTGTATATTAAAACATTAGACCGACTACAGCCGAAGTTGAGGCTCCTAATACTACCTTCATCATGAAGATGACTGCATACCAGTTTACGGTCCGTTGGAATTTCTGTTCTAGTCCCGGGGATGTCACGTGTGTATTATAATGATCTCACTAGTTTTGCTTACCTTTCTCGATCCGTCTCTAAAGTTCGGTCTATCAGAAAGACGTAAACTCCTGCCAACAATTTGAACCTTTTGTGACGTTAAACAACCAATTTACACACACAATCCACCTGAACAAACAATTTATTTATGAGCCACAAAAATATCACAATTCTTTTCATTATTCAGGTACATGAGAATGATCATTGTTGCTCTTTAAAACATTTAAAACAAGTAAGAACTAGTGCGCAGCTCATAATAAAATTTGTTCAGACATTCTACAAAAATAAAAAATTCAAGCATTTGTAATTATTATATCTCATGAAACCACTTTAGTACAAAATATCTAAAGCTAATACGATTCACAAATTAATAAAAATACTGCAAACATGGGCGATTACAACATAGATTAAACTAATTTGTATTCCTAAACCAGATATTACAAAATTCAAGCTGTACTCATTCCTCGTAAACTATACTGCCCCACAGTCAAAAGCTTTAAAAGAATGGATTTCCATGTCCAACGAGAACACTGTAATTACTCTCACGTAATTAGCTGGCATAAAAATACCCTAGAATCAAACTCAATTTCATACCACAAACTCAATTATACTTTCCAAGACAAGTGACAGGACGAAAATGTTGATATATTTCGCGTGAGCAAAGAGCACTGAAAACATATAAATGTGTAAATTATTGGTTATGTCTCCAAATTAATTGAGTTATTTAATGAGGCAATTGTAACAGGAGACTAGACTGTTACACAACGTCAGCAAGCAGGTACGTTTGACCCCATCATAGCTCCTGACACAGTAAATGCACACGTTAAAAGCTCAATTAAAACTAACTTGAAAATTGATGAATGTCAAAGGAGGTGACTAAATGCCCTAACCATAGTTACAATACCAATAAAAAGTCAAGAACACATACGCCTAAAAATTAGTAGTTTTATGTCCAAACATTCAAACACGTCAGTAGTATGCACACAACTAACCTGCCCCATCTAGAGCTGCAAAAGAAACAAAAGCCAAAGACTCAACAGGCACTAACAGCAGTCTAGCATATCATTGATCAAACTGGAATTTCAAATTTATAATTGTAACCACTGCCGTGATGCACTGTTTATTTGCTTGAAAGTTAGAAAAAAATCTCTCCCACATATTACAACTAGGGCGTAAAGTCCCCTAGAGAGATTCTGATGTAACAGATGCATGTTATAATCATCGAACGTAACGACGAATGAACCAGCTAGCAGGCGATGTGAAGAATGACAGGAAGCGATAACATGAGGAGCGATAGTAATGAGAGACAGGCGGGTAAAATAACTGTGCTCAAGTTTAAAAGGCTTGCCCTAGGTCAGGAGAGGGAAAGGCGGCAGGGCATATAGTAGAAAGCAAAGAAGAGGTAACCGAATGTGTCCTAGCGTTGGTCTCCTTCTCGATGTGCACGGTCAGTGAGTAGTACATCGACGGCGAGACCGTCGCACTTTTAAAAGCTTCATCAAAACTTTTTACATAATTTTGGAGGAATTTAGGCTCGTAAGTTATGTCGGTATTTTCCTTTTATATTTGTTGAAATTGGTTTTTTAGTAGAACAGTATTATAACTCAAAATAGACCGATTTTCTGGAGTAACAGTGTTGTATGAAGAAAATGCATCATTTCAGTAAATTGCCATACTAAATAATTACTATCAAAAGCTAAACCCTCAGTACATAAGTTGTCAAAATTAATAGCTATCTATATAGTGCATATTGTAAATCAAATAATTATTTGACTTTGCAACACTGTTGTGTGAGTTAGGAGATTTGGGTGGCTCTTTGATATCGAGATCTTGAGAGCATCACTGTAATGCATGTGAAATATTGTGAAATGATAATCCAAAATAATATCGGCAGTGGAAATTCAAAGAGACTTACAGACTTATTCGACGACGTTAAAATATAATGTAAAAAATTAAATTTTAAAAAATAATTTTCTAATAAAAGTTATAAAAACCAATTATCTTCACTTCACGTGTACCGTAAATGAGACAAGTCGAAGACATGCGGCACTGGAGAATAATACATTTTTCTGCTTGTGTTTCATACAAGGCTAGAAATTAAATGCAAGTTATTGTTACGGTGATATTATGGAGGCTAAGGTAAAGCGTGTAATGACATACCTCGACAGCTTTGCAAGTGAAGATTAAGATCAACAACCAGCGGAACCAGTGCCATTTATTTTTTAAATAATAATTTGGCTTGCATTTACGTCATCATGGGCGTTAACTACATTAAAGTTGCTCTACGCATTTACCAATGATGACCTAAAAAGTTGTCATGTGTTTCCCCAACTGTCTTGGTTTGAGAAAAAAACTACTATTTATTTATGCAATAATTTAGAAGTTTTTGAAAGGGACATAATATTTGTTAATATCGATAAATAATAAAATTAAAACTCAAATGGATTATAATGGTGAGTCCCCAAGTCATTTCGAACGTTAAATAAGAAGTTTATGTTTTAACAATAATAACTATGATTTAAAACATTGCTTTATCAACCCTTGATTCATTTCCCGGTGATGAAAATCAAAATGTATGTGAATTGTGTTATGTTTGTCATTAGGTTTGTGTACAGCAGAGAACCCTGCAGGGGGCCATGAGAAACGAAGCACTCCGCCGCCTCATGATGACTACCCGCTGCGTAAAGAAGGTGAGGGGAGGGGTGAAGCTAGTTCTAGAATTTCTCGGCAGTGCACATTACCGGGGATCCTTCATTCTTGGTCCGGCACCCGAGCAGAAGACAACACGCAAACGTCTCGGAAGAGAGCGAAGTGCCACCGCCTCTGCCTCGGGTTGGCTTCCCGCTGCGCGAGTGTGAGGGGAAGGGATGAAATTAGTTTTAGAATGTCTTGCTAGCATGCATAACAATCAACACACTACTTATACTCCGGCAAAAATCTCGGGAGGACGAGGGGGCACTGAGATTCGTTTAGTATGACTTTGCATTATGTCAGAGCATCGTACGGAAACAGAAGATATGTCACCTCTCCGTGCAGCATTTTATTGTTCGTTAATACAATCTTTCAAATTGAAGTTCAACAAAATTTAATTTTTTTCTTCAATTTTTTACTTATTTACTAAATTGCTGCATAATATAGTAAACCCAATACTTCTCCTTTTATCATATAATCTAATATTCACATGGTAAAATTAAATATTTTATTCTCTTATTTAATCCATCACTGTTTCATTTCAGAAAATTACATAAAATTCAGCAACCAACAGATTTTCCCTTAAAGCAACTCGTTTCAAGAGGATAAATATTTTTGCAATCCATAAACTTACACGTAGTGATTTTATATATATATATATATATATGGATTGCAAAAATATTTATCCTCTTGAAACGAGTTGCTTTAAGGGAAAATAAGGGAAAATTATATATATATATATATAATTATTAATCCATATTTTGTTCTCTATTACCAAAAAAAAATTCTGATACAGTTCTAAAATCAACCCAAGTCATTCTCAAATTCATAACTCTCTCTCGGAATAAGTTATATTCCTGCAGAATGTGTATTCATTTATCAATTCACATGAAAAACTTCTAATATGTTGCATGTTTATACATATATATACCTACCGTAAACATTACCGACCCAACAGTTAAGATGAGACTATATCCTATTCATTTTCTGTGAAATAATTGTTTGTGCGAGTACGCGTATCTTCGTAAATAAATGTTCTGCAAAGATGAATCTTTAACAGAAAACATAAAAAGCAATTATCTATACCTCATAAATTTTTTACTTCTCGGAGAAAAAAATCGTGAAAACTGTTAAATATCGCATTTTTAAAGCTTGACTATTTAGTTTCCGTAACCAACAAGTGAAAAGTACATTCTTACAGACATAGCTTATTCTGTAGACTTTCATGACGGGAAAAAAGTATCATTTTTACATATCTAATTTTCCCAGAACAGCTTCACGATGGAAAGACTTTGTGTCTTACACATAGGAGCGATGAGCCACCAGACATGCGTATTTGTGTCGAGCGTATCGCTTATAGACCTTAGACGCTCATCTCCAAACCCATTTAAACATCTCGTGCATTGATGTCCGAAAATTATTAGTCAGGTGCAGGATACGAAGTTACACTTCCTTTCAGGGAACCAGAGTTTAATCATTTCAGTCCTCGATGTAGATGGCGAATAGACTTACTACACACATACACACAGTTCGAAGTAAATACTTAAACCTTCATTGATTGTTATCACTCCAATTTACCTAAACACACCAAAAAATTTTACTTTTGTGATCTTAGTTATATACGAGGCGAATTACCAGGTATAAAAATCATCGCCTAAGAAATTAAACATGTCATAAGTGTTAAAATGCAAGCTTTATAAAATTTTTATGCAAATATCTTTAAATAAAAACTTCCTTATATACAAAGTTACATAAACAAATAAACAACGTTTAACTCGACTAACTTGAGAGGACGAATACTACATTTAAACGTGTATTCGGGAGAACGTTAGCTCGAATCCCATCCAAGCCATTCAGATGTATTTATTTTTCTCGAAATCACTCCAGGTGAATGTCGGGTTCTTTACATACCATACCATAGTAAGTTAGGTTTCCTGATGATTGCAATTCCCATCTCGGAGAGGGTTAGAATATTTATCCCATCTCATCTACCTATTTGCTTTGTCAAACATAATCAAATTGTGATCTAAACATATATACCCTCTTCGCTTTCATTTTCCCTGAATTTCGTAAAAGGAGAATCGTAAACATCCCAAATATAACTAGATTACATGTGATTTATTATATATGAAACATAATTAAGTTAATATCATCGCAACTTTTTCGCTCCAAAAATATTCTGTTTGTCTAATGTAACAGAGGAAACATTCTTTCTTAAAACACAGGAAATTCTCGTGAAAGTTGTAAGATATAACAGATTCCCATCCCATTTATCAAATGATTCCCATCCCAAAACAATTTCAAGTCAATATAATTGTTTTGTACACAACATATTTGCTAACGTAATAATTAAAAGAGATAGATGGAAATTCTAGCTTCCTTCAAATATTCAATTTCATCGCGCCATCGTATACATAATCATTTTGCCTCTCGTGTAAACACATCAACGGTTATCTATTTAGTGGAGAGAGTTCGCTATGAGAAATAATTTTGCTATATCCATTTAACCTCCGGCAGAACATTCACTTATGAATTTGTCATTTTAAAACATAGTATTTATTCTACTTATTTGGTTAATTCATTTATTTAGCAGACATGTGTATTCAGATGTTTTCACATCTATAAACTACACAAATCTCACTCAGAAAAGTTGTTTATTCTACTAATCACACGATTATTACACATTTATTATATTAATTTAAATTATATATATATTATATATATATATATATATATATATATATATATATATATATTACCACTCACTCTGAAAACATATAAAATTTTATTTCATAATGTAGATATTAATATATTTTTATTTTATTTTTCGCTTATATATCGCCCATATCCTTTAACATTTTCATGACTTGTAATATCTCTTCATTTATGATAGATAATGAAAAACTCCAAACCCATTAAAGGAGTAGTGTTAGCTTGAGATCAAAACTAGAGTAATTTACAATTATCATCATGTATAGTAAATAAGAATTTAAAACTTCCACTCCTACTATATAAAGTTCACACTAAAAATGTATCAGTTTCTATATACAAACATCTACTTGTTATAGGTAAATATATACTATCTCAACTTTAAAATACCGTGAAAATTACATACATTCAAATTAGTTATCGTTCATCGGGGAGTGAATGACTAGAAACATTGCCAGAAATGTTACACTATCCCTTGAAAATAACATTTTGAGTAAACTAAAACAACAACAAGGATATGTCCCCACATTACAAAAAATATTAACATTTCTTTTTCTACAGTCTGTTAAGCATCCTCCTCCTGGTACCGATAATGTTATCTTGTGAGTGGATTTGTTCTTTCAGTACCACGTGTAATTTCTTTCGCAACAGCTGTGCGTCACCAGAATAGTCTTACGTTACGAGACTTCTACTCGTATTCAAGTTCGTCTTTAAGAATGTATTCTGATACAACACTGCCTTCCATGATTGCGAAATTTATTTAAACCTTAACTTCTAAACAAAGACACAATATTATAACAATTAACAAAGCAAGTGCATCCCTGGCCTTTTATCTATTTACATAGTACATGGATCTACATTTCCTTTCAGGCCAAGTGCGTGTGGTGCGGTACAGTTATTTTAAAGTAAAATTAAAACTCCTTTAGGATTATTTTAGTATTCGGGAAAACAAATTTAAATAAGTCCCGAGATAATACAATTACTACCGAAATATTTTTAAACCCTTTGGGAGCAAAACCAAATTTCACTAGGATGAACTGTAAGGAAACAAGCGCGGACCAGTGAAATTGTCACCGCGCGCAGTTTTCGCTACTGCGCTGAACAACACAACATCGCCCCGACGGGAGATTAGCGCTTGCCTGCGCGAACCAAAATAAACACTTTCCGTAGGCTAAAAGTAAATAATTTACGTTCAGACCCCGTAACAGTCAATACATTATGTTATGAAGGCGAAATATTACCTTAACCTACCAATAACAACTGCAAAAATACTTAAAGTCAGTTCTACCTATGGGACAATCTGAACACTCGGAAATTGTCGTTGCTAAACAAATTACCGTCGATCAGAGACGTATATAAAGTAAATACAGCAGAGCATCTTACAAAACACTTTAAGGAAATACAACTAAATTACCTTGATATAGGCTGTTCACGGTAAAGTGTGCACTTTTGAAATCCTACTTACTTGGAATAATAGTCAATTAAAATATCTAATTTTACTCTTGAACGTTAAATTCGCAGTGGAGGGGAATAAACAGACGGTCTGTATTACGTACAGGGCAAGATATATTTAAAAAGGTGGTTAAAGGATAAAATATTGCTGAAAGGAAAAAAGTAACTAGGGCATCAAAAGTGCTCATTTTACCGTGAACAGCCTTTAGTAGCTGACACAGATTATGGAACAAACGGATCGATTACTACAGATATGACTTTACACACGGGTCGCACTAAAAAAACGTAACTACAAGAATAACTTGTGTGGCTTGCAAATGCTAACAAATGTTAACCAATTCGTTAACTATGCCTCGTAAAAAGAATATATTTTAAATCACGCTAATACTACCATAATGTACCCATGCCACAGCAAAACTGAAAACTTATTATTCTGAATTCTAAGAGTGCATACTATAGTAAAATTAAATCGAATTTGAATCGTACTGTAGTCGTGGCATGGCACAAATTTAATTTAAAACAGAATTAACTTTAATGCAAATATTTAATTATAACAATTTTCTCAGAGTGTAAGTAATTAATAAAAAATGATATGTCAGTTAACGATTTGGTAGTTATTAACTTATTATTTTCTTAATGTTTTCGACAGTACATTACATTTATATAAATTTGAATTCATATTTTATATTTGTATTCATACCCAAATAACATCTTTCATAATCTCAAAATTAATGAAGGTGAAAATATCAGATGGAATGGGGCACTGCACAATTAAACTTATTTAAATGTAATATAGCCTTCATGTATACTGATATTAAACATGTTATGCAAATGAATTTATCGGCGACAGTAGAATTATTTACTTAATAACAGTTCCTCAAAAGCAATTAGAAAATATTTAGCCATATCTGTAGTGCGTCCGCATAGTGTCCCGCCGATCGACTTCCTCTGATTACATGTCCGCAACAGTATGCTAGTAGCATGGCATGCTGGCGCTGCCAAGTGTCGCTTAGCCCAGCTGACTTGGCTGGCTGGGGACGAGAAGAAGCAGGCGACGTTCACCGAGCCGGAATGCTGGACTACGAGGATGAACATTTTTGAAGTCAATAAATCCTGAAGGCAATAGACGGTTGAACCAAGGCCGGAAAGAGGAGGTAGAAACAAGAATCATATTTCACGAACCCTCTGCAAACACACGAATAGTGAGCACAGAAATTATTAGCGGTCCTAGTTACGGGAATACCGAGGCGAAACATAAAGCCCAAATTACTCATTGGAGGGTTCTTTCTGCAGCTATTAGTCGTATCTCATTACGTAGCCGTTAGTTGAGCAATAACCAACACCTAACAAATAAATGAACTAAATTCACACTACCCTTTCTGTTCGACATCTTGAAGAAAAGGAAAATGACAAAATTTTAGTCAAAATCAAACGTAGAAGAACTACATATCCTCGTCACAAGCTTTGGAAAAGGACATCAGAAAATGCGTAGATTCTGTCTAGGCTGTTGTCTCAGTAATTTCACAGACACGAGTCTTCATTCACAGCATTGCGGCCCAAGAGCTAGCGCTCCTGCATAGGATGGGGACAAACGAACTAGAGTGCTTAGTTCATGCCGCGTCACTAGAAAGCGTTGAGAAGCTGCCCACTCGCCTTTAGGCAGTAGATACGACGTTCTTCTACCAACACCCGCGCTGAAAAGTCTTTCGTCAGCCGGTCTCTACCGCGTAGTAGGGCAAGAACAGCTGGCCTTAGATCGTATTGTAATATCAATTGTCTTCGTGACAGTTAGTAAGAAGCGCGGCGAAACCCTCTTGTATCGTGCGTGACTAAACTGCACCGTGGCCTTGTAACAGACGTCTCTCCATGACCAGCGGGACGTAGTCAACTAATTTTTTAAGAGGCCCCGAATCCAAATTATGTCATTTGTCACCAATACCGCAATAAAGAATTCCAAAATGAAACTAACTAAATTATTTTGCATTAACTTGAGGTAGATAAAAAAAAAAAAAAAATTTAATTGCCCCTAAAAAAATTATTTTTGAAGTGCCTTACTAAAACGGCACAACTCTTTCCATTGTTTTTTTACATATTTATGAATGCTATTGTCAATATTATAGGTCATTCATGTGCTCTTCTTTGTGCTGACGATTTGAAGATTTACAAAAATATTAAAGTTAACAATGACTGTGTGTATTTGCGAGATGATATAATTTGCTATTACTTAATGGTGTACTGTTAATGCAATGTCTCGAAATCTAAACAAAATCATACATATCTCTTTTACAAGAACAAGAAATCCGATTGTCTATAAATATTCTGATAACAATCATATAATTAAAAGAGTTGAATATGTTAGAGCTCTTGGTGGTCTCTTATATTCAAAATTGCATATTTATTATCCTGTTGATAGTATCATTAGTAATATTAGCAGTACTGTAGGCTTAATACAATTTATCACATTTTCTGCTTCCCAACCTGAATCAATTCTGTGTCTTTAGAATTATTGAGTAAGATTGAGATTATATATTTTTCAGTTTTTGGAATTTAATCACAATTACAGACTCTGATAGACTAGAAAATTTTCGAAGAAATGTTGTTAAGCTTATATTTAATAGATATCCGATTAGTTTGGTTTTTGATCATAACAGTGAACTGACTAGAATGTTTCTAGTTAAACTATTTCTATAATATTACCATTGTTCTGTCATTTGCAATTTAATATGTCTTAAGATTTCTAATTATATTAACAGAATCTCTCATACTTTCTGTACTTTAAGAACTAAAAAAGAATGTAATGTTTGGAATTTTAATAATAATTTTTTTGATCCCTTTAGGGGTAGAAATATTATTTATTTGATTTTTATAAGCTTTACATTAATAAGTATTCAAGTGATTAATTAAATTCTCAATTTAACTTTAAATTTTTGTTAAATTGAATCTTTTATTTTTATTGTTATTGTTTTAATTTATGTGTAAATATGTTTCTTGTATATTCTGTACTGTCGGTTTTGTGTTGTCTATGTCATCTCTGTAGTTTGTATAATTGTTGGTGATGGTTGAATTTTGTATGTTTTGTCACCAATTAATGGTTAACACTGTTGGGTGGCACATAAAACTTAAATAAATAAATAAAATTAATTGTTATAATTATTAAATAAATATGTAGACCCATTTTCCCTACCACGCATTTTTAATTAATAATAAATCAACCCATCGAAAAAAAAGTGTTTAAACTAAGTCATAATATTTCATATCATACCCACTGCTAGAAATCATGCCAAACAGATATTTACACACATTCGAAATATTATATAATCTTGTAATACCCCATTAACCTGAACAGTAAGTAAGAATGCTCAACATCTACATTATATTCCATTAGAGCATATCGGATATACCAATCACTTCCCTTTATACTATCCATGGCAGTAAAGCAACCATATAACCATTACCATCAAATATTCCAGTGAATTACTCAGCTAAACCAATTTCATCATCATCAGCATTATCAACATCATATCATCATATATTCATATCATTTCATCATATCATGTAGACTTTTACTTCATCCATGCCACATTTAACCAAGCCATAAGTGGTTCTTTGTTCGTTCTTGAGTTCTACACGCGACACTGTTCGTGCAAGGGATGGAATGTGAAGGGTGTTTGTTAAATGTTTGTTCATATATGTGACTAGTTTACAATCACTTGTTTTTAATTTGTGTTTAAATGTTAACTTTAAGATAAAATATATATATGTATTCATGCCACAAATAGACTTTTTAGCATTGTATTACAAAGAGCATGAGTTTTGTCTCTTAAAAATTATGTTTTATAATTCAATTTTAAAATGTTATCTTTAAACTTTAACTATAACATAAAAATATACACTTTTATGTAACATTAACTTATGAGCTTCCAATATGTAGAAAAGGTCATGGGGGTTTTAATAAGTCAATTAAAACCCAAGCAATTTTTTCACACACACTAATTTATTATTTGCAAAAGCACAACAACTTTACACATTACACTTTTATTACTACAGTGTGTGTCATAACACATTTTGACAATTCGAGCATCATTAAACAAACATTTTGACAAAACACTTGTAAGATACCAATTTGTCAGGGTTTTTAAAAGTTAAAACTGTTTTGAATGAAATAAGCACCTAGAGAACTTGGCCAAATATATTTTAGACTCTTCCACACAAATACACAAAATGTTAACTTCATTAATATTTTCCACTAGCATTTCAAACTATGTGCATGAAAGTATTGAGGGTTGAACCTTATTCTTCTCAATTTTATATTTGTATTCACCAAACAATTAGCTGGAACACCTCTACTCACCAATTTATACTCATTCTGTGCTTTCAAAACATGAGCATCCCCATTACACCATTCAAGTTAATGCAATGCATATGTACCGTTTGTTATATAAATAAAATATCTTAAGTTATCACTTTTAGCACAATAACTAGTGAGAATATGTTCACCCTTGCGTTAAACATTACGTTTTTTCTCAGACACGTGCGGTCTACGGTGATTTACAGGACAATTCACGATGTCACAATCACTTACATTTGATTCAAGTACATTAGGTTTGTTACGTTTTATCATGAAACCAAAACCATACACAAATTTAAAATGCACATTATTTTCACACATATCCTTTTAGCCGTTAAATTGAAATGCTAGCTAAATAGAGACCTTGTTCGATGAGAGGGTTTTTGGTGTTGGGTTGAAACTTAATTCTGGAAGAGAGTTGACAACGTTACATGATTAGGTGCTACATAGTGACGGAAACGAGAGCTTCTCTTGTGGAAAAATGAAGGTTTTGTATGTCCCTGTCACACGCCTCCTTCCACCGGATGATGACACCTTGATGTGGACGACCAAGTCGATAGCTGACTTTCTACTTAACGCGTTCATCTTCAGCAATCACTTCACAGCTGCAATTAAATCTTGTATATTACATGGCAGGGAAGTACCGGGTCTCAAATATCTCACAGCACAACCTCCACAAGCAATGCCTCCCCCAAATCTGATGCCCTGGTACATATCAGAGTTGTAACACCAACGGTCTAGAACGTTGCAAATCTGCACTTGTATCCTTCCTCCGTGTGGATCGATTACTGAAGCTCCGCCGGTCCTCGCCTTTATATAAAGGTGTGACATTACTCATTTGAGTTTGACCACCATCGAGAAATTTATTTTTTGAAACTACAAGCACATGTCTTGCTTTGCCATACATTTGCAAGCCCGCATTCCGCAGGGAGACACTAACCGGCGATTTTCAATGGGGGTATACGTGACATGTTCAATATTATCGCATTCTTCTGTCGAGACAAAAGGTTCAACGTAACACTCACTTCGCAACTTATATACATTTCTCTTAAATGATGGATATTTAGTGATTTCTTCACCTTCAATATCACACACTAGTTGAGTTAAACAAGTCGGTAATTCGATGACAGGTCTTAAATTGTACACTGCACACTTCCGTCCGATGCAATCACCCACTTCTTCATGCGTATATTTTTGACTAATTAGCGACATACTACCATGTTCTTCCCCATCACACACTTGAAATTTTAATGGAGTTATGTCATTAACCCGAAACTATGCCTTTCTGAATCCTGAAGCAACACTTCGTACTCGACCTCTGGATCAAACTTCTTTATCACAACTGAAGAACAGTTATCTCTCCCCCCCCCCCCCTGTATTTATACACCATCATGTCCGTCTCGGATTAGTAGATACAGCAAATTAATTACTCACTGACATTTTGGTTAAGTCGAAACTACACGCAAACACGTTGCTTAGCCACACTTTACAGCTCCTCATTCCGCAGGGAGAGACAAAATGTAGATTATCTCCATGGATTTGAGTGATGTCCTTCTTATCACATTTTTCAGTTCACATTGTAGGACTGTCATAAAAGTATCTCCTTAGTTTATACTTTATTAGTTTACAACCTGGATACATCGTTATTTCTTTACCTTGAGTAATATACCTTAATTATTTTGGAAAAAAAGGTAACTCTTTATCAGGTTGCATATTAAACTCCGGACAGTAGACTTCATCACAAATCTTTGTTCTTCATACATACATTCTCAAATTGTTTTGAAAAGTTCCAGTGTTCTTCCCCAATGCAGAGCTGGATTTACCAAGGTGTATTGATGTTTACCGAAAACCAGACTTTCCTGTAACAAGGCACTACACTCTCGTTCTTGTCTGACGGGTTAAATTTCTCCATCGCGAGTTGAACTGAAATAATTTCAAAATCTCCTCATCTGTTTATACCTCGATGTCACCTCACCTTCTCGCCCCTCCCTGTATACCACATACATTGTCAAATGAGAGTTCCTCCCCTTCACCACAGTTAGTCATCAAAGAACATTTGAGCAATCATTTTAAATTTTCACTTGCTGAGATCAGTGCTCTATGACTAATTAATATGGTATCTGGATTTCACTGAATGTCTAAAATTCCACTATTATAAGTCACTTTTCCCCTCATCACTTCCTTCATTTGCCAATCGGCAGTAGCTTATTAAATAACTTTCAGGGAATGTTATTTCACTGATTCGGGTTTAGAATGTAAGTTTATTAAGGTTTTCCTCCAGAATGATCCTTACTGTAACCTCTTAACGTACGTATGTTTCCTCCCTGAAACCCTCCGATATATTAGTAGTTTCCGTAAATTCTTAACAAATAGAGAAATTTAAAAAAATCATATTATTGGGTGTAACATTTAGATAGTCCATGTGCTAATGTTCAACGTTTGGTATATTTTAATATTTTTCATTTGCAGCAGCATTGGAATATTGCATTTTTATACTAATGAACCGTTCTCCTGCAAAATAATACTCGTGTTCACGAGAATGTTCAAATGTGTTCATCAGAGAAACAGAAGAAAACAAGTGCTGGTGTTTTAAACATGAGTTACGTATGTGACATTACTGTCTACATATTTCTGCTATAACTAATAATTAATAAAGGCTGTGGGCGCAATGATTGACATTCGCCCTGTAAAGTTGGTAATGATGGATTGAGAGTAGTTAAGTTCTTAACGTTGAATAAAAAATGTTAGGTAACAATATGTGACAACTTAAATTATTTCTTTCTCTTTCTGTTTTTTAATGCATCGATGTGCGAAAATTAGCACATTTGTAAAGTATTTAATTTCTTAATAATTTCACAGTTTAATTTGACCGACGCATGAATAGATTTATGAGGCCCATGGCAATGTTAATTTTACATAAGGTGGAGGAATACGCAACATGCATAAAAGTAGATCTTAAGCAAAGCTTTCAAAAGTGCTCATTTTACTGTGAATAGCATATACTTAAAAATGATTGCAATTTTTAAGGTTAAGGGGGGCATGCTTCCTCCAATATAGTTTTTCAATATGGAGATTTGTGCTAACTCGCATAGAAAGAAGTCCGTATATTTGAGTTGGAAATTAAAAGAAGAACTCTTTATGGAATAAAACATGTTCATAAAAAAAATATCAGTCATGTCAGGCATAACACTCATTGCGCTAATAGCACATTCGTACCCACAAATCATGTTAACAAAAAGGGTATCGCGATGGTTTAGCGGTTACCCTACTCACCTCCCACCAAGTTGTATCAGGTTCAATCCCAGGGCGGTTCATTCCGGATTTTTGCAAGTGCGGATCATGCCAGACGATGCCACTGATCGGCGGGTTTTCTCGGGAATCTTTCGTTTCATCCGTTCTTTCATTCTGAAGCTCCTCATTACTCATCTCGCTTCACCCTCATCGGCTCTCAAGACCTCAGTGTTAAGATTCCCTGAAAATCTCTCCCCTCCACAAGTGTGTTGTATATGTGATATTCAGTGCAGTGGGAATTGCAATTAGAGCATTAAATTTGAACCGACGTAATAATAATATCGTTACCGCCTGACTTCCCAGATGAATAAATTCAACTTGTTGCTCTTATTTCTAGCTAATTTTGGTTATTTAGAGTTTTCAGTGAATCTTTTTTCATATATATATATATATATATTGTCTGTTAAAATAAAAGCTGGATGTAGAAATCCAAGTACTTTGAGAAAATAACTTTGTATGCTTGCACGCTCCATATAAATGTATTTTTTTTTGCAGCTGATTCCTGACTTCATGATATACACACTCTACAGGGTTGTAGTTTTCCGCTTGCAATACACTTCATCTCCTTCCTTCATATATTAATGTGTTTACAACGGAATTCTGCACTTTTAGCTAAACAAATACACAACTGATAAGTGAAGTGTTTAGAGACTTTGTATACAACAGCGTTCCATTATTACTACCCTTTTGCTGTATATTAATTCTGTTGTTTCATTGTCAAAATTTCTTTTGTTGTGAATTAAATAATTTCATCTGTAGAATTCACAATTTATTATTTACATTTTTGTTGACAACAAATGAAGGGGTTAGTGGGTCTTACGTGACAATTTTGCGAAAATAGTTTTCTCCTAGCGCATTATATTGTTCTCTGATGTAGTTGCACATACGACTTATGTTTGCTATGGTGTATCGAAGAATGAGGAGATGCTGAAAGGATGAAAACGGCATTTTACAGAATATTCGCACCTAAAACAATCAAAAATCGCATTTTAACATAGCACAATCATCTTGAGATTTTCCGTTGCATGTGTCTTGTAAATTATGTACCTACTCTTCTGTGACATAAAACAAAACTCTGCATTAGCGTGCATGGAGAATTATAGTATTTCGACTCCTTACTTACAGTGCAAAAGCCGTTTAGAGAACATAGCATTGTACAGCATATTACAGTATACTGTTAGACCAACCAGCTATAGATCCTGGACACGGAGATAATCTAGCGTTCCTGTTCTACCTCAAATCCATCCCTTACAATCCGAAAGGCAATGACAACATAGCAATACGTCACCTGACCAGCATCTGTATGAACTTCGCTGTGACAGGGTAAGCGTACAGCATTCATTCGTGATCAAGTACAGATCCAATTAGTTACTCTAGCCCTTGAAATCTATATTTACTCTACATTTGTAGCATAGTTACACTGGATTAGTTGTATTAAGTACAAAACGCATCGAGATATACATGAAAGAATGAGACTCTCTCTTTCTAAATAAAGATAAAAAATGCCTATGTACTTGATATATTGCAATAAAACTAAATGTAAAACAATATTATTTTGCATCCAAAATGAGTAGAAGGGTTGACTTATAACACATGATCTCAAAAAGTTCATAACGATATTGGAGATAGAAACATTTTTGACGGCGGGGTTTGTGCTGAACTGTGCTTATCTACATAAAACGGATATATGTACATCCCAATGCACTTCCAAAATAAAAACATCCCGGTAATATATTTTTATATAAATTTTGTAGCCCAGTGTGCATACAGAACTCAAACTGCTCAACACAATATTAATAATAACACGTTTAAGAAAATCATTTAAATATGGGGAATATATTAAAATATAAACAATGTGCAAGTTTAAATTTATGGATTTACTTTTCATGAAAGTTATCACTTAACATAATCAGGAAGGAACCGGCAATCATAAATTATGCGGTAACCACTAAAACTTTGTTCACAGTAGTTTTTTATGAGTATAGTTATAATTTTCCGTTACTGTTTCATTCATTTCTATTGCATTCCTGTTCATTAAAATGAAGTAAATTAAAATCATATTTATATTGGTATCTGCGCTTTGTGTTTATTAAATATTCACTGTGTATAATAATTATGACGATTGTCTAACCTATTAGGGGATGGAAGATTGCGCCAAATGCTCTGTAGGCTACTATGCCAATTTCTAATTTCTGTGCAAGTAAAGAATAGTGTTGTGTTAGATAATGTTCTTTAACTCGAGACACATTGCCTTTCTTATAGAGCTAATTTCAAGCAAAGTTGTAAGGTAATTTTCGTCACATGTAAGTGTCACATTATTCTGTTAGAAACACAAAAATGTTTTTACAATTATTTCACACCATCACATGACATGGCTTCGTGAATTTAATTGCTTGACATTAACTATATCCCGAAGCACATCCGACGTGCTTGCATTAAATAATATACTCTGATACAGTAAAACTGTGCAAACCTCCATATATTTTATGTTAATATAAAGCTCACCAATTCTCTCCAAGACGTTATCCTGGACAACTTGGAGAAAGGGTAGACGCTGATGGATGCAACAATGTTCATGCCACACTTGATAATTGCTTCAAGCCTCCAATTAATTTCCCTTCAGATTACGTGGCTCGTATGAGACTTACCAGACCTACTAAACCATATACAGTTAATGTGCTGGAACACTTTTTTTTCAAGAACTACAAGGAAATTTCAACACTCTTCTCCCTTCGGGCCGGTAAATAACCTGGAGATCCTGTATCCACTGATATGTGGAAACTATTATATATATATAATGGTGAAATTCTTTATTTATAAGCAAGGCCATGCAGAACAGTATGTGACCGTACCCCAAAAAAGGAGAGATCAACATCCACAGCTTCATTTGTTACAGCATCCTTGTACAATCGACCACTACCAATAGCAGAATTCAATTACAGGCATCTACACGTGTTAAAGGACATTATGTATAAGAGTTTAACATCCTTGAACTAAAGTAAATGTAAATCTATTATGTGTCACTAAATCGCAGAACAATACCTCCTGTGTGGTATTTATGTATTAAATATTGTAATAAAATAATATTACACTTATTAAATTGTAAAATTCATGATTTATTATATACCATCCTGCAGTCCATATTAAAAATTCCTTGTTGCATTTTGTGGTTAATGTGCCATTGATATAAAATTAAAGGTTTTACTTTTCCTGTAAAATTCAAATTATCTCCCATAGGATGTATATGTGTGAGATACTCCTTACTCACTCATCGGTTCATAAGACCTAGATGTTTACAGCCGCCTAAATCTCTCCACTCCATTCCACTCGAACAACTTGCGACGAACTTGTAGCTCATAAATTTAATAATTCCAAATATAGTGTGAATAAATCCCTAGTCAGGGTGACAACTGAATGTAGTTCATCATATTTTGTAAATTTCTTATATATAAATGTATACACACATATGCACGCATATATACATACAAATTGAAATTTCGGTGTTATTTTGAAAATTATTGATATGCGGAGCTGCTTTGCACCTATCGGGTCCCTTCCATACTCCTCTAGGGCGGGCACAGCACGGACCTTTACAAGATAACATTATCGGTACCTGGAGCAGGATGCAGATCCACAAGGCTGGCTGCGATGGTACTGATGACACTTATGTCTCTGGATTGAGAGTCGTCGCACTAGCCTCGGCGCGACTCGACTTGTGAATAATCTTGTGATCCAGGGCAGCTTAGCTGCGTTAGTCGCAGCCTGCCTTTGTGTCCACATTCTTGAATGGTCAGTAGATCCGAGTGTGTGACGATCGGAACGATGAGATGACGGTACAGTGACCAGCGAGTGGATCGGGAGAACGGAGACTGAGGCACACTGGCTGGACTGTAGGGAAGTGGCACTTAATGCGAGTGACGGACATTTACAATTATGAAGACCACAAGGCGAGAAGGGGAAATCTCAGATTTTTAACCATGGCTAGGAAAGAATGCATTTTTAATGGGATAACATAATAACGCTGCATAAAGTAAGGACAGTATTGTGCTATGAAACATGTGTGTACTCTATAAGAAGGGGGAATGTCAGTGTTCATAGATGCAATAAAGGGGAATGACTGTAGAATGCAAGAAGGTGAAATGTCAATTTCAATGAACTCTAATCGTCGTAGTTCATTTGTGAAACTATTTCTATGGATTGCAAGTTATGTACTCTATGTGGTAGCTTAATTAATACAGTTCCGCTTCTAACATCTTTAGTTACGCTATATGGTAGTACGTAACATTACAGACGATATACTCTAACTATTTCTCTATAGCCATGAGTAGGGGATTGATTTCAGTGCATTTGTTTTGTCTGGTGTTTGCAAACATTTAATGGTATAACATCATATCAGTTCATATATTTGTTTACAGCTGCATCTATTTGTTAGTTATGCGGGGTCATCTACCAAAACAGTGTAATTACGTCTGGTACTGACGAAGAGGCGCAGAGGTGTGTGCAAAATAAACGGTGTAAGTAAGAAAATAAAAGTTTTTCGTCGTGCACGTGATGTCATGAATAAATTGCATTTGTCTTGCTACGAAACAGGACCTGAGTGTAGGTGTTCAAGGTTTTATTGTTTCGCTGTGATTCCTTCATTGAAGTGAAGAAACTTTTTAAGGAATTCAATTGTATGTGGTCTGTAGATGAACAAAACAGTTACTTATGTCGCCTTACAACAGCTCATGCAATAAGGAACCGGTGCTCCACGCAATCAGAAGAATCAGCCAATTAACATAAGGATAGTTCATAATGGACAAGTTAACGAAATGTCGGTATATTATGAAGCTTTTGGTAGCTACATGAAGTATCAAAGAAAAAAATTTGAAGTCGTTCAAATTAACTGGGCAATCGCCGAAGGATATGAGAGGTAATATGATCACAAACACTGCAGAATGAGTGACTGTGTTACAGAATTTGTTGTGAACCACATAGATTCTATAAAAGGAGGATAAAAACCATTCCAGCAGGAAAATGAGTAACAGAACCTACTTATCAGTCAGCCTGAAAATAAAGAAAATGTACAACTTGTATTGTGAAAATTGCTATCCTCCAGTTTCACATGAGTTTTAAAGAAAGTTTTCACTTTCTTTAATGGGATAACTTCACAGGTTTCAATATTTCGCTTGCTTAACCTCACAGTGACACATGCGGCACTTGCGACAAATATCAAGTAGATGTAAAAAGATTACAAGAAGACTTGTTAGTGGTAGCATCGGGAGACGGTAAATGATCAATTAAACTCAAGCTGCAAAACTTTAAGATATTGAGCGAGGTACACAACACAAAAGCACACGTATTTTACGACAGAAATAAGAAGACAGGAGTTGAAAGCAAGAAGAGTAGAACAAATGATGATATCACAATGGACATAAAAAAAACATCAGTTTCTAATATTTATACAAGTAATGTTTTCTATCGGCGACAGTTCTCTCTTTATCCTTTCAAAATACACATTTCATCATCTGGATATTTTGTGTTAAACTGTAACTCAGAAACTGTGGGTGCCACTGCAACTGACGTAGCAGTATTAATACTTCATCATTTCATATGTCAAATAGTGTATCCTGAAGTACAAAACCTGGAGGTTTTTCTGTGACTCGTGTACCAGGCAGAACAATAACTGGGCCATTTTCATATTCTGGATATTTTGTGTTAAACTGTAACTCAGAAACTGTGGGTGCCACTGCAACTGACGTAGCAGTATTAATACTTCATCATTTCATATGTCAAATAGTGTATCCTGAAGTGCAAGACCTGGAGGTTTTTCTGTGACTCGTGTGCTAGGCAGAACAATAACTAGGCCATTTTCATATTTCTGCATTATATGGTATGTGTTGTAAAAAGATTGAGCAAAATGAACGTTACATTTCCCATGCGTGGACATTCCTATTTGTAGTGTGCTATGTGACTATTGGGTTGCGTAATTTGAGACAACCCGCAATAAACCTTTTACTTTCCATGTTGTTGAAGTTGATCTGCCTTCACTGCGAAACTGTCTTCATTTCTTATCCCACTGTACCGAAAGACATGTCCTTTTGCTACAAGGCCCTACAAGAAAGTGTTTTTAGCAACATAATTCTTGACTTGTGCAGAATAGGGACACTTTCAATGGAATGTGGGAGTCTGGCATCATAGTACCCATCACTACTCCACATAATTTAAATGAGTCACTTCTAAAAGGCAAATTCTTGATGCCGGACCACCTTCATGAAGGCAAGAATATATGATTGTTTGCAACCTTTTGCACTCTAAATTCGAATCAGTGGGAAACCACTAATTCGCAGTCAAATTCAACTACTTTAGTAAGTGTAAATGGCTCCACTTAGAATTAGTGGAAAACAACTGATTGTTTCAGTGAAGAAATTTCACTGATTGAATTAGTGATGTAAAACTATTTCACCAGTTGAATAGGTGACGGCCGACTGAAGTAGCGATTTAAATATTACTTTTATTGAATGTATGCAAATAATTATGTGTAATAAATATATTTACGATAGTTTACTATTTATATTGTGCAATTTATCGTAGTTGAAATAAGTAAAAAAAATTTGCAGGTGACCGAGATTGAACTTACTCACCTTTAAACTCTAGACCGTTGCCTTGCCATCTGAGATACCGCGTCAAATTAAAGTTGTGAGAGGAAAATATACAACTTATATTACCGCTGCAAAAACGTGTAGTTTGAAGTTGTATGCTCATTATTTTAGTTTTTGGTTTGTTCGGTACCGTTAGGATTGTGAAAGGGATTAGTATATATGAGTGCACTATCTTTACCATATTAAATGCAGTTTAAAAGTTCAAATAGAGGGCTGTAACGATTACATGTAAACGAAACGAAAAACGTAAAAACGGAACGAAAGGCTGTGTGTTCATATTATATTTTGATACGGCATTTTGAAAAACGAAACCCATTTTATAAAGTATTTTGTATTGTTTTTATCCGTTCGTTCGTTCTAACTTCACTTGATACACGTTGTTTAACGACCCTTTTTAAACGATGTTCGAAGGCCATTTTTACACAGTTTCACTGATTCAGCAGTCAAAAGTAATTATAGACGGAGCAAGTTTCTCAGATGTTTTACTGATCCATCCGTCAAAAGATAAACCACTGAGAAAACAGTGGGAAAAATGACTGGCAAATCAATGGAAAATGTCACTGAAGGAATCAGTGAAGTAAATATGGCATTTTTCCACTGGTTCGTCAGTCAAATTCACTGAAGTGACTGTTGTATCAGTCAAATACGTTTGACTGATTGAAACAGTGGAATTATCATTGATTCAGATATAGTGTATAGTTTGTGTATGCACACCTATACTTTATTGTCTGATGCCAAACAAAGCAAAATTATTTAATATTTTCAATGTACCATTAAAACTAATCATTTCTTTTTCGTGACAGTTTTGATACCAATATAAATGGTGAAATGTAATGCTTTCCAACATCTCAAACAGTCTTGCAATCCTGAAGGAAAGAAATACCTTGAAACCCTGCCACACAAATCTAGACAAGTAGCCAGCCAAACCAAAAACAGGAAGATAGCAAAACTAAATAGTTTTTATATGCTCATAATAGTGCAGTGTTTTTGAAATTGAAGCATTATTTTAGTTTTCTGTATTCCATTATGTTATTACTTTCAGCTTTGTTATGTTGTGCGCATGAGTTATTACATGCTGTAATAAGGAGCCTATGTCACATTTGGTTTAGTTAAATTGCAACTAACATGCTAAATGTAATATTAGTACATGTGAAATTCCTCATTCTTGTATTTTTTGTAAATAACATTCCTACTTTTCGAGGAGAATAATGTGTAGTTATGAAACAAACATTATAAAAGTATTTAAAAATTATAGTTAACACATTATGTTCGTTGTTCTGCAATCTGTAGTGTGCACTAATTGTAGCACGATGGTTTCCAGTTACCTACATTTTTATACAACACTGAATAGTGATTTCCGAGCCTTTAAATCTCTCCAACGCAAAATGACATGAAACAGACATACCCTCTTCTTGTTTTGTGCTCTACATATGTTAATTCATGGCACAGTAAATTTGGTCACATAGGGAACTAACTAATAAAGGACTGTTAGCTTTTATGAATAAAGTTATTATATTTTTTATTGGTTTCGATTCTGGTGTAAAACACGCTCGCAATGATAGAAATAATACGTTATAATATTATTGTTTGCTAGTGGCCATTTGTAAACAATATACCTATTTATTTCATACCACAGTTAGTAAATATGTTTAAAAAATTAATTTTTGTATATTTATCAAAATCTTTATCTCTCACGAACTTGGATACGGTAATTTGTTTCAGAAATATTAAGGTATTTAAAATATTTATCTCTCACTACGTACTAAACAATATCGCTAAAATTTCCATACACGCCACTGTACACATAAACGCTAACTTATCAATGCCTTATATGTGGAAAATGACAAAACCAGTAAGAGAGAGTGGTGGTCAGGAAAATTTATATTTCGTTTATGAGAAGTGTGCTTGAAATGAAAGATAAATTCTTGGAACAGGCAAAGTAGTTAATCATAATTCAGTCAGTGTAGCAGTTGACCCGACCTGACCACACGCTTATTGCTGTGAGCTAGGGTCTCACTACTTGTGGAAGGGTGTTGCATTTCGTATTGTTGAATCGAAATAGGGCATTGATTTTCGTCATAATGATGTTAGAGCTAGGGTATCTTTGTTGACAGGGACCCTCCTCCAAGTGAGCAGGCGAGACCGGATGTAGCCTGGAGGCTAAGAACGCCACGTTAAAATATCGAAAGTGGCGGGTTATTTCTCTTTTGTTGTCCGACTGGAAAACTTTATAGTCATGAAAGGCCAGTCAATACTGTTTAAGACTGTTCTGAGGTAAATATTATGCTTTAGGTTTTGACGATATTTTATAGTTTTATGTCATATACCCATGGTAAAATAATAAAAATACTAAACCAATTAAAAATGATTCAAAGAGTTTTACATAATTTTTCTAGCGTAACTATGATGAGCATTTCATCTTAAAATGTTGACTTCTACAATTTTCTAAATATTATTGTAACCCTATAATTTTTTCAGTTAAATTGTTTCTTGATGTCACGGAAATGACATGTGGATATTTCTTTAAAATTTGACACTTGTTTACCTGTCGCAAAGGTTTACATTTGAAATATTTTGAGTTTCAATTTCATTTCAAAAATTGAAATTGAAATTCGCGCTAACATCAATGTAAAATTTGTAAGATATATACTTCATGAGATTCTAGTAATATACTGTAATCAAAACTCTGGAACATAGCGTTAAGTGTCATTTCTATACCATTTAAATATTTTTTCAAATAAAAATATAAATTAAACTTTCCTATATTTATTTTTATTATTTTCTACCAACGCAATTTTTTTCCAAATGCTATACTTTTTCCTTGGTATTATTTCATGTAATATCGGAAAAGAATATGTTGTATGCAAATAATTTAGAAACTTTTTTAACCTCTCAAGCGACTTTATAGAAATTATTCTATTCATAATTAATATCACATTTTCCTTGACTATGCAAATTGGTAGAGGTTATGCAATTATTTTTAACACAGTTATACTTCTCCATTTACTTCCTTGTGTTCTCCTTGGCCAATTACCATGTAGAAGCAGACGTAGAAGTAAATTGGTTGTAAAATAGTATGTGTAAATAATTTTATTATTTCGTATTAAAGTATCGCATTTGAATAGCAGTATTATCACTTAAAAATATCTTAAATTAGACGCAAAAACATACAGACACATTTTGGTCTCTTCCTGTTTTGGATTGGAAAGAGCTTATTAACGTCCCCCGGTGTTATGCCCGAAAGTTTTTCAGGGGTGACTTACACACTAACTTATCACCTAACATAAACTATCACACATGCCTTACCTGGAATTCGAACCAAGGTCCTCCCGCATCCCATTCTGGTGACGCACAAAAACCTTCTGCGCCACGGGAGGTCGGTATAGTTTTATCAGTTTATGATAAAATTTTAGAAATTTATATCGATAACTTTTAGTCTCGTACAACTTGATGATTTTTTTTTAATATTCTCGTAGTATATAAACTTTCTCTCATTGATAAAGATACCAGAAACCATTTGAGTGATTCTGCTTAATGTACGTGCGGTTGGGATATCCTAGTTAGTTTTGATGTACGTAGCGACATGAACGGCATTGTTTCCTGGAAGCAGTCAATATTGTTTTACTCATATTGTCACTCCTACGGCAGCCATATGAATGGAGCTGTGCGACAGATCAGCGCTTCAAAATGTAAATATTAAAACCCACGAGAGAGCCACTACGTTTCTGGGCCTGTTTATCCACACGTCAATCGCAGACACTGCATCACTCTTTACTACCGAATGACGGTTTATGTTCGAAGACCGGCAGGCACAATACTACAGCGGTATTGGCTCGTGGCCTACAATAAATGCCATGCACAGCAATTAGTTCGGCAGGACTATTTTGGTGATATATGATTCGCAATAAACACGATAATACATATTATTTAAATCTCGGTATTAGCCTGGCCACGAGTCGTTATTCCATTTTTTTTTTTTACCGAAGTATGAGTGTTCTGTCTCCGTGCCGAAATTATGCTTTCACTGTATTCTTCAAGATTAATTTTATATTTCAAGAATAATGTTATATTTAAGAATGTACATATATCTTAAACTTTAGTTAAATAAATATATTTAGAATAATATTACATTTTATGTAAAATAACAATTATATTTCCGTTTGTGTGGTATCATAATTAAAGTATGTCACGTGCAATTTTATACATAATACTCTTTTAAAAAACCGATACAATTCATAATTGTTTCCAAGATCATCATGAAATGCTTGTGCAACGGAATAGGGAATTTTCCGGGTTACGTGTATATTTGGAATTTTCAGTGTAGGTAGTTTGCTGTTTCGGAGGCTATTAATGTTATTGCTGTATTACCGAACATAGCTAGTTTTGCATTTAATAGTTCCAATAAGCAAAATTACAACGAAATGTACTTATGATAAGATTCGTAGGAATAGTTTAAGAGAAAATATGAAGCATGAAGCGTTCCTTTAAACGTAGTTAAAAGCAAACACTGGGCAATTTGCGACAAAAGTACATGTTTTGAGCGTGTGTATGTGTATTCGGCTAAGGCTTCTAAAATACTTGAAGAATTTTTATGCGGTTTCAACCAACAATTAGGAAAATTCCTCGAGGAAGGTTAAATTACATATTTGATTAATATTTAATGTAATAATAGTAGAGAAATGTCAACGTTTTGTAATGAAGTCGGAAAAGCCACTTTTCGAGCACTTACATTGGTTACGCTGACTTCACATAAGAGATAGCTACACCAAATTAATATACTACATAACCGTAGATCTCAAAATGGTTTACAAAAAAGAACGCGACAACATATATGTTTGTCTTTCAAGGATAACCCACAGTAACCATTTTTGTCTTTCAGGGGTTCTTTTACGAAGACTTTGTGAACATTGCAGTATTAATCCTATGTCACTGACTTAAGCATTTAGTGTATACACTAGCTGTAAACCTAAACAACGCCATATTTGTAAATCGCACCCTAGTGAGGCCGGGGCCTGTCACTAGCGAAGTGTAAAAGAGTTTTCGTACCTCATTGCACTGGTCTAATAAGTAACATGATAATGTTTATTATAAAGGCGATGCCTGTAAGGACAACGAGAAATTACCTTGGTGTTTCATAAAAACTTATGTGGTTTACGCTATACGGCATGTACGTATTTTATCAATTGTAATTAAAATACCTAAACATCCTTTGTCAGATATAAATACTAATAATATCATCTTTGAAAATAGCATTATAATTGTTGGGTTAAATGATTCTATTTATGCCCGTTACATAGGCCCTCGTTTAAAATATATAAAAAAAAAAAACTCGTGTCATGCTTCTTGTTTGAACTAATATGAAATGCAGTTCACATTGACAAACCTTGAATGACCTTAAAAAATTCTAGAAAAATGCATAAAATTCACAAGCGTATTAAATTAAAGAATACAACCACCATATTGGATGAAGACGACTTTCACCTAGACCCCCACGACCTTGAATGACCTTGAAAACCAAAACTCGAGAAAAATTACAAGGAAGTAAGCATATGACGTTACAGACTACCGCTACCATACTCGATGCAGGTAACCTCGACGTTGACTCGGTGACCTTGAATAACCTAGAACATAAAAAATTCCCACAAAATTCCAAACATTTATAGAAAATTAGAAGTAACGTATTGTTATTAATTATTAAACATTTTTATTTAAAATTACAAAAATTATTAATAAACGTTGTTATAAAACTTGTATTTAAAAAACTTACATTTCTGGAGGTTGCCGTAGCACCTCTAATTACTGACATTAGTTCGACTCCGGGCAGACGACTGTAGCCAATTGTTATTTAATATTTAGTCGCCGGGACTCCATCGCCTTACCCCTACTCCCCTCATCATTACTCATTATGTTGTATGCTGCCATATTGGTATTTTTGTTTGTTATTTGGTTATATATTGCTGGAGCCTAAAATATTGGTTTATTTGTCCGTCATTATGTTGTATGCTGCCATATTGGTATTTTTGTTTGTTATTTGATTATATATTGCTGGAGCCTAAAATATTGGTTTATTTGTCCGTCATTAAGTTGTATGCTGCCATATTGGTATTTTTGTTTGTTATTTGGTTATATATTGCTGGAGCCTAAAATATTGGTTTATTTGTCCGTCATTATTTTGTATGCTGCCATATTGGTATTTTTGTTTGTTATTTGTTTATATATTGCTGGAGCCTAAAATATTGGGTTATTTGTCCGTCATTTGTTTATACATTACTTGACTTATCCTCTCACTTTCATTCGACTACCATATTAGATTCCATATGTTTACCCCGCCTAGGTGGCAGTAGTGTATTAACTCTCCCACAAGGCAGCATTCATATATCTTTTTGGTTTTAGAGTATAGGTGCGCTGTCAGCACCCTCCATGTTGGATTATATATTTTCAACACCTAGAAGGCGTTAATTTCTCGATCGGGCCGTCCACTATCTACCGACCTCAACCAAATTGTGACTTTCATAATTCCTACAAAGTATATTAACTGTAATATTTATTTATTTATCTTTTATTCTTAAATTCGAGTTATTTCATATAAAATAATTTATTAATAACTTTCATATAAACCGGAGGTTTGTTATAAAATAAATAAAATGCAAACATATAATCTATACATTCATTTACAAAATTTTACAAGCAAATATTTCTTTGCGATGTTTTATCTAAGGCAAGAAGAGGGCATCACGTTATTTTATAAGAGATTGTTATGCACTCGTTATCAGCTGCAAATGATTGAACAAATCAAGTGTCCAGTCCGAAGTATTCATTATTTCGTCTTCATGGCAACATACCTTTCCTGTTTTATTATCTACACTCTTTTCGATGTCATTGCATTACAGACTGGTACATTCTGGGTATTGAATGCCATTCTGCTATGATCGTCCTGGTTAGCTTCTGGTTTTGTGTAGGTACATTTCCAGACCTATATTGTATTTCAAAGGATCTTGTCTTCCAATTTCTTCTGTATGTTGATTTAGTAAATATTTTTCTTACTTGATAGGAACGAGCAAACATTTTTCGGTGAAGCTGTGAATCTCTCAACATGCCCCTGAATGGAGATTGTTTCGGGAAAAAATCCATTGGCATTAGGTTTGCCTATAACGTTGACAGGTTTTGAACATGAGGTGTACACTGTTTTATATGATTGTTATACGACTCATAACAAAGTTTTGTCTCACGGTTATGCATTTCAAGTCGCACTTTGTCTGGAACGACTTTTCTTCATAACACGTGAACATACAACCACACTTGTGACAGCCAAGAGCCAGATAAGTTCATTCTGTCTTCTTCGTGCATTTAACACTATATAAGACCCTTGAATTGACAGGCGAGCATGCTAAACTATACTCCGCGGGGTAAGTTGCTGTGTCTATGCAGTAATATCGAATATATCACGACACAAATAATTATAAAAGTATCTAAAATTCCATGAAAATATAACAAACAATAATGAAACTTGGATTATTTAACAAATATATCTTCAGAGAAATGCAAACAAAATAGTTTTTATTAATTTCAAAAATGTCTGTCGGATGATTGTACAAATGAAAAAACTGTCAAAGTAAACATATGCCATGGGCTTCCACGTGCCACATATATAGTCACTAAAAAACAAGCCATATAAAGGAAAAAATTATTAAAAATAAATAAATAATTTTTGTGCATGTTTAAACATTTTAGAATATGTATGAACTGTTATTTGGTGATTACATTAATGTTCAGGAGTACCTAGCCCATGTCATTAGTTTATGTTGGTAAATTTTGATTTTTACAACTTAGTTATTATTTGTTATTGCAGCTTCAGTAAAACAGCGAATTTTGTATTTAAAACTAAACTATTCAAAATATGCAAAGTGCAAACTTTTTTTATTTTAGGAAAAAGTCATTATATGCAATGTGTACAAGTTGAATAATGTTTGGTACAAATGTATAACTATTATTTTGTGGTATCAAACGCCCTTAATGTTACAAATTTTGCACATGAACAAAAAATAAATTTCACCATGAGTAACAAGTTTTTCACTATCCAGCACACAGTCACAATAAATACAGTATTTATGGTACCCGGCAAAAATATTTGAACCATTAGATGAAAATATAACCATATAAAATAGCCTGTAATTACGTGCTCTAGTGTACTTCATATACTGAAATTATTTTTACCCAACAGTGTGGCAGGGTGCCATAGAGGCTGCCATAACTCTATTATCAAGAAAAGAAGTTAACGAACGAATTTACATGACACTCAGAAAATTTATGTAGTTCTATGGTATGTTAAACGTATGCTAGATAGTCATGTAAATATAACCATAATTTATTGACAGGAACACAAAACAGTCAAGTACAGATCCTAAATAATTGATGTACATAAATTCTATGTACTAACAGACGTAAATAAATATACACCATTTCATAACCTTAATCGGGATTACATTCTCCTATGCTATATACATGAAACATGGACTTATTTGAAATGAAAAACACTAATTTTTTTTTGTAAATCAGTTTGTACGCCTATTCTTTGTATTTACACATATTTAAATTGTGGATTATGAGTTTTTGTAAATCCAGTAAACACATTCTATCATCATTTAGTACACATATACTATACATAGTAATTATTTCAAAAGAGTTACTGGGCCGGAATAAATAAGAAGTTTGCTCGCTTATCGAAAATACAAAGATGCTGTATTGGAATCGGCCCAGAATATTATTTGGGGTATTTGCGACAGGGTGGCTGTGAGATATCATGCCGACATAATTTCGGTGATATCATACATTATCCTTAACAATGCAGTGGGGCGTTGTCTTTATCCTTACTACTAACACTCTATCTCTAAATATACATCATGCCATTAACAACAAGCTATCTTCCTGCCTACTCAGATCACTTTTCAACATTTTGCGAAAAAAAAAAAATAATCATATACATACCTTTATGTTCATAAAAGCCTTGTAACCAAAATGGGACTGGGCCAGAATCAATAATAAGTTTGCAATAGTACTGACAAGATAAAAACTACATCGGATCGGCTCAGAATCGTTTTTTAGATGCTGGCAAACATTTTTACTGTGATATATCATGCCGACATAATTCCCATGACATCCATATATTATCCTAAATAATACATTTGGTCTTTGTCTTTATCGTGACGTCTAGCAATTTGTCTCAAAAATATATCATGCAAGGTGTCAGATGGCTGTATTCTTGCATATAAACTACAGCTGCCGACAGTGCCGGTATCGGCCCGACACTTCGCTGACAGGTTGTGTTTGTTGGGAGAGGCTATAGGTCATTGGTCCTGAGTCAACACCGGTCTGCTCTTCTGGCTGGGAGTCACTGAACCGCCTCGCTCTTCTGGCTGGGAGTCACTGAACCACCTCGCTCTTCTGGCTGGGAGTCACTGAACCGCCTCGCTCTTCTGGCTGGGAGTCACTGATGCGCCTCGCTCTTCTGGCTGGGAGTCACTGATGCGCCTCGCTCTTCTGGCTGGGAGTCACTGATGCGCCTCGCTCTTCTGGCTGGGAGTCACTGAACCGCCTGCTCTTCTGGCTCGAAGTCACTCATCCACTTGGGAAAACAGGAATTTCTTAAAAAGAAAAAGGGAATCTTTAGGGAGGAAAGAGAAACTGTTCGGGACAAAGGAAATTTTTAAGGAAATGTTATAGATTTTGAGGTATAAAAGGAAGATTTGGGGAAAAAAGGTAAAAAAATGGCGGACGGTGACATCGAAACAATTGTTTCCATCAGTTACATACGGCATCACGTTGAAAACACATCTCTATTAATTAGTTTTTAACTCTCTTTAAGCGTCAATTATTTTTATGGTAGTGATTAAAGTTACATTAAATTCGCGGCAGTAAGAGAGAAAACTTTCAAAATTTAAGATATTGTCAATTAAGTAGATATTTTATAAAAATCCCAATTCGCACGAAATTTTTAATAAACCGTTATACTTGTATACTGCACTGTTAACCGTACAATTAAGAAATATTTTAGTGGAGTGTTGTAACTGCAGAGGTATTATGTGTGGGAAGCAAAACTAATTTACTATTTACCTATGCTGTAAAACTATACGAATGCTTTGTCTACATGAACTGTTTGAAATCGTGATAGTACTTCACGAAAGTAATTCGTAATTTTTTTTTTTCCTCCTTAGACGACATGACATACACTCCGAAGAGCAGCGAATTGATATTTGGAGAAATTAAACGTAGACTACGGGTGGACCGGTAACCCTTACCACCAGAAGTCGTAGGTACCACAATCCCTTATATTACTTCAATGACAACTGTGTAAATCCTGTAGAAAGTTTTAAAATGTGGTAATTCTCATTCATAGAATTGAAAAAGCAAAGTTTTAAGTGACATTAATACAAGAACCTGCGTGGCGAAATTTACCTTTATTAATAACAAACATTTTTAAAAACAAGTATTCATGCCTTTAGCAAAACGTGTGCTAAGTGTCGGAAAGTTTCGTTAGAAATAAATTTTTTAAGTAACTGTTACTTGATTTACTACATATAAAATATTATTAAAACTGATTGGACCTCTCTACTAATGCAGATTGGTTACGTTAATACACTATTTGAGAAAAAATATAATTGAAGTAATATATGTAAATAATTACTGACATATTGCGAAAGGAGTATGTAAAGTTAATAGTCAGTGTCGCCACCGTACCATGACGCCTTGGAAGTTCTGAGACCTGTAACAGTTATGCTGTGACATTGTTGACCTCTTGAAACCCTTGTTGGACTCACATACTCCCACAAAGATGGGATATTCCAGCAGCATTGTGCACCATGTCATCGGGCCCAAGTCGTCCAAAGTTGGTTCAATGAGCATTCTGGTGAGTTTCAACAACTACTGTGGCCGTCTCCTTTACACTATATGAACCCCGCCAAGCATTTATGGGACGCAGTAGGGAGGACCATTCACACTTACACTTAGGAGAGAGCTGTACATTGCTATCCAGACGGCACAGATCAAAATCTCACCACAGATGTATCGTCCACATGTGGAAGCGATACCACAACGAATTTATGTTCTTCGCCGGGCTATAGAAGGGCCTACACGATAATAATCCCAATCATATTTAATCTGGCATTTCAGTGTATATTACATTCAATACAGTATGAAGCACTGTGATATTTTATGTGGCTATTAATACATCTATAGAGGAATACATTTTAGACAGAAATTATCGTACCTTTCAATCACTAATTGTTACCGTTCCCGTTTTACACCTTTCCGCGTATTAGCTTAAAACACGAAAAAGTCCACCCTTTTCCCAGCAAAGGTAGACAATTTTATGTCAAAAGTGGAGAGTAGTGGAGAGATTTGGGAGTCCATTAACATCGAGGTCTTGAGTTCCGCTGAGAGTGAAGTGAAGTTAGTATGGAGCAGCACCAGATTGTATGGAAGGGGGAAACGGGAGAGAACGAAAAAACCCGCCGATCAACGGCATTGTCAAGCGCGATTCCCAGTAAATTTAGCAAGGATTAAGTGGAAATGGTTTCGGGTCATACCTGTATGAAAATGGTTAAATTTAGATAAGACTTAACTGTTTTACATTTATTTTATCTGTGCCTTATGTAAGTAACTGCAGAGATTAAAATCTTAGTAATATATCAATGTTCCTGGAAATTTAACTTCCCCTTCAATAACGTACATATAAAGATATCGAGTGGATGAAAAAGTAAATTTTGCACTTGAAAAAAAGTATAGGAAAAAATAAGACAGTAACGGCTATGTGGCATTTCTTACGTGCTCAGAAAATCACGAAAAACTCATAAAAGTAGTGTAGGCATTATACCTCTTTATAATGTTCGACATAAGGGTTTATGGTCTAGCATTATTGGCTTTTGGTTTATTCAAACGTTCTGGAGTGTAGGGCAGTTTTATTCGTAATCCGTCAGCTAAAAAAAAAATGGAGTTTTGAACACTGTGTTCAAAATCTCTGCCTAAATTTTGCTAACTTTCATTCATGATCGGTACGATTGTGATAACTAGTAGTTGTTTGTACTTAGATAATTTACGTGGAAGGAGTGAAGATACTTGGGTGGCTCTTAACAACGAGGTACTGAGAGCCAATGACGGTGGAGCGAGGCAACAATGTAACCTTGCATGGTTTCTCTGAGGAAACCCACAAAACCGGCGGCATCGTTTGGCTCGATCCCTTATTGCGAAAATCTGGTAGAAACCCTGCTGGGAATGGAACCCAGTTCACCTTGTTTGGAGGTGAACGCTTCAACAGCTACACCACTGCACCCCCCAAGTTAATGTATCGTATATCGTTATTTACTCCCAGACGTTACAGATCGAATATAATGCCGTTAGTCAATAGGTAAATATCCAAACGATTTGAGAATATATCTGGTCGTGAGGTAAACTTCGTGCAGCTCTATTGCTGCCACGATGAGACCACAGTTAGTTAGATAGATAGATAGCAGGGTTTAACGTTTCATCGACAGCGAGGTCATTAGTGACGGAACAAGTAGTTATCCCAGAAAGCAGGAACGGCGAAGAAATCGGCCATGGTGTGTAGTACGAAACCATCCAAGCAATCGCCTCGAGTTATCGAATTATGAAGTGCGACACTCGATTGCAAACGAATCAACGAACAGCTCAAGTGTTTCACATCTCATGTAGCAGAGCTTGTTGCACGCAATAAAACTGGGGCAGGAATCCGCTGTGGCATCGAGCGGCTAGCCCGATAACGCAAGCGTATATTTCGCTGCTTGAAATACAGTTATTACGGCTATTGCTAGACATCAGGTCTAAAGCATGGAATATTCTTGCTCGATATAAACGAAGATAGGCAATGGCTAGGATAGTATTCTCGGTTTCAATAGTCGTAAACCAACAGTATATGGTCTTAGCACATCACGCTTGGGGTAATCTGGAAATGAGCTGCGTGGCGCTCTGTATTGTGTTCATTACCGTTTTAAAACACAATCCACGCTTAGATATTCAAACTATAGTTCATTAAAAGTGAATACAGAATATTTACTGTATTTTACCGGGTGTAAAATTGTAATATCTATCTTGTAGGAATTACCACAGTCGCAAATGCCTGAATAAAACCAAAATCAAATATGAAAGTCGTTTTCTTACACTGTACAAAAATGTTGTAATCTTCAATGAAAAATTGTTTGTAATTTTACAAATGTTTGTAAAACTACAAAAATTAATTTCATTTAAGTACTCGTTTGTAAAACTACATGAGCCGTGTTTGTAACATATGCCAAGAAGTGTCTGTACGATTTTAACTCGTATCCACGAGCTCAAGCAAAATGGCCGACATTCGACAACATAAAACCACATGTAGCTATTTCTGCAAAAACAAGGTGTCATGTTAAGTGTAGTTGCGTGCAAAAAGAAATGTGTTGCAAGTTTGAATAACATAAAACACTTAACTCAATTAGTCATAATAAAACGACACTTTTAAAAACACGCGACGCTGTTACTCATTATCTGTTCATGTTAATGTTTCATATCTACAAAGATCTCTCAATATAATATTGCTGCTTTCTTCAATTTCTTAACTGAAAAACTTCATAAATATTTTGTAGATATTGAATGCCATATTCAATACAAAAATGGCTACAAAGTTCGTAAGTCAAATTGGACTTGTAGTTATAAATGTGGGCTGATAATACAAGTTCACCTGGTGGTAAGATGTAGACATTGTTTTCGTGAATTTTATTTTGTAAATATTTTTTCTTATTCTCCGTCATTATTTCATCACATTTGTTTTCTAGAAGAAACATTATTTTATGTCAATTTCTATATAACATAAGTTCTAATACAAGCCTATCATAATGTAATATTACAAAAAATTGTATTGCAGATTTTACAAGGAAACTGTGTGTAGTTCTACCAAGGAATTTTTTTGGCATCGGGGTAACCTGGGATTTTTCTTGTAAAAGTACAAAATAATTTTTAGTGTAGTTTCACAAATTCGTTAATAGTGCCAAATCAATTATTTCTGAATTCGACCATTAACTGGTAAAATCAGAATTGAATATCGCTAGCATTGATTTTACAGTATATATAGGATTTTCCGAAACGTGTTCAAACTAGATGTAGTAAGCAATATTTGGTAATATCGTTCAGACTTTACTCGGAAGTTAAACCAGAACTTCTCATGGTGGAGCGACGCAGTTTACGAAAGAAACGAGACGTTTCAAATTTAAGAACTAGTTGTTGCTCAGGGCTGACTAAATGCTCAATGAAGGTGTCAGACTGAGTTCAGTGCTTCATTAATACCGCTCATAAAGACGTTGCGGTTTCTAAGAAAATGTCTCCCTTTAGTATATAGTGATGTTCGTATTTTGAATAAAAAAAGGTGTATTTTGCGCACTTCTCTATGACCGTGATATAAAATTTGGTGAGACTTAATTATTAGACTAACATAACCTTACTTCTGAATGTCAAGAATCCGGAGATTTTTCTATTTACAACATCATTTTATTTAATGTGGTATTTGCTCTTTATAATGGGACTAGCTGCCCGCCATCGCTTTGCTGAGGTTTTATGGTCTTACTGAAATACATAGCTATATATACGACTATCTGCGACAACCAGCAACTCCCTGCGATTACCTGTGACTACTTACGGCTCCTTCCGAGTACTTGCGATTACCCGCGACTACCTGCTACTACCGGCGACTACCTGTGACAACATGCGACAACTTGCGACAACCTGCGACTACTTACAACAACCTGCGATTACTTGCGACTACCTGTGACTACTTGTGTGTTTTTAATATTACGATACGCAATTTACTTCAACATTGTTTCAAGTTATCTGTAATGGTTTTGGTAGAGCATGCTTAGAAAGCTGCTAAGAAGCTCATTTTCCTCCGACTTGGTATACAAACTTTGAAATTTCTCATTAATTTTTTTAAAAATTAAACATAACTCATGTCCATGTGGAAGAATGCAGCTTCCTAATAGTAAAATAACTATAAGAATTGGACCGGTAGTTTCTGATACTAGCCGTTACATACAAACAAACAAAATCACATTAACTATTTATTATATTAGTATAGATTATTAATACCAATTATAAATTAATTTTGTTTTTCTCTCTAAATATTTGTATTCTCTCATTTCCAGAAAATCGTTATAATGCACAGTAAGCGTGTATGAAGCATCTAACTAATTTGGTTAATATTAGTATCGCAGTTAGAAATCGCTGTATTACCACTAAATGTTTTATTAACGCACCTAGGCATTACACAAAATGAAATAAAGAACGGGAACCAAACCTGTCTCGCAAGACTATATCACTATCATGCTTCCAAGTTTCCTTTTATATACTGCTGCTTTATACGAAAAGAGCGGAGTATCAATGCTTTCTGCCGTATCAGATTACAGCCTTTTCCCTCTAGAAAACACGCACCCCTAACCACTCCCTTCCTCTCTCAACCCAACCACATCAAACCCCTTGCGCTTGGTTAATTTTGTTTACTACGTTTCTTGCAGAATGCGTAATCAGTATATCATCCGGGACTTCCCATGGCATTAGCCTGGCTATACAGTACTCGTTAAGCCACCTCGCTAAATTGCGGATAATTGGAGTCTCGCGGGACACTCTAAGACGCCCTCCACAATGAACAGATTGGGGAAAGTACGGATATTAAAAACCTATATAGAAAGAGCTTACGAGTAGGGACAAATGTTGGCTGTTTCATAATACACGTCAGAAGTTAGAATTTATAATCCATCATATTAACGAACGTAGAGAATAGAATTCTTAAGTAAGCAAATTAGGTTTACCTTGTTGTTTCTTGAGTTAAATACGTATTTATGAAAAAAATTTTTTTGTCAAAACCATGCGTATAACATGTGGCTAATTCGTGTTGTTGAGAAGAAAGAAATTGAAATACTTATTATTACACATATACTTTTCTTGTAAGTATTGGTAATGTTATGTCGCAGAAATTGAAAAGTTTATATGAGAAAACACCGATAATTTTAACTGTTTTTTGTAGGTTGATACGTAGGGAATAGAGAATTCCACACCACAAGAAATTAAGCCAGAAGTCACAATTACACCGCAACGGGGTGGAAACATAGGCTTTAGACAAACCCCTGGTTTAGTTGGAGGAAGAGACAATGCCGCTGTCGCTATCTTTCGACAAGTTTCCAGTTGCTTGTTGCTATCCTTCTTTCAAATGCTTGGCAACCGAAACCTGCGTACTTCCACTGAATGCTACAGTAGTAGAAGAAGAATTTTTTCCATCGGTTGTTGCTGTAAACTAACGAATTTATATAGTTTTTACAAAGAAGGCTTTTTTTTTTTTTTTTTTTTTTTTAAATCGACATGTTGTATTGGAGGTGTTGTTTTATGGCGGTATTATTGCAGTCCTACCTAAGTAGCGACGCATAATTCTTCATATAATTGTGAAAATATGTTTTAAAAGTTGGTTTAATAAGTGGCAAACAAAACATTTTATGACTAGGATGACCTAATAATAATAAAAAAATTATTTTGTTTGCAGTAAATTCATCGGAGCTTGCAGTACTTTTGCATAATATAGGTGTAGGAGTTGTGGACAGTACGCAAATGACTAAATAGATTTCTCGGTCATTTTCTACATCACTAGCATACACTTGTGCTTTTAAATAACATTACAAGAAATAATCTAGGGGTCTAGTTCCGGTGACCTAAGTGGCCATGCCACTGTGCTCCCTCTTCCAATCTAGCGCTGTGGGTATGTCGTGTCCACGTACTGCTCAACATTAAGACAGAAGGGGGTAAGTGCTCTGTCATGCGTGTACCGCTTTACACTACGACCGTGCAGAAGTACATCTTCCAGTGACCTCGGTAGTCCATTCTCCAAGAAGGCTCGGTGAGAGGCATTTTTGATATTGAGACGCCCAAGAAAGATATAGGGGCCAATTACCATGCCACAAACAATCCCTGTCCAAAGGTTCATTAAGAACTGATTTTGTAACTGTGATTCACGAACGACCTTGGGATTAGATTATTATTTGTGGGATAATTTAAATGAACAGTTGTATGCTTTTTTAAGTTTAAAATAACATATAGCTGTAGAGTTACGTGTTCAGAACGCATGGCAAGCAGTACCAGCAAATCATGGTGTAACAGCGAGTGTTCGTCAATTTCTTCACCTTGATAAATGTGTGGAAGTAGAGTGCTCAAACTTCGATCAATAAAGTTGTAGCATTTATGTCACATTTGATAAGATAGGATTTATTTGTTAACAACAACATGTATGATAATATTATAAAATGCTAATGGATATTTTAATAGCTAAATGAATATTTTGCTTACACCACTGTCCCCAATGGTAACATAGTAATTCAAAACAACAACACTGTGAGCATATCAAGCATTAGTTTCCACAATTCAAGACTAACGTGAGCTTATCTCGACAATGGATAACCTAAGTATGTCCCAAAAAGTTAAACGTTTGTTAATTTGTTCAATCTTGTTAACTTTTCAATACCTTTAAATTCACTACAGAACAGTCTTTTACATTTAAGAGGTGTACGTTTATTATTTATTATTGTATTGTGCAGACACATGTGTTATTTTGCATATTATTGACACAGATGATGAAGCCCCTGTCCTCAGTGTCTAATGACATCACTCTACCTCTGTGGTAACCTGTCGACAAACTTTATAATTCTGTAACGAAATGGTTCCGGATCTGCATGTGCGTACAAATAAAAAATCTCCTGATTGTTAGATTGCACTGCAAATCAGTTTGTAAACCGCTCAAGCATAAGTAAGCACAACTTTCAACAAACGCATACAGATATCTCGAACAAGAAACGTGATATACATCACAGTGTTTCGAAATAGAGGACAAAAGATAGTGGTGAGCTCAGAAGTACTGAAGGGGAATGGGATGATGATATTACCACTACATTCCTACAGGTTCAAAATCTCCCTTTTCGTTCGCATATTTCAGATATTTACTGTGCAATCTCAAACTGTTTATTATATTAATAAATAATTGGAACTATCCATTCGGTTGGCACAGGCCCGAAAACGCCAAAATTTGCATTGTATTTAAAAACCTAAATTTATTTTCGATTTCATTTTTCGTAAGGGATCACCTCGCTAAATTAACATTCCATCACGACTAACCCTGTAAATTTATAGTAATCATCATTAGCACATTTTTAGAGAACCTCTTAACAAGAGTTAGTAATTTAAAGTCACATGGTCAACAGTGATGAACGTATTTATACATATATTAACTATTAAATGACAAGCACTGCTATATGATTAAAAATACTTTTAACAATTCAAATTTAATGAAACTGCATTACAAATTGTTTAGATAAGTATAGAAACATTCCAAAGCACTTGTTTACTAAACATAATTCTAACTTCAAATCCGATCCACGCCGTTTTTGCTAGCTGTATAGGCAGAAAAGCAGTTCACTGTCGGGACATGGAGACTGTTTGTGTGTTACCAGCGAGAATCAACGAGACTCACCCAACCCGTGGCTAAATCCGAATACCCAGCTGTTAGATAGTCTTCCTACCCCCTTCTACGATCCTGGCTCGACTCCTGCGTAGTTACCTTCATTTTTCACGTGAGAAACGTGTCTCATATTGCTAGTGGCTTGCGAATTATCTCGTAGGCTTACCAATTTCCGCCACATTCGCGTTACACTATTCCTCCATTTTTGGGCCTCATTCCCCATCGCCCGATAAGGTCATTTAGAGATAAAATGTTTGAAGAGTTTGAGGAGATTTTAAGGTTGTGCGACACGATATTAATTGTAAATTAACTAACATATCAAATAATTTGATAAAAACTTATTTTAAATATATAAATACAATAATTTTATCTTTAATTCCTAATTTTTTTAAATTATTTAAGCACACAATTTGATTTCAAGTAAAGTGTTTATTGAAGTCGCAGAAGTAGCATGATGCAATTACTTTGAAAACCGAAAAGTAGACAAGTTTATCCTATTCTAGGACAACAGCAACTGTCTGAGTAGCTGAGAAGCCAAAGGATTTTTGGATGACGTCAGAAATTTGCTGCCATGACGTAAAAATGTCCCGTTTTCATCTTAAAATTTCCTCCTTGTCTCTCTAAATGTATCATTTTCCACTTTCTTTATTTTTCACCAAGAAACCTCCAAAAATTCCAGAAATTTTTTTTTTTTAATGGCTTGCTTCAAAACACAGCTAAGCGGTTGACATTGCGACGAGGACACATAAAATCGTAAAATTTGCAGACACATTGTCGAGTTTGCAATTTACAACTATAAAAATTACTAAAATATTTATTAAATGTTATTTTTGGTAATCTAATTTTTAAAGCATAAGTTTACAGTAGAACATGTCACCAAATTCTTTATTTCACGACAAAGAGGATGCCATTTCAGCAATGTAACCAAACCACATATATGTCACATTCGATTAAATAAGAATGTCCCACCCCTTTCTCGATAACGAAATAATTTCTTCCTCAACCAACGTCCAGTCCCATCACTACCTCCTCATCACATATCTTCCTCTCACCCTGCATCACTCGCATCTCTCATACTTCAACACCATTCTCACATCCCCTCATCAATAACCGCCGTACTATCTCCTCTTGCTCCACGACCCTGATATACCTTCGGCCTCGCCCCTTTCAGACACTTATCCATCATCTAGGACTCGATGTGACAAAATAATAGAGTTTCTGATTAAATTTATTTTATTTAAACTTATTTAAAATTTTAAATGTTTTGAAAGATTTGTGTACTCTACTTTATATAACCAACACATAATTTTTAGGGAAACTGAGATTACAATTTTGCAACGATGTAAAATTTGCACTTAGTCATGACAGCTCCTAGCAATGGAAAAGAACAAAACCTGGGAAACTTTTGAATTCGAACATCCAACCCTTAAGTTACGAGGCACGTGTACTATAATTTTATTAAAAGACACTTATCGATATCCATTTGACTTTTCGTGCGATGAAGCATTACGACATTGGTACCATGCAATTTGAGCAATATGATTCATTGAAGGAATACACATCGAGAACTTCGAGCGTTTGTCTACTGTGAGCCAACAAATTATGTCAATAATACCTCCTGCTACATCGATTGGTACTGTTTCTGCAGACGATTATAATGACACAGTTAACGCTAAAGACAGAATGGCTGAGACGCTTGGTGCAGAACGTACACTTAAAAGACGTTCGCATTAAGTCGACGAACTTCAAAATAAACGACCATCGGCTCTAAATTCTGATGAACATACAGCTCCTCCTACAAGGAAAAGTAAAGTTGATATTTAAATCGAGCAGGAAGTGAAAACTATCATGAAGATAGCATTGATGATGTCTATGGCACAGTGTTGACAGTGAAGACGATGGTGAGTCCCTTGACATTCCCACATATTTCACCAACGATCACCAACGAGTTACCTTCAACAAATGACGTGAAGAAGGTAGAAGACGTCGAGAACACGAGCTACATGTTTATCGAAGACACGAATGAACTTGTTGATGGACTTAGATATTTTATTGAGCTTCCAAAACGCGGGGATTACTCGAACATCCAAGACGTGGTTTCGATCGTTAGAGAACTTAAGGATCAAGGTTATATTAGACGACGTGATTAACTGCTTTCTTCTGAAATTTTAATGACAAAATAATAAATTATTATAAATTTGGGATTACTATATTCGTTTTGTGTGTCGTATGCTTTTGTCCTTCACAAATTAAAGGTGGTGATATGAGCACTCGCTTATAAATGTTAAGATCTCTATATAGAATATGTAGTAAGAATAAATGCCTGGATAGTTGACTTAATACAAAACGTTTCATTCCGTCTGCATGAATACATTTCGGAGACAGTTGGTGAAAAGTTTTTTGATATGTATAGAAAGAGGCAGATGACAAAACAATGTAATGATGTAAAAATTGTGAAAGATTGGATGGATTGGTGTGTGGATTGTTGGGTGAATTTGTGAATGATTGGGTGGGTTGGGAATGATTGGGTGGATTGACAGGTGGATTGGTGAATGATTTGGTGGGTTGGTGGGTGAATTGGTGAATAACTAGGTGTATTGGTGGGTAGATTGATGAATGATTTGATGTATTGGTGGGTGGAGTGGCGAATGATTGGGAGGATTGGTTAATGGATTGTTGAATCATTGGGTGGATTCGTGGATGGATTGGCGAATATCTGGTTGGATTGCTGAATTATTGGGTGGATTGGCTGGTAGATTGGTGAATTATGGGGTGGATTGGTGAATGATTGGGTGGATTGGTGAAAGAGAAGAGTACGAATTATATCGACCCAGTTGCCCTCGTATATTCCATGTCTCTAGGGCCTTGCAGTATTTAAATTTAAATTAACCAACTAAGCATATAAAAATGTTGATTCATACTATTATTATACAGGATTAGTATAAACGAATACCCCAACTTTCAAAGTCTATAATATCTAAAATACATAACTAACAACCTTTGTTGGCCAATCAAATGAACCGTACAACCGTGAAGTTTGTTTACCATATCATCAGAAATGTTCAATGTGACCACGAGCAGATATAAAATTAAGTCCCTCGCCACCTCTTACAACTAAGGAGACGACCACTCTGTAAGCATGTCCAAATAAGGTATGCCAGTAACAGAGGACTCATGAAAAAAGAAAGGGCCGAAAACCGTGTCTTTGGGTACAGCACAAAACAAATTCACTTTGGGGGAAGCGCGCTCGTGTTCGGTGGATTCATATGGATGCTCCTGACTCCATATCCGCACATTGTGCCGGTTTACATTACCATTTGTATGGAACGTCACGGATACCTAATCGAAATGTTGATCCAACACTGGATTGGTCGCGGAGCAGCTGGTGACCAGGCTCTTCATCACTGGCCCCCAAGAAGCCCAGATCTTACCCCGTGTGATTTGTTTCTATGGGAGTACATAAAAGATCAAGTGTTTCGTATACCATTGCCGGAAACATTGACGACCTCAAAACGAGAATTACGGACTCCATCCAAACCGTAACATGAGACATGCTGACAAAAGTGTGGAACAAGTTTGAGTATCGCATAGATGTCGTTTGGGCCGATCGTGGTGGTCACATTAAACATTTATGAATATATGGTAAACAAACTTCACGGTTTCATGGTTCATTTATTTGGCCAACCAAAGTTGTACGTATTTGGTTTCGATATTATAGACCTTCAAAGTTCGTGTATTCTTTTATACTCATCCTGTCTACTCGCGCATGTGATCGCCTCTACTGGGATGGGGCTTCGTTTAGTCACATAAACATACATTAGTAAAATGACGAGCAACAGTTGGGGCAGTGAGGCAGGGGATTCATTTGGAATATCTTGAACAAATATAGAATAACATTTCCTGTAACACTAACTCTTAAGTCTAAATGAGGACCTCTCACATGAGAAGATCCCTTGATCCTGTGACTATAACACTTAGTTATAATTAATATTCTATACACTAATACAACAATTACAAAAAGTATAGTTAGTATCAACAACAAGAAACCTGATTTGGTTAGCCCAAGAAGTAATTCAGTAGTTTGAGCAGTTACACATGGTATTAATGAGTTCAGATAAACTTCAGCCCCACTGGCCTGGTTTGACATAACACAAGAAATCATGACAATCACTAGTCCAATTGTCACTAAAATTGCCATCCATCCAAATGAAAATTCAGTGCAGCAGGAAATATAGTCGAGAGACTTTTGCACGGCTTTGCAATACACGATAACAATTTCAGTACAACTTTTAATTAATTTATTAACATACAATTAAATTTCAAAATTAAAAATTCATTTTTAAATCAAATAATAAATACAATTTTTAAAATTTGGCATATCCTATACCTATAAAACAAATATGGCTATCAGCAACAAATATATATGCTTGTAGAATTAGTAGGGCTTAACAGCTGAGACCCTTTCATTACATTCGGCAAACCCGAGTCGAAGACTGTCGAGCACTCCCTTAGTCGAGCCAAAGACTGCTGAGCTCATCCTAGACAAGCCAAAGCCTCCCAGCCGCCCAGCTGCACAAGCTTCTGTGGCTGCCATTTAAAATACATTGCAACAGATATGTCTATATAATAATACTCATACCTTTTCCCCTTTACTCCAATTGGCCAGCTTCCTTGCAATTTCAGTTATTTATACTGGTAATTAATATTAAGTAAACTGCTCTGGTCAACACTAATTGATTATTCTATTAATTATTTTAACTTACTTACAATTTCCTTTCCTTTTAACATTCCCGTTTTATTATTCAATTAGAGACCTAAAATCTGGTGGATGCCCCTAACGCTCACCACCTCTTGATACTAAGTTAGTTACTTTACGAACACCCCACATTTCATACCCCACCCACCCATACATAGTATAGAGCAAACATTGCTATTTGCTTAAATTTACAACTAATTATATATATATATATATCCTTTATAACTCTACAACTTTTCAATAATATAATGTATAACTCTACAACTTTTCAATAATAACATTACTGATTTGATTTCCATGTACCATATATATATTACCATATATATGTGTGTGTGTAGGTGCGTGTATGCATAATTTTAGTGCATAAATATATTTACTTGTTTTCATTCAGTGTGGTTTACATGTTACCAATAATTATATAGTTTTCAGTCAACCTCCATAGTATATGCTCGGAGTGACTTTTAGATATAACATGTAGCAAAGTGGTACACTTTAAATGCAGCACACTATGCACCACTAAACTGGACAACATGCTTAACAAATGCATAATCCTAAGACGATTCTTTGACCACATAACAGCGAACCGTATTTTATCAAACAGCCCACGTAGTCTAGACACTATTACAAACACGGAACCGGAAAGTAGTTGTGTTGAACACCCACAGAGGCTACACACCAGACAATATCTACAAACACTACAGTCTACAATTAATACAAGCCACACACAAGACGAGTACAAACAAAATACAGAATACGAAATGCCAATGAAAGCCTTCCCTAGTATTCTGTATCAGAATGTTAATACAATGATGGAAGAGGCACAAAACCCAGAAAACACCAAACACATTACAAAACCAATAGAAACACACACTTCCAAATGTTTAACCATGGATCCACCACCACAGTTCAATATAGTTGTACAACAATCTGTAGCAATAGAAAAATATAATGGAAGCCCTGACAAAGATATTTTCGAGTTTCTACAATATTATAACACACACGCTCAAATGAATGAATGGAGAGACTACACAAAAATCAAGAAATTCACATAGAAGAAATTCTCTATTTATTTAACAAGGTGAGATTAGCTGTTCCGGAAGATGGGATTAAGGATATTTTATGGAACTCCATATCACCCTCAGTAGTAGACAAACTCATTGTAATGAAAAATGACACATTAGAGGCAATAAAATGAAATATCAAACGATTTGAGGCAGGTTCCATTAAAAACAAACCCAACATTGAAAACACGCCAAGAACATCAAACCTTTTCTTACAGACTCAGATCAGAGAGCTATCAGAAGAAATGAATAAACTCACACTACAAAAAAGCCATACAGGAACACCCTCGTCCCAAGAAATAGAGAAAAAAAATAAACAAAATCAACACAGCCGCTTAAAACAATATGCCAAAAAGACACATAAACCCCATTTTAGACATAATCCTTTCTGACACACATGTCCCATTCACAAACATGTCACAATCAAGGACATTTCGAAAGCCAAAATCCATCTCACGTGTACACACCACCCCTATTTCAAGTCCCACCAATCCTCTACACTAACACGGCACTACCTTACATTCCTTTCCCACCATTCCCACAGCAATAACCTCCTTTTTGTGGATAATTCCCAACCCACCAAGCCACAAAAACAATAATTCGAAAATCTCATTTTACAGGGCGTAACTTTCCCCCGATAGCCCTGTTCCACTGCAGTAGGCCTTCATGAAGGGGGACAACAAGTTCCAACTTATGCTCAAATTACGGGGAGGTACTGTATTCATGATACTGTTACTCACTAATTATACCCCAGCAAACAAATGTTTCCGGAACCACACAACAAAATATAAAAAAATTAAAAGTCACACATATCAGCAACAGAACGCATATAAGACAAAATTTCAAAAGTATAAGACTCTATATCAAACAGCACAAATCACACGAAAACAGGAACATAAACAATCATTCTCGTACTCTACACTCTACTTGAGATTATACAAATTAAAAGTGGACCCATCAAAAGAAAAGACTGCCAAAACCCTGTCACAAAATCACACCCCACGATCCACAAACCAGCCACGAAAAATGCCTAAAAGTGGAAAACACGATGAAAACAAAATCAAATTAAAACTGAAATTTGGCAGTCAAACAGAGTTCGCGATCACTTGTTCCTTATGTTTTTTATGAAGGACACCATGCGGACAGCTGTCCCATGTTCCCAAAGAAAGGCATTGCCTGGCACACAAATATCGCCGAGAGATTTAACAAATTTAAACGTAAACATACAGTAAACAAAATCCAACCACTACGATTTACACAAAAACAGGAATACGTAACTAAAGGAAACAATATAGTTGCCCAAAATATGCATAAACTGGGATATAAATTAAAGACTAGGGGAGACAAAAGAAATGCTCATGTGTTCAAACCATGACAATAACAGAACCAATTTTATCAGCATGAAAAATTCTAATTCAAACAACTTCTACCACATATTTGGCTTTACTTGATACTGGATGTTCAAAATCTTGTGTGGCAGAAAGATTGAGAACAACAAATAAAAAACCAGTCGTTAGCCATTGAAACTAATGGTCACCACAGAAATACTGCATATAAACATGACTTTCTGGTCATTCAAAATTTACAGTCAGGCATGAAAATAGGGTGTGATTTGATATGGAAATATAGGCTAATTCTGGATCTACATGCACATATTGCCCCACTTTGACACAATTACGACAAAATCATCACAGTACCTTCAGTTGACCACATCAAAAAAGAAAATGATTTTCTCTTAAATTGAGCACAGAAAATACAAAATATAGAGCCAGACAAACTCGAGCTTCCCTTCTCTCATATCAACCCTAATCTCTCCATACACACATTAAATATTAAAGGGAATAATATCAATGTACAAAGACTGTTTTGCCTACAAGATAACAGATTTAACCAAAAACAAAACAGAACTGACAACTGATAGGCTTATTCAGGCCAACCCATATAGTATAACAACAGCACAACGCTATGCAATAAATTAAATTACAAATTCAAGACATGCTCCAAACAAATTTTATTGTACAATCCTCTAGCACTTACACTGCACCATCCTTAGTAGTTTCGAAAAAGGATGGATCTATACGCTTTCTTTCAGATTCTAGACGACTTAATAAGTATAAGAAGATCAAAACTACCGATTACCACGCACTGAAGATATTTTGCAAATATTGCAAAACATTAAATTTGTAACTAGCCTCGATATGATTTCCGGAATCTATGCAATACCAACTAGGAAAGAAGACAGACATACGTTAGCATTTACTATCGACCAGTTAGGTATATTCCGTTACTGTAGTATTACGATGGGCCTTAAAAGCAGATCAAAATTTTCTCAAGAGCTTATTTACACATTATTAGGCAATTTTCATTGGGAATCCGTAATTTTCTATGCAGGTGACTTTTTCGTGCTTGGTAATGATTTTGAAAGTCACATTCAAATCCTTGAAAAACTTTTACACTATAAATGCGGGAATTACAAGTGAAATTAAAACACAAAAAATGCCATTTCGCGTTTTAAGAACGCACTACTTTAGACCATAAATTTACCTCACATGGTTTATACCCAGATCCTGAACAAACTGAAGTTATTGCCAACATGGTTCCACCAGAAAATTTAAAGCAATTATGTTTTTTCCTTCCATGATATCATATTTGCTGAAATATATTAAAAACTACTCAAAAATATTTTAACCCTTAACGGAACTCACAAATAAAAATACAAAATTTTACTGGGGAGTCACACAACAATCTGCACTTTTGCAATGCAAAAAAGCGATAATAACAGCCCTGATTTTGTATCCCTGTAAAGACGATAGGAAGACCATCTTGGTTTGTGATGCATCTAAAGTTGCAATATGGGGCGTATTGTTACAAGAGGACGGAAAAGATATGTTATAGCATGTGGTGCAAAATCTGTTTCACAAAATGAACGCAACTGGTCAAATACCGAACGTGAATTGGGCTCACTAAAATATTGCTGCATGCATTTTCGACAGTATTTTTATGGCAGAAACTTCACGATTGAAACCGATCATACCTCCCTTAAATACTTGTGTTCTATGGCAGAGCACAACAATAGAATTCAAAAATTTTCAACTACCCTGACAGACTTTAATTTTGATGCTAAGATTATAAAAGGAAAAACTATCTCAATGTGAATTATTTATCTTGACTGCCGAATGAGCATGCATTCAAAATAATCACAAAGGTTATAAATAACGAAACCTATACCTTATATATGGTCACAGATAATCCTGACAGCATATATTAAACTTTATCACTTATAATTTTCTACAACTCACACAAAATCAAATAAATCAAAACTTTTGTAACCTGCTATATCCCCATCAACTGCAGGAATATGAAAAAAATTATATTATCATGATGATGCAGCAGTGAGGACAAAAACACAATTTAGACACCCACCAAAAATAAATGACTTGTCATACCAAGTCATATTACATGTGTCAGTATACTACCAAATTAAAATTAATTTATCATTGCACACACAAACGCAAAGACAGTCATTCACACTATAAAACCAGGTTACATCAATCACAATAGTTTCTTCCCCAAAAGACAACTAACGTCCTTCCTGTCATTAACAATCTAAAAAAGCAACACAATATCGATCAACTACTATTCATATTCCACCTCCAGCAACCAGTATCCGACACATCACCTTTTCAAGACGAGTATGCTAACGACCGTATTATATCACAAATTTAACAGGCTTTCACTAACCCTGACAACGCTCCGGCATCAACACATTGCCTAGCGCGCAGATATGGCATGACAACTAATGGATAAATATATTCAAAAATTCAAGCGCTGCCGGAGAACGTCACTTAACAGATGTCCGACAACACAAAGCAAAATAAATAATAATGGCTTTCTCAATACGCTATTTGGGGGCCGTCACTTCGGCTTTCTCAATACCATCTAGAAATCAAAAGAAGCTTATATGTGGTCTACACTACATAAAGATGTCAAAGAGTATGTTGAATCTTGTGATATATGCCAACTGGCCAAACGCTTACATAAGCCATACCAAGGAAAATGAAAACCAATCGACCTGCAACCTATTATTAGCTTGTCGTTAATTTATGCAAAATGGCCACTAACCGTTACTGAGTCGGGGAACAAATATGTGCTGCTGCTGATGGAACTTGCTCCCAGATACGTCATGGCACAACCAGTAACAACAATAGATTCGGAAGTGAGCGCACAATTGGTTAAAACTATGATACTCTCTTTTGGATGCTCAAAATACCTATTATCTGACCGGGGAACTTCCTTTAAGAAGAATTAATATCTAAGTTATTGGCTGATTTGAGAATACAGAAATTACATACTACTGCAAACAGTCAACAAACAAATTGATTGACAGAGGCAGTAAACAAGACAATAGGGGAACACTTATCTGTGTATGCTACTTCTGACCCACGAAATTGGGATAAGTATTTACCCTATATCATATTAAATTATAAAACTGGCGTTAATACATCAACTGTGTCCACTCCCTTTTCCTTGGTGCACGGGGTAAAAGTTACACAAACCTCCCTCATTGTATTGTTCAAACTCCCCATACGAACAACGGATTGGCAGAAAACACTAGCGGGCGCTCAGCAAACAGCCAAATAAATGTACTAAAAAGTCAAGGGAAACAACAAAAATATTTTAACAAAAAGTACCAGTTCACAGCCTATTAGAAAGGGCAATATGTTTGGCTGCACATCAGAAGTCGCAGAAAAGGTCTTCAATTTAAATATAAGGGACCCTACCGCATACTCAAAGGAGTGTCCTCTAACACGGTCACATTACAATTACGCAAAAACAATACGACTGTCAGATATATAGTAAATACACGCAAATTCAAACCCACCGGTTTAAGGAAGGAACACAGAAGACAAAACAGCAATACTCAAATCAGCAACATACAACCAACGTCTCTCCCCACACCCACGCCCGCATCTACACAAGGAAATAAAGCAACCCCCTCCCCCCTCACACACACACAAGTGAACATACAACTAAACATACCAAATTCACAAAAAAACACAACACTCATCAACACTTATGCGAATTAGGAGTACATTATAACAAAAATATAATAATGCCACTAAATTGTCATTTTATTTTCAGGGGCCACTATGCGATTATGTGAGTTGTTTCATATTTCTCCTTGATTCCATCTGTAATATCTATCCAGATAGTCCCACCCACAGTCCCTTATTTTGTATACATGCTGGGGTGTATTGGACGGAGAATACTCGAGCCATTGTGTATGATGAATCCTTCCCTTTAATGCATAATGTACCACTGCAGACGCCTTAAACAATTTTCTTTACACATACATGGGTGGATCACGTGTGTAAACTCAACATAACTTCCATGTGTAACAACACTTAGGTCATTTCCCGCAATATTGAAAACGTGCACAAGCGCATTATCACAGAATATGAAGCAGAAACTGAACCAAGCACACGCTATAACAGAGGCATGCAATTAATTGGTGATTTGTTCACGTAGTGTTGTAATACATTGTCAAACCGACACGTTGAAACACTTGTCTCAAACGAAGAAATTCCTATTAGAAACTTAAACAATCTTCGAAATTCCGTCAACACAAACTATCATGCCATTAATGACATTATAAATAATTTTCAGAACACGACATCGCAGTTTGAAAACAGATTTCTCTTGATATCGAAGACCATTAATAATATCACAATGTCATTGCTTCAAAAAGAACCGTCAGCTCACACTGAAGTATTAACATTTACTCAAAAGTTTATGTTTTCCATTATAGTTCATATTTCCAGCACGTTGATGAAAGAACAAGCGATTTTAATTCATTTTACTCACTAGAGAACAAATCATTTTCCACTAAAACTCATCCCAGGCACGATATTCATTAAATATTTCAATTAATTGAATAATAATTTGCACAACACATGGTTGAAATAGTTATTTCACAACACAGCACACAACTTATTACCAACTCCCTCTCACAGAGTGTAGCGTCAGTTATTCAAGGTTCACCGTAAAAGTACAAATACCTCTTGTGCACAAAAATTCAGATTGGAAAAATTACCACATCACACCTTCACCAATTCAGTTGCGAAGTAGGTCTTGTTATCTCTACATTGATGTGAAGGACATAGTATTAGACTTTCAGGCACAACAAATTTTAGAAATTACCGAGATAGCAAAACACGCAAACAATATTTACCACATCCCGCGAGAAAAATCAATAACCGATATTACACAATCCCTTCAAGAAAAAAATTATATACACAGAAAAGGCAAAATAATATCACTCTATGTAATTTTCAATATCACAATGATACGCCCACAAAGGTTACAGAAATATTACCACAGAAATTCTTAATTCCACGTATCCCGTCACCAGCATATACTGACTGCCAAAAAGGCACCATTCAAAAAATAACCTTGACCCAATTGGAACAGTTGAATTTTATCTGTCTTGCCACTGCGAATTCCGCACACAGCACACTATAATAATAATACAGCGTAGACAAATTTGTGACACCCGCACCCACCTTCCCATTCCACTCTCACCAAAGTCTCAACAAGGCAATATCCCACCGTAAATGGTCAGCACATTACACAGCCAACCCTCCGTGTGTTCAGTTCAGCGACCGCACTCCACTACCAGTATGTACAGCACACTATTGTCACTACTGTGGCACAAAAATAATCATATTACACTCATTGACATTTGAAATTTTGGTCCCACACGTATACTTATACTCTACTGCTTCAATCCAATTTTCGGTCCTTGTCCTTTATCTTTCTCCCCCAGTTATTTTATGCAATATTCTCTACTACCATTGTTTTCTTCTGAATCCCTTCAGAGGCGAAGACACCTCTTTTCACGGCTCTGGAGATATTTTGAAAGCCCCATCGTTCACGTGTTATGCAAGGTTTCGCCTAAGCAAAGCTGCAGTATCGAGGCCACAGAGAGGTAATAAAATACAAAATCCATTCATAAAGTCAAGAGTGCAACCTGTAAACAATCAAATAAATGCGCTGAAGATAACAGAATATGTAGATCCAGCTAATTCAGAGATTTTACGGGTAAGCATAACATCCTCTCGACAAGACTCCGCCCACTTGGCACGGTGGAGACCAATCAAAATCTATTGCGACAACAAACACACGTGGTCGGGTGAGAAGTGTGGACACAGCTGCGAGGACCAGGGAAGACACAGTCGGTGACTTGAAGGCAGACGGCGTGGTCACGAGTTCAGGCGGAGACGACAGCAGTTTGTTCAGGTGCGAGACCTGGTGAGTTCCATGTAATTTACTTCAGCCTATGTATCTCTGAATCATCTTTTCTTGCCTTTGTCTTTTCTCTCCAATTGGGCAGCTTCCTTGTGATATCAGTTATTCGCACTGGTAATAAATATTACGTAAACTTTTCTGGCCAATACTAATTTATTACTCTACTTTTTATTAAAACTTACTTCCGATTTCCATTATATTCAACCTTCCCATTTTCTGATTCTATTTGAGATCACAACATTCTGCCACCCTCCAGTACACGACTGGGGCCGCCGTGGTATAGTAGACAGACTACTCGCCTCCCAGCCAGACTAACCGGGTTCAATTTCCTTGTGGTCTCCTGGATTATCATATGAAAGACACGTGGCTGTATCTTCGGAAAGTTGCCTCTGATTTTTGACGAAAAGTGTTAGATTGGCCTAACAATATTATATAATTTGTTTTTCAACAAAATTTACAATCAGCAATTTCACGGTAGGGGGATATTTGATGCAGAAAAAAAGTTGACATACTGAATTAACTTTCAACATGGCTAGTCGACAAAAAAATTACTTGTGATTTATCTCTCTCGATTTGATGATGTTAGACCTGTTTAGGAAATTCGTGTGACAGGAAATTCTATTTCGTGAAGTGGATTACTCTCACAGTTTCAAGTAAATACCAATGAATATCCTTATCGTGGATGTTTCTTAAACTCAACCAAATTATCTCATTCTCTAATTGCTGTGTATAAAGAAATGATCATACTGTTAGATTTTTTCCACTTGGCACAATATCTTCGGTGATAATAGCAAAACTATGGTTTGTAACATTATATATATATATATAATATATATATTATATATATATATTATATATATATATATATATATATCTCTCACACACACACTCTCTCTCTCTCTCTATGTGTGTATGTATATATATATATATATATATATATATAATATATATATATATATATATATATATATATATTAATACATACATTTGTACAAAACTCGGGCACGTGATTCGTGAGCGGAAAAGAGGAAGATGGATATAAGACACCCATGTTCCATCTCAAATAATGACTGTTGCGGCCCGTAAACGCGGTGTGCGACAAGGGGCATTACTTTGGATATCAGGCAAAGTACTTGCGCAAGAAGAACACAAATTGGTATATGGGGCAAGTAAACCATGATATTGGATACACGGTAGATATGGCCCGTCGTACACACCTCCATCATGTAGATAAAAGGTATATATATCGTTTTAAAGTTCCATGTTTGTGACAGGGTGTTTAAAACATTTATGTAAACTGACTGTACGTTTATGTAAAGGAACGTGTATTATGATTATGCGCTGGATGCCGTGGTAGAACATTTTAGGGAACATTGTGCAGGGAAATATCTTCCATTTGGAGGCACGCCAAATGCAGTCGCTCGAAGGTTTTGTAAAAGGGAGAGGGAAGTGAAATACTGCATGTAGAAAACGACGCTGCTGTTACAGGAGGACGAGGTCACAAGAAAGGGAGAGATTCAGCTGAAAATGTGTGGGTGAGGTTTTCAAGAATAAGGTGGAACGGCGCTCTACCTTGCAGCACGAACATTCTGGCTTGATGGAAAAGAAGAACTAGCGTGGTGTCCTTAGCTCCGACACCAGACGAGAGTCGCTGTTTTACCTGACGTTCTACCGATGCACATGGCACAGTTGGTCGCACAACGACACAGTGTAACTAATTTTGTTGACATGTACTTCATGCACAGAAGTTAATATTACCTGATGATGTAAACTGGTATATTTAAAGAACGCCAGGCACTCTTTTCCAAAATGACTGTCCTGTAGCTATTTTAGCTTGGTATACTAAATCGTCATATCAATTTAATCAATAGTATCTTATATACGTATTCTGGCAGTACATTAAATGCAACTGTAAAATGTTTCAACGTAAAGTCTCTTTTCCCTTCCATTTTCTGAAATAGTATCACATGGAACTATTAAATGTTTATAATATAGCCTATCTCCTGTAAAAACGTACATATTATTGATCAAGTTTAACAGACAAACAGCAAAACTGTAGCCCATGTACATTTATAGGTTTTGAGTGTCAGGCACTTTTTTAAAATTTGCAGCCTCATAGATAATTTACATGTTTGTCATATCCGTTAAACAATTTAACTAAATTTAACTAAACTTTGATGCTGACAACATCTATTGGAAGCATTGTGTTCAGGACCTCCTTTTTAAGCAATTTTGTATAGTAGCACTTATTAAGAAAATAACATTTTTATGGCATATCTTGGGAACCAATCAACCGTTTTCCACAAAATTCTTCTCAGGAATAGCGCTAAGGTAGGCCATGCAAACTTACGTGTTTTACGTGTCTCAAGTGTATACAAATGGTTATTAAACCCTACATTTCAAAACATTAGAGTGTTTACATCTAGAGCTAACGCTGCAATTCCTGTCGCCGTACTGCAGTTGATTGCACGCTAGCTAATACATGAGTTATACTGAGTTGGAGTCCCGAGTAAGGCACGTATGTGCAGTATTTGTAATTGTCTCACTAATGTGGCTTATTTTCCTGATTCTATCTCTAATGATATTGCTATCAACGTGACGTCAAGATCTGCCTACCATTTAAGGTTTTAAGAACTTCATGAACAAATATTTTCACGTCTGTAGACGGAAGTAAGTTCATTAGTTGTAATAAAAACTTCCTGTATTAGTGAAAATTCTACAGCAATGTTCAATAGGGGTTGCTATTGGGGTTTAGTTCGTGTCTGGGAAGTCTTTGAAAAGGCGGTTTGAGACTATGTTAGAGGTTACAAAATAGCCTAATAATTGTAGCACTTGAGGTGTATTTAAAGTACTATTCTGTCTTAGTCTGGAGCATGTTGTCTCTTCGTAGCTTAACGTTTAATAGATTCTGCAATTAAAACCGATAACAACCATGCTGCTAAACATTTTAAAAAGCCAAGCCTGTGACCGCCTGAACAAAATAGGCTAGGAATTCGCGTGGTGAATTTGAAGGGCATGTAAAAGGTTAAAGTTTTTTCTACAATTTTTTCAAGTGACTTAATTTTCCTTGTAATGATGTACTAAACGTTGTCTGACAATTGAAGATGATCTCTCTTAAAAAGAATGATACTCGATAGAAAAATTCCAAAAGTATGCTTTTCTCAATTAATCTCAAACCGATAAGAAGTATTACGTTAGAAGAAAAATCAAATAATTACTCATTTTGTAAGAATTTCGCGAAGGATTTTCTTAGAAATCTGTTATGCATTTATTCCGAATTTCAATGATGTCTTTCAAATAATACTGAAAGCTAAGTTAAACTCTGACTGCAGCAGAACCATGTGTCTAATTTCAAAGAAACTTAAATATGCTATTCCTATGATTTCAATAAACATCTTGCCTGAACGAAACTTTGTTTTCAAATAACCTTTTGAAGCTTGTCTCAATATAAATTTCTTTATTAAAGTTATTATAATTTGGCTAAGGAACACGAGTAAAGGCTATTTCAAATTATTTTGTCTTTTTATCGAATTGCCATCTATGCAGTGTCAGAAAACTATATAATATCCTCATGTCTAGAAAAAATATCGTTTTTCCCTTTAACAGTATTATGGATTTGAAATATCTTTCTTCAGGCATTAGGGCAGAATGTTACTTGAATGACATACTGTATTCTCAGTACATGAGACTATGATATTGAATCTACGAGGGTAAAAAAGGCTCTAGGCTCGAGCTTCAGATAATACACCCTTGCGTGTAGAATATAAACACTATTTAAAAGGGTGGCTTGGTTCGTATTAGATAGCTGAAGGGATAGCTGACCGCACGAGGCAGGTTCCACTCCCTGGGGCCTTATGCTGGAGTTCTTAGTCGCATGCGAGTAGCTAGTTGAGTGGTGTTTTGCCGAACGGGACACTGTTTCGGTATGCTGGAACCACTCGGGTCTGCTCCCGTGCGACTCGAGCGCTCAGAATGGAAGCCGAGTGGTTGGAACCGAATGACGGATATCTCGCCTGCGAGTGTACGCTGGAAATCGTATTGCAGGGTTGTTCGTTCGGCGACTCATACAGCTTCAAATACAAACACGACCTGTCAGACTGCAACGAACTATCACTAACAAATTTTTATTAATACGAGAGCATCTTTATTTATCAAGCGCATGATGAATTTATTTGTCGTTCATTAATTATATCTATTAATTTTAAAATGTATGTTGAAGTTAAAGAATTAGGATAATTTAAAATTAATGAATTGATACGATGCTGAAAATAAGTAGCTTACAGTATTAAGTTTAATGATGTTTTAAATTGTATATCATACTCGCTGCTTAATTTTAATATGTTGGTTATATCAGTTAGCTTTTGCACCATTTCATCAAATTTAAATCTGCTGTACATTATTTTCTTTCGACATTATCAATTAAATTTAATTGTTCACGGATTTTTTTGTTTAGACACATTTATTGCCACTTTTATTTAAGATCTTGGTATTTTTCGTGATTTACAAATTGCCATGTTTGTTAATGTATGATATGTCACGCTACTGCAGTCTTAGTATATTTCCCTTAAAACATTCCCCAGGGTTCATGACATACAAATTCTTTAGGTATACATAAATGAATGTTGGTCAATACATTTATTGGGTTTCTCATATTTTTTTCAGTTTGATTATTGAATATTTTATGGCTATTGTTCAAACCTGTGTAATTATGTCTTCAGTTTGATTCAGTGTAAGGGGAAACATTGCATTTAATTCAAACATATAAAAAAATTTAACCACATTTGAATAGGCATTGAGTGTAAATGTATTTAAACTACTAGTCACTGATCATTAAAACGTTTTGACACAATCATTGTTTAATTGTATACGGTACACATACATAAAGGTTTCCGCTAAAATTATTTAAACGTAAATAGATACCTGCCCTTGAATATAATAATAGTTATTATCACGGTGCTGAATGTCACTGATTTATAAGTTTGCTGCATGCCTTACAGAACGTCTTCTTAGCGTACAATGGCTGGTATTTATAAACAGAACTATAACTTGCTCTTCAAATCAGTCATCACAAAGCAAAATGAATTCACCGTGCACTAGGGTTACGAATTAGGAAGCAATGAACTCTCATTTTAAATTTATTTATTACATAACTAATGTACTGTTTAATATATTTCGTGTTAGGTGCTGGATAATAATTCTTTAAACAATTATTGCTGTTTATTTTAAATTAGACAAACTGGTTGTCACATCGAGTACATTTATTGTTGTAAATTATTTAAATATTGCCTAAGTTGACTCCGGTCTTATATTTTCTTATTTCGGATTGAACAGCATATATGATTTTCCGCAGTAAGATTATTATCTACACATTGTTTGTGAAGGTATTTGTCGCATTGCAAACTCTAATATTATAATATTTTAGAAGCGATCAGTTTCTCGCATAAACGAAACTGTTTCACAACATACATTGTCATTTTACACTTGCAAGTGAAAAAGCCAAATTTTCATCTTCAGAAGATTGTACACGATCGCAACATTGTAATTAGCAATTTATAATTATATAAGAATAACTCTTAATGTTATAAATAACCATTAAGAACAAAGATCAAAGACATTACATGACGCTTAAGTTATAGCGAATAACATTCATCAGTCACTATAAGGAGAGTATTGTTTCCTGCTTTATCTCTAGTTTATGAATATATATTGAGCACAAATATCACCAAGAAAAGTTTTTCGTTATTATATTGCCTATAAAACTGAACTAATAAAAATGTATAAAAAGAAGAAGAAATATTACACCTAGAGCAGATTCTAATCACCGAACTTTGAATTTGTCAACCGCAACTCTAACCACTGACCCACCACTAGTGCAATAATAACACCTATAGCTACGTACTGTACATTATAGACACCTATATTTGTACTGTTTCTTTCCAATAACATTGTTAACTATTTCTAATGCATATAAACACCTTTTTTTACCAAAACATAATTTTAATATGAAGGTTATGTTATGCATATTGTTCCATTTCTCATCTTATAATCATTAGAGTCGTACATTAAAATAGGAAGGTGGAGCGCCTACAACACGGACGCTTGCCATGGTAGAACTCGCATACGACAACGCTGGCTCGAATCAAATGGTCAACACGAATACGAGAGGTTTTCGCTTCCGTATTCTGCAACTCGTTAGCCACGAAACGAATTATTTCGGTAGAACTGTAATAACGAACTCCGTAGGATGTAACGATAGTTGCGTATCGAGGATGCGATTCTGTAACACCAGTGGAAAAGGGTGTAGGCTAACGAAAATTTTCGTTACATTTTCTGATACCGATCGTTACAGCTAAACGACTTTTAACACAGTTAACCGGCCAATTATCGTTCATAAGACGTGAATAAAAGTGCACTGAATGAGAGACAACTACAAATAAAATGATAAAGTAAATCTTACATTAATGATCATATATTTTTGAACTTATTTATTATTAGAAAGGAAATAAAATGCACTTGTAGAACGTCTAAAGTAATATATAATGTTCTACTGTACGCCTTAAGCGGTATTGACAATAGAGCGACGCGTCGCGTCGAGCATTAGCCAATCAGAGCCTTGACACCAGAGTCGAGCGTCGAGGACTTTGCACGAGCGACGAACTTTGGTTTTGACGCTCGTCGCCAGAGTCGGGGAATAAGAAGAATAACTTTTCTGTATTTCTTACTAAATAAACTGGTGTGAAGCTGAGAATAAAAACAATGTAAATATAAAGTTTGCAGAAATACTCATTGGAGTGACAATGTCTAACAATTTTACCTACGTTAGGAAAGCAAAAATATGTTTTCTTTTCCGATGCCTGAAGATTCGTTCATATTCTACATAATTTTGAATTTTGATATAATACTTTTATTAAAGAAAAGTGTATATGACTACAAAGTCGCAATTTTGTTACCTAAATGCAAACTAATCCATTGTATTTCGTTTCCTTTTAGCATTTCGTTGCAAGTTCCTTTGTAGTACAACAGATGGCAGCATGGCTTGTGTTGCCGGCGGCCGGCGTTAGAACATGGCTCTATTGAGAAGATACAAATAACACTCGTCTTTGGCAGCAAGCGTCGGACGCGACGCGAGGCATCGCGACGCTCTATTGTGAATACCTTTTTTAAAATTTGCTGTCACCATGGCAAATCCCAACATTATACACCGGACTACCCTAATTCATAAGGGAAGTAAGAACGTAAGGCGGTTTTACTGCACCGTACATACAAAGTAATAACCAATCATCATAATGCATCAGACAGTTTAGATTGGTAATATAAAACATTTAACTTTCATCGCATGTGAGTTGGTGTGATAGTAAAGAAACCCTACCTCCATAGCTCAGGGGTAGGGTGGTGGATTCACACGACCCGGTGCCTCCGACACGGCAAATATTCAGTTCGTTTGTCGCACTGGGAATTTGTCAACAGGTTGGTCTCACTTGACATCAACAACTACAACTACACCAACAACAACTTCAAAGAAAAAAATGTTGGTTGAGTAATATTGCAATATCGTCGTGTTCTGAGGTTTTTTTCTTTAACATTCTAATTCCAACTACTCCTACTTTTTTTAAGTTATATAAAATAAAATTTCAATTTATTTAAAACATAAGTCGTATGAAAATAATGTATTTTACTTATTTCCTTACACAGTATTATAATAATATAAAAATAACTCAGTAAAGTTCAGCACTAAATGGCAGCTAGTGTTGGGACAATACAGATTTTTCTTTGCAGTAATTACAATTATCACTCAAATATGAACTATACGGTAAACAAAACTACTAGCAAACCTATAAATTTTGTCTATATAATATATATAGCAGAATGTACCGCAATTTACAAACTGAGGTATAATTATATTACGTTTAACCTGACTGATCTATGTGCATAAATTTAGTACAACAATTGAGGTTTTAGTCGCATTATTATTATTGTTTTTGTATTAAAATATATTAATGAGGATGGTATGTTACAATATTAGTAAAATAAAAAACTCTATAAAACATTTAAGAAGTAGGTGGGATTGAACCCGTGTTCCTAAAATCGTTCTAGAACATGTACACAGCGACCTATTAGGCTAACAACTATTCCACTCCAATATCGATGATATGTGTCAGCTTAGTATTATTAATTATGTTTTACGTAAGCCTAAGTGTATCTCAACATTAAAGAATTTCGTGTTTGGGAATTGAATTAGCATTCTGTGTACATAAAACTGCTTTACAAAGTGTAAGAGCTAGCTTAAGTTACAAACTGAATACCTTTGGAGCTTTGGAATTAAATTCGGTTGTTTTCAGCTTACAACGTTAATGCTGTTCAAGAATACTAGCCATTTTATAAAGTTACATGAAGCTTATTTCACTGGTTTTCACTAATTTGGCTCAATTTATTCTAGTTTTGGTTTAGCGTGTAGGAGAATTGTCCAAAATACTAGCCCCTACTACTTATTTACGGACTTCAGCACTACGAAACGAATCCCAATGTTACCGACGAGTCTCGTACCCCTTGTTATGATAACGAGAATTCTCGGTTCCCCACAGCGTATAAGTTAATGAGGGTTTTCGATATTGTACCGATATTTGTAGGTAGACAAATGTTACAGAAACGCTCTTTAGTGCCGTTAACTGTATTTCTACTTATCAGATGTTACCAATAGTTATATCACAGCTAACGAGTTACAGAATACAGCTGCTTGTCAGACACGAACATCTGAGACATTTCTAGTAGTAATTTATGGTTGTTATAGAATTTAAGAGGCATCTTCCTTTTAATCAACCCGCATAAGGCGGTGGTATTTTGTAATCTACCGCCACGGTCAGTTGGGACAAATATAAATATAAATGCAAAGTGTTAAAGTCGTACAAAAGTGTTTTTTATATCTTTAGCATAATATATCCGTTTTCGTTGTGATATGAAATAGTAGTGTTTTAAAATATTACGACGGAGAATAATTACTTTGAAAATTTAAAGTAAAGGAGTTATAGGCATTATATATATATATATAGCTAGGACATATTTTAATAGGAAAAATAATAATGCGTTACGCCACAGCTCAAAATATTTGATCATGTTATAAGAATGTCATGAGGAATATATATTACACATTTTTCGGTTCACTTGTGTATCTATTTCAACTTTAAAAATAAAATTATAAGTTAAACTACACAGAAGTTAAATGCTTACAGCAGATAAATGAACTGTCAGATTTTTCACAAATTATAACATGCTTCTCCTGTGACATTAATAATCACTTTAGTTTGAAGCTAAATTTTGCATTAAATAAATTTTGAAATGTGTTCTAAACATGATTTTATGGAAAAATTTAACATTTGCAATAATGAAGGTTGTGAATGTTATTTTTAATACATTTTGGTAATTTCGTTACTTCTCATTGATATCATGTCAGGAAACCACGAAACTTCTTAGAAATCTATGGAGAAATACCTCTTGTAAGCATTAAGAATCCAATGAATTCTGCATATTTTTATTTCTTTATTATTTTTATCGCACTTAATGAAAGACCTGTGTTACTACTAGGAAATTTACTTACTTATTATACATAGTCGCTGTCTAAAATAGACTTCGTGGACGATCTCGACACTGACACATGTGCCATGCACTGGGAATCTGTCCAACATAACTGTTATGAGAGCACCGTATAGTAATCGCGGGTATTATGTGAAATGCCAGTGACTTGGCCATGCTTTGAGTAATGTGAAATAAAGGATTTCGAAAACTCAACAAGCGGAAGTGCCGGATTGGAAAAAAAAAGGGGGGTAATTAAACTCAACAGTTTACGAGTTTGTGCCACCTGATGTCTCTGCAGATTGCGTCAATTCAAGAACACCCCACCAACCGAGCCAGAAGACAATGGTCATGCAAGTAACGACATAATGAGTCCTTTAAAGGTTGAGTTTAGGTTTTTGCGTACAGAAGTGGTCGATCCAGCGCAGCTGTGACGCTGAAACATATTAATGTTGGAGTGGTACATGTTATAACCCGAGTCAGAAACTGCGAACCACTTTTTCCAGAGACTGCTGGGAAGTGGCTTGGAAAGGGGAAGCGTATTTAATACTCGACATTTCATAAATGGGTATTTTTTAAAATTCATCTGTTAACATGGCACAGTTTTGTTTACTTCAGCGCATAGTAAAACTTTCCTGTTATTAAGATTGGCATATCTGCACAGTTTTTAATGGTACTATAGGCCTTGAAGTAATTGAATTAGGGGTGCATACACAAAAAAAATATTGTTTTGGTTGCCAAAAAAAAATTTGTTCGCAATCACAAAAACTTCTTGTCAATACAGACATGAAAACATATTTTTTGGTGTCATCAAACTTTTTTGTCATTCCAATATTTAGCGGAAACTACAAAATGACTTTTGTGGTCAATAATACATTCAGTGCGTTTGTAGGCAATAATGGGTTCGTCAATCGCAGCGAAAAAGTAACGATGATAACAGCAATACTAGCTAGGGAGGATTACAAAGGCATTAGCGTGGTGGGTGCTTTTGAAACGTAGGTATTGTCTAATAACAATTATTCACTAAATTCAAAGTCGTTGTGAATAGTACTCGACCCTTCCACCTCGCAACTACGAGCTCAGCGTCTTTCCATTACGCTTTATTACTCGACGTTAAAACATTCACTTCAGCATTTATGTAACTGATATCCTATATAATAAGTAGATGATCTCTGTCTGTCTGTCCCTCTTTAATACCTTTAAGTCCTTGAAATAAACAAAAGTTCTTAAAATATTGCAGAGCGAATCCTCAGGGTAAAATACAGGTCAAGTTCATTTTAATTACTTTTTCCCTATGAAAAGGTTTGTATTAATGCATAGAGAATATTGCATAGAAATATGAAGGTAATAGAATATCATTTTTGTTTACTTTCAATGTATCGCATCAATGCTGAGTTAATCAAGTGGGGCCTTAGTGGCTCAGTGGATAGAGAGATTCCAAGTGGGGCCTTATTGGCTCAGTGGATAGAACTTAGAACTATGTCAAGTGGGGCCACAGCGACATAATGAATAGAACTATATCAAGTGGGGCCCCACTATATATATATATCAAATTGGGCCTTAGTCGTTCCGTGGATAGAGCGATTTAAAGTGGGGCCGCAGTGGCTCAGTGGATAGAACTGTGTTAAGTGGGGCCGCAGTTAATTTCACATTTCACATCATTTCATTAGTACGTACATATATCTTTGTATGATAATCACATTTTTTAACATGGTGAGTGTTCTAGCCCCATGACAATACAAAAAAGGTCACGGGCTGGGTCCCCTAGTCTAATAATAATCACATATGGCAAGGTTTGTGCACTTCACCTCATGGAAAGTTAATTTTCTTAAATCATTAACGTGTAACATTTACTTACATGGAACATAGGAATTATGCAATCTATTCCTAAGCACTTAAGAACATTCCTCATGAATTAGTTCGCAACCTGATGCAAAGAACTGAACACAAACAAATATGGCGTCTTTGCCAGGCAGAACGTCGCAGCGAAATGTTTTCCTGTGGATAACATGAATGCTGCTGCTGCCAACTACATATTGTGCGGCAGCCAATAAAAGTTTTTTTCAATAAAAATACATGTAAGTGAGCAGTAAATAGATTTAGCACTACTTAATCTACGTGTTATTGGGCACCACAATCTGTTTTTAACCAATGACAAAATTTCGTCTTGGAAAGCATTATCTAAATAGTTTTGTAGCCAGTAACAATTTTTTTCCAGTTTATGATCTGTAGTATCCCACCCAAGAAAAATTAAGCAGACGGGGATAAAATTGACTTTTCCTACGCCTCTGTGCTAAGACGTCATCGTTAGTAAAATACACCCTACGTCCCTGACGAGATAGCTGGTAGACATGCTGTTCGGCACAGCTATAATGTCCATATCCGTCCTATAAATGTAGATAAATCTGCGATTTAATGTCGGACATACCTGAATGAACTAACACCGTTATGGTTTTTAATATATTAGAGACTTTACGATAATATTTATCAGGTCTCTCCATGACTATCTTTAAAATAGGGTTAGCTAAATACTGATAGTTATTTTCATAAAAAATATGATAGTGTGCAACCGAATCAACTTAATATTTGTTTTCAAATTGTATTTTTTTCCAAGCAGATTATACGTTATCAAGTGCATTATCATATATTCGTAGTCCAGTACATGTTGAAAAGTCCCTTATAAATGTCACATATGGAGGCTGTTTTCTTCATACCATGTTAGTATGAGGCCTAACAAGTGTAAATAAGAGTAGACTTGTCTCGTCTCAGGGACATTATTTATGGACAGTGGTGTTATAAATATCTTGACAATAAATAAAGGCACTTTTGAGAGGAAATGTTTTGTAAATACACGTTACGATGATTTTAGCAATGTAGAAAGTTCCAGTCATGTGGCTAATATCTGAACGTATTTAAAGAGATGTGTAATTTTGCAGCCATGTACTAAACTTCCTTATCACAACCTATAAAAGAGAAGTTACACAATTTACTACAAACAGATTGGACGTGCACTAATTGAATAAGGCAAAATAATGAAATATATCCAACTTGCTGCAAAGGAATTCCAGGTTTCGATAACATTAGATCGGTAGCAGTATACCATATTGTTGTGGCATCCTCGCCTTCGTGTATGTTCATATTTTCCATCATACTTACCATAAGTATCCATTAAATAATATTGTCTCAATGTCAGAGAATTTTTTTGTGATATGTAAAAAAAGTAATTTGACAAAATTGTAAAAAATGCTGTACACACATACACAAAAACACACTTACGTATACACACACATATATATAAGCTACGAGCTAAATGAACGATAGATATTTACGTAGATCTACATAAGTAAAATTGTAGTACAAATTCAAACAATTTGACAAAATATTTACATGTTCGGGTACAACTCAAAACAAGATCTGATGTCACCGAAATACCTCGAAGTAATTTGATTGTAGTTCATTATATTGTTCATCCAATTATTTATCTTGATTACAACGATAAAAAATCAAAATATCAGTTACTAGTATTTAAGCCCCAATCACAGCGGAACAGAATACCTCATTTAAAAAAAACTTGCTAAAAAAGAATTTTAGTTTATGTCCTAAGAATGTAACTAAAACAAGTTTTATTTGAAGAAAGGAATTTATATATTATTCGGTATTTCTCCTCATTTCTGTTTAAACAGCTACATGAACTACCGAATTATCCTCAAAACTGCAATGTGTACGGGGATGCCAACCTCGTCGCACATGCAAACATAAAAACATAATGTGTACGGCGAGATAGGCTAGGAGAGTGTACTGTTTGTACACAGAACTGGAATATTTTCAAGATGACACATATGCTGAAAAACATAGTGCAGGATGGGTAGGGCATGGCTACAATTTCTACTGACAAACAATGTTAAGAAATTCAGTTTAAAATGAAAATATTTAATGACATTTAAGATCGTCGGTTTTACTTTGACAAGAATAGCAAGAAAAATGGCAGTTGCAGAACATGAATTAATCTCAAACCACAATGACTAGCTGGTCTTAGGCAGCTGCCACGAATTACGTTAGCGCCCTTGTGATCGACAGCTATTGGCTTTAAGGTATTAAGAAAATTCACGGTATTTTCTGAAATGTTAGTAGCAGAATATTTCAAACTAAAAATTGTGCCTGATTGGCTATTGGCAGAACACTGACTCTTACCGGGTTCTCGTGGTAAACTGTAGGAAAGTACTGGATTTTACGTATACCAACATGGTGGCTTACCAATGTTCTAGAAGCAATGGCGGTCGGTTTGAACAGTGTCAAGCGAGACTTTATTTAATTGAAATTTCTTAGTTGGGGTTCTATTATTTGTTGAAATTCTGGAGGTTATTGAAGATCTCGATGGGAGAGGACGTGCTGGTACATAGCCCATGTGTGATGCAGCATTAAGGTAGGGTACCACGTAAACTTTCTCGCTAACGGGCTAACGGCCTGACTCAACAAGTTCTACCTACCTACTCGATGATTCTCGGAGGGGGGGGGGGTGGCCTCAAATCAAGCCTAAATAATTAAACTAATCACTCGTTATCTTCAATTGACGTACTTCAGGGGGTGAACTCGGACTTACTTATATGTCACCTTAAAATCCTAACGCTACAGCCCACTAGGGTGTGCGTCCCACCATCTCCTCACGAGTTTCAATATGAAGTGCACTTACAACTAACCAAGCCATCCCTAGCTCTCATGTTCTAGAACATTCCGTGACTTCTCAGCCAATCACAAGTCATACATTCAATAAACTTCTTTAAAATGCCACTGTAACATATAAACGGTGAAAAATACATAGCGAATGTGGCTGTAAAACAGATACATAGTATTACTAAATATAAGAACTATATATAAATATATTGCCGTAAACGAAATGTGATAAACAAGGGTGAAACATAAGTGAATTCTGCGTTCAATTGCAAATGTGTAAATAAATACTGCCGTAAAAAGACAGCAAAATTAAGTAATGTGCAGAAAATATGTAAAACGTAGTCATTTAGAGAAAATAATTGTTATGTTTTTGAACACCATTCTACACTCCATAACTACAGTTGGCATTCCCTCCAGCCACTTTAGTTGCCCACTGCGCACAGAGTAAATTTCCTAAGGGGAAAATTTAAACTGTTGGTAAGCTTGGATAGTGCATCGTGCCGCAGCGGTACGGACAGGGTATTCTGGCTTACATCACGTCACTTACGTGACGGACGTTGTTCAGTGAGTTTTCTCGGGGCACTCCCACATTCCTCTTCGTGGCTCCTCCTCAGCATTCCATTTTATGATCTCACAAAGTTTTGGAAAAGTTTAATTAAAACATTAGTTCAAAATAACTAAACAGATAGAAGTGCACAGAAGTGTAGACCAGTTTTATTTCGTAATGTAATGCTAAGCTACGGTGAAACATACCATTTGTGCGGAAATGTTTATAAAGCTATATAGATATAATTTTTAAAGGAAATATTATTTAATATAAACCTTTTTAGTGGTAAAGATAAGTATTACAATTTTACTGCCGTTATAATTTTCTGCTGAGAAGAATTTTTTAATTTTTCAAATGGGTGTGACACACAGAAAAAAATGCCTGAGTTATCGGCCGACGGACACATTTTTATTTGTATTGGGAAAATGAATATAGACGTAATATTATAGAGTAAGTCGATAAGGAATAAAACTTTCACAAAGCAAATAATGACATTTGAAGTTCCTTTCACATCAACGGGTAAAGGGTCGGAGTGCTCGTCCTTATTTATGGCGTGTTATCATGCAGCAGTTAGCCTTCACCCTTTTCAACAACCAGCAACTCGAGCACGCGTTGAATAACTGTCCAGAGCAAGCTTGCCAACTGTTCTGTAAGTCCCGTGGGCTCACAACAGGACATATCTCCAGAATGCTACTTTCTGGAGGAAGTAGGTCAGTCATCTCCAGCTGCTCATGCCAACACAACTTTTACGGTCCAAGGACAAACAACCTTCAATTTCTCGCGGCAGCAATATATATATATATATATATATATATATATATATATATATATATATATATATATTCTCTCGCCTCCAGTAGCCTATCTCGAAATATATGTTGTGCTAAATAAAAAATGATACTTGAAATTTACCGTTCTATAATAATTTTTAATTTGTAATTGCAATAACATTTTTACTAACGCTCATGTTGTATTTGCCACGTGGTTGTAGTGTTCTCCAGTGTCAGTGTTCGATAAGCTGGTCTAGTTCGCTAACGTGGTCTAAGAAGGGGAGATCTGGATACTCTGTATCCGAGCCAGTATGCCAAAAGGACTCACTTAATGTCGCCGTAGTTCTGCTGTTCTACCCTAGCACTACGTGTCATGTAGTGAAACACTCAGCTTGCCTGTTATGAGAAACTTTACTCGTTTATTTTCAGTTTTATACTAAAACCGCATATTTTCAAAGAATGGATAATGAATTCGTATCTCGCATGTGTCTGTATATCATTCCCTTAATTATTTGATTCCGTAGTTTCGGTTTACTTTCTTAACTTCATCACTGTAAAAAAAAATTTTGTAATATTACACTAAATGCATGTGGCGGCAGTGTCTCCACTGACATCAGTGTAATTTTACACCTATATATGATAATGTTTTTTTAATGTACGTCCAAGTAAATTCAACCTACAAATTAGTAAAAATAGCATACACTTTCTACAACTAACTTTATGTAGAATTGCGTAAATTACTACGAAAATATGTAGCAGAAAATGAACTGCAGCATCCGTGTATTTTCTTTCCAAGTCAAGTAATTTACACAGACATCGCAATTGTAATTTCACCACTGTGTATATGTATTTTCTCACTATGAAAATAGTAAAACCATATATTCCCTGTATTTGTATTTACACAATTTTTGTAATTTTTCACTGTTTTACTAAGCAATTTTGCGCTCAGCATATGCTCTTTTACAACTGCGTCATGTTATTTCACATACTTCGTATGTGTATTTTTATAATTTATAAGTAATACTACACCATTTTACAATTTATTATTTTAACATAGCGATAAAAAGTGATCTAAATCTGGGAAACAATTTAGTAAAAAAAATTTTTTCACAAATTACACGTACAAAATGTAAAATTATGAAAAATTTGTATGTGAAATTTTACACTTATTATTATATTGATTATTTCATTGGTGGTGCTAACTCATTCTTCTTACTTATCCCGCGCATCGTAACAACAAAGCGAATTCCTCACGAAATTCGATACTTGTGATATTTTGACTTTAGGCTGAATGTAAAAGCAAATACGGTAAACATTAGCTAACCTCCATCGAGTAACCAATGTAGCGTATTAAAGCTAATTTGACATTCCAACATGTTCTATTTTTGTTGCAGAGGCTCTCTTTATTTCATATTGCGCGAGAAAAATGCCTGGCGGAGGGAGGGGGTGGGGGGTTATTCTTTAACGTGTTTCGTGGGACGGCATTGTTTAGCAGTTCTTACGAGTGCGTCTTTTTGAATTCCATAATGATCCAGCAATAAACACACTCTTACAGAAGTCAACCTTACACTCGTTGGCTGTCCAACACATGCGTAGTAAAGAAATATTATTTTTACAAGACAAAAGAGTTGGAAGTGTTGCCTTTATAGAGCACGTGCATTTCAAACATTATAGTAAATGTTTCGTAATACATTATTTACAGAACACGGTAACTTACTGTTTGTAATTCACAACCTCTTTAACACATGCTTTTATATGGAAATCATTGAACGAACACTTCACTAAAATGATGTTTGTCCATCGCTGATATGAAATAGTTTATTTGCATAATCATTCAGTAAAATCATCACTTAGCCCATTTCCTAAAACCAACAAACTTAAAACCTTCGAAACGTAAATTCTTCGAGTATGTAGCTTCGTGGCGGACGGCACGGCAGTTGGAAAATAATTGTGGTAAAATACGTGCCGATAATATTACATTTCACCCAAGAAAGCTACTAAAAAGTTACCTGCAACTAATAATGTTTAATGAAAATACATACAAAAGTAATTAACTACCGATAAAATGTTTTACACCAACAAGATACTCGAATAAACATGATAAAAATGAGCACAATTCACAGGCACAGGAGTAATATTTTATTCCATTATTCGAGACGGTATTCTAAAATTCAAATATTTGCACAGCCCTAGTTAACATGCTTACAATACGAGGTCTGAAACACAGGTTATGTTGCTTGCACGGTAGCATGAGATGTGAGGAAGTACTTCGATTATGTCATTCGCGGAATGGCGATTATTAGCGCTGGACGGAAACGCCTGGGATAATATTATAACAAGGTATCATAGGATTTATATTTACTGAAATGTCACTAAAACAACATGCACACAAACGATGTAGACTGTACGCACAATTTTTTGAAATGGAATATACGTACACTTAATAGCATTTATCACCAGTGAAGACTCCCTCGATTGACTTCCCGACGATTATAATGGTATTTTATTACAAACTCTAATATAGTTTTGCTTCGTCTGTATTTTACAACTATATTTGTCTAACGTAAACAACACAATACAACATTCATCTACAAGACATGTAGCGCTGCAAAGGCTACCTCGCGAATTATGGCGACATTAACTTGCCAGGTTTATGAGACAAGTGTCCAGACCTCCCCTTTGTAGAGCGTGGTCGCGAATTAAGTTGCACAGTCGACACTATTTTACTTTAAGTTGTACAATTTTCGTTTGGGTGGTATCATTGTTTATGGTCTTCCTGAGAATTACGTCCCTAAAATGGAACATACATTTCGTTAGAAACTTCAAGTTTCCGAATTTGAATCCCTTTATCATCGACTTATAAGTTGTATATTAGATTTATATTGGGATAACATTAGTATCTAAGGCCGGTTTTACAATCCACGTTGTGTAAGAAAACGGGCTAGGAACACGTAAAGGGAACGAGAGGACAAATGAGGCAGAACACAACCAACACACTTCATGTTTAATTTTTATACTTACTAAGTTTTTTACTTCATTAATGAGCAGTGCCAAGCTGTGCACGCATGTTTATTAAAGAAATAAATGATAACAGACTTCTCATAACCATGCCGTCGTTTTCTATCAACCATAATGTTCATTTAAACGAATATCATCGAAAGTAATACTTAATTCCTTGAGGTTTTTCCTTCCACGACTATGTCCACGTACGTCCCATCGTACAAATAATGCGCAGTGTCTTACGCGTCCACGTCAGTGATAAGTATCCGCGCCCGTGTCTTTGTAGAACTGGTCTAAGCAGCTTTACAGCTCCCCCTTCCCCGCTCTTCAAAAATCAGTCCTCTGGCATAAAAGCGATAATGTTAACAAACCCAATAAACTAAAATTAATTAAATACCAGGCCGAAATAATTGTACATATTTTAAAGACATATGGAATTCCTCCCAAGTGCCGTCGAAGCTATTACTAAACGTACAATTTTGTTTGGCTCAAAGACACAAGACACGCTTGTCTTTAGTGTTGCATCCGAGAAGGAGCGTGATTATTGTCACCTAAATCGGGGAAACGATGGGAAATTCCGTTTCCAAGCTTCGGCTGCGTAAGTAAAGACTTGGAAGATTTGTGTAGTGGGTCCCGAGATCATTGCAAAATACACCCTATGTAAATTTTTTACTCACGGGTAAAATTATTCTCAAAATCGCTCCAATGATTTTGCCACAGCAGTACTTTGTTTTATATAGCAGCGAAATAGGCCTACATTGTTTACCAAAAATTTTTGCCATTATGTTAGTCGAAAAAGAAATCTTGCGCTATACGGATTACCCGTGATATCGTCGGTTGTGCGGCCGGCATTATTTATCAATCCGCTACGATAAAACTGCGAAAAAAAAATGACTGCCTAAGCTAAATTAATTGCAGCACTTTGCTATACCTCCACCCCCTCCAAATAAATCTGCCCTGAATCCACGTCAGGCCATTTGTCGTGCGCTTGAAGTTGTACTGCCTGCTGTTGAAGGCGGTGGGTCTCAGAACACCAACTTTTAGGAAACATCAGGAAAAGAGAACGTATTTCATAGTAACTGTTGCCAACAGCTACGGACAAAAAACTTTATTTAAGCTTCCCATGTATTGCATCTTCACCAGAAGTGGTTTTTCTCCTATCATATGAACTAGCATTTCAGGCTGAGATTAATATGAAAAATAAAATATTTTATGATTTTAAGTGTGGTAAAATGTCAATAAAATATAATTTGATATAATTACAGAAAGTAAATAATTTTCTTTTTGAGGGAAATGCAGGCAAGTTATAAGCATTAAAAAAGAACTTGAAATGAATGTTGTCAAACTGTATAACACTAAAAGGGACATAATGTTCCTTAGTAGAGCATAGAAATATTTTAAAGCAGTTAACGGGAATATAATTTTTTAACTAACAGTCCACTCAGGTATAATATGAAACAGCATGTCATGAGAAGGGTTCAATAACTCGATGTTTTTCTTCTGTATGTACATTCTGACAACTACCTTTATATGCGGCTAGTTCACCAAAGTCCCACACGACGATACACGCTCGATGTCTATCGTTTACGACCTAAAGTTTTCACATTGTGTAAGTTTGACGGAGGTTATCAAGGATCATTTTGATCGTAAACAAATTATGTTCAAAAATTAATTACATTCTGCTGCTTGTCCGTTTTAAAGTTTTATTTAATGCCAGTAGTATAGGAACATAGGTCCAGTTGCGCAGGCTATAGGCATCCGGAGTGGAAGCCACAAGCCATATTGGAATTTTCCATTTTTTTTCCATAAAAGTTTCCCTTTTCCCTTCTAAATCGACCATTCTCCCCTTAAAAATTTCCCTTTTTCCCTCCAAGTTTCCCGTTCTTCCCTCAGAAAAGCACATCCCTCTATTTGATAAAAACGATCCCCCGGAACGCATTTTTGAGCCATTGGAAGGATTTGAGGGATTCGCTTCCTTCACCCTCAGAAAGCATAATTTTACCTCGAAATGAAAACACCCTTTTTGGGGGGGGGGGGTTAGGGATCATGCTCTGGACCCCGCTGCCATTTTGTTTCCTATTAATTAATTTCGTTTGACCCTGAAATTTCGGATTTAATTTTGCTGAGTCACCTTCGTTACAATCCTCTATGCTCTAGCATTCCACCTTAGTTGCTTTCGCCCCACTCCCTCGAACCGACATCCTGAATTAAATGACTTCCACCAAATTAAATAATGTGATATGTTCTTGACGTTTAACCATCGAAATCTTCAATTTAGTTTCTCATTTATGTTTACTAGAAAACTAACTGGGGGTGTATTAGAGTAGGGCCAGTCATGTAGAATTTATGTAGAACCACTCTTCACCATGTACTGCATGAAGAAAATCTGGTCATGCCCGACTCGATCTTCGCCGTCATAGGTCCAAAACTCAGGGTCATAGTTCTACCACTTTATCAGCATACTTCTAATTCTGTTGTGTCGAACCTGCTGAGATGTTTTCCGATATTAATACACTCTAATTTTTTGTGCAGGTCATTTCAAAATATACCTCTGTTGCTATATCATTGGTTGTGCACTTTAAGTGATGGGCCATCACTGCAAATATTTAAGTAATAACATATTTTCCCCAAATCAATCCATTTATTTTAATTATCATGATCACTTACAATTCCGACGTGTAGTGGCAGATCGGAAAACCAAGAACATCTTATTCCTTATATCGGGGAAGCAGGACGGGTTCTAAAAAAAACGAGAAGTAAGCACATTTTTATTTAAAGTAAGCCGTTCTCCTATTATAATACGACTAAGACTTATCAGCATCACGCATTTCTACACAACCTGAGGAAGGATCAATACCGGCAACATCTTTCATGAGTGGCCTTAGATCGCCAGTATCTTGGTGGGCGATGATTCTAAACACATGAATATAAGGTTAAGAAAGCCGTCAAGAAGCATACCATCCCCCTCCCCAACTCGCGCTGAGAGTCAACAAGCCACCACGTGTGAAGCCACGTCACACATCTTGCACCAGCATTCGCAAAGTGTAATGATTCACCAGGGCAAAACTATCACGAAGTACCCAAATATCTGTCACGAGCCACGACATCTGCCAGGAACCACCCCGAAACTGTCACGAGGTACCCAGAATAAAAGAAACTGAGAGCGGGGGTTTCACCCTTGCCCCAACAGACATCATTAGCCCGAGGTCGAGAGCACTATATAAGTCCGTGCATGCCCAGGCAACAGTCTTCGGCAGCCACCAGAGGCTTCTCCCATTGATGTTACCAGAAGCTCCTGCAACCTTTACCAGAAGCTCGTGCTGCAGCCACCTTCAGTTATCAGTGGCTTCATTGTCAACGACCACCACCAACTACCAGAAGCTACCATTGTTTACAACCACCGCCATCTACCAGAAGCTCTTCTTCTTCACCAGTCTACACCACACTTTCCACTGCTGCTCCTTCAGGATCAGCAGCCATTATTACTTACTGGTAGAGGTAACTTCACTCACTGCTCTTAAAGTAGTGATTCCTTTTTTCTATTGTCTCTTCTAGAAACCCTTGTATAGAGTAGCTGCGAATGAGTCTCTTTAATTGCCGTCAACTCCAATATATATCTTCGGTAGTTTAGCAATAGAGCACCTACCTCTTTCTAGCATAGGTTACACTCATATTTACTCTCGGCTTGGTTAGGAGGTAGTACGCGTCACTTGTATTTATTATGTCTAATAAATACAGTTTGTTCCTTTCCCGACAAGTATCTGTTCTGTTATATTTCCCTTGACCACTGGAAGTATATCTACTATATGTTGTCAACAGAGACTGGGTTTTGATATAGCAGTAAGAGCCTTAGAGTAGGCCTGTGGAGTCCCTTCAGGAATCTGCATGTCTGATACATATACCATTCAACGGGAACCCATTCTAGACCTCAGTGGATAGAATGGTGGAGCCTTGACCACTAGAAACTCGTTCAACAGGGGGGAGAGAGTCACTCTCAAGTTGTGTCCTAACCAGAGTGCCTACAGTGCAGGCGGGGATATTATCTTGAGACTAAAGGCCTTCCTCCTGTTGCGAATTATACCCAATAGTGTTAGGAAGGTGTACCATGTGGTTTAATAGGCTAGGTCTGCGCGCCTGTGGTGGGGGACTGATTAGAGCACCAAATAATGCCGGAAAACACTTTTTAAAATACACCTAGATAGGGATCTGTCTCATGTTCATGATAATCAGCGAATATCTTTACATATCAACCAACCTCTAAGCATTTTGATAGAAGGCAAGGCTCACAGAGAAAGGAGAAAAAGGCGGCCTATACCATTGCCAAGCAAGAGTATATATTATACCTGGCTATTCCTGGTAGGCAAGCCGAGCAGAAAATCACAGCACTTGCCCGCCTTGTGGAGAGATGTTCATCTCCAGTGTTTAATTGTATTCATTTCCCTGCATAGATCCATGTTGGCAGGGAATACCATCCCTTTGTACAAGGCCTGATAGAGAGTACAGAGGTGAGTTACAGGGCAGTTTACCCCAGGTTCTGGAGCCAAGAGTTCCTGGAGAGGAGTCAACGATACTGTGTTGGTCATCACGGTACCAACGTCCATCAGTCTTCCACCAGAATCGCCGGTTCCAGCCAGCCAGCATCAGTTCCACCGTCATCGCCCGAAATAACTCCTGGAACAGCAGGTTCTGCAAAATCCACTAGAATCCCGATTAAGCCAGTTGCCATTCCATTATTGGAAAACTTTGTCCCAGTAGCCAACCGACTCGTCCAGTGCGAGTTGCTGGTAAGAAACATAGTTTAGACATCTAACTAGCACTAGCAAAGTATGCATGAACTTACCCAGCCAATACCACATTGACCATTCATACAAGTCTATAGCCCAAAATGCATCAATTTAAATAACATGTATATTGCACATACTTCAGAATACAAAATCAGAATCCCGACAGTCTCCATGCCACTGATGATGCATAATTCCAGCTACATGCTCACTTTTCATGTAATTAATGTATTCTGTTTATACACAGTTCAAGGAAGTCTATGGTACCAAGTGTACACCCCTAACCCTTAGCCATATAAACCTCTTCTTTCCAACTTTGTTTTTCTTTCGAAGCCTCTACAGCTTCTAGGATAATATCGAAGTTGTATAATGTTTGATTCGCAGTCTTATAAGCTCAGTGATTGATTGCTTCATCCAAAGGCTGAGGCTTTTCGAAGGTACACTCCAGCCAAATAGTATATTTTATAGGACCTTCTTCAACATCTTCTGTCCAGTGTTTAATTGCCCTTTGTTGAATGTGGGATGTATATATGTATTTCATATCTACAAAATTATTTCCAATCACATAATATTTTAAAGTACCCTTGAATGCTGATTGTTTCAGATAGAATCGATTCGATGTGGTGTCACCAACTATTAGTACAGGTTGTTTCTTAGCTGTATTAACACTACCTCTGCAGTTCTTCTTATGTCTCTTCAGCTTATCATCATGTTTGTACAAATGTTTGCACTTACCGTATTGTTGCATATCACAGGAAGGAACCTTCATGCAAGTAGATTTCTCATGCTTCCTCACACTTTTGCTGTAGGCCAATATCTTGTTGCGGTAACAGCAATGAAGCCTTGGAGAAGTTTTCGATGGCTGCACTCCTGCAGATTTCCCATTCGAAGAAATTGATGGTGATGTTGGTGTCACACCTGAAGAACTCGATGACACTGTCAGTGCCATGCCTAAAGAAGACGATGGCGGTACTGCTTCTGCAGTTGTGCCATCTGATGAAGTCGATAGCACTGTACCATGTGATGAAGTCTATAGCTTTGTGCCATCTTTAGATGTTGATGGACCAGCATCCTTGGGCTCCATAATACGATCCAGTTGCTTACATGAGCAGAGACAAAATATATTTCACGATTGCCACTGTCGAACTAAGCTTTCTAACTGGGACTGAGATATTGATATACCCACCGATGTTGAGGTTACCTCCTACATTTGTTTCTGGTAGCCATGTGATTTTTGTAGGCAAAGGGTATGTTAAATAAAAATCTGTATTTATTATTCCATTTTTAAATTCTTTTATTTTTTATTACGAAGTTACATATTAAATTTTTTATGTTGAACTATACATATAGTATATAAGAACCATGCAAAAGTCTATAAACTACAATTTACACTCTCGTTTCCTGAATCTAATTAATATGTGATCTCTGAATCTGCAAATTATTCATTATCTAAATGGCTATGTAGGAATAAAAGTATGTTACTCGGATTATTTTAATGTTTGTGTATTTGACCAATCCAAGCCCATCCTATAAATAACAACTCTCTCCACAAGTGTAGTTTGGATCAGCATCTAGCAACACTTTTATAGGGATAGTTTTATATGGTGTAAGAAACAAACACCCCATTTGGCTTGGAATATACAAGCTCAGCTCTTATGATAGACTTATCTTGTGCTCTTCTCAGACATCGATCTTCCTCCTTCTGTTCCTCCTCAATCCTCTGCAATTCTCCTCACCAATTCTAGTCCGCAATTGCTCTGCCTTTTCCACAATCAGTACAGCATTCTGTACAATCAGCACCGAATGATCCGCAAATGCTCCTAGATCGCTCCGCAGTCAGCTCCCCACACCCTGCTATCAATACTGTACTCTCGGAAATTGCTCCGCCTGCTCCTCAATATTCACCAATCCTCAGAAATCCTCAGCAATCCTCCATAACCCTCACAAATTGTTCCCAATCCTCCTCACTAATAATCACAAATCTTTCGCAATCTTCACCAATCCTCCTTGGAAAGTCTATTCAGAAATAATCTCCAATGATAAGAAATCCTCCTTCTCAATCCTCACCAAACCTCACCGATTCCCTCAATACTCCTCCACAATCCTTACCAATCTTCCATTCAATCCCAATCCCTCGTTGGATCCTTCGTTCAATCCTTTGATTGGTCCTCACCCATATGTATAGAATTTTACTTTCACTCAGAAGCTGCCTACACTTTACTTGACAGCTGCAAGTTGCGAGAAAAAATGGATACTTCAAACAAAATCATCAAAACTATATTATTTTGATTTAAAAAATAATAATAACTTTGTAATTACCATTTTAGAAAAGAAAGCATTTTATCACATTATGCAATATAGCCACTTTCATACAGTTCTCTAAAGATTGAAGATATCTCGTTAATGTGCGAGAAATCTCTGCCTTGAATCCATTGTATGATTCAATCGTCAAGTTCATTCGGGTCATAGGAAAATATGTAGCACTTATTATCAGCGTCTTTTGCCTTTATCATGTAGCTCATTGCATCCAAACTGGAAGACGGATGTGTCAGTGCATCGAGAAAATCGCCATCTTCAGCATCGTAACTGTCTACATGTTCATTTTAATCTATGCTGTCATCATGGCCATCTTCACTTCCTGTTTTGTATTATACATTGGGTTTAGTTTCATTTGTAGCAGGAACTGTATGATCATCAGTATTTATAGCTGAATGCCATTTATTTGGAATTTCTGCGATTTCATGCAAACGTTATGCATGTGTACATTGGCAAACCGACTCTACCTCGCATCGTAGGTCACTCATTCCATTATTAACTGTCTCTCATTATCACCTGTTGAATCAGCACCCTTCTACACAGCAAGGGGTATTGGCGGCAACACTGGCTTGCTCTCAAAATACGAATCCTTGCAGTTATTTGTGCGGTTCTTCAATGAATTGCCTAGCATAAAAATCACGCGACCAATATACTAATTCTTACTTATGCGAGGACTCTTAATACTGGTGGATCTCTCATTTCGTCAAGCATTTCGACCGAAGGTGACAACTCTATCGCAGAATAGACACAGCCAGCAATAAGGCAGCGATTTTGCAGGTCGTAGCGCCATGATCGTTGAGGTCAAAGACAGGCCTTCCTATTCGCAGTTAAACTTCTCTGTAGAGCGAGAGAGTTCTTCCAAATCGATTTTAACTTCTCAACGTCTGAACATTAACTAAGCTATCAGCATGCATAGCAGCACTATATATATATATATGTATATATATATATATATATATATATATATATATATATATATATATATATATATATATATATATACGTGTGTGTGTATTATATTTACACACACACATACTAGGAGCCCAGCCCGTGACTTTTTTTTAGTATTGTCACATAACTAGAACAGTTACGATGTTACAAATTTTTTTTATCATACAAAGACTGAAAAAAAAAAATGTGAAATTAACTCAACATTGGATATAGTTCTAACTACTATACCACTGCGGCCCCACTTCGAATCGCTCTAACTACTGACCCACAAAGGCCCCACTTGGAATAGCTCTATCCACTGAGCCACTGCGGCCCCACTTGGAAACTCTCTATTAACTGAGCCACCAAGGCCCCATTTGATATATATCTATCCACTTGGTCACTGAGGCCCCACTTGATATAGTTCTATCCACTGAGACATTGCGGCCCCACTTGGAATCGCTGTATCCACTGGGCCACTGTGGCCTCAATTGGAATCGCTTTATCCTCTGAGCCACTGTGGCCCCACTTGGAAATTAACTCAAAATTAAAGCGATACATTTAAAGTAAACAAAATTATATTCCATTACCTTCATATCTCTATGCAATCATCTCTATACATTAATACAAATCTTTCATATAGGAAAAAAAGTAATTCAAAAATGAGCTTTTGAGGTAAAATGTAATGATTGCGTAATCCAATCTTACTGAAATTCGAACTTGACCTTAATTTAATCCTGAAGATTCGCTCTGCATAATTTGAAGAACGTCTACTGAGTTTCAAGGGACTTAGATGTATTAAAGGCGGACAAACAGACAGACAGATATCGTCTCCTTATAATATAGGATATATATATATATATATATATATATATATATATATATATTACATTCTCTCATTACTCGGAATATCTCCATCACATTCTCTCATCACTCGAATTGTTCGTCAGAAATGTTCTAAGTCCACGAGAAAATTATTTTTTTTATGAATTAGGGCTTTGAGCTCTCAGCCCTACGCGATACCTAACAGTTACAGATTGATGAAAACTTTGTACCAGATGCGCATGATTACTAAACAGTGTACGAACAACACTAAAAAGCTTCGAAATATGAACCTCTTGTCTCACCCTGATTCCTATAGCCGATGCCTAAAACTGACATTTTCCCTTTATTCTTCATTCCTTAAGCAGTCTCCGAAACACTGGGCCAAATTACCTATGTTTTTTCCCCGAAATTTAATTAATGTATTTTTGTGGATCAGGGTTTCTGATTCAAACCCCGTCATCATACTTTGCCCTTGGAGATTGCTTGGTTCCTTATATTAAGTGTCAATGACTACTAAAGAGTGAGAAATTAATTTCACAACATCGCTGTAAATGTTTCCAAAATTCAGGTCTCAAGTCAAATGGATAACTTCATATTTCATCCCGACTCGAGAACAATTTCTTCTAAGCCTTATGTTTCGTCTTTATTATATATTCCTGCCATCACTGGGTTAAATTAGTATATATATTTTTAAGTCCAAATGAGAGTGATTATTTTTTAATAATATTAGGTTTCGAACTGAGGACCGTACGCCATACCTAACCGATGCATAATGTTTATTTAATGTATATATTAGTGACTTATTAGCATGAACAGACAGAAAATAATTTACAAAGTTGTTACAAATGATCCGAAACTCGTGCCAAGAATATTATTGCAAAGCTCTTATTTTATCCCAACTCCAGAATAATTCTTCTAAAACGCACACCTCGCATTCATTATATTCCTGAAACACACTCCCATCCCTGGATAAAGACAACACATATTTTTTGGGTCAGATATAATTTTATCTTTTTTTGTATTGAACTGGAGACCCTACGTCATGCCTAAATTATGGACGTTGCTTTAATATTTATATCGGGTGCATGCAAATACGTAATCAGTCAGAAATTCACGTACAAGGATAGCTATAAATGATCTAATGCCCAGGTCGGTATTCGAACTTTGGACCCTATTATACTATAGTATCTTTATTCTTATTCAAAAATTTGCCTAACAGCCTAAGTTATACGTTTCACACGCGATACATTTATACAGAATTTTTCCAAGAGATTTTAATAATGTGTTACTTAGGTGGTTTTTCCATGGAAAGCCAGTAGTGTGCTTATGAGGCTTTCGGCACAACGTTCAGGGTGCCGGATACAGTTTTACCAGCCATGACGTCACAGCTGGGGCTTGCAGTAGGCCGCCGACTGTCATGGACTATCATGTTGTGACCTCATGGCAGACATCTTTATTGCCCTTTGAGGGGGGAAATAATATTCCGAGATGGCTTGTGGCTTAGACTCCGGACGCCTGATACCTGTGCAAGAGGACCTACATTCCTATACTACTCATGCCATTATTTCTGGGACGATGGCCTACCCAGACTCTCTTAATTATCTGATGTACCATAACGTTGGGATACTTCTTCTCCCACGCCTTAGTTAAACACGATTGTTGTTTTTTTTAATTTGCCTAGAATAATTTTATATTATAACAAATAACTGAGTAAAAAAATAACTTGATTCTTACTTTCCTCCGTCTAAAATAAGGTACTCTGCATTTTCTATGCAAAAATTAATGTAGTGCGGCAGTTTGTTATTCATTCACATTTTTAATTTCATAATAGGGTTTTAATATAGTCTGTAGCTTATTAGATAGAACCGTTTTCACAGAAAAAAAATTTACTTAAGTGAGTGATTTATGTTCAGTGATTACTAATAAACGATTATAATATTAATTTATTTCCTTATTTGTTACTTTGAAATGTTGTTATACGTACTTGGTGACTGTGAAATACGTTCTAGTATAGAAAAGATCACATAATTGTTAAAACACTTTATAAATAGTACAACAACATTCATTTTACTAAGTGCCCTAACACTTCCAGTATTCCAGTATACGGAAAATCACTCAGAAATATCGCACATTGCAAGATATCTTACAATTCCACATAATTGTTGAAATCTATTGTTAGACAAAAATAAATTCCAATTATAATAAATACAATCGTACTATAAGAGGATGGATCGACGTAATATTCAGTTCTTCTTTGCTTCGCCCTGGCGCTTCGTAGTTGCTAATGTGTTAATTCTACCCCTTTGGAAAACATTTGATAGTTTACATAAATTCCCTTATCGCGTCACATTGTGATGCCACAAGCAGACAGAAGGAAATGTAATACCATATTTCGTCTGAGCAGAAATCACACTACTCATTTACTTCTTTTCTTGGTATACATTATGCTTTGCAAAGCTGCTATCTAAGCGGCAAAATATTTTCATTTTACCAATTCATCAGAATTCTTAGATTTTAAATTCAGCCCCTTATTCCAGAATTAGAAACACAATAATATCAGATTTTGAAATAATATGCCTAGCTGGTTCTTGCTGAAATATAATTGCTTTGTCACAAAAACGTATATTTGTTCGAGACATTGCTGTTTGCGCTTCTTTAATTACATCGGATTACCTATTTGTGTTAAACAAACTTTGTGTTCGCGTATGTTTACATTTCAAATAATAAATTCGTATTTTTATAATAATTATCATATTGTTAGGAAAAATCAAATCTCATATTCTTTCCAAGTCATTACCTTCGGTTGAAATATTCAATAGATTACCTATCACGCAAAAATTTTTCGGAAGTTGTCGTTGTCATTGCAAGTACTATATATATATATATATATATATATATATATATATATATATATATATATATATATACACACACATGTATATATATATATGTGAATATATATATATATATATATATATATATATATATATATATATATACACACACACATATATTCAGCTTCTAAGAATTCGCTAACAAATTTCGTTTTAAATATAGTGAAATATTAATTCGTAGATTAATACAATACACGTTAAATGATTACGATTAAGTGATCGAAACATTCCTAAGTGTTTAGAAAACACGTGTATGCATACGTACGTGCACACATGAATCAAAATATTCCCGCGCGCGCACACACACTTATCTATCGAACATCTTTGTCTAGTTTGATTTCACAAGTTTTTTCATAATAACAATAACATGATTAACACATACCAAATAACATCAAGAAAGCGTATAAGATAAGTTTAAAAAAAAAAAAAATTAATTTGTGTTATATTTTAATTGATTTTTACTATAGCTATAAAATAAAAAAGTGAAATGGGGAACAATATTTGGAATTTATTTTGGTTTATTATATAAAGTGATAGTATTTGTAGGCTACCCAACATGTTTCAGTATGAACCCCTTTTCATCGAGCATTAAGTTATATATAATTTAATTTTACACCTTCTAAAATTTGACTTAAATGAAGACAAAATTTACGCCTGAAAATAGCTGAGAAGACCGAATGAAGAAATATTTAATTTACGCCATGAGCCAGAATACGTTAAAACTTTATGGCCATTTTACACACATACCAAGTTCGTTGTGACTGCCTTGACTATTGAGATGCGTGGGGAGTTTGTAAACAAAAATTGCCATTTATTGAGTGGGAGAAGTAATGTAATTTTATCTGAAACTTAATTTTTGTAGTTATTTCTTTTTATAAGGTTAATATTTCTAATTTTAATAACAAATGAAAGACATCTATTCACCTTTTACACATACAGTATTTCATTTAAGTGTTGGTCCCCCAAAAATGAATTATGCGATAGAGCAAATCATAAAACTAAGGATAACATATGTAATAATATATCTAACAATAAATGAAAACATTTATTTACATCAGCGATAGAAAATATCACATTAAAATGAAAATAAGCTTCAAAAGCCACAAAAACATATTACCTGGAAGCACAGCATATTTTACCTGCACAAAATTAATAAGAAATCGTTCCAGTTACAGGTACTTGCATAAAACATATATTAAAGATGAAGGAGTCGCTCATGTGTGAAGGGCTGCTAGGTGATTGCCCAAGTGGACGCCTGAAGATATGGGAACTTATACGAAGTAACACTCATCAGGAATAGCCGTGCACGAGAATAGGAAGGACTTCCATTCAAAAGATAACATACATTCATAATTTAACTATGTTAAATGTCAAAATTGTAGGAGTTGTATGATAATAATTGTCTATCCGTTGGTGTGAGAAGAGACATGGTTAGTTCCGTACGCACAAAGCAAGATACATGGATTTCACCTCTTATAACTCATCCATTACACAAATACAGTATACGTACTGTGGCTTCAGAAACAAATTTTATAGAACCAAAATTAAATAATCACCTACATCAACAGTTACTTTATACCAGAAAACATACCAGATATCCTCAGTATATATCTACAGTCATTGAAAATGAATAACAGGAAATATTATAGATAGTCTAATGAGGTTGCTTGTATTTGACGGTTTAAAGACAACGTCCGGTGTGTACGAATGGTTATAACAGATACGAATGTTAAAAATGCCTGTACTAAGCAGCAAGATATATTCTGCAACACTGTAGAAAAGAACGACAAATAGGAGCTACGATTTCCTTAGGAGTGGATTCATAGGCGGTCTCTCCTGACATTCAGTGTTTCCGTGGCTTTAGGGCGTACACAGTTTCCTCAGAGCTCCCCACAGATAAACATCTAACAGCGATAAATCTGTAGTTCTGAATGGATACGGAACAATTCTTCGTCGGCCTGTTTACCTTTAATACATATTTCAGCCAGCAGCGACAATAAGCCTCGATGTTAACGTGGTGGATCAACATTCTGCTGAAGAAATCAACTGTCATCTGGGTAGAATTGGTGAACAGTTGCACAATGTTTCCTGACAAATGGTATGGTAACTTTCTCCTATCAAGGTTCTGTCAAAGAAGGATGGCCCCACAAATCATCTGGCAGACATACCGCATCTAGCTGTTAAACAATGGAGATTAACTGCTTACTCTGCTACAATGTGGGCATTTTCATTGGTCCAGTTCACATGAGAAGTAGGGTTGTGTGGTTTCTCGCTCAATGCATTTAGAATGTAAGCTGTGTGACTGACGCTGAGAGCCACCTACTGAGAATCGACTAGGACAAGGTCGGTAGTCTTCAGTTCGACTCAGAGGGTGCTCGGAAGCCGTCGACTTGGGTTTAATTGCGATTACGGCTGTGATTGCGAAAGACTGACGGACTGATGCCCAAGAAGAACACGAAAGATAGTTTATTTCATTCGTACATTCCAAGTCTCCTGTGTCTGGTAGTATTGGCATTTAAATTAATTCCAATAAGTCTATAAAATTGTTTGTAAATGCTTATCACTACCATGATTATAAAATACTTATACCTATAAGCATACTTATACCTACAAAACAGTCGAGGTAGTGAATAATTTGCAGATTCTGGCATCGCATATTAATGAAATCAGTCTTCAAGATACGGGACTGGAAATGTAGTTGAGAGACTTTAGCACGTTTCTGCAATATTCTATGTAAAATTTCGGCACAATATAAAAATATAAATAATTTATAATTATAAATAATATTCTAAAATCTAATGTAAATAGATAATTTACGTTTTAACATACCATATTACTATAAAACCAATATGGATACCAGAAACTAACATATTCTTGAAGAAGTAGTAGGTGTAACTGCCAAATTCCTTCGGGTACGTTCAACAAACCCAAGTCGACGGCTTCCGAGCACCCCCTGACCTGAGTAGAGCCAAAGACCACCGACCTCGTCCTGGTCGATCCTCAGTAGGTGGCTCAGCCACAGCCATACAGCTCCCATTAAAGACACATTGCGCCAGAAACACCACAACCCTACCACTATCAATAAATTTCAACACCCCATAATACGCATTTAAAAGCGACTATAGTAGGCAAATGTGTTTCTCTGATATGTTTAATATATATAATTTATTATTGTTAGCGGGTCAGAAAAATTAAGAGCCTTGTCTAGTGACTTTCCCGAATTCAGATATTTTAGAACGCTTCCAATAAATAGCACTGACATAAAAAGTTTGCTATGATAATGGGATCTTTCATGACTTAGATATATCGCCAGAAAAAAATTAATGCGTGAATTAAAACACAACTATCTTCAACATAAATAAATAATAAAGGATCGTTTAAGAATAATTTTAATGGCCCGACTTTTCTGATATTCCTTTGTCAACGTACAACACTCACATGAACATTTTAGACATAGCGTTCTTCACATATCGGATATTCCAGACTGATATTTACACCCTTTGGGCAATAATAACATAGACACAATTGAGTACAGTCTGATTAAACTGCGTGTATTTGAAGCTACGTGGACAAATATTGGGTGTGTGCAAGCACGTGCATTCTTTCTGCTGTTGACAATTCAGTTAATAGCTACAAACGGCAGCATTACGTTTGTACAGGAAATGGCGTAGGTGTCAAGTTTTTCTTTCCAGCAATGTAAGTATATTTTGAAGTTTTAGTTGAATGTTGAGAACATGAATGAGGTGCATAGACGATGGAGGGCAGAATTTTATATTGCGCCAAAGCCATGTGTTACAATTAAACAATTAGGTTACAATTTTTAGAGGGAAAGAACTGTATGTGATGTGAAGAAATGTATGTGCGACAGAAAGTTAACGACAACGGACGAAGAATATGTCGAGGTTTTGTTGCAAACATTCCCACATTTACTCTGGAAGATTAAGTCCGTTCCGTACAACAAGATGTGTGTGAATCAGGTATCAGTAAAATAAATATACATCACGTTATTAGGCGTGTAAAGTAGAGAACATACATTCGAGGACTAACATTTTAAAAGGCAGAGCAGGTCGCCATATTGCTTTAACAGGCATAGAGTATGCCTAATCGGTACATACCCATGTAGCAAACCACATATGGCCCATTGATGGTTTATTGTCATATGCCAAGCCGGCAAACAGGTGACCAAAAGCTGGCACGCACCCGGCACCATTGCTGGTCCTGAAGAGGCACCACTAACTAGCCATACTCTCCCCATAACTTGCCCAGAGTGGTAAACACAAATTTCCCAAACATGGCCCATATGCTTACAAGAGGAAAGGCCCATCTAGGTACCATTTCACAGCCATTAGATGGCTTATTTCTGGCTAGCCATGCTTTCGTCTTATATCTAACACTATTTCTTAAAATTAATTATTTTTTAACGTCAACTTTTCTTTATTTTTTGATTTCCTTTAGTTCAATATCAAACACATTAAATGACATGAAAATCTTATGTTTGCAATTGCAGGAAAGGGGGCACAAACCTACGCCCCTTTCATTGAGAGCCCAGCATGCTAACCATTACTCCAATGTGTATTCGTGTGTGTAAATAAATGAATTTAGAATATATATTCGGACTTGAATTATTAATAAACACTAATATAATATAAATTACACCAGTTATTCAATAGCCTTAAAATTTCCCATGCGAACAATTAAATTTTTAAAAAGATATGGCTAAGCAAATAATATATAGACGTTGAGAAAAACTTCCTACATTTATAGCGCTATAAACCCAAAACTTGTCTTTAATGGAATCTTTTGCACCATGTATGTCACCTGCATTCTATTCATTTGTTTGGAAATGCAATCTCCAGTTATGAATATTTTAGTGATGTGAAACAACAAATGCCCTTCAATGTTAATTATCCAAATGTGGTTATATATTGCTTTTTTTAACTTCTCATCATTTTAATTACATACAGTCATTCATGTAAAACATTACATATGTCAAATTATTCGATACCAGTTACAAAGTCAAAACTAATACCGTATTTACATCATTTTGCATAGATATTTCCATTACTAAATATTTACAAATAATCTACTCATTGTATATGTTCTATAATTATATTAGAAACGCATATACACATATAAATGTATGTAGTTTGAAGATGCTATCTGCGAATTGTGGGAGCTATAATAATTCCTTTAATAAGCCAAACTGCACCAGCAATGGTCCATCAATGTACCACTTAACAGCCATCAAATGGCCCATAGATGGCTACCCATACTTTTACTAGCAACAAGTATATGTTATGTGTAGCCATTGCTGGAATAGAATTGGCAAGCCATTCATGGGCCATTAGTAGGTCGCCTACTCTCAACCATCAGTTTCACTTCCCTCAACATTCCATCAGTGGCCCAAAAATTAATTAGTAAATTGCTGCCAGTGCTGGAATACAGTTAGCAAGGCATTTGTGGATCACTCTCAGTCATGAGTTTCACTTACATCGACATCCCATTTACGTGCTATTGATGGTATGCCAAGTGTCCTGTTACCAGTAGTCAGCCATAACAGGGTTATTCGTGTAAACTTATAAGTATCCAGTGCCAGCACTCATCGAGCAGTGCCAGAAGTAAAACCACTGTCGGCCGACTGTAGCTTGCTACATGGGTAGGATCCAGGATTAGTGTCGGACCTAACCATCAGTTATCTTGCATCAAGGTGACTGGACCTTGATATTTGACCTTAACAGACCTTACCCAAAAATGCCAAAAAAAAAAATATTTAGCATTAAATATTTATTTTAAATACTTAATTATCTGGTGGTCTCCTCGCCTCCCTCCAACAATTACTCATTCTGACAGTTTGGTATGTGAAACTGTCCGCCGTCTTGGTATGTGAAGTCCACCATCTTGGTCGGTGCAGCTGTTTGCCATTTTAATAGAGGCAGCTAGCAGCCACCTTGTTATAGTATAACTTCTCGATTATGTCGCCTGCTATCGACCTGTACCGAGTTGTGATATTAATCATTCCTGCAAAGTAAACATAAACGGTCACATTTATTTTTTTTGATTCGTTATAAAAGGAGAGTATTCTTATTAAAAATATTTTTATATAAAAAGTAGAGGGGTTTTTATAAAATAAATAAATGCAAGATAGTCAATATACATATTCTATTTACAAAATTTTACATACATTCAAACAGTATTTTGCGATGATTTTCGAAGCAATATCAGAACTTCATATTATTTCGTAAGTGGACTTAGCCCACTAGTTCTCAGTTCTAGATGATTTACCGATGCCAGGCTCCAACCAGAACCGTTCGTCACAATTTCTTCGTCCTCGCAACATATCTTTTGTATATTCTCTTCTACAATCTTATCGGTCATATACATGTTAGATCGTTATATTCTGGGATATTAATATACCCTTGTGTAATGATCGTCCTGGTTCTGTTCTGGTTTCAAGTAGATACATTTCAGCCATGTATTATATATTAGAGAACATTGTTTTCCATCACTTCCGTAAAACGGTTCCTTAAATTTTGTTTCATACTTGACAGAAACAAGCAAACATCTTTCGACAATGCTCTCAGATTCGGAGCAGTGTAATCTTTCAGAAGACTTCTGAATACAGATTGCGTTTTTTTTTAATCCGTTAGCATTAGGTTAGCCTAGAAGATGGACAGGTTTTCGAGCTGGGAATTTTCACTGTTTGGCATGCTGGCAACATGCATTATGTCACTTTTTTCCTCGTAGTTCGCACTATTATCACTCTTAAGTTCACGACCACACTTATGAAACTTAAGCCCTTCCTATCTTCTTCACAAATTTACCACTCATCTCGTGCCCAAGCATATTGGTACTTTTAATGTACATCTCACCACAGTAGCGACACAATTGACCCATTATCGACAGCGAATTGTCCATACTGCCAACATGCACATCCTCACTTACCGTGTTAGCACCATTCCATCATCACTTACTGTAAAATGTAGCAAAGGCATATTTACATCATCATTGCACACAGTAACACTTGTATGTTCATCACATGTTTGTGGCGACGACAATACATCTTTTTGATTTACCAGTAGAGGAACATCTTCTTTAAATATTTTTGGATGTCTGTATATAATGTCGATAAGAGCAAACACACAAAGTCACTTCTCACACCTATACACCATGAGGTGCAGGTTTATCTTACATTGATTAATTTTTTGTCTTTTATAATTGCTCATTTTCGCAAAGGCATAATCACTGTACTTGCATCGAACTCTTGACACTATTGGCTTGGGTCGCGATGTAGATTAAGCTGCTGTAGATGGCCCACCTGAAGAGGACGATGGAGATGCTACTGTAGGCAACCCACCCGAAGAAGTCTATGGCATTGCTGGTATCATATACGAAGAAGTCGATGACGACATTACTGTGGGTGACTCATCAGAATACGAAGGTGTTGTCGGCTTCCTGCCTGAAAACGTCGATGTCAGCACTACTGAAAGCAGCCCATCCGAAGAGGTCGATGAAAATCTTACTATAGAAATGCCGCTCAATGAAGTCAATGGCACTTCTGGTACCACTCCCGAAGAAATCGATGGCAAGGCCATAGCTACCATTACCTCTGGAGTGTACGAAGACATCGCAGATGCAGAATAAGATTTAGATGCTAATCTGCAGGAGCTAGACCGAGACGATCCACCTTTCATGGAAGCTGCTGTCAAACTAAGCCTCTCGGGTGAAACGCAACTGCTTATAATATACATTTATGCAAGACTTGTGATGTCATATTTACTTTGAACCAATCGTATTACTCCATTATTACTTTTTTCTAACACAGAACAGCAAATCACCGAGTTGCCACACAATTGCAGCTGAACTAGCGCATGCAGGCATTGAGACATCACATGAGGAATTCAGTCTGCTCCTCCTCTGTTGTTTAAACAATCAAATATGAACCTTTGTTAATTTATTCCACCTAAACCAATGGTACTTTGTAATGCTGTGCAACTAAAAAATATGAAACATTATTGAACATTCTCGACTTGCTCATACATCAAACACACACATACACGCATGCCATCATGCAAACATACATACCTTCACACAAATGTGCACACAAATCTACAAATATGTACACACACACCCGCACATACGAACCCTTACACGCATATTCACGCACACCTACGCACACATGCACACACATAGAAACCAAAATATTCTAATTTTGCAGGTGAAACTGATAGATACTTTAATAACTGGTGATGTGGCCAAGAACGACATCCACATAAATGATTGCGAGGCGAAATGCATACATAAGTACATACGACCAAGCGAGGGGAAAAGGTGGAGTCTGTCTATGGGAGTATGTCTGTAGGAGTCTGTCTGTAGAAGTCAGTCTGTAGAAGTTAGTTGGCACAAATAAGTCTGTAGGAGTCAGTCTGTAGGATTCAGTCTGTAGGAGTCAGTCTGTATAAGTCGGTCTGAAAAAGTAAGGCTTGAGGAGTCAGTCAGCAGGTATGATACTGATTGTGGTTTAAGTGGTGCTGATTGTGGTGCATTTGGCACTGATTTTGGTGTATGTGGTGCTGAATGTGGTTCATTTATTGCATCTGGTGCTGATTGTGGTCCATGCAGTGCTGTTTGTGGTGCCTGTGGTGCTGATTGTAGTGCAAATTGTGGTGCTGATTGGGCTACAAGTGGTGCATGTGTTGCTGACTTTGGTTTGTGTGTGTGTTTGGAATATTATCAAGGCGAGAATGTAAAATTCTTTTAATTATATCTTACTTTCACAGCATTAAAAAGCATCTTTGGTTTCACTGGAATTAATGATAATGTTCACATCTGATTTTTTTATATGGAAGGGGAGCAGGAGGAGTCTGACCTCTGCATGTGATGTCTCAATATCTGCATGCAATTATCAGCTGCAATCACATAACAACTTGGTGATTGGCTGGTCAGTATCCGAACAATGTATTGATTTTGTAATACGATTGGTTCAATTCAATAAGATAACACAGACCTTAAACACAATTATATTATAAGTAGTTAGGGGTCACCTGTGAGGCTAAGTTTCACAACAGTTTCTGTGAAAGGAGGATCACATTGGCTAGCTTCTAAAGCTTAGCACCTTAATATTATTCTGGATATGCGATAGCTTCGGACACTCCAGAGCTAATGGCAGCTATGGATGTGTCATCGACTACTTCGGGAGTGGTACCAGCAGTGCCATAGACTTCTTCAAGCAGCATTCTATAGCACCTTTGCAATCGACTTCTTCAGATGGGATGCCTACACTAGTATTGCCATTGACATCTTCATGGAATACGGTGTAAAAACCTTCGTCTCCTTCTGATGAGTCACCTACAGTAGTGTCGCCATCGACTTCTTCGTGTTTAATACCAGCAATGCCATACACTTATTCGGGTGGGTTGCATACAGTAGCTTCTTCATCGACCTCTTCGGGTGGACCACCTACAGCAGCTCCATCGATATCGCGACCCAAGCCAACAGTGTGAAGAGTTAAATGCATGTACAGCGATGATGCCTTTGTGAAAAGGAGCAAATATGGAAAACACAAAATCCATCAATGTAAGATAAACCCGTCCCTCATGGTATATAGGTGTGAGAAGTGTCTGTGTTTTTGCTCGTACTGACATTTTATACAGACATAAAAAAATATGTAAAGGATTTTATCCTCCACCAGCAATACAAATAGATGTATTGTTGTCGCCACAAAACTATGATGGATTTACAATGATTGCTATGAGTAAAGATGATTTAAACATGCCTTTGCTACCTTGTACAATAAGTGATGATTGAATGGTGGTACCATCGATAAGTGAGGATGTGTAAGTGGTTAGTATAAACAAATCGCTGTCGATATCGGGTCGATTGTGTCGCAACTGTGGTGAGACGCACAGTTAAAGTAGCAATATGCATAGGCACGAGAGGAGTGGTAAAAGTATGAGTAAAAGTATGAAGAAGACACGATGGGCTTATTTGAATCTTGTATGTCATAAGAGTGGTCGTGAATTTAAGATATATAATTAAATTAACTATGAGGAAAAAGAGTGTAGTGAGGCATGTCGCCAGCATTTCAAACAGTGTAAGTCTTCTGCTCGAAAACTTGTCATGTTCTAGGCAAATCTAATGGAACTGAGATTTTTCGGAAGCAATCTGCATTCAGAGACCTTCTGAAAGATTACTTTGCTCCGAATGTGACAGCTTTGTCGGAAAATGTTTGCTTGGTGTTGTCAAGTATTAAACAAAATTTAATAAACCATTTTACAGAAGAGATGAAAAAAAACCAAAGGTCTCTAAAATATCGTACATGGCTGAAACTTGAAAACAGAACTGATACAGTCTGTACATTGCAGAAGGGCATTAAAGACCTAGAATATAACTATCTTTAATATACATGTCATCGAAAAGAACGTCGACACAAAAGATTCGTCGCGAGGAAGAAAAAATGGCGATGAAGGGTTCGAGTTGGACCCTGGCATCAGTTAATCATCTAAAACTGAGAGCTTATGGGTTATATCCACTTACAAAAAATATGAAATTCTCGTATTGCCTTCGAAAATCATAGCACAGAACTATTTGAATGTATGTACAATTTTGTAAAGAAATATATAATAAATATATTACATTTTATAAAATTTATAAAAACCCCTCTCCTCTGTAAATAAAATATTCAAAAATACTTTCATTTAGGAAATAAAAACCATTGAATATGACAGTTTAAGTACTTTGCCGGAATAGCCAATCTCACCATTCGGTACAGTCTGATAGCAGGCGAAATATTCGAGGGATTAATGCTGTCTTTGTGTTGAAAATAAAATCCAACAAGGAGGAAAACTGCAGCACAACCTATACTTTAAAAACATAAACAAATTTGGCTGTCGCTTGGTGGGTATATTAAAACACTAGCACCCCCTATGTGATGAAAATATACGAAATCAATGATGGCAGTCTAACGAACGTGAGAGACAAACTCCAGTTATGCATAAACAAATGACGAACGAAAAAAGACAAGATAGGTGCCTCCAAAACAAGGACGATAGAAAAACCAAGATGGCGGCCTGCATCAATCAACATGGCTGTCGGCTTCACCTATGAAGATGGTGGACTTCACATACTAAAATGGTGGATGGTTGCACCTACCAAGATGATGTAATGAGTAATTGGTGGAGGGTGATAAGGGGGACCTCCGAAAATTTTTATTTTTATTGTAATTTTTATTAGTGACTAAATATTGTCTTATATATATATATTTTTTTCAATTTATAAAAATACATTTTTATAGTTTAATATATCTTTTGGAATTTTTGGTTTCAAGGTCATCCAACGTCAAATGTCAAAATTAGCTCGATCCAAGACAGCTGATGGTTAGATCCGACTCCCATCCTGGATTCTGTGTACCGATTTACCGTACCCTATGCCTGTAAAAAGTATAGCCACCTCTGCTCGCCCTCAAAAATTGTCCTCCCCAATCCGCTTACCCTGGCTCAGAGTCACAAAATCCTCCTTTATAGCTCTGGGATGCTCGGTGTTTTTAAGGGAATAAAGGAATTTTTTAAGGAAAAAGGAAATTTTTAATAATAAAGAGAAATTTTAAGGAAAATTTAGTTGGTTTTAAGGGAAAATGGGATATTTTAATGAAAAAAAAGGAACAAGGAGGGAAATTCCAAGATGGCGGTGGTCAGCCCCGAGGCACCGACGTCCTTCTTCCTTGTCCCAGAATCAGTATAGTCCTAGTCCTAGTCTCCGAGAAAAGTTTCAAGTGGAAAGTTGAGAATTGGTAGTATAAACTCCTCGTTATTTCCAGGCACTGATAATTATTCAGATGTTCATGGGTAAATTCCACAGTTTCTGTTTTGAATCCAAACTTTTTATTTCTCTCCTATTATGCTGCCACCTGTTAACTCACATCAGAACTTCTTCAGCGAGTAGCAAGCAGTGGCTTGCTACATTGAGAGCGCGCGTCACCCACAGTTACATCTTACACAGTGATACTAGTAATTTCGTTAATTCTGAATATTTTGCAGTGGGTAACGTTACGCGATATAAATATCTGGAACTACGATGACTTCAAATATAACTTAATATTTCTTAAAGTATATATCTTGTACTATAAAACCTATAAACTACCTCATGTATGCAGATGCATACTTCGTGTAGAAAAATGGCGCTATTTCGACCATTCTATCTGCCATTTATGGGCCCCTGAGAGGCCCATAATAGGAAGGGATTTCAAGAGGGGCCTATAATAGGAAGTAATGGATATCGCAATCACATAAAATTGCAATTTTTGTGCAATTAAATTTTGAATTACTACATTAGACTTTGGCTTTCAGCTGTCCCTGTCGAAGCCACATCTTAAAAAGTGGGATGGCGATGCTATGGTAAATGCAATTTCTGCAGTGAGGAAAAAAGAAATGGAGCTAAAAAAAGCAGCTAAAACACAGCATGTCCCGAGATCGACACTACAAAGGTATGTAAATGACACTACTCTTGATCATAAACAGGCGGTAGTAAATAACTTGGGAATAAAAACTCTTTTGCCCAAGAAAATTGAGAATAGTCTGTTTTAATATTGTATTGATATGGACAGGAAGTACTTTGGTTTAACGACTTCTGATGTTCGTCGCTAGGCTTACCTGTTGGCCATTAGAAACGGGATCCCACATCTATTTTCGGATGATAAAGCAGCAGCTGGGGAAAAGTGGTTGAAAGGATTTTTAGAAGACATGGCGCACTCTCTTTGAGAACACCACAGGGCATTTCTGCTGATAGAGTAAAGGTGTTCTCCACGGAGAACTTGGCCAATTATTTTTTCCATTCTCGAGCCAGAAATGGTGAAAATTATCCATTCGCCTGGCAGATTGTATAACGTTGACGAAACGGGATTTACCATAGTCCAGGGCAAACACCAAAAAGTGGTAAGCTGAAAAAGGGGAAAAACAAGTGACTGCTTTAACAATGGCAAAAAAGGGGATACTTGTGCGCTGACATCACGTGATGGATGCCTCATGAACATTTGTTCCGCCCATGCTGATATTCCCCAGGAAAAACAGGAAGCCTGAGTTAATGGATTGGACACCACCAGGTGCAGTCGCAGCTTGTCACCCTTCTGGGTGAATCCAAGAACACGTATACACCCAGTGGTTTCAAAATTTTATAGGTTGTGTGAAACCGACCAAATATGACTCTGTTGTGTTAGTATTCGATGGGCATTATTACCACAAAAAGAATTTGTATGTCACTGACATGGCATAAGACAACCACGTTTCGTTGATCTGCCTTCCCCCGTACTCAGCACACAAAATGCAGCCACTAGATGTGGCTTTCATGAGGCGATTTAAGATCTATTACACTCTGTAAATAGACACATGGCTGAAAAATCATCCTGGGCGTGTAGTTACACCATACCAGGTGGCTGACTTGATGGGGAAGGCTTATATGCGGGCTGCTTCAGCTGAAACTGCTGTCAACGGTTTCTGTTTAAGAAGTCCCTCTCCTTCAACAGTCGTTCTTCCTACTGGCATTTCGCCACTTCCAACATTCCAGAAGAAACAGGGAACAAAGGGGCGACCCTGAAGACAAGGCACAGCAGCGCTCATCAGTGGTTCTCCCTACATGAAGAAGTTGAAGGAAACGAAATGCAATACCTCTAAACATTCAGCAAAACAACCCACAGAGAGAAAATTATTTATGACTGAGAAAACTACTTCTTCGAAACGAACTGCGAACAAGAAGAGCATCAGCCCTAATTCAACTGACTCATGACCAGATGTTGACGAACCCAAACTCATCGACGCAGACGATGACATGGACCCTGATTGTGACGGTGATGATGATGCTGAGTGTGCATTTTGCGGTGGACACTTTTCCGAATACAGATTAGGAGAGAAGTGGGTACAGTGCACTCAGTGCAGAATGTGGTGTCATTCTGACTGTACAGATAGATCAGGACAAACCACTTTCATTTGTGACTAATGACTTAATGGCTAATTAGCTATTATAATAATGTTTTCCCTTGTTTAAAAATATATTTTGTAGGGGCCTACAACGCGCCTAAACCTTCCCAATATGTGCTACTGCATGTCGTGAAAAAAATTTTAATATTTTTGTTGTGGTTGTGGATATGTTTTGAATTTTATTATCTCCCCATGCACAGAAAAGGATACAAAAGGCATTGACTCTTTTTAATATAGAAGAGGGAAGGAGTGGATGCAGTGCGCACAGTGAAAAATATTTTGTGTAACCATCACTGTACAGATAGGTCAGAACCAATTTATTTCATTTGTGAAAAATGCCTTAATAGCTAATAATTCATTTAAAAACTTTTCCCTTCAGTACAAACTTTTTTTTTGTAGTATCTCACATTAATATATAAAGGTGCCCATAATAGGCGATATACCACAAATATGGACCACTCTATGTGTCCAAATAAAGTGTAATATTTGTTGTAGGTATAAAGTGTATAATGTATTGCAGTCGTTTCATGCGTAGAAAAGGACAGTAAAAATATTTAGGCATTATTAATCATTTAAAAAAATTTTAACTAGAAATACCTTAATTAGAACAAAGAGGCCCATTTTCGGTAGGTTTACTCTAGTAATTACACAAATAGATTACTTAAGATTTGTTTGCAACTGCACGAAAGACTTATGAACGCATTCTACTAATAAGGGGACTCATCCATTCTCGTATTTAATTCTTCGATTTTACTAGATCGTTTGTATTTTGAAATAATAAAATCCCGAAGAAATTCCTAAACCCTCCTAAGTATTGACCTTGCACAACAGCACAGGCATAACGTTTTAACTACTAACTCATTATTATGTCAAAATATTAATTCTGCCAAAATTAGGTGAAACCAATACAGTGAAGTAAATGCTAGTTTGTAGTTCAGTAGTTAAGCCCGTACTGCTGCGTAAGGTCAGTGAGAAGTTGGGTAAAGGGGTTCTTTTAGAATTTTCCTTTCTTTGTTATATAAACATGAAACAGTGAGAACTGAACAAAATAAGTGAAAACAGTGAAAATTGAGTAACTGATATTCATGGCCTGATAACTAATTAATATAGTGGCTGAATTTCAGTGATTTATTTGTGATTCTCAGTGCATGTCAAGAATTACTCTGGTATAAATCACTAATTTCCCAGACTAATTGCTTGATTCCCTGGTAGGCAGTATATTATTAACAGGCATTCAATGAACATCATTTCGCTAATTGATATCACTAATCAGACTTCGAGCGTAGAAAAACCAAGAATTTTAAGGTTCTCCTTAAACAAATTTTATCTTCAATACAATGACCACAATTGTTCCAGAAGTGATTTATGATATAACTAGGCGAAAGAACACCTGGATAATATAATCACTGCAAAATAATCACAGGTAATAAAATATAAAGTAAAATAAAAGTCTTATATGCTAACTTAACAATTTGTATACTTTACAACAACAAATTTCATTTATGATGAGGCACTGAAAACAAGGGCAAAATCAGGGTTAATTTTAATGTAAAAATTTTATATAAATATAAATTCACTTGGATAATTATTTTGTTGAGTTACCTTACCTTCAGAATGAGAATGAGTAGAAACTTACACTTAATCAGGCAAAGACATTACTTCACTAAAATTACTGTGAGCGCTCTTAGTGTAATGCATTTCCAACCTCGAATTAATGGGTAGTCAATAATAGCAAGTATACCAGGCGATTTTAAAGTCAAATAATTCACGGTAAAGCACGTAAAACAATTAGAAGAAAATTATGTTGCTAAATATTAATTAAAAGTTTGGTTAATTGGACAAAATACTCACAGGAAACTGATTGGCCTTCGACGAAGCATTTCACACTTGTTGCACCTAAAATAGAAAAGAATAACATCCTTGAGTGTAAGTACAGTATAATCTCGTTACGATATAATTTTTAATAATAATTTATTTTCACTAAATTATTCTACTTAACACCAATAGTATAATTTAGTTTCTTAGTGCACGAGTTTATGGGAATTCAGGCAGCGGCTCATGAATCGAACTTAATCAAATTTTTTTTAACATCACACACATTTACTTTGTTCCGGGATAAAACCAAATATTATTCACGAGTAAAATAGTTTTCCGGTCAACAACGTACTAAATTGGATCAAACCCTTGATGCATGATAGAAATAAGTATTTTGTGAGCCGCATTACATTTTACATAGAATTTGCTAGTGCTTGTCAGAAGTATAAAGAACCAAATGCAATTTTTTTCGCGGAATTATTTATTTTCTGCCTTAAAACAATATAACAAGTGAATCAGAGTTTCCGTTAAGGCACTCGTTCAATATACTCTGTAACCTGTAATTATAATTTTATTCTAGCACATAAGTGTGAACAGTAAAATGAATCATGATAATGATAGAGGAATAAATTTTCTCTTTGACATACATTTAGCTATAATACAAAATGCTTCGGAAAACAGTAACTGCGGTTTTACTTTGTTATGCATTTTACTGCACTCGTTAAAGTAACGCGATATTAACTGCATATACAAAAGTAGACAAACATAGGTGAAGCACATGTAGAGTACAATGAATTAGAACAAAGTGCCTTCCATCGCTTAGGTCTATATCACAAGACATTTCAATGACTTTTAAATCAGTATACTCTTTTGTTGCAGTTTAGCTAAAAATCCATGCGAATGAAACACAATTGAGGTGAAACCAAGCACAGCTAGCTATTCTGTAATGTAAAATAAGACCACATATGTGAATCTCAGGTTCCTGCACTACCGAAGTTAGATGAATCTTGACAGAAATCACAGAAACTCCCTTTTATTTGTGTTTCAGTGATTTGTACCAAAAACAGTTAGTTGGGCTGCTCCAGGATACTGCATGTTAATACATATCAGTTCCGAATGTACACTGCAGGAGATAGTTAATGTTAATTTCCAGCAATTTAAGTCACGATAAAAGACTAAGAGATTTTTTCGTGGCATTAAGGCAGCTTGGAGAATATACGATAGCAAGTCATAAGGGTTGAAGAAGCATTCCGATAAAGACGGTGATGAAGATAGGAACAACCCAAGACAACGCACACAATACGTTAGTTTTCAGCTAGCTGAAGTTCAGTATAATAATTTTTCCACCATTATATAATGAAGTCTAACAGAGATCCTCAGAGATGTTGGGGCGCAGTTAGGGGAGGGATAACACATTTTAGGTCGCTGTTTTTCCCGACATTTCAGAAGACAGAATACCTACTGAATCTCTGTGTGGTCTTACTGCCCTTCTATACCTTAAGCTGTGCAGATGTGCCTAAAGTGTATATGCAAGTAATTTGTTACAGAGGCTACTCAACTCTGGATACAGGGGTTGCATTATCTTCCAAAACTTTGAGAAAAAAACGACTGTGACTCGACTACAAGCCACAAGCCAAAAATATACCTACCATAGCCACACAATCCTGCGAACTTTGTTTGTAAAGGAAATCCGCACTTGTGACTTAAAGTATTTAAAACTATAAACACACTGACCTGTCTTGAGAACTTATGAAAGCCCATTAAAAAAGTACCATAGTGTTTAGTTATTTAATAACAAGTATAATACCCAAATAGTTAGACTTTTATTTTTTTTAAATTTTTGTACACTTTATAGTAACATTTGGCTTGAAAATGACACGCACACACACAGACACACACACATATATAAATATATATATATATCTTGATACTTCATATATGCATAAATATCGAATATTTAATATATGACTAATCTATTTGCAATGGATCAAATTAAGTGGTTAGTTATTGGTGAAATAAGTACACTGTATATCTAATCTATCACATTTAAGAGTTATATTTTTTAACTTCTGGTACTGCCAACTTTATATGTTCTTAGAGAACCATGATTCGATCTGAAACGACAGCAGTGTAAGTTTATTAAATTTTTTAAGTCAGATTTCATTGTCATTTTAGTAAAATTTTGGAGCAATTTCCTGATATTTTTCTCCTGAAACCTGTACCCACTGCTGTAAGCAAGCAACACGAGCCGTGACTCATCCTTGCGGGACCGCTTCCAAATACCAGCGCAGAACCATTCCCCGTTATCTGTTATGGTAAGTGTTATTACAGCGTGTGGTTGTACGTACGCAGTGAAGTTCACAAATAAGGGAAAACAAGACGGTATACGTGTTTACAGTGAGTGTGGCAGAAATGCCAAGCAAGCCGTCGAAATGTATGGTGAAAGGTATTATAAACCGAACGCCCATCTCGCGGAAAACGTTCCGAAGAATTTGCACACGTCTCTTGTCACGAGGGGATTGGAATTCCAAAATACGAGTGCAACGAATGACTGCTAAGGGCGGGACCCGCCAACAAGATGTGCAGGCACGTGCCGATGCAAACCCCCATATGGGTACGCGAGAACTTTCCAGGTTCGTAGGAATAAGTAAAACTGTTTTACGGGTACGGGAAATGTCATACAGATCACGCGGATCTTCATCGGGCATTACATGGAAGTTATTTACAGCAGCGTGTTAAGTATTGTAGGTTTGTTCTGATGCCTATAAGGGATGAGAGCAATTTTCTGAAAAATATATTATTTACCGAAGAAGCGACGTTCACAAACCATGGGCGCGTAAATTTACGACGTATGCACTACTGGGACATGGAGAATGCGCTTTGGGTCCAGCATGTGGAACACTAGCGACAGTGGAAAGTGAATGTGTAATGTGGTATCGTTGCAGACTACGTAATAGGGCCATACTTAACTCAGCGACAATGGTTGGCTGTACGTACGCCCATTTCCTCAGAGAGCCCTTTACCGGCACTTCTGAAAGGCATGCCGCTCGACATACATCGTGATATGTGGTTTTAGCATGATGGTCTTTCTGAGCTTTATGCTTTGGTGGCGAGGCGAGTGTTAAGTGAAACGTTTCCATACCTGAGGTAAGGTCACACGTCACTCACTACATGTGTGTTTACAGACGTGTATTACTGTCGATGTTAACACATCGAGCACATGATGTGAAAAGACATATTTTGAAGTGTTTCATCCATAATCTGCATGCACTCGTTACTCTGTCCAGTTAATGACTAGGAAACCAACCTCCTGAATCACCTTGCTATCTGAATAAAATATAATAATGTGTTGACATCAGACTTGCACTCACATTGCCCGTCTTCCCTCTGCTGCGGTGCTCATCTTTGTCCAATACATCACATTCCCCGTCCCTTGCCTAGTTAAGGTGAGCGCTGCGCTGCTATAAGGAAGCGGTCCCGCCAGTATTAGTAACGGCGCGTATTTCTTGCTTACAGCTGTGTGTACAGGTCCACTGCCTCATGCTACCGGCCCACTTAACTTAATCATAGTTGCACGTTGTTTCTTGGCGTTTCTGTGTTACTTTCCGTTGCATCACTGAATTCACGTTTTCACGTACTTTCAGATAGCGTTGAAATAAATCTAAGTTTCTGAGGGGGAAATCATATGTGGTTTAATTAGTTCAGTCCATACACGTGTTACGAATAGTCACGTTGCGACAAATATCTTGCTCCCGTACGTAATTTCATTTAGCGGAAACCGCATTTCGTAATCTGCAACCGTTCCGGAAATGTTGAGGTTGTCCACGTTAGGCGGTCCATCCTGTATGTATATTATTTACGATACATTCCTCCAGGCAAAAATTAGCCAAATGAATTTTTTCAAGCCCTAACACTGTAATATTACCCGAGATTTGTATAAAATCAAGATCGTTATCTGTAACGCTCATGCAGCCGAGGAATTAAATTCAGGATGATGTAGATGATGACATAAGCTTCCACACAATACAGGTGATTTTATATTTTCAACGTTCCACTGGGCTGTCAAATAGACCAGCATTAATTGTGAGCATTCCATATAATGACTTCCGAGTTCTCTGTGGATAAGTTAAGTTGAATTGAGTTGACATATTTGGACGGCTCCTAACATCGAGCCCTTGACAGCCGATGAAGGTGAAATGAGTTGAGAATGGAGCAGCGGCAGAATGCTAGGGCGGGGAAATGGAAAATCCCCAAGAAAACCCGCCAAACAGTGGCATCGTACGGCACGATTCCTATTTGCGAACACGATTCGGTTTGGTGGGAGGCGAGCATCTAACAGCTCAGCCACCGCAGCCCCGACTTCTCTGTAAAGGTTCGTTGTCCCGTACAAAATTGCAGTCAGACTGCTGGTATAGCCAGGCTAATAATATGGCACCGTTTAAACGAAAAGTTTAGCCGTTTCACAGTTTGGTGTAATGCATAGGCGATATTTGTAATTTCTCCAACTATCCGAAGGCTATAATTGTGTGCTCTGCACGAGGAAAATATGCTGTCGGATATTTCAGTTTGCGCTATATGGAACGGTAAGCTTGAAGTAGATGAAGTAGACCTGAAATGAATGACCAACAAAGCGTTTTAAAACTCGTTATGTGTAACCATTATGTCTCATGAGTGCCATTTTCAGTGCCTACACGACCCCGATAGTAAAGGGACAAAGAAAATTAGAAAGCTCATTAGACTGTGTTTATATTAATACCTTTTCTTGACTAGCCTTATCATTACACATATAGAATGTTTGCTGCCCTTAAGAGACATTTTAAAATTGATAACATGTTATTTAACTATACTACAGTTACCGTAAACATGGGGTCTTTTGTATATGATAAGAAAAACTTTACACCACTCAAAATGTTGGTTTTTGTTGCTATTGAATGCAAAGGTAGTAAACATCTGGGTAGATAACTTTTTTAGATTGGAAATGATTTATTAACGTCCCCCGGTGTTTGCCTGAAGACTTATCAGAGGGCGGGATACAAATTAACCTATCCCCTAACCTAAACTAACACCCATGTCTTATCTGTTATTCGAACCCAGAACCTCCCGCGTCCCGGACCGGCGGCGCACCAACCGACTACGGCACGGGAGGTCGGCAGGCTAGATAGCATTACAAATTTCCAATGTCTTGCTTTGGTTCTCTATAATTCTCTTTCTAAATGGTACCAAAGCAAAAATATTGATATTAGCAAAGTTACCCCAGCAGGTGTAAATAACTCCGGTTTACTGTCAAGAAGTCTTACATGTGTAGACGTATAGTATTTGTATCTTATAAGTGATGGGTCACTGGTTGCAATGTTCACCAAGGCGCCATGCTGGCTGCGAAGCTGAGGTCGCACCGAAGAGAAATACCTGAAGGGTGGAGGGTAGCGAGCCTCCTGGCGACAAGCAAGGTAGGTTTCTGACCATTGTTCGTAGGTGAGAGTGGCCGCACGGGACACATCAACCCTCGACCCTCCAGCCTGGTGTTTATTCTTCCATCCACCCTCCGAACTTCTTGCAGCCACGCCGCCGACATGGAAGAACTTATTATCGCATCTGTCTACAAACGCAGGGCTAGTTGGGATCCAACAGATGGCCTCAGGAAGAATTCGAAGATTTTGATTACTCTGTGGGCTGAAGCAGCTCAAGAAGCTGGAGTAGACAGTAAGTTGTTTATTAATTTAGTACTCAGGATTTATGACACTAAACATTCCACAATGCTAACATTATGTTTTCACACAAATAATAAATGTTACGCAATGTTTTAAATTACTTCCAGTTTATTCGATTATTGATAACCAAGCCTGTGAATGAAGCTATATTAATAAATATACAAAAAATATTAATAAATTTAGTAACTACCTTCTTTTGAATTAATGTAATTTGCCATTTAGTTATAGCTCAGTAACATTTTCATTTACCATGTAATTTCGATTACATGCGCTAATTAACAGAGAGCAGTGCCTTACATAATAATTTTCCGAATAAAAAATGAAAAAATAAATTATGTTTAGTTTAAAACAGTTATGACTTCGGACTGATATTGGATAACCAAGACAATTTAGGTATATGTATATTAAGGTTTAAGAATGTTCACAAAATTATTAGCATTTTTGGCAGCTGTGTAAACTTAACACATTTTTTTTGCATACCTATAATACAATATTGGAAGTACATTATGTGCTACAAAAGTATATCGGTGGATCGTTTATTTTCACACTTGTATATATAGTTTTGTCATTCATTATACAGGTTGTTTCGTAACTTATCTTACAGGCTTTGAGAGGTGATTCCTTCCGAAAAACCGTTACGAAAATGCAGATTGATTTATGTCCCCCAAAATCTGGGCTTTAAAATTCATTTTTATTTAATAAAGTGGAAATAAATTAATATTATCTTTAAAAATAAAAATATTGTAACTTGGTATTATTTTTTTGCCATATTGTTAAGTAAAAACTATTTTTATAGCCCAACTAACGGAAGTGTTTTCAACCCTTAGACGTCGTTTCCGGACATACGTCAATCGGCATTTTCGTAATCTTTTTGCATAAGGAATCACCTCCCAAAGTCAGTAACATATGTTACGAAATACAGAAGATAAACAAAGATATTAGACGTTACACCTCAATTAGGCTACATAAAGAGCATATTATTGCATGCAAGCGAATATAAACATACTGTGTACACTCTAAATCTGAATCAGTGAGAATTTAACTTTTTCAATCAGTCAAATGTATCTAACTGAAACATCAGTCAATTTAGTCAATTTAACTGATGAACCAGTGAAAAAATGCCATATTTCCTTCACTGATTCATTCAGTGACATTTCCCACTAATTCGTCAGTTATTTTTTTCCACTGTTTTTTCAGTGGTTCAATTTTTAACTGATGGACCAGTGAAACATCTGAGCAGCTTGCTCCATATCTAGTTATTTTTGACTGATGTATCAGTGAAACTGTGTGTAAAAATGGTTGTCGAACATCGTTTAAAAATGGCCATTAAACAACGTGTAGGCCTATCAAATGAAGTAACAACGAATAAACGAATAAAACCAATACAAAATTATTTCTAAAATGTGTTTCGTATTTCAAAACTTCATTTTAAGTGGTAATATGAACACACAGCCTTTCATTCTGTTTTTACGTCTTTCATTTAGTTTCCATGTAATCGTCACAGCGCTCTGTTTGAAGGTTTAAACTGCATTAAATGTGCCGAAGATGGTGCACTCATATATACTATTCGTTTTAACAATCCTAACAGTACCAGTCAAACCAAAAACGAAAAATAGGGCATAAAACTTCAAAATACACGATTTCTCTGCTGTACTATAACATATATATTTTCCTAAATCGTTTTCAACTTGGCGTAATAGCTCATGTGGCAAGAAAACGGCGTAGTGTCGTAGGCTGCGTGAGTTCAATCCCGGACACCTGCGAAGTGCCTTTTTTGCTTTTTAAATTACGCTAAATTACACAATATAAATAGTGAACTATCGTAAATATGTTTATTTCACGTTATTATTTGCCTACATTCAATAAAATCAATATTTATTTCCCCATTGCAGTCGGCCGTCACTTATTCAAACAGTGAAATTGTTTCACGACACTATTTCAAACAGTGAAATTTTTTCACTAAAACAATTAGTGGTTTTTCACTGATTCCAAGTACAGCCATTTTCACTGATTAGAGTAGTTGAATTTCACTGCGAATCAGTGGTTCACCTCTGATTCTAATTTAGAGTGTAGTACACTGATACTGAGGACTCGCAACTAACTACATTTGCATTAGTTTACTGGATCTTAACCTATAATACATCAAATATTCTCTGATTCTCAAGAACAAAGACAAATACTGAGTGAAATACTTTCATTTTGCATGATGGTTTCTGTTTAGGCGGCGCACGAAGTTCTCTGGAAGAGCATAATCTTCTTGCCAAGGAACTGAAACCACAACATTGAAGTAATCCATGAAATTACCTCTTTGTCTTAATGCTGTTGAAGTGAAACGGTGATGCACATGTTGGCAATTAGTGACACCTCGACATGAATTTTCTTGAAAATGTGCAATATTTTCATAATCATTTTCGTGTGTCAGAACGATGTTGTGTAGGATGCAAATAGCTTTGACCATTTGTACAGCATTAGAAGCATTTGATTCTATGGCCTTATTTAACAGCCTCTACTTAGCAGCCATGATACCAAATGTACATTCAACAATGTTTCGCGCACGGCTTAACCTATAGTTAAACATTCGCTTACGACAATCTAAATCTCTGTTAGGATGAGGTCGCATCAGGTACGGCAGTCAATGGTATCCTTCATCTCCTAGCAAGACGAATGGTACTGTCAAACCTGTAAATAGAAGAGGTTTACATTCTGCCACATAAAGTTTTCCAGTTTCAAGCAAACGAAACAAATTTAATGTTCTGAAATTTCCTCCATCATTTTGTCTCCCCAGAGATCTAGTGTCTACAGTAAGGAGTCTTCTATCAGCATCTGCTACAGCCAGTAGTAAAACTGAAAAGAACTGTTTTTAACAGTGGTACTGCGACCCACTGTTTGCAGGACACTTCTTTCGTATATGTTTACCATCTATGCAACCGAAACAGTTAGGGAAATTCCACCTGTTTTCAAATATGTCTGCCGCAGAAAGCCATGTTTCCTTCTTTGGTGTTGGTAGGTGTTCATCTTCCAAAATATACCATAAAACTCGACAGGTGTCATGGACGATCTCAGCAACAGTGATCTTGCCCATTTTAAATATCAATGCCAGCGAATTGAACGACTCCTCAGAAGCCATATATCTGAAATATATAAATATGAATAATGTCACTATCTGAAAACCCAACAAGTAATAAAGAAAAGATTAGGCCTATATATTATATACCATCTGAATATTCTATATTAGTGTTAATTAGTTATATTGATGATTGCTAGTAAATTTTTTCAAACAGATGACAGCCTAGATGTGAAATTCATGTTAGAGTAAAAATTTCTTTTTTTTTTTTATTAGATAAAGTAAATTAAAATAGGGAAACACTATTGTGTTTCAGTATGCTAATTCGTGAAACAGTAGATGAAAAAATATTTCTTATATTAAAGTAGTTCCGCACACTTGTAGTTAATTATAGAAAAGCAAATATTCTGAAATGAAATTTGACTACATCGTAAATTTGCGAATCTGATATTCGGGTACGCACTCATAACTGTTGTCGCATGAAATATTATATTAATACGTAATTCGTGGAGATACTTCATATTGCCTTGATTTCAAATGAATCGCAATAAAACCTTAATTTTAATATGCAATTAAATGTGTTTTCTGCCCACACTAAAAGTAAATATATTTTCAGTTTCGCAACTTTACCACATGTACATGTACATGTTTTACATAGTCCTATGTGTAACTCTACAAACACACTACATACAATACACAAAATCGCATGTGTTTATAAGTGGCCCAATACACCATTTTATGAATGTGACGATCAAACACTTCGTATATCCAGGTGAAATCTATGTGTATGGCACATGGAATATGCCAACATGGAACATTCAAATGAATTAGTATGATCTGTGAAACTGTAGTCTTACTGCGAAAATAAATCATCTATTGCTAATGCTCATCACTTTTCCACGGACTAGAAAATCACGCAGCTCAAACACAAATCACCCACGAGCGAGTTGGGAGGCCAGACTGCTGAAACAGTTATACCTAACAGATCTTTATAAAGGAAATGTAATTTAAGTCTTAATTTACGTAACTAAGATCTTCCTAACTATCCATTTTGTTTCTATTTCAGTCAAGACAGCGAGGGCGAAATGGAAAAACCGTCGAGCTTACTTTGTGAAAGAAATACGAGAATTACAAAAGCCGAAAAGCGGTAGTGGGGTGGTATATAAACGGTTAGTACATGGAGCTTTTACTCTCAATTGACTTTTTGAAAGATGTCATTGTAAGTGCAAACTGCTCCAGAGATGATAACATGCAAAACTGTACTCAAGAACTAACTCAGGATACCCAAGATGTTTGGCAATGTTGTGGCATAATTGGGATTAATAACAATGAACCATCTTAACAGATAAATCAGTCCCTTGCCACTCAAGCTCAAGCTATACATGGAACTTCAACTTCAAGCGTTTCAGAAAGTAATGAGTAGAGTTTCCTGAAGAAAAAAAACTATCTGAAGATAGAAAGCGGAAACAACCTGTGTCAGAACGAAGCTCTAAGGAAGACGAATTAATTTCAATCGAGAAAAAGAAGATGGCGATACTCGAAAAAGAAATAAATAGCGAAGAACATCCAGATCTAAATTTTTTCAAAAGTTTGTTACCGCACATGGATTTCTTTCAATGGCGTACAAAAGCTGAGAGTACGTGCTGCAATCCAAGACATCGTTGCCAGAGAATATGAGGCAATGCAGGACTACAATTCTCCACCACTTCGACATGTTTCGCCAAACACGACATCTCCAGCTACACCGAATTCCTTTGGCGATCACTATTCTCAACCTACTGCTTCCCTGGATGGGCCTACTACATATAAGGATCATATGGCACACCATCAGCAGGACCATTTGACACTCCCTACTAATAGACATTATTGTTGGTGCACAAGACATATAAAGATGCCATGAAATGCCTTTAGTTACGCTATATTTGCTTAGTTACGTTATATTTGTTTAGTTACGCTATATTTGCCGTATAGGAAATGTAATGTAGTTTGAATGTGGACAGTGCTCTCATTTTGTATTGTTGCGTAACGTAATTTATTAAGTTTCATTAATGCTATATTTACTTCGTATAAGTTATCAAAAAATATTTTCATTGAATAAAAATCCTTAAGTGTCAAGGATATTGTCGTTAATATTATAAATTTGGTTGTTTTACTATGAATGAACCTTATGAGCAACGATGACAAATCCAGCTTATATTTTTCTTCAACTGCTTGAAAATGTGTGTTGAAACAGATAGTCCTATATTAAAATAATTAAGAGAGTTGGACGGCTCTTAAAATCGAGGTCTTGAGATCCGATATATTAATATAATGTTTATAAAAATTGGTATTCTGCAATAAGTATATTCCGAATGTAGAAAATTTCTGGCAATTACTCTGTTGAATACTGCACAGAGAAAACTCGCGATAACGTTCATTTAACCCAATGCTATCATAAATAATATCAGAAACAAGATTATTTGTTTGCTGTCATTTAGATTATGCATCACCATAACCTCCAATTTATGATGGTATTAATATGTGACTTACCTGCATGTAATTACGAGTCGCTCTTCAGCAGCGATAATTTCCCTATAATTTTTTGTCACATAATGAAGACTGTTTTGCACTTTTACGAAAAGTAAATTGAAATACTCTTTGCTCATCCTTCAGTAACTATAAAATTTGCCACTGTGATTACTAAGCTGCTTATAAACCCTAACGAATCCACAATTTAGTCTTCTTTGTGCATTATAATAATGAACCCACAATCTGTTTCCTATTTAGGAAGTTAATTTTCACAAGAGAATTTTCGGAAAGCAAAGTTTTCCGAGATACTTTCCAAAGTGACATGTTGGTGCGCTTAGCTCTAGGTTTTGCAAAAGACTGGAGGAGGATATAAGCTGTAAACAGCCTGCAGTGTGGCCTAATGGAACCCAGACAATACCCTCCACCCTCTAGCCTACACCCTCCTGGCTTCCCTCCTGGCCTCGTTGGTGCGACCTTCGCTTGAGGAGGCTCAGCTGGTGATAGTTCTTACTATATTACCGGTTTGATAAAGTGTGTATGAAACTTCCTTTATTTTCCAACTTCCCAAGGATTTGCAATAAACATGCGGCGCGAAATCCAGGTGATAAATTTCATCTTCGTCTTTTAAAAAAATCTGGTATTGCATATTGTAGCATTTATCCTATACTGAAAATACACACTTTTAAAAACTTTGCAACGTGATTAAGTAAATATATGACTAACATAAGTGTCATGAAATGCTTAAAGAAATTACGTGGCATATTTTGAACTTTGTCACAACATTCTGAAACCCTATTTTTTTATACATTCAGCAATATTATATTTTAACGCAGAGAACACGTACTTTAGAAAATAAACACTCATAAACAATACACAAAAAATTAATAAATTTGTTTTTTATTGGTTTGTATCTTCCCCAAATGGTTTTTGAAACCAAGAGACCGTTAAAGAGACGTGACGTATTTTTAAAACACAGAAAATAATATTATAGCTTGAGTTGCTTGAAGACATGCGTAGACTCGACACGTCAGATACAGGCAACGTATCCTGGTTTAAATTGAAAACAAATTTATCACATACGGTTTTAGCGCGCTGTGCCAGGTGTTATGACAGCCCGGCAATGTGCACTATGTCTGTTTACACACAGACAATAAACAACAGTAGAGCAGAGTGTTTGTTCGTGATGTTATTAGTGTTAAAATCTGATTACAAACAGGGTTTGCTAAAGTAAGTAGAGGCAAGTTCAGTACAGTCTAATGCAATTTACGTGTGTTGCAGTTGACATGTCGTAACAAATATGTTACCCACTGATAAAAACATTCACAGCAAGTTAAAAAAAAATATATAATTTTACCTACGTAGCAGCCCGTATAATAACGAAAGATTTTAGCTAAATATCTCTGACCGCAATTAACTAAGGGCTTCATGTCAATAACACAAAGTCTACTGATTTTAGAGAACTACGAAAAGTTTCTTCAATTCCGCTTATAGACAAAGTTTCTATTTTTTCCAGCCTAGGCAGTAATTTCATTTGTTAAACAGCACATAGGAATGGACTTTGCAAACGAGTTACGGAATTTATTCGTGAATTTCCCGTGTTTCATTTCATGTCGGGCACGCCTAGGTTCGTGTTCCATAAAATGTCATGGAGTGATACGTCAATTGCTTCTACATATGAAACTGTGTTGTGCTGAAGTGACCTTTCACGCACAGTATAGCGGTAATGAAACATTATTGTGTGTTTCAGATGATAGAGTAGTACTTTTAATTTATAGTCTTCACGCAATTCAACGAGCTGCCTATAAAGCACAACTACCACGAATATTATGCCAACATTAATACGTAACATTTATTTTTACAGTAATATGGAGCGTTTAATGAAATGCGATTTTTTTATATAGCATGCGATTCGTGATTGTGAATTAATCAAAGCTTGATTGTGATAATTTAATCTTATGATTAATTTGTTGGTTCGAAAATGTTATAAGCCCGTTTCGTTTGATATAATTTTTAATTTCGCACTGCACCATCCTTTGTAAAATTTTGTTGCTACTCTTATGAACCAAGCTATAATTTCTAATTTTATTTCTATGTCTGTCTCCATTGCATAACGGTGACTTTCGTCTTTCAGTTTCGTTGCACTTGTAACGAGCGTTTGGTTCATTGGTTAGTTACTGAAGCCCTACATTTGATGTTTTAAGTTAGATGGCTCACTGTAGTTAGATTTTTCCGAAATGTCATCGATTCATCTGATTCATTACTATTATTTATTTGCCTGTCTTAATTGTAAACGTATTCTAACTAAAGTGAGTAGTACATATCTATAGGCCGTTCACGGTAAAGTGAGCACTTTTGAAGCCCTAGTTACTTTTTTCTTTTAACGAATTTATATCTTTCGGCCACTTGTTAATCTAAACCCTGCCGTGTGAGTAATGAACACAGCGTATACATTCACCATACCCAAAACCAGAAGTCCGATGCCCCAATGATGGCATTATTTCTGATGGAACAGCTTTAAAAAGTGCTCACTTTACCGTGAACGGCCTATACCTTATTAGTAGGCCCAATAGCCGTGTTTGAAACCAGAATTGCTCAACATTTTGCGAAGTGACTGTATGCATTGCCTTTCCTTGCTATTTATTTTGTTTTATTTTCGTCTCCGACACAGACTAAGAGTGGTGAATCAAACTTACTTCGTTTCCTCCGGCAAGGCCCTTGGTGCCGTGTTTCTACCAAGCTCGGGCTGGCTACGATATCATCTTGCCCATCCAGTATTTATCTCGTTCGTTAGCGAGTATCGGATCATTTCCAGCCACCCTCACTTCCCTTCCTCGTTAAAACGTATTGACTCCGCCCAGTAGACCTTGGCCTCCTCCCAACCGCCTCTCATTTCTTCTTTTTTTGGCCCGTTACCCTTTCCTCGCTGCTTTCAGCTAGCCGCCCTGGTTCCCAACAGTACTTTTCTGATTTTCTATTAACTATTTGGCAGGTCCTTTTTTCCCTGGCGTCTTGCCAGCGAGCCAAGCTAACGCCGTATTTCGGACGTGCTATCCAGTTATCATGTCTCATACTGACCGTCATAACTCTTCCTGTGCTGTGCTTTCCCTTCCTTCATTGTATTGCTCATTGGTGTGATATCATTTTTTTGTCAGCTCTGCACAGACTAATTCACTGAAGTGTTTCCGAAGTTTTACATTTTCAATTTAAGTTTCTTAATTTTGCTCTGAGAATATGGTGGGTTTAAGGGCCATGCCTTTCTTGCAAGGATGTGGCACAAACGGAAAGAAACGATAAGGTCAATACCGTCACACTCGTCAAACTCTCATCTTCTCTACAGGCAAGCCACTCAACTACCATACGACCTTTTTGTCGTACTAACATAGTGAATGACATTTTAAACAATGTATATAACACTTAAGCTATAATTCCTATACGCTATACAATATATTGTATATTTTACCTATATATAACATATACTAGCAGCACTATAAAAATAAAAATATTTTCTTCTATAAAATAATAAACTTTCTCAACAAAATATTTCGCAACCAAGAAGTTTTTCCTTACTGGACCTTTCTGTTCAGAAAAATTGCAATATGCAACATAAGCAGAAACTTGCATTTACGTCCGCACGTGTAACGTTCATCGGAACCTGTTCATAACAAACAGTACTGCAGAAAATTGCTAGTTAAGTGATAAATGATATACAGAATTTGTAAATCTCTTCGTGCGTCTTCGTGCGATAAGTAAACGAACTACAAACATTTACGTACGCGATTTAAGTGAATTGCGGTATCATCACCTTTTCACAATAGAAAATTTTTTTAAAAATATTCTATAAACGTTGCGTTTTTGTATTTTAATAAATAAATAATATGACACAATTGTGATATTATTGCATTTATATTGACGTAATTTTTTTCTGCTGAAGGGAAATGTTATCTATTAAATTATTCCTTTTTTTTTGTAGTCCAAGCAAGTTAGATACACAGAGAAAACAGGTATATTGGTGTAGCAAAAAAAAAAAAATTAACGTTACAATCTCCCCCCTCCACCTCCCATGCCCTTAAACAAACAAATGTTTCTTAATGCCATGTTTACATTTTAAGGAAAAGTATTTTTGAAACAAATTTTAGCGGTATGTATGAAAATATTTATTTTTGATTGTACAACCAACTCACAAATATCGTGTGTTGGTTCCTCGTAGGTGTTTTATTCCACGCTTGTTTATGTCTCGGTTTAATGTGACGGAAGGATACGTAGTAAGTAATTTGAAAACAGAACATGAAGAGAATTATTCCGGGTGACAACGAACAGCCTATAGCAACCTATCCCTCGTGGAGTACATGGTTTAGGCGCTACCTTGTAAATCGTAACTCACTGTGCTAGTATCTCGAGTAAAGAATATTTTGTGTGCGGTTTACCAGTTTATGTTATTGTTTGCTTAGGTTTTCAAGCCAGCACTTGCTAGCTTATGATTATAAATTGCTTGTCTTAGTAAGCAGTAGTTAAAAATTAAATGACTTCTGAAACGTAAGGTGTTATTTTCTTTCCATAAACATGGGCTGTTCAACAAAATCTCCATCTTTGGGTATGATGCAAGCTGGCCAATTTTTCACTAATATAAAGTATATAATAAATTTTCATTGGAAATAATAAACTACATTTTAGGTAAAATGTGGTAAAGGAAGACGTTATTTCTAAAGTACAAGGCGTCCGAAACAATATAAAAATCTTATCATTTTGTAAAATGTTATACTTTATTTGAAAGAGAAATTATTTCCTTGATTCCTCTATGCATTTCCTTTCACATCAATTGAACAGTTCTTAAGTAATCTTACTTTGAACTAGTTTTTCTAAAATTGTTCTTCTTAAATCTTACGCTTTATTCTGTGAGTCCAAAACGATTCACTTACTTAAATGTTTAATGATTACTTCTTGCATGTTTTATACATAGTACGTACACATATAATTAAAATGTTTACATTTTTGTGGCTTTAAAAATATTTTCCCTTGATACTAGAGAAAACCAAGACCAATATTTAAAAACAGTCACCGAAAATCATATTTTTCTAAGATTTAAAAGTGACCTTCCTTGCACCATTTATAAAACCTCACTGCAGTATTCTATGAGGTTCTGAATGCATGATTTGCAGTCAACCAATTTGAGAGCTTCTTAGAGTTTATTAGATATTTCGGAAACGCGCATTCTTACGCGCGTGCACACGCATACACACACAAAAATTCGTTCAAAATGTTTTCTTTTTATAAGTTATATTTATGTATAAATTATGTTTAAACAAACTACTTTTTTTCCAAATTCACAATTTGTATGTTTGTCTTTCTCGAAGAAAGGGCTACCAGCGATATTATTTGTTAAGCGTAAAAAAAAAAAAAAAAAAAAAAAAACACACACACACACACACACACACACACACACACACTTACTTTTCGTTAATTTATCATAGAAGTGATACATTCGACTGTATATTTGTCTATCAAACACTGAAATTATTCTCCTCCTCGAGACGAAAATAGCAATCACTCGAGCAGAAATTTTCACATAAATTTTAAATACAGTATCGCTTCTCTCTAATAAAAAGTACGCTATTTGTATATTCTAATTTATATGCTAATGTTTTAATACTGAGCATGGGATACAAAATTGCATCGCTTATAAATAAGCTTTTTAAATCATTCTCTCGCGCCATTCAAAAACGTCTTAGCGGAAATTTTAAGTTTATTTTCTAGTACCCAAAGTAATAACGCGATTACACTAGGGCCTATAAATCTAGATTTTTCACAGTTGTCTCGTGTTCCACTTCAATAAAATTTATAAAATGAAAATTATTATTAATAACATATTACGGACATTAATTTTATTTCCTTATGGCACGAATTGTAGTGTTATTCATTGCTACAAAAAGGACTTATATTAAATAAATTTAAGTATAATTTAAATACTATGTCAGATCTTCGGCAATTAGACAATCATACACCCCGCGACTGCAGCTTTCTTCAAATAGTCGAAAAAGCCACATTTTAATTTAAAAAGGCGTTTACTACAACTAATATTACACACATTCGCTCAGTGGACCAATGTTCAAAACAGTAGCACTTGTTATTATGTTTATCGCAATTTCAATATATTTCGTAGGATTTTAATAGAGTTTTGCATTCAAAAGTTTCCTTAACCTTGAGTATTGGCCAACGTTATTAGCAATATGGAATAAATAGTCTTAAATGCAACTGCATAATAATATACGTTATTATAAAGCTCTTAGCTAAATCACATATATTCTGCATGGTTGATGCTATTTACTCATTGCACATGCCCTAGAATCCTCATGGAAGGAAAATTTTGTATCTCCAGAACAACTTTTGCCCATGAGCTTGATTAGTTTCGAACTTCAAGCACAATTTTGGTAGTGAACTGACATATTTTCTGATAAAAGCAGACGTAACTCTGACCACGCAACCACCTACTCTAAACGAGATCACGTTCGATAGTACGATCGATGCCATATTCTGAAAGTGTTAATGATTACCTTGTAATTCAGGGACACTCTCGCACACATTTTAGAGAATCACGAGTGACAAGATTCATATGTGGCGTTTCTTGTTATTTAGTGGGCCATATCATCACTCTTAAAATGTTTAATTATTAAAACACCTAAATAAGTAAATAACCTTTAACAATACGTCGTAATTCAAATTCCGCTTTTCAGGTGAATAAAATTTAATGTCATCTAGGATTTTTGCTTGCAATATGGTTTATTTATCTTTGTATTTTGTGTTCACTAGGATGTTATATTTAACAAAATGGACTAAATCCAACACATTATTTGCAATAAAGGTGCAGATTATTTGAATTTTAGGTAATGAGGAGAAATAAAAAATTGATACTTCAAAACTTATGTTAAATTTGAAATCGTTAAATCGACGGCGAAATTTGTTTCGTAGAAGCTAAAGGCTCTCATAAAAACCTAAATGATGTTGAAAGTGATACTCTGTTACACATATTATATTATTTCTTTACTGTTTTTATTTCAACAGCACATTGTATCAGTGTTTGAGTGAGGGAAGCAAGGGAAATCACATATAACTCCACTGCAAAATCACCTTTACAATTTTTAAGAAGTTATAAAAATTCTTCGTCGCGTTAACACATTACGAGTATTTTTATAAGCGAAATATTCCAAAAGAAATACATTTTTTAAACTTGCGTTCTATTTTTCTCTACGTAATGTAGATGTTTTTCTTTTAAAGGAGGCTGTAATTGGCGTAACAGCTAGAGATTTCGCCTCCCGCCCTGGCAGTCGCGTTCCACGCGCCACTCACAGTTGTGGCAGGGTCAGGCGATGTCGCTGTACGGTGGGTGTTCTCGGGGAGCTATCCCCCATCCCCCTTCCTAAAGCGTCCCATTTCAGCATTTTGGAACTTTCTACCAACCTGCAGAACTTACATGTATTTGCTTGTGAATGTGTAAGTTGCGCTCGTATATGAAACCGCCAACACACAGAAAGCATTACCAACTCACAGAAAGCATTAAGGTTCAAATATACAATTTGTTCTGCATGCGAAGACAACTGACAAAAAAATTGACACTAGTTATAGTTACATAATAGATTTATTGAACACACATGCAAATATCTTATTTTTCTCCAAATTTAGCACTTCAAAACAGATTAAATATAGCTGATTTTGTTACTAATCGTTTAATGTTTGAAGTGCCAGCACTCGTAAACTTTTGGCAATTGCTTTTATATTTTTCTATACCTTTAATACGCGAAAAGGGTGAAAATAGTTCATAAAGACTCACTAAAATGTATGCAATTCAAATAAATACCTACTGGAATTGCTTGCGATTATAACCTTCAATAAGCTGTTTCGCATTAACTATTATGGAATTTACTAACGCGTGGCTACAGTGAGTGAAAGCTTTGTTTCATGAACAAAATGCTTGCTTATAATGGGGCAATGAAATATTTTGTTGTGGAAATAAAATTATTCCGTTGCTTTTACTTGAACGGTCTTAACAAAGAGTTTGTTGGCGCTGCGTAAATTGCAGAGTTTAAGTTGATTTAAAGAAATTCCAATCCCAATCGAAATTCGAACATAGATAGTTCGCGCCACGCTCTAGTAGTCTCACCTTCACTGCTGAAGTCGGAATGTTTTCAAACATACACATTTCAAATACCAAACGAGTGTAAATAAAATATTATAAGTTTTACACTTTTTGCTTTTTAGTTCCATCATGAACTCGTTTTATTAGGGCTTTTACACTATTACTAAGCGTCACGAAATGCTCAAACAAACACTGTTACTATTCTAATCGTCACGAAAATATAAACAAATTCTCCAGCTGTGTTTTCGGACAAAGTCAATCAAATGAGCAGCCAAACAAATAAACACAGTTGAGTTAACTAAATAAATTGTTGGAAGTCTAATTTAATTTGGTCCAACACAGAGGTTTCATATATTCGGGCGTGTTTTTGCTTGATAAACAAAGTTAATTTTGTCGCTTTTCAATGTTTGTTCACTCAACCAAATATTTTGTTAGGGCAACAAAATATATTGTTGGCCCTTTTACAAGCAAGTATTTTTTTTAGTTCAAACGAACAGTTCTCTCAGTGTAGCCCTTAATTTCCGTACGCCTTAGTTCACCGCCTGCCGTTTTAAGTAGAGAACTGACATGAATTAACGAAAAGCACGAATTAGATGACGTTTTGAATTTCTGAATTATTTTATTATAAAAAAAAAAAAAAAAACCCTAAAATTGTTACGTGATGAATAAAGATTTTACGTATTATTTTATAAGCTTAAAAATATACCTAAATAAATCTACTTAAATAATTTTTTTTATTATGCCGTTGTACCTGAAACATTCATGGCGATTTGTACCTTCGCGAAATCGAAAAGTATCGTCATACGAATTAGTGACTTGACGATTTAGAGGGAATATTAGAAGATAAACAATGCAGAGGGCACTGAGAGCTATGCTGAAGACTGTTGATCAGAACAAGCAACAATTCACTTTACAATAAAGGTTATGATTACAAATGTCAGAAATATTAAGCGAGCCATAATAAATCATCCTACAGTCATCAAAAAGAGCAATTTAAGTGCAATGATGTTGTTAATGCAATTAAATTTAGATTCCGCCTCTTGCAGCACCAAAAAATTATATCTCTCTTACACGTCATAAATCTCTAAATCAAAACATGAATTGAATAATTCTGATCCTAATGACCAAAAGAACGTTTGACGAAATCTAACGCAACAATTCGGAAAAATAGGTTGACAATCAGTCTAAATACCACGAAAGTTATTTCTTTTCCACCCAATCTATACCTATCAGATACCTATCTGCCATCTGCTTTTGCAGTTGAAAAAACGCGTGTTTTATTACTGAAATATGACAAGAAGATATTTGTGTGCCCTGAACGTGAAGTATATTGAAGTACTGTGTCAACTGGATCGAGTTGTTGAAATGCACTCTTGAAGTGTACGCTAATACAATAACTCATAAAGAGATTCTCAGATTCACGATCTATGACAAACATGCAGAACAAGTATTCTTAATATAGGCCCTATTATTAGTATAGGCCACCGTTATTATATATTAATAGTGGAAGTCCACACTATTTTCGAATACGGGAACTTGCTAATGTAGCTGAGTAGTAGGCTATATGGAAGTCTGGGGCATAATTCATGATTCGGCTCGCGGCTCTCAACTTCGATGACGTCACGCGAGCAGTAGTAAGATAATATTCGTTCGAGAACACAGTGCTGGGGAAGGAGGTGCGAGGTTCGGGGAGACATGTTCGATTCCGGAATTCCTGCTATATCATTCCGGTCACGTGTCCGCCATCTTGGATTCCGCCATGTTGCTAGTTAGTACTCTGCCATCTTTGTAGCCAGTAAGCCACCAACTTGGTTTGCTATATTGGTAACCAATAAGATATTCCGAGGGTTTTCTCAGAATACTCCCACTTGTTACTCTTTTGCGTTCTTTCTTTTCTCTTTCTTCCTTTCCTTCTCCCTTCTTATTTACATATTTCTCTTTCTCGCTTCCTTCCTTTATCGCACTCATTCCGTCTTTCTCTCTTATTTGTTTACATCGGCTGTTGCTGGAGCCCACCATCTTTGCAGCTGGAGAACGTTTTCTTTGTTACTGGAGGCCGCCATCTTTGTTAACATATACATGGAGGCCACATATTGTTTTTTTCGTTTTTAATTTGTTTTGCCCTCATTACTTCTGGCTTTTTCCATTTGGGGCGTTGCGATCTTGGTTCTGACATTGACCGCTAGGAGCGCTGGTTTTGCTCTCGTTCGATCAGTCGATCTCGCATCTGTCACGTGCGCTCCACAGCCATATTGGTTCTGGAATTAGCCGCTAGGGGCACTGCTTATTTTGAGAACTAAGAAAACCATCTAGAATAGTGCGGGATCAAACCGCCGGACCTTGGGTCGCAGACTTACGCCTTAGACCACTCGACTAGGCCACTCACCCTTCGCGACGTACATTGAGACAAGAGTTTATAAGTAGTATATAGCTTGTAGAAGAATAAATAATATCTTGCCTCGTATTAAAGATATTGTTTTTATTTTTAATATATCAATTTTACGTATTTCATTCAAACATCAAACATTTTTTAAGCGTATATAAAAATCAATATTTTTTTTAAAAACGTATATTTTATATATTATTTTAATTTCTTATATAATTTTTTTAAGTATCTTTTATTATACAATTTTTATTATTTATATATTTTTTTGAGTTAAGTTCAACTTACATGTATATTAATTATATTTAACTCATATATTTTTAAGTATTTTTAATCAATAATTTTTATTAAGTTATTCTAAATTTTATTTTCTCATAATTTTGATTTATTTTTTTAAATTTAACTTATATTATTTGAATCATAAAATTTTTTTCTGTGTCATTTTTATTTTTATTTTTTATAATTTTGGATTAACTTACAATCTATCTTATATACTATTTTTTAGGTATTTTAAAAGTTTTTTTATTAAACTTTAAAGTGTATTAAGTGAGAAGTCAACGGATTCGTATTTGTCAGGCAGGTAAGAATATGTCCTCAGAATATAAAATGACTTGACTATGAAAAGAGCCATTATATATGTAATATATATTATATATATATAACCGTTTTACTAGAATGTATGCAAGTGCTTTATATTAAGAACGTTGGTTATTCACTCTTTTTCGATTATTATGTTTGTATATCTTTTTATGTTCCACATGTAAGTATGTATGACTTCTATGTTGAACGTAGAAATATATTTCCTACTTCTATGTAATGTAATGCTTGTAAATTGGTTCCAACACACCATCCCATAAACTGTTAAGTATCCACTCAACCTAACTTAAGATAGCCTAATCCAATCATCTTGTAAGGACTCGGAATATATATTTTTTATTTCTCTCGACATTCAACCGTCATTCTCTAGTCATCGCCATACCCCTCTTCACCACCCCTCTTTTTAACCTTACTTAACAGCCATAGCGAATTGAACTGAGTACCAAAACAGTTACATATAGTACCTTTCACCATGCCATTAGCTTGGCTCATTCATGCTACTTACAATACAGCCCATATCCACCACCATACCTCAGACCAACTGATCAATAATAACAGTCAACTATACTGTCTACCATTTTAGCCCAATCTAACTTTGCCTGTTACACATATAAACAAACCACTTCAGCTGACTAACCAATCAAATATTCCATCCATGCTGTCATAAGATTAATACTAATAATTTAACCATCTACGACACCCATATCGTCTTAATTCCCATCAAACAATTCCACTGTTACTAACCGACCATACCAACTAAGTATTCTGCCGCTCTCATAGTAACTACACAAAAAACGAATCATACAATTAAACCATTCTCATGACACCAACTAAGCTACACTTTTTCATTATGCCATAATAACCGAACATATGATAATGTCATAACAATCAACCATACAAGCAAACCAACTGTAAAATAAAGTCATACTTGTGTGCGTTCTACCCCATATCAGGACTATGAACGTATTTTATTTTTCTTGTCATCCACTTAACGTAACCACAAGTCCAAGCAAAATTACAATTTATTCACTCTAACATTTGGTCGTATGCACTCACACACTTGTGTAGGTCTTAGAAAGTATTTTCATATTGTGTAGAACACGGAATATTTTAACTTAGTCACGCCCATTCCACCCCATGTCAGGACTCTTTTAAAGATATGTTAATCTAACCTAACATATACAAGGCATCGAACCTAGCACCACACTTAGCACTGCAGATACTGCACTTAGCACCGCACTTAGCACTGCAGGTACTGCACTTAGTACCGCACTTAGCACTGCAGGTACTGCACTTAGCACTGCAGGCACTGCACTCAGCATAGCATGCACCGCATTTAGCACAGCACTTAGCACTGCAGGCACTACACTCAGCACTACAGGCACCGCACTTAGCACTGCAAGCACCGCACTCAGCACTGGATGTACCGCATTTTGAGTCACTTTGGGGTCAATCGGAGTCATTTGGAGTCATTTTGGATTCATTCGAAGTCATTTTGGAATCATTTGGAGTATTTGAAGTCATTTGGAGTCATTTCTGAGTCATTTTTGAGTTATTTTGGAGTAATTTGAACACGTTTTGGAGTGAAAGAGTCCAGAGCAAAGGGTGAAATAATCTGTCTTGTGTGTAGCCGGTCTGGCAGTAGTCAGATTTACTAATTCAAGCTGAGCGAAATATATTTTCACATTAAAAAGAACTTATTCACTGGCAACGTTGATTATTTAGCAGCATTTTAAAACGAGTACTATAACTTTCCTACAGCATGCACTCGCATAAATATTGATTTAAACTGAATTAATAAGTTTTTCACAGAAGCAGATACATATTACTATACATTTATTTAAATTTTTTTATTTATATATACATATATTCCATAAATAGATCACCACGTTTTTGCAGAACATCTGCACTACTAATCGAGACCAGACTAAATATACTGCTACATCAAACTAGAAGTTAACTAGACCACAGCTCACATTGGCATTACAACAAAAAATCACAAGTCCAGCATGTTTGTCTACCATCAAACACCGACCAAAATATCATACCAGATATTAATACGAAATCACTCTATCAACCATCCATACATTAAAAAAGCTGACCACCATAACTCAGACGTACGAAAACAGTATATGTGTAACCCTTTTGAGCAGGAGTACCGGGTACTATACCAATCAGTACCCCAGTATACTTCAGTCATGCCATGATTACGTTCTATATGCCCCATAACAACTACTCATTTCATACCACTCCTACGCTACCAATTAACCGCAGTAACCAAAACATTTTGGGAAACAACCATCCAGCATACCAGACAATAATAAAAAAGAGTCAATCAATTAACAAACCAGTTAAATATGTCAGCCATACAAACTTATAGCTGATCTTACGAATCCTACAAGGTAACACACCTCCAGAATCATATAATACTGAGTACTGAAACATATATATATATAATAACGCATGGTAAGGAGTTAAACATTTCAGAATTTTTTATTCATTATTAAATTATAATTTACATAATTTTTTATTATTTTATTTTCATATAAAAGATATATTACACACTCTGGCCTTACTATTATAAGACACTGTAAATATTCTTTCCGTTTAAAAATATTACTTATATATATATATATATATATATATATATATATAGTGAAAAGACGTACCTTAGAAATAAAACACAACATAATTTTTTACACTAAATTTTTGCAAACATATTCAAATAGCCATAATCGGCAAAAACTACAATATACTTCATTATAAATGCAACTTCGTTGAAGCTTATAGTCTTTTATGCATCTCGCTAATCACACTAATATTGTCCTTGTGCGAATCCATCATGACACTTATTACGCCGACACACTGTCCAAGGACACGTTATGAAGGTATCTACACTTTTTTACGACCTGTACCAAAGTCACAAGAGACCTACTTGCAGCAAAAGACCTGGTAGCGGGAGGTACTGGGTTCGAATCCGACATCATGTGGTCATTATATTTGGCATAATTTTTTACGCTTTACAATATGTCGTCAATTCATCATCGCCTGTAAAATATACATTTATCAAAGCAGTCTTGGAGTCTGCATTTTGGTTCTTAGCAACCTCGGGATGCCGTTTACAACTTATGACAATCTTTATGGCTAACTATGTAATTTTAATGTAAAATATATTAACTCGAAAATATTAAGTCCGTGATGTAGGAAGGTGGAAAGTTTAAAAATATTATAAGAAAGCATATTAAGTACGAGGTGCTGAAGGTAACGAGCAATGACTTTCGATACTGTGCGACGTATCAGTATTTTTTTAATATTTTTTATTTTATTTGCAGGAGCCTCCAGAATCTATACAGACTCAGTCTGCAATGGTTTGCATAAAAGCAAAGCCATTTATAATTAGAGTACTCATATGTAGAGGTTGGACGGCTCTTTAGAAACGAGGTCTTGATATCCGATTAGAGCGAAGTGAGGTGAGAATGGAGCAGCGCTGGAATGCAAAGTCAGGGAGACTAGAGAAAAACCTCGCCATTTAATAAACACCAACGTATGAGGTCTATTGCAGACATCAGGCGGACGAATACACCAGACAATCACGTAATCAAGCAATTAAGTGTGTGCGTATTTTTATTATCAGCGCTTCTTAACCGAGTATATTTTCTAGAAAAATCACATTTGTAATAGATAGTTGTCAGTAGTCTTATTTAAAAACTACCTCTATCAAACATCCATACCAACAAAAAAAAATACTGACTGCTTTGGGGACATGGCAGAGGGCTTTACGTGAATATGTTTGCATTAGAGGGGTAATACGTTTTCCGTATATGGGATATAAAATGAAAGTAACGAAATTGATACTTTGATTTTATGTTGTAAATCAAGACATATAGGCAACAAGCTAAGTTATGCACAGCGTCCTAGTATGTCGGAGTAGTGAGATGTAAATTACTGGCCGGAAATGTTTGCCCTTGCCCAAAATTGCTGACAGTCGTTGCGAGCCCCCGCCCATGTTATGTGATGTCTACAGTAGTAAGGCCACATCGTCCTGGATGTCATGTTTAGTTTACCTCTTGCATGTACTTGCAGTACCGTCTGTATTGTGCGCTCGTAAGAGAGTAGTGAAAGTGTCTGACTTGAATAAATTACATTTTCCTGCTGAACAGTTGAGGTTCAAACAGAATGCCTACGAGCAGTTTCGTTCCTTAGAATGATGGTATAAAAAATGCAGTGCACTTTAAGTCCGTACATATCATTTCCGTATTTCTGCCTTGCACTCCCATGCTGTTCTCTCGGGATAATATTAAGTTACGGATTTGGGTTCATATATGGTTATATCAGAAGTTGGAAATACTGGAAAAAGTCCATAACGATATTGTGTTTTAATTCATAAGTAATAAATATATATTGGTAGTGATAATGAAAATATTTATATTTAAAATAATTCTGAGTATTATCATATTTTTTTAACAGAGGTATTTCCACACACAGACATACACCCTCACTGATTAACCTACACCCCTGTGACAATCGACAGTGATACAACTTTCCACAGGGAACTCACTAGGGGCACATCACCCTCGTGGTTACATGCGCGTGTAACTGAACAGTTGATTTGAGATCCATAATGCAGGCAAAAAGCATGTATTTTGGCCATAAATACTTAAACAAGACAGATATCTACAACCATCGGTTGACACAGCATTTTGAGAATGATTGTGGAGGAGTTATTTCACAAGTTCTCTTTGCGTCATTGAGTAATAAGTGTCTTTTCTGAAAACAAATAATTAAAATACAACAACACGCCACAAGGATGTATTGTTCCTACGATTCACCTTATAGGTGAATAAATTTTGCTGTCTGTGGTCACAGTGTGTAAGTGTGTATGTATTTTTACGTGTGTGTCACTATACTTTGATAGGGTAATGCATCTGTAGTAGTAAATGTTAGAACATCAATAAATAAATTACAATCACAACACACCACAAGGGTGTATTGGAATAAGTATGTTTCGTGTGTTGGGTGTGTTACTATACCTTGATAGGGTAATGCGTATTGGATAGTAATTCTTAGAACAGCAATTATTAATTGTAAAATAACTTTTTAAAGCTAGGAGATCTCTGCAACGATTTCGCTCATCCTCCTCTTTCACCAATGTATTGTATAAAACAAGTGGAATTTAATATTGAAAAGCACTAGAATACCATTTATTTATTACACAGTCGACCTATTTAAGTTGTCACAAATTCACCTGTATTTTTTTCCTTCATAGTTTCAGATTAGGAAGGGGGTGGATAGGGAAGGTGCCTGGCTCATGAGAATGCTTTGAATACGATGCAGGTCTGTATAATATCATAGATGCTTTAGCTGAAGATCCTGGCACAGAAACGACAGTGTTCGACTAATATAATATTAAATTCAAAATGCAATTATTCTGGACTCGGGATGAAATACAAGGTTTAATCATTAATGGTAGAAGTTTTTTCTATGATTTTTTGGCGATGTTCGCACATTAATTGTTCACTTAGGAAAAGTGCAATAATTTTTATTTGTTCAGCATCTAAAAAAAGAGAGCCAAATTGTCATAATAACGTCAGCACCAAGAAATTATTATGGTATAAAAACTTTTGACCGTGAAATATATTAAACATCAGAGCTGAAAATATGGTAAGATTTTGTAAGCTGCCCATTTGAATTCTATAGATGTAAGCTGTCTTACTAGTTACTGTATGTGTGTCATATTAATTGAAAATGTCTAAAGATAGCTCCTACGATACAACAGTTTTTTCAACAAAAAGGCATTATATCACAAAACGTTACCTATGGATGAACAGTTATCAGTAATATAATTTCCTACTCTTACTAATTATATGCTTGGGTAGTTTAGGCACAAAATTGATATACATATCCGTGCAATAGTAAGGTCATCCTTGCAAGCCTGAACCGGTATTAGAATACAATTGCTGAATAAAAATAAAATAGCGTTTTCATAAGGGAAATTTTTCCCCTCTCGAAATTACTAAAAACGCAATGTCGGAATGGGAAGGCTATGCAAAAGACGCTTCGCTTGCATGAAGAATTGTCTGACGCCGTGACATGCTTCAGCAGTGACGTAACTGCCAGGTCACGGCCGCGGGCAGGCGATGTGCTCAACGCGTGGGAGCCCCTACGCGTGGCGTCTCCTTTCGCTGATGCGCTGCATTTCTGGGAGCACGACCCCGGAGGCGTATCAGCTTACATGCTTAGATAACGCGAGGGCGACATACTATTATACTATCAGTGCGCGGGAGAGGTGGTAGTGACAGCAAGGAGGTCTGCGGCGCGTCGCACCAGGTGACATCATGGCCTATATTCAAGAATTAAGTCGTGATGCGCGCTGTCCCCCCGAGCTTGTATAAAACATTATTACAAGCGAAAATAGAAAAAAAAACATACCCTCTAGACCCAGTATATTCAAAGGATATTGGAAAAAAAATTTACTGATTCCATTGCAACGCTGATCATGCCAAAAAAAATATGTAAACGGGACGTATAAAAGACTGTATTTTCCCAGACTCTGAAACTATTAAAACAAATTACACAACATGTGCACCGACCTATGTATAAGTCCGCGCGGGGGGAAAAAAAACACTGAATCTCCCCCTCCTTTCGACTCGGCCAATGAAGCATCTTATATATGGAGCGAACTATTTAATCATGCTCCACACTTCCCCAACCAACAGAATCGCCGTCTGTACGCTGCAAAAATAGTACAAATTAGTCGAATCTGCCTGCCCTTCCACCATTTCGATAATTGCAATCAATATAACATCAAGCGTATACAGTCAGTCATCTCATCTATATTACGTTTCCTGGTGAGTACAATTTTTTTGACGAGCATATTTTATAGCAAAAATGTTGGATTTTTTAATATGTTTATATTTAAACGATAAGTACTAATTCAGTCCAGTAGGCCGGCTCTCTGAATAAAATACTGTTTTTAAAACTATGGTGTTTATTATATGTACACAAAAATTCAGAAAATCTACGTATAAATATATTTATTTTCAAACAGTCTGAAACGTAATTATATTAGCAGTTTTTTAAATCAAACTTTTACGAAATATTCATTTGTATTTGGTTGCTTCGTGTAAAACTAATTTATTGAACTGTTATATATATATATATATTGTTATATATATATATATATATATATATATATATATATATATATATATATATATAGACACACACACACGAAAAACACGGTTCGTGGTCTCTCTTTGGCGTAATTTTCTAAGCTTTGTTTTTACTAGGCGAGGCGGAGGAATATCCTGGAAGTAGAACTTTATCAGGGCTTCAGAAATGGAGCTATTATAGGCAGCACCCCGTAATGCTGGAATGTTTGTGAAATATAAACGAGTTATCATGGAACACAAGACATATTACTTGCAATAACGGAAAAATTTGTGCCTGGAGAATGTTTGCTTACCAGACGTGTTTATTTCCGTGCCAGCGCTCAGCGGAGCAGGCGTATGTGGGTTATGCGAAGATCCCGCTATTTGCGTCCCATATTTTTGTGCAATACCTTTAATTATGTTGGCAAAATAATTTTCATTATAATTATTGCATGACGTGAATTTTACTGTATCTTTTTGGTGTCGCATTGTATGACAAATTAATTGGTAGGCCTAATCAACGAATCGATATGGCTAGACGAGGACATACATGTAACAAAATGTTTATTTTCATACGAAAAGACAAAAAAAAATGTTCCAATGTTAGGGCTTTCCCACAGTTTAATATGTATATTTTGCATTACTTTATAACGTTTTTCGATAAAAATATATGTATGTTGGTAGGTTTTATCCTGGTCATTCAGCATAGAGATGCCTCTCGCGCGTTCCACTGTGATTACAGTCGAGATACTCCAGCCTGTTCCTCTCATCTGTTTACTTTGGTGAGTTATGCAGAATGTTGAAACCCTATTACTTTTTTTAAATAAAACTACAAGCCTAGTAATCTATTTTAAATTTCAACATACATTATTCGAAATATTAAGATTAAAAAAAATTCCTTAAGTTTCTATTGTAAAAAAATTATAGTTCCGTAGGAACGGTGGGGTCCGAGAGTTGTAGTGTTTATATTCCTTAGCAGCTTCGCTGAGCCAGGTCTGACTCCCAGCAGAGGGAACAGGCCATCTCCACACGCTCACTCAGCTGTCAAAACCCCTTTATCCCCAGCTACAAAACATGAAATTCATTCACGATATAAATGTTTTACTATACTCGTACTTATTTTTTTGGTAAAATTAACACACATAGATCGCTGTGCTCGTCTCCCACCACATAGCAGCGTGCCTAACAGGGGACCAAATTTTTAGTCTTTACTGATAGGATGAATATGAATGTTCGCAGATAATCTCCTTGCGTATCCGCAGCGTAGAGATGCCTCTCGTGCATTCCACTGTGATTCTGCAAAGTCGATATATATACTCTTCTCGTGGTGTTTCCTTGTATGATTTTCAGGCAATTACAACAATAAGTATAATTTTTAATGTTCTTTTTTTATATCCCTGCCCATATATTAGTTCAGATTATTAATGATTATAGTTCTTGATCATGCCGCTAAGTTCAGCATATCACATCAAGTATTAATATTTTCACCTTTACAGCTGTATTGACTTCCATGCATCGCCTTTGTTAACCTCATTATTCCAGAGTGTAAATCATGTGACATTATAAAAGAAATTCTCTGCCCACCGAAAAACAAAATTCACATGATTATAGATTCATTGCTTTGTGAGGGTCTTTTTTAAAAAAAAAGGCAAAATGGCACTAAATTAAAAAAATTATGAAAAATATTTAGAACAATATAGATTGTGAAAAAAGATATTTGCTGACTATCGGCTGGACACTCTGACAGTTGACAGCTAGCCAGTAATAATCACTGAAGTTAAGCATGTCAAGTGTGGTACGAACCAATAAGAATGTGGAAAATGAGAAACCAGAGACTGCCGTTCCTGTAAAATTATACAATTTTAACATGTATTTGAATGTTAGTATAAATGTGTACAGAGCACTAAGTGTTAATTCGCCCTTCCTAACCCCAGTATCACTAGTGCATCGTCATCTATTAACGTACAAAAAATCTATATGTTGTTATAGTTACCATCGAATGTGTGGCTCGCAGCAGCTATTTCTAGGCCAGAGCCATTGTTTACTGTCATAACGTGTCACTGTAGCATATCAGTAACTGAATTGGGACCTAATATTAATATATATGTCCGCGCGATGGTACAGTTATTATATTCTCCTTCTTCTAGGCACGCGAACTATGATAAATGAATACTTGAATGAGTGCGACGAAGATGAGATGCTTCAAGTAATTACAGCATCCATAACTGAGTCGCTGGCGGTGGCCGCACAAAGCGGGCAGCCGCTGCCGCTATCTCCACCATCTTCTACGACCACAACGGTGCGAGGCTGGTCACCTATTTCCTCCCAGGACTGCAACGTGGTGTTCGTCCCCATATCAACTCTGGAGACGTGGCAAGCCCCGCCCCCAGCGACACCGACACATACATATACACATGCATAGCCCGACATATATTCGCAGTATGCCCAGAGGGAGGAAACTAACAGCCAACTAGTTCAGTGGCTCCAGGAAAGGCAGCTAGCGATGGGAGACAGTTTACCTCTGTCATCGACATCGATGCCTTCCCCTCCTCGGACGACTGTAAGATCGCTCAAAATTTGGCCCGTTATTTGACGCTTTTGCTAAACCAGGCTGTTGCCATGGGAGTGGCACGTCTTGAGGACGGTCTTTACAACCTCCGGCAGGAAGCTAACGAGAAGCGGGCGCTCATCTATTGTCACCTGGCGGAGGCTGTAGGAGTCGTCCATGACAGCGTGTCACGCTTGCATGAGCGTCACGATGGAAACGATCAAACCGCCGAGGCGACAGAAAGTTTCCTTTTAGGGATGAGGTGCAGGGCGCAAGCAATCTTCCGCCGCTATCTCCCGTACCTGGAAGCCTGACTGTTTCCGCATCAACAAAACGATGATTAAAATAACTTTACAAGTTAATTAATTTGTGAACATAATATTTATAAACGTATAATAAGAATATTTTGTATTGTCTCCACTGTACCACACTTTTTTTTTCCAAATATAGGAAGATGCATAGTTTATACTGGCATAATATGATTTGTTTTTCTGGTAATGACTATGCGTTTATCTACTTCCGAAATTTCTTATCATTTTTTGAGACTGATATTTTTCCCCTACTTAATATTTGTGCTGTTGACAATGGTTCGTAATACTAAGCATATGAGATAGATATCAAGATTTTTTTTTTTGCGTAGACTACAACCTCGCAGAAGCTTTTGTTTTAAATGGTTGCTCGCATTGTGTTAGCAATAACTGCAATGATTGACATATTAACGAGTATTTAAATTAAAATGCTTTTAATTGCAGTTCCTTAGTTAATCAAATAAATAAAACAAAGCCTATAATTTTGCTTTCAGTTCACGTCAATAAAATGTAATAAGTTGTGTTAAAAAAGTAAAAGTTACCGTCAAGCGAAATTTATTACACATGTATTAACGCTAACTTATTCCATTACAGGCATGTGGATGCAATTAAAAATGTTTTTGAAATTAAATTCACATTTAGTAATAAATTTATAATATTAATAATTTATTTAACTGTTGCCATATTAGTATTAAATAAAATATTTTATGTGATGTGATGGCCACAAGAGCTCAACGATTGATAAATATTTCGCGGACCGAGATAACTGAATCCAGGGCTCGGGGTCGAAGTGGAGGTGACATCCTGCACAAAACATAAATGGTGACAATAATTCTGCGGAAGGCCTGGCACGTACTCAAACAAGAAGCTCATAATATGGTGCTGGCCTCGACAGGAGCCAGGGTGCGTAACTATACTTCACCCCTCGTAGCATAGGACAAGCATCGTAAAACACCGCCGCCGTGCCGCGAAAAGTCGACGTACAATGCGAGAGCCCCCACTCGCAGTACCAGAAGAAAAAAATAGCCATATATATGATTTTCTTAATTTAAAAAATATAAATAAATGTGTGATTTTGTAAATTTTTTCTCTTTTTTTTTAATTTGTGTGTTTTGAGAGACATCATTTCATCACCACCTTGACCACTTCGTTTAGCCATAAGTAAAAAAAGTTGACCAATAGTGTATTTGTAAGGTCCATGTTCATAAATATATGATATGCTTCATGCTTTATTTTCATTTTCCATGTGCGTGGCTTCACAACGACCATCAAAGTGTTGTGATGGTTGTAGATATCTGTCTTGTTTAAGTATTTATGGCCAAAATACATGCTTTTTGCCTGCATTATGGATCTCAAATCAACTGTTCAGTTACACGCGCATGTAACCACGAGGGTGATGTGCCCCTAGTGAGTTCCCTGTGGAAAGTTGTATCACTGTCGATTGTCACAGGGGTGTAGGTTAATCAGTGAGGGTGTATGTCTGTGTGTGGAAATACCTCTGTTAAAAAAATATGATAATACTCAGAATTATTTTAAATATAAATATTTTCATTATCACGACCAATATATATTTATTACTTATGAATTAAAACACAATATCGTTATGGACTTTTTCCAGTATTTCCAACTTCTGATATAACCATATATGAACCCAAATCCGTAACTTAATATTATCCCGAGAGAACAGCATGGGAGTGCAAGGCAGAAATACGGAAATGATATGTACGGACTTAAAGTGCACTGCATTTTTTATACCATCATTCTAAGGAACGAAACTGCTCGTAGGCATTCTGTTTGAACCTCAACTGTTCAGCAGGAAAATGTAATTTATTCAAGTCAGACACTTTCACTACTCTCTTACGAGCGCACAATACAGACGGTACTGCAAGTACATGCAAGAGGTAAACTAAACATGACATCCAGGACGATGTGGCCTTACTACTGTAGACATCACATAACATGGGCGGGGGCTCGCAACGACTGTCAGCAATTTTGGGCAAGGGCAAACATTTCCGGCCAGTAATTTACATCTCACTACTCCGACATACTAGGACGCTGTGCATAACTTAGCTTGTTGCCTATATGTCTTGATTTACAACATAAAATCAAAGTATCAATTTCGTTACTTTCATTTTATTCCCATATACGGAAAACGTATTACCCCTCTAATGCAAACATATTCACGTAAAGCCCTCTGCCATGTCCCCAAAGCAGTCAGTATTTTTTTTTGTTGGTATGGATGTTTGATAGAGGTAGTTTTTAAATAAGACTACTGACAACAATTTATTACAAATGTGATTTTTCTAGAAAATATACTCGGTTAAGAAGTGCTGATAATAAAAAAAATCACGCACACCTACTTGCTTGATTCCGTGATTGTCTGGTGTAGATGTATTGATGGGCTGAAATATTTATTTGTGATAACGTAACATTTTACAGCAATATTTATACAAAAATATATGTCCCACTTTTAAAATGCTTACTCTTTCTTTTTTCAGCATTATGAATTAAAATGTTTGTTTAAAAGCTATGAAATATGAGATAAATTTTTTTTTTGGTTTTTCAATAATTCTTCTCGCCAAGAAAAAAAATAAATTCAGTTAGGTAAGTATAATTGAAATAGATTACTTGGGTGTATTTTCACACATGGTACGCTAATTGTACTTCTGGCCAAGTTTACGCTGCTTATGAAATTATATAGTATTCTAATTTCTGTAAAACGTTTTTTAAGGAACTTCCAAAACTGTAAAGGAAGTTCTTAAATATACACTCTATGGAAATAATATCACGCATCGGGCTGAGTAATGTTTGCATTACTTTCTATTTAATGTTAGGGATTTCCCTATGCATTATGACTGTTTCCTGCTTGGAATCTACTTTTATATTCGTCCTCCTTAGGTCTGCAATGGACCTGATACTTTCGTCAATTATTAATGGCGAGGTTTTTTTTCTCGCCTCTCTGCCTCTGCATTCCAGCGATGCTCCATTCTGACATCACTTCACACTCATCGGATCTCAAGACCTTGTTTTTAATAGCCTTCGAACCTCTACACATTATTATTTTATTTGTAAGTGGTTTTGCTTTTATGCTAATCATTACAGACTGAGTCTGGATAGATTCTGGAGGCTCCTGGAATTAATAATAATACGTTGCACATTAAACAAAGTCACGGCTCGTTACCTCCAGCACCTCATACTAAATATACTTTCTTATAAACTTTTTAAACTGTCCACCTTATTACATCAGGTGCTTCGCATTTTCAAGCCAATAGACTTTAAATTATAATTATATAGTTAACCATACAGATCGCCAGAAATTTTAAACAGCATCCAGAAGTTGCTAAGAACGAAAATGCAGACTCCAAGACTGCTGTGATAAATGTATATTTTACAGACGATGATGAATTGACGACATTTTCAAAGCGTAAAATATTATGCCAAATATAATGACCACATGACGTCGGATTCGAACCCAGTACCTCCCGGTACAAGGTTTTCTTTTGCTGCAAGTAGATCTCTTGTGGTATTGGTACAGGTCGTAAGAAAGTGTAGATACCTTCATAACCTGCCCTTGGACAGTGTGTCGGCGTAATAAGTGTCATGATGGATTCCCACGAGGACAACTTGAGTGTGATTAGCGAGATCCAGAAAGACTATAACCTACAACAAAGTTGCATATGTAATGAAGAATACTATAGTATTTGCCGGTTATGGCTATTTGAATATGTGTGCAATAATTTTTGTGTAAAAAAAAATACTGCTCTGTTTTATTTCTAAGGTACGCCTTTTCATAACAGTTTTAAATCTATATATATATAGTAAATATTTTTTAGAGGAAAAAAAATTACATATCCATATACTGGTAAGGCCAGTGTGTGTAACAAAGCTTCTACATGCAAATAAAACACTCAGAAATTACATAAGTTATATCTTAATTATGAATAAAAATATTCTGAAATGTTTAACTCCTTACCATGGGTTATTATACATCTTTTTAAGTACTTATTATTGTTCGATTCTGGAGGTATGTTACCTTGTAGGATTCATAAGAGCAGTTATAAGTATGGATGACTGACATATTTAACTAGTTTGTTTAATGATTGATTTTTTTTATTATTGTCTGGTATGCTGGATGGTTGTCACCTAAAATGTTTTGATTGTTGGAATTAATGGTTCGCGTAGTAGTGGTATGAAATGTGTAGTTGTTATGGGGCATATAGAACGTAATCATGGCATGACTGAAGTATACTGGGGTACTGGTTGGTATAGTACCCAGTACTCCTGCTGAAAAGAGGTTACGCATATTCTGTTTTCGTACCTCTGAGTTATGGTGGTCAGCATTTTTAATGTATGGATGGTTGATAGCGTGATTTCGTATTAATATCTGGTATGATATTTTGGTCTGTGTATGATGGTAGACAAACATGCTGGACTTGTGGTTTTTTTTTTGTTAGGCCAGTGAGGGCTGTGGTCTACTCAACTTTTAGCTTGAGGTACGAGTAAATTTAGTCTGTTGTTGGTTAGTAGAGCAGATATTCTGCAAAAAATGCGGTAATTTATCTACTGGATAGGTATATGTATATGTAAATTAAAATTTATATAAAATTATAATAATATGTGTATCTGATTCTCTAAAACACTAATTAATTCAGGTTAATGCAAAATTTATGCGAGTGCATGCCGTAGGAGGACTACAGTACTCGTCATAAAATGCTGCTAACTAATTATCGTTGCAAGTGAATAAGTTCTTTTTAATGTGAAAATATATTTCGTTCAGTTTGAACCCATAAAGCTGACTACTGTCAGACCGGCTACTCCCAAGACCGATTATTTCACCCTTTACTCTTGAATCTTGGATTCCAAAATGACTCCAAAAAACTCCAAAATTACTCCCAAATTACTCCATATGTCTCCAGATGACTCTAAAATGACTCCAAAATAACTCCAGAATGACTCCGAATGACTGCGAATGATTCCAAAATGACAAAAAATGACTCCAAAATGACTCCAAATGATTCTAAAGTGACTCCAAATGCAATGCCGGCAGTTTAAAGTGCAATGCCAGCAATGCTAAATGCAGTGCCTCCAGTACTAAGTACAATGCCTGCAGTGTTAAGTGCGGTGCTAAGTGCGGTACCTGCAGTGATAAGTGTGGTGCTAAGTGCGGTGCCTTTTATATGTTAGGTTAAGTTAACATCTCTTTCTAAAAGTCCTGACATGGGGTGGTATTGACGTGACTAAGTTAAAACTATTCCGTGTTCTACACAATATTAAAATACTTTCTAAGACCTACGCAATTGTGTGGAGTACATACGACCAAAAGTTGAAGTTAGTAAATTATAATTTTCCTTGGACTTGTGGTTACGTTAAGTGGATGGCGAGAAAAATAAAATATGTTCAGAGTCCTAATATGGGGTAGAACTCACACAAGTATGACTTATTTGTACAGTTAGTTTGCTTGTATGTTTTATTCGTATGACTTGATCAAATCTTTGTTTTTTGGCAGTATGAAAAAAGTGTAGCTTAGATGGTGTCATGACAATTGGTTTTAATTATATGATTCGTTTTTTGTGTAGATACTATGAGAGCGGCAGAATACTAAGTTCGTATGGTCGGTTAGTAAAAGTGGAATGGTTAGATGGGAATTAAGACGACATGGGTGTTGTAGATGGTTAAATTATTAGTTCTGAATTTATGACAGCATGGTTAGAACGTTTGATTGGTTCGGCAGCTGGAATGACTTGTTTATATGTGTAAATGGCAAAGTTAGATTGGGCTGAAATGGTAGACAGTATAGTTGACTGTTATTATTGATAAGTTAGACTGAGTGGATACTGAACAGTTAATGGGATGGTGTTTGAAACACTATACAAGCATTACATTGCATAGGAGTAGGAAATATTTTTTCTAAGTTCAATATAGAAGTCCCTACGTAGTTAGCCAGGAATATAAAAAAAAATTATTATATGTATACAGTAATGGAACAAGTGTGATTAACCAACGTTCAAAATATAAGACACTTGGCATATATTATAATGAAACATTTTTTATATATACGTATAAAAATAAATAATGGCGCTTTTCAAATATTCTGATGACATATTCTTATGTACCTGACAAATATGAATCCGTAGACTCCTCACTCGATACACTTTAAAGGTTAATAAAAAACTTTAAAATACTTAATTAAATAAAGTTAGATTGTAACATAAACCAAAATTATAAAAAAAATTAAAAATTGATAGAGTAATAACTTTATTGATTAAAAATTACATAAGTTAAATCAAAATGATATATATATAAATTAAATCAAATTGTAAAAAAAAAAATCACCAAATATATCATAATAAATATTTTTTGAAATAAAATTCTAAAAACATATAAAAGTTAAATCTACATAATATATTTAATAAATCAAAAATTTAATAAATGTATATAAGAAATTAAAGTGATATAAAAATATATATTTAAAATTTTATATCAGAAATGAAATTTATACAAAAAAAATTTCATATAAAAATATTGATGTGTATTTCTACTTTAAAATTATCGACATATGTATGAATTACATTAAAATGATATGGTTAAAATAAAAATATAATGTTTCTAATCAGAGGCAAGATAATGTTTATTCTTCTACAAGCTATATACAACTTATAAACTCTTGTCTCAGCGCATATCGCTATAGCCGAGTGGTCTAAGACGTAAGTATGGCGACCTTAGGTCCGGCAAATCGATCCCGCACTATTACATATGGTATCTTGAGTTCTAAAAAAAAACAAAGCATCGCACCTAGTGGCCAATTCCAAAACAAATATGGCAGTGGAGCACACGCGACAGATACGAGATTGACTAATTGAACGAGAGCGTAACCAGCGCTCCTAGTGCTCAATGCCAATACCAATATGGCGGCACCTCTAGAGGCCAAATCCAGAACTAATGGGGGTAACAAATGACAAAAGAAAAAATAAGATAGTGCACCCATATAAAACTAAACAAAGATGACGGCCTCGAGTATCAAAGATGGCGGCCTCCAGCAAAAAAGATGGCGGGCTCCAGCAACAGAGAAGAGAGAAAGAGATAATTAGAGCGAATGCAAAGAAGAAGGAAGGGAGAAGGAAAGGAAGAAAGAGAAAGAAAAAAGACTGGAAGAATGCAAAAGAGAAAAAAACGGGAGCATTCGGAGGATTTTGATTACAAAAATTGCGGTCTAATATGGGGGCATAATGGCTACAAAGATGGAGGACTGACTAACAAGATAGCCGAATACAAGATGGCGGACACGTGACCGTAATGATAAAGCAGGAAGTCCGGAATCCAATATGGTGACTGCATGACCTTGGCGTGACGTCATCCTAGGTCAAGGCCTGTCCCATCCCAATCCCGTGTGTCCTAGGAGGAACTATACCCTTCTACTGCTCGCATGACGTCATCCAAGGTCAGAGTTGCGAGCCGAATCATGAATCGTGCGCCAGACTTCCCTACAGCCTACTACTTAGCTGCCTTCATTACTTAAGAAAGTTGGTTTTGCTATTGTAATATTTACTTTTGAGCCCGAAGCACGTTATTTGACCTGGCATATGAAATATTCGGAGTTAATTAAAAACATATTTATTTTTGACCTCTCAGTGAGTTATGATTAACTATTATTACTTGTCATGTTTTAATAAATGTCTTAAATACCATTTAAGCATTTGCGAAAGTCATCTTTCCCGTTTAAATGAGGTAAGTATAGTATTGAAACGTTTTAAAGTAGTCTGTGATTTTAATGCATGTTCCGAAGAGTGTATCTAATATGACCTCATGTGAGCAGAAGGACTATGTGAAATGGATACATTTTAGTGTTTGTCATAGGGATATATTATGAATATTTGTTTTGTAGACACTATAAATATAATTCTCCAATATTAATCTGTACATATACACGTATATTTTATTTTAACTTGTTACTGGTGGTTTTTAAACAAATGTGATTAAAGTGTGGTTTAAAATAATTTCTTTAAAATTTCTCCAAGTGATAACAACTGGTGTTCAAAAAGAATCCACGGCAAGAAGGTAAACGTAAGATAAAGACAGGGTGAAAGAGGCCCTGATGCGAAAGAGGGTGTGAGTTTCAGTATTGCAAAACCAGTTGGTCCATACGATAATTGATATATTTCCATTGAAGCGTTTGGTAGAACTGTTGACCGAATTCTTGCGGGACTGCTTTTACGTTTTAAATAAATATCGACAACAGCTTCTCTTGACTTCTTCTTATGTATACTTTTATAACATGCTCTGTGTTTCCTTGGTGGCATTGCTATGAAATGGTATATGTTCGAAGTAATTATTCGTTTAATCACTCACTCTTGTTTCGAGGGATCATAAAAAAACCTACCTATCCTGTACAAATGGGGACAGCGTAAGAATGAATTCAGGGTTACTAAAACGTATTCCCTTATTGTTATCTTTTGTGCGCGAGTCCCTCAATAAGCATTCAAATGATTTCCAGGTTTCAACGACAGATGCTCACTAAGCCTGCGGACAATGCCGCCTTTGCATGACCTGATAATGTGTACACTGCCTGTCTATCTGACACTCTATCGTCATGGCATGATGACCCGTCTTTTGATAGTCAAACCGTGTCGCCGAATGTCATCAAACTTGTGTAATCTAAAAAAATATTCGTGAATTGGTGGAAAGCAAATTAAACTAGTCTGGTAGATCATGCCACATAAAAATCAAGCACCGCGTTGATCCTTAATCGGAGAGCGAAATAAAGAGCAAAATCACTGTCTTGAAACAGTATGATCCAATCTCGACGTGTCCACTAAAAAAAGCTCCAGCCGAAAACAAACACGACACAAACAAAACAGTCACGTATATCATCCCGATCCGCATCTGGAAACAACGGCAAAATAAATAAATTATATTGTAAAGAAATGACAAAAAGAAAATAGTAAATAAAACTCTCAAATATATTTTACATATGATATTTATTATAGAACACAGTGAATAAAACGTCATCCGATTTTGGCTGTCTCAAATTCACCTGGTATTTTTCCAACATAGTTTTTCAGTAGGGTGGGAGAGGAAAATGGCTGGCAAAAAATCGTTACCTCATATTATACATAGTTACTGTAGTTCCTGACAAAATAACTACGGCTGGAAGGATGAGTAAAGTGTACATACCATGTTGGTATGCTTGAATACGATGCCCGGAACTGACGATTTGAAATAGAGTGTGGAAAATGTGTCTATACACATAGCTTCGTAGATTATCCTATCATAAAAAAAACACTGTTGCTTGCTGAGGGGAAAAAAAATTATTAATAACTGAGTGTGTGAAAACAGCAACATTTTGGACAGGGCTGGCCACCGAACTGCTTCGAGGCAATGGGCGTGGTATGCTCTTTACTATAATCCATCATTTGAATATGCTTTACAAGACATGTAGTGTTTGTGTTTTATCTTCTGAATTGTATTACTGAAATTTTTTTGGTAGATGTGGATGGTTATGGGTTTTGAGTAGTATTGGTAGAAATGGTCTCGCGATATAGTCGTGCCTTTTCTTTTATTATCTGCCTAAGCGACCAGTATGACATGGTGTATGTTTTATAAATATCGGGTTTTTTTTATATTTTCGTGTGAGTGACTGGTTGGTATGTTCAGATAGTATGGTCTGTGGACATGGTCAGATGGAATAGTCTTCTAGAATTGTTGGTCGGAATGGTTGTTTGAAATATTTTCAATTCGGTGGTTGGTATGGCTTGTTTGTATAATTGAATTGCTGGTAATTAGTATGATCTGACATTATGGTATGGTAAGATGATCTGACAGTATCGTATGGTAGTGTGTTTGTTATTTGTTGAAATTATGATCTGTCTAAATGGTCAATGTGTTATGATACAGTCTGATAGTATTGAATGTTGGAATGTTTTATTTGCCTGGAACATGTGATTTGCTGCTTTAGTTGGACCTATTAGCATGGCATTTCATTATCGTGGTGTTCGTCTGTAAGGATGTTCTGTATGATCAGACAATGTGGCTGGTATTACACGAGGGAGTAGTTTGTTAGAATAATTCGCTAACATATTTAATAGGAGTGTCTCGATGGTAGCTTTGTTGGCATGGCTCTTCTAGTTGATATGGTATAATGGTGAGGATTTTAGGTGGTTTTGCTCTGTTCATGTAACTATCATGGCATTATATTACAGTTATTATTTTATAATATTTGGTAGGGATTTTTTCGTACGAATAACTGGTTGGTATGGTTTTTACTGTAGATATTAAAATATGGTTGTTTGGAGCAGTAGGGAATGCTGGTCGGTAAATTTTATTAATATTATGGTATTATGGGCGAGAAAAATGTTTATAGAAAATGATACATTGCCTTAATAGGCTGTAGAAAATTCATAAGTAATTATAAAAAAATTACCATATGTTTTGTAATTTTGTAATGTTATGACAATATTGAAAATGTATATAAAGGCGAGACTGTCGTCCTCCTCCTCCTGCTCCTCCTCCTCGGCCTCCATTATATGATATGAAACAATAAAAAAAAACAGAGTGAAGATCATCCAGCATGACATCTGTCTTCCTGCGCGAGTAACAGAGGAAGAGACCGTTATGGCTGGTAGGTCACTATGGTTAGTAAGTATGAGAGAGTGGTCTACTGGTTTGACAAGACTGCATAGTTGATTCATCGACATTTGTGTTTCAGATATGTGTATGGTCGGTATAGATTGATGGTACATGGACTGTTCAACTGGCTGATATGGTGACATTATATGTCCTGCCAGTGTACTCAGTCGCAATTAATGATCATATTCTATGGTTGACTGGTTTGGTGGTGTGTCTTGCTTGTATGGCCTATCAGTACGACAGTAACATTGCCTGAAATGTTTGGTTGGGAAATTGTAGTAGTTTGGGTTGATGGCAGGGGGAAGTTTTTTGACGGAATAACTTCGGCTTTGGGTTTGACATGTCTGCATGGTTGTTAAACAGGAAAAAGGCAGAATGTGTTATGACAGGTGTGATCGTTAGTATATAAGATCTAAATGTATGGCATGAAGATCATATTGTTCAGTCTGATAGTATGAATTTTATGTAGGCTCATATCTGATACAGGTGTTTAAAAAGATTTGTACTGTATGACCTCTGTGCATGATTGTTATAGGTAGCATGTGTTGGTATTATATTTGGTTTAAATGTCTGGCTAGTATGTTTTGGTTGGTATGGTCTCAGGGAATTAACACAGTATGGGTGTCATAGATGGTTAAATTAATAGTATTGATTTTATAATAGCATGGTTGGAGCTTAAATCCAACTGGTGAAGTTAGATATACTGAAATGGCAGTCAGTGCAGCTGTTTGTAATGATTGATCAGTAATTCTGAGGTATGGCGGTTGATATGGTCTTTATTGTTAATAGCATGGCTGAGATATATTTGGGTTAGAGCGAGTTATATGATTTTGGCTGTATGTTTTGGTTAACATGGTTATCTGCTGTGATGGTTAGTTGATATATTCAGATTCTATAGCATGTTAGTATACTGCGTTGTATGGCTTTTGACATCGCATGGCCGAGGCAACCTAATGTCATGGTGAAAGGTATTATACCTGTTTTTTGGTACTCAGTACCATTGGATTATCGATATGTTTGTAAAGTATGTTGGATGTACATTATCTGGCAGGTTTTGTTGGAGCAGCTATTAGTATAGCTAATTGACATAATTAAGTGGTTCGTTGGTTAATAGAGTGATATATATATATGTGTGTGGTATGGTGTAGGATTGTCGCCTAGTCTTTAATGGTTGGTGGAGTTAATGGATAGCGTGACGTGGTATGGTTGAATTGAGTTTTTAGCTGAGTTATAGGTGATGGTTTGTTGGTTGGCCTGGTATCAGTCGGTTAAGACCATTTGCCAGATGTTAAGAATGTTTGTGTTGGGGGTTGGTCTGGACTATAAATTTGCTTTTTATGTTTAGGTTGTCATGAATGGTATCGTTGGGTGTTGTGTTTTCCAGTATATCTGTCTTGCGAATGTTGGTGTATGTCGAATGGCGTGGACAGTATGTGTGGCGGTGAGTAATGTAATTCTAAGGCATGCTTGGGTTAAAGTGGTTTGTATGGGTGGTTAGTACATTTTGACTGCTGTAAGTCGGCATGGTGGAAGGTATGAGAAGTTGATTGTCACTGGTATGTGCAGTATATTTTCTTTGTATTGTCTGTGTGAACAAGGTATGCTAGAGTCATAGTGGGTGGTATGGTTGGTAGGTATAAGTTGTGTTGGTTGGTAGAACAAGTACAATGGGTGTTGTGTTATGAGCTGGCCTGAGCTGTGTGGTAGCTTGGTACACTTGAGTTATGGCGGGTGGAACTTTGAATTGAATGTCAAGGTGCTGCTTGCAAATATAAATGCTAGGTTCCAGTTAGGATGCTTAGTTTGGCAGTGGCAGTCGTGAAAGACACTTTGTCTCAGCTCGTGTAAGCTACTAGAATATACTATGGAGCCAAATGTTGCTGATCGATCAACACCTAATGTTGGCATAGCACTATAGAAGTAGTAAATGGGGATTGCTTTTGGCACGGTCCAGGGTCCTGGGTCGGTAGCTCTGGCCAACATCCTGAATTTATGCCATTTTGGAATTTTTATTTCACAATCGTATGCTTTTTACCCTAAAACCCTAAATAAAAAAAAAATCACCTATTAATTTCTTATTTTGTCCAGCCGCTAAAAAGGATCTCCTCATAAAATCCTTCAGGGGATTATATCCGGTATCTTGAATTTCCCTTTTCTCCCTAAAATTTCCCTTTTCCCTAAACATTTCCCTTTTCCCTTAAAAAATCACTTTCCTGAAAAATTTCCCCCCTTTCCTAAAAAATTCACTTTTTTTTGTAAAAAAATTTACGAAAATGTGTAAGATAAAATTGTAAAAACTTAAATAAATGCATCTCAATAGCTCGAAATTTTATTGGTTTTCCTAAAAGTAATCTACATCTGCGAAAATATATCTACTTGCAAGGCAAGAGCAGGTATGCACCTGGATGGTGTCGGGTAACATGCGTACTTACAAACTGTTTTCGCATCTCCTTGGTGTCAGGTAACCATGAAATCAGCAGATCATATCTGCACCCGCTTGGTGTCAGGTAACAGGATGAGTGCGTGCTTACAAGTCGTTATCGCACTTGGACGTTGTCGGATAGCATTTGTCAGCCCAGAGCAGGTTTGCACCTGCACGGTGTCGGACGAACATGTGCGCGGGAAGAGCAGTGTTAGCATTACTGTACGTGCATTTTGCCGACTGCGAAATTGCACACTGCCGACACAGTGCGAAATTTCGCACCGCCGATGCGGGAAGGAGGGGAACTCTCCCATGGTGGGTCCTACTCTGCAGGTACTATTTCCCTTGTATCTCACCGTGCCTCTCGTCCTGTACCGAATGATGATATTGACCATTCCAGCAAAGTACAAAATACAACAAAACAAAGAAACAAAAATTGAGCATGCCTGTCATGTCAACATTGCCATCGGACATCACCAATTATACTTGTTCTACCCACCAAAACCTCTTATATCTACCAACCGTTCCACCCACTATAAAACAAACATACCTCAAAAATTTGTCCATGCAGACCATATGAAGCCAACATACAGCCACATACCAGTGGCACAATCAACTCCTTCTCATACTACCTACCATAGCTCCATCTGCTCCACATTAATCCTATGACCCCATAACCCTATAACCCCATGACCCCGTGACCCCATTGACCCGATTGACCCATTGACCCCATGATGCCATCTGCTCCACCTACTCCATCTGCTCCACCTGCTCCATCTGCTCCATCTTCTCCATCTGCTCCAGCTGCTCGACTCTGAATATTTACCCCAATCATATAGGTATTGTAAATTTTTCGGCTTGTGTAGGACTTATATTATCTTGCACCACGTCTAAAGACTTAGAAAAAAATTTCCACTGTATATAGGTCTAAGATATTTTTTTTGTGTAAGGCTTACAAAATTTTAACTTTGTGTAGGACTTTTATATACTAAAGCCATACCAACACAAGTAAATATTATTATATTACTTTTCACGTAAAATTGTGTTTGTGTATGTATCTTCTACATCGTGTGCAAAGGAAAAATTTATGATAGGGTTTTAATGAAATAAATGATGTTTTTATGAAAAGAAATTATTTATTTATACTAAAATGTTTACAAGTTTTTCAGTCTTGCAAATCTATTATAAAACATATGAGTCACACATTGCCCTCCACATTTTATCCGTGCTTGGGACCGACAACACTACAATTATGTAGTGCAGGCAGGGTTAAAACACTGGGTTGCCATACTTACACATTAGGCCCCTCAGCTATCGCGATATGCGCTGGGACAAGAGTTTATAAGTAAAATATTGCTTGGAGTCGAATAAATAATATCATGCCTCTCATTAAAGAAATTGCATTTTTTATTTCTTGTGTACTTTTGAATGTTTGTTTTTAGATACCAATAATTTTTAAGTTTTTATTATATAATTTTTATTTCTTATATAATTTCTAAGTATTCTATTTTTATTTGAAGTATTTCTTAAGTATTTTTTTATTATAGATTTTATTATTTTGGTTTAATTTACATATACATAATTTAAGATTTGACCTAAAAACATGTTTAGTATTTTATTTTTATTTTGGGCTTTTTAAATATTAATTTTTTACTATGGTAGTTTTAATTACATTATTATTATTTTGATTTAACTTACATATATATTATTTAATGTTTAAATTATTTAGTTTTTAAGTATATTATTCTTTTATTTTAAGTATTATGTAAGCATTAATTTATTATTACATTTGTTTTAATTAAAATTTTATAATTTTGGTTTTACTCACAAACATATTATTTAATATATATTTTATTAATTTTTAATTTTTTTTTTATTTTTAAGTATTTTTTATATAATTGATTATAATTAAATTTGGTTTAATTATATTTTGTGGAATTATTGTTTCAACTTACATTAATATTATGAAGATTTAACTTGTAATTTTTTACGTATTTTATTCTTTATTTTTATTATTTTATATACATTTTTTTATTATTTTTTTAAGTGTATCGAGTGACGAGTCTACAAATCTCTATTTGTAAGGCAAATAAGAATATGTCATGAGAATGACTGACAAATACGAATCTGTAGACTCGCCACACGATACACTTTTAAGAATAATAGAAAATATTATATACAAAATAATTAAAATAAAAAAAATTAATAGTTTATAAAATATACGAGGTAAATATAAATAATATATATGCTTGTTAAACTACAATAATAAAAAATGCACTATAAATATGTACTTAAAAATACTATAAATAAACAATAAGATTCTTAAAAATTAAATTAGTAAAACCTAAATAATATTTGTGTCAGTTAAACCAAAATAATATAAAATATTATTAAAACCATTATACCAAAAATAATTACTTATAACGTAATTAAAATAATTCAATAAGATACAAAAGAATTAAATAAATGAAGTCTTCATTAATATATATAATTTAAACCTAAATAATAAAACATATAATTAAAATTAATACAATAAATAATAAATACATAAGAAATACTTAAAAAACAGAATACTTAAAAATTATATAAAAATAAAAATGATGTAAAATCTTAAAAATTATTGATATGAAATTAAAAACATTCATAATTTCATAAGAAATTAAAAAATTTAATGACTTTTATGAAAGGCATATTATTTATTCGACTCCAAGCTTTATACTATTTATAAACTCTTGTCCCAGCGCATGTCGTGATAGCCGAATGGCCTAAGGTGTAAGTATGGCAACATTGTGTTATATCTGCACTACATCATTGTAGTGTTGCCAGTCCGAAGCCCAGATAACATGGGAAGGGCAACGTGTGACTCATATGTTTCACAATCGATTTGCAAGACTGAAATACTTGTAAATATTTTTGTATAAATAAATAATTACTTATTCATAAAAAAAATTTTATTTCATAAAAATCCTGTCATAAAATTTTTCTTTGTACACAATGTAGAAGATACATACATACACACAAACACACACAATTTTATGTGAAAAGTAATATGATATTATTTACTTGTGTTGGTATGACTTTAGTATATACAATTCCTACATAATGTTAAAAATTTTATAAGCCTTACACAACATAAACAATTATTTCTTAGTCACATATACCATGGAAATTTGTCTAAGTCTTTGCACATTGTGCAAGATAATATAAGTCCTACAGCAGCCAAAAATTTTAGAAGACCTACATGAGTGGGGAAAATATTCAGAGTCGAGCAGATGGAACAGATGGATCAGATGGAGCAGATGGAGCAAATGGTGTCATGGGTTCAATAGGGCCATGGAATCATGGGTCAATGTGGTCATTAGGATCAATAGGATTATGGTGTCATGGGTTCATGGGGTCATTGGTACAATGTGGAGCTGATGGAGAAGATGGAGCAGACTGAGAAGATTTAGCTATGGTAAATGGTATGATAAGAAGAAGGTGATTGTGTCACTGGTATGTGGCTGTATGTTTGCTTAATATGGTCTGCATGGACGAATGTTTGAGGGATGCTAGTTTTATAGTGGGTGGCATGGTTGGTAGGTATAAGAGGTTTTGGTTGGTAGAAAATGTAAAATGGGTGGTGTCTGATGGCAATAGTGACATGATAGACATGCTGGAGTTATGATTTTAGGTATATTTTTTCTCGATTTGTTTGATTTGTCTTTGTTTTATGGTATGGTATGATGGTAGGTAAGTGTAGGGGATGATGTTTAGGGTGCTTAGTTGAGTGTGAGGTTAACGTGTTTTGTGTTTAGATAGTTTTTTTTTATTTACATTTTTGTGATTTTTTGTATTTATTATGTTCCCCGTGTCGTATTTTTATTTGTATGGATTGTTGGTATAATCAGCTGGTTTGTTTGATGGGTGCTATGATATCTTGCTGGTGGTAATTTTAACATGTGAGGCATGCTGGAGTTACGAATTTTGGTATCTTTTTTGCCAATTTTTGTGATGTTTTTTGTTTTGTAATATTAAGTACTCTGCCGGAATGGCCAATGTCACCATTCGGTACAGACCGAGAGGCGCGAAATGTTGCAAGAGAAATAGTACCTGCAGAGTAGGGCCCCGCCATGGAAGACTTCCCCTCCTTTCCGGGTCGGTGGTGGGAAATTTCGCAGTCGGCACAATGTGGTACAGAAATGCTAACACTGCTCTTCTCACGCACATGGTCGTCCGACACCGTGCAGGTGCAAACCTGCTCTGTGCTGACTAATGCTATCCGACAACGTCCAGGTGCGATAACGACTTGTAAGCACGCACACATCCTGTTACCTGACACCAAGCGGGTGCAGATATGCTCTGCTGACTTCATGGTTACCTCACACCAAGGAGGTGCGAAAACAGCTCCTAAGTATGCACACATCCTGTTACCTGGCACCGTCCAGGTCCAGACCTGCTTTTGCCATGCAAATAGAGATGTTTTCACAGGTGTAGATTTTTTTTAGGAAAACCAATAAAAACCTGAGGTATCGAGATGCATTTATTAAAGTTTTTACAATTTTTTAAATTATTAATTTTTTGTAAATTTCTTAAGAGAAGAAGTAAATGTTTAAGGAAAATAAGGGAAACTTTTAAGGAAAAGGAAAATTTTAAGGAGAAAGGGAAGTTTAACCTGGTGGCCCAGAACCTCCTGAAGAATATTTTGGGGGGATCCTTTTTCTGTGGCTGGGCAAAATAGGAAATTTTTAGGTGATTTTTAGGGGAAATTAATAATTTTTGTGTAAAAACAAGTGATTTTGTGGTAAAAACATGCGGTTTTTGTAAGAAAAATTCCAAGATGGCGGAAATTCAGGATGGTGGCCAGAGCCACCGAGCCAGGTCCCAGTACACTGCCGAACGCATTCCCCATTTCCTACTACTCACTATCGACTTATTAGGATGGGACACTTGGGGCAGCAGCACCACAATCGATGACATTGTCAAGGCTTCATTGCTGTTAGAGTGGCAATATATTAGCCTACAGCCAAAGAGCAAAGAAGCATCAAGTGAAAGTGTCTATTCAAATATGGTGATAAGCTGAAGAGTTATAGCAAAAACTGTAAATGTTGAGTTTCAGTAGCTAATAAACGGTCTGTACAAGCTGTTGGCGAAACCTCTTCGAACGGCTTCTACCTGAAACAATCCACATTCAAGGGTACTTTAAAGGATTAGGTGATTGGAAATAACTTTGTAGGTAACAATTACGTATGCTCACTCCTAGACCACATTATGCAAATGATAATCAATCAATTAACAGAATCAGTTGAAGAAGGTCCCATCAAATACAATGTTTGGCTGGATTGTACCTACAAAAAGTTTCAGTCTTTGGATGAAGCCATCAGTCGCCGAGCATTCAAGACTTCGGATAAAGCACTGTACAATGTTGATAGTATCACAGGCGTTATAGGAAAAATAGTTCCATAATTTAACGTCATGTTATAAATATGAATATGTAATTAATAAACAGCGACATTACTGAATATTGTAATTGTGCTATACATGTAAACGTAACATATAAAATAAAAACACATTTAAATCCTTAATAATTTCCCATGTACAAGTAAGACAATCAGGTGCAAGTATGCATGTAAGTTAACAAAACTCTAAGAAATTATTCGTAAATTTAATATACCAGTTTATGCACCTAGTGAGAAGGCAGGAATGGTAAATATTCCCTCAGACATTCATGGTAGCCTTCCTACATTTACTTGGAAACAGTAAATTGCATATGGAACTTAGTAGCAATTCTAAACATCCCTACATATGCAGCTTTAACAGTGGTATTATTACCATACAGTGTATAGGTAAAAAAATTCCATTACAGTTAAGGAACTTTACCATAAAATATTTTACTCTGAAGTCAGAGTGTCATCAGCATTGCAATTGCAGAGAGCAATAACGATTTATTTTTTCAAACTTCCACTTCAAAAGTATTTAGTTAGCCACGAACGAGCAATAATTCCTGTGAATCCCTCCATTTGGTTGATATGATTCACAGTTCATTAGATCGGTGAAATCAATTCCTGGCCACTTATTCATAAGCATTCAGTTGCTAACTTTCAAGTGACATTATTCAAAGAGGGGATCGTCTTACAATTCTAATACTGTCATATTTAGGTAACGAGCATGTATATTTCCAGTTTAAAACCATATATTTATGTGACCACTATACAAAAATACACGGCAAAATGTAACTATACGTCTAGCGCCAAAATTTGCGGTATTTCATGGGGTAAATTCGCTAGTATTTCACATAGTTCCGACGTCTTATTCACAAGAAAATTCTAGCTGAGGTAATCACCAAGGACGCATAGATCACGAGTAATATAAAAAAAAAAAAAAACATTATTTCAATTACAGCTATTACGTATGGGTTAGTCTAAAAAAATTATGTTAAAAACCTTTTTGATAATGAAAATTTGCGCTATTAAAACACTGGAATACTGCGTAGCCATTTCTTATTTTTTAGAAGTATAGCTATTAGCGTGACAAAGTGTACATTCGAAGTTTATAGGAGTAACAAATGAACGAGTGCAGCAGAAACTTATGGAATAGCGTTCTTCAGGACTGTCTGTCACCAGAATACCCGGAAAATCTTATGTTATAATTCTACCACAAACAAAACTAGTGTAATTTACTCTGATATTTATATCATACGAATATGGCAAACGTTCGAATGCCTTGAGCCACCATAAAACATTCGCCAAGAGGAAGTATATATTATTTTTGGGGCCATATAATTTCGCTGAATTACTCGCCTTTATATCACTTTTGTGTTCCACCACCAAATTCAAAGAAATAACCGTTTACGTTATCCCATCCTGAAACAATCGCTACGTACCGATTCTGAAATGCTTTCATTATGAATTATCCAATTTGCTCTTGTTTGTATTTCTAAACAGTACTTCGTGTGTCACAAAGTTAATGGTCAGCGAACATTGGGCTCTTCTAACCGGATGTGTCATTTGTGTAGCAGCTGACTGTGCCAGGTGGAATTTATCGGTTTTTCGATGCAGATATTTTCGTAAATCCACTGCGCACTTGTGCCACCTATTATTTGATTATCACCTTTTTCCCCTTTCGTCTCTCACGTGTTTATCTGTACAGGCAGAAATTATTTAAACTCTTTCATTTTAATTCTTTATTTTCCCACACCCCTCCACCACCCTCTTTTTTTCCATATAATAATTAATTTTACCTTAAACACTCACTGGAGTACATTGGAGTACCAGCTTATTAGGAATGGTTATTATATATTTATAGGTTTATAGGAAATATTAAAATCATATATTCTAAATAGATAAATTGGGGGCCACAAAATTGAGCTTTGAATATTTACATGAATTAATGCAGTATAAGAATTTAGGTACTTACGTTGTTAGCAGAGATAACCTCAACCGACACATCGATTCTACTTTTATGATCAGAGGCAATATTAATGTTAATATTTGACAGAAGATGCAGAGTGGGCATAATGAAGAAATTAAGCAGGCCGTATTTTAAATTAACAGTGGCCCTATTTTGTACAGTGAAAGGTTTTGGTATGTTTTTGACTATATTAGCAAATTGCAAATTTAACAAATTCGTGTTTGCAGCTGAAAAATATCGGTACGGCATCGCGGTCCCTTCTACGTAAATGCGTTCAGTCTATGATTGGCTGTGGATTTCGGCTGCAAGCACTGAATTTTGAACCTCCTTCCGTCGTTTTTAAGGGGAGTTTGACTGTTTTACCAGACATTGCGTCCGTATTCCGAGACAAACATGGCAGTTGTTTCACTTTCAATGAATACGTTTACTGCAGTTGGGTTGTTTTCTATCTGTGAAACCAGTGAGTCAAATACAAGTTCGCTATAGTGTTGACATTCATGTCACCGCAAAGCAGTAAACAGTGTAATTACAACTCTAATTTCATCTTAGATATTCCAGTCACGGAATTTCACTGATTTAACAGTGGGTACTACTGATTTTATTATTTCTTTCTTCCTCAGGCATTGGCAATGTATATCAATAGAGTGCTAAATAACGAATGCGAAAGATGATATGTGTATTTGGTATCCGCGATTATTTAAAGTAGAGAAATATGATTTTAGACAATTCTGTAAAAGATATGGTAGTTATAAAAACGATCTTAGACAATATCTTATATGTTTAAAAATGCAGAAGGCAGAGTGGAACAAAATTGACTGTCTAAATAAAGAGCAAAACCTGACCGTTCCCCATGACATGACATAGACTTGGTAAGGCTCGAGAAGCCTAAGATCAGCTGGTAGCCAATCATAAAACTGTTTATATGAGAAGAATGCACCTATGGCAAGTAAAGAATTTGTAATTAACTTGCAGGCCTATAACACACTAGCATATCGCTAACATAATTTTGATATGTAGCGTTTAATATGCAGAGATTTTACAAATGTATACATTTTAAATAATTAAAATTAAATCATAACGTCAACCACAGTAAATATACAATCGCTGTTAAAATTGTCAAAATCAATTCAGTTGTACCCGTGAATTCACACAGCTAACTACATGAATATATTACGATCACAACCATCAACATTACGAGATAAACGTCATGCCCACAAGAGGTGCTAGAATAAAATTTATTTAATATACTTCGTGTGGGATATATTTTGGATCATTAATTTTGGACATGGAACATGTCTGATATTACTTCTGAATAAATATAAACATCCCGTTAGTATCAATTTACTCCCACATCCAGGAATGTCGACATGGTGGAATGGCAAAGATACATTTAAAACTCTAATAAACAGAAGGACATAAACCCAATAACGCTGGTTCGCTCTAACTTACGCTTAGAGACTCTGCACTGGTAAAGTGTCTGATGTAAGTATCCTAACAAGACGGAGATTTTCCTCAATCACTCCTTCATCCCCAACGGTCCCAGGCCGAGTGGAAACATTTGAATACAATAACTACTCTAGCAGAAGCGAAAGCCACTATGTATTTTCTCTAGTTTTTTTATTATTCTGTTTCCTTTCCCGTCACAGCATTAGCGTATTAACAGTATCTGTATACCTATGGAGCTATATTTCGCTGATACAAGTAAATATCACAAGACTAGCAAGCCAAACAAATCCATCCGTTGGGGGGGGGGGGGCAAATTATCTGCACAGGAGCTCCTTCTGTATCGAATGCTGGCAGAATGGTGGCAAATTCAGAAATGGCGACTTATGACAATCTTCGAGTAGAATGTTGCTTGTCATGTACTCTGCCACACAGTTACAGCGTGGAGGCCAGTCTGTTATATTTTGGGCTGGCATTATGCGTTAACAAAGGTCGCCGCTGATCATCGTTCAGGGCAACTTAAAGGATGAATAATACAAGAACATTATCCTCCAGCATACTTCTAAACACTAGCATTATCACATTGGTGAAACAGAAAAGTAATGTCGCTGTCATCCATTCAATAATACGTACTTCTGCCTTATGGAAACTCACTGTAAATTAGTTTGTGAACATGAAATAGGAAACATTGGCCACTTTATAACTGCAGGGAGTGCTAATTTTCGTAAATGTTGCATTATTTCCTTTTATTACCCACCAGACATAGCTTCTCTGTGCGAAACTTCTGGCATAAATGTCTAAATAAGGAATTTCAGTACTAGAACAACGAGCAATGATGATGGTTGTCACAAATGTTGGTCATAAAGACTGAAGTGAATGGACGCGGTTTTTCTGCGAGTACGTGCTTTTAAAACCTTAGTTTCGAAAGAAAACATTCGTCAATGAAGATAGCCATATTTGCATGTAAATATTGTTACTTGCGTTTACAAATATTTTTAATAATTGATTCTATGAACACCCACTTGAGTCATAGAGATTTGATAAGTTTCTGGCTGAGCTGAAATTTCCTGTCGAACCTGAGCCTACATGCCGTATAAAACACGAACATAGCTTCCTATACAGTAAAAGAATTTATTTCTTTGAGGCTATTATATTTACTGCAGAAAAATCTTCCATTTGTGCAAAAATAAGTTTAAAGAAACTTATGTTTGCTGATAAAAAATTTTTACTTTACAAATTTTTGTTTAGTTACAATATTAATATCTCTATAGCAAATAAAAAATATTTGTTAATTTTCTCTACAGAAGAGAATTTTTTCTGTTTACCAAAGAAAATTGTTGTTTGATATTTAATATTTTCTTTCTACCGAACTATCTAGTTTTTATTAGGTTACAAACTTCCTGAAAGCTGAGTTAATAAGTAACGAATTCCTTAGATCATTGAATAATAGATAGTATTCTAATTACCGTAAATGACTTCACAAAGAATAATGTCGAACTACTGTAAAGATAATATAAGTTTAATATTCTCATTATTATATATATATATATATAGATGAAATAAAAATTCTCTTGTAGCAAATCTTCGTTGCAGTGGTGCATGTTTAATGAAAATTTACTTTCGCCAGTAAACCTTTAGTTGCAGTAAAGAAAGTTTTTTAGATTTGTCCCCTATAATTTGATATTGTTTCACGTTCAGGTGATATTAATAATATCGGTACCGGTAGTCAACAATAATATTAATTAATAAATTATACTATACCGGCCGTACTCGAATAAATGGTAATAAATATCAGAGTGGGGTAGAGGTGTACAAATAAAGCATATTTTATCAAGAAACAAATGTTTTTATGTCCATAGTTAACCAACTAATGGGAGTGGCATTGCGCAGAGGTGAGTATGCAAATATGCGTAATTAGCGTATTAACCAGCCTGGGCGCAGTTCCGCGAGCCAAATAGGACCCCCAAGTACATCGTATTTTAAATCTCAATGGTGACATCTACACAGTTGAATCACATTATTATGACCACCTGCTATAAGCGCCATCTGCAGCGCGCAGCCCATGATGTATAGCCCGTGACGCGGGCTGATGAAGCGAGTATATAATGTGACCGATAGTCTGGCTATACACAGAGCGCTTCCTGCTGTCATGGGTAGGGGGAGCGATTTAACGAAGTTTGAAAAAGGACTATCATCGGTTTTCTGCCAAGAGGGCAGTTGTTCACGTGCCTCAGTAGTCAAGTTGTATCGTGAGTGGACGAATGGCAGCATTGGGAATAACCATCGTGGAAACTGCAGATCTCCACGCGCCATTGATGTTCGAGGTTATCGTCGATTATGACGGTGCGTGATGACCAACCGACAGGCTACAATGGAACCGCTCACCGTCCAAATGAACCATGGTGCATCCAGAGACGTGTCTACCATAAAACTACTGCGAACACTTATTATTTCAGTTTTTAATCATACACTCGATTCTTCAGCTGAAGATAAAGATAATTTCAACAGAAGCTCTCTTAAAATAATGTTTAAGTAACCGCTATTCAGTTTTTCTCAGAAAACCAGAGGTATAGTAAATGTCTGTGAACCCGCTTCGAATATTGCTGTGACTATCTTTGTTGGTCATGTAAAGTTTTACCGGTAGAGTCCACTTATAGATTACTACTATCAATTATTGCAGTTCAAATATTATTGAAAAAGAATACTTTCTCTTAACAAATAGTTATTAAGTTTCAAAGAGCACTGCAATTGAAATCGAATTCCGACCCGAAATGGAGATGAGCTCTGAATATACGAACTACAGAACAATAATATATCTCCCGCAATCACATATTTACTTCATTCCGGTAATAATATACAGTGACGGATAGTTTTATTCAGTTTGGACTGTCTGACGATTGCATCCAAATTTATTTAAGATTCACAGTGAAAGGAAAAAGCCTATGCGAGTTCTGGTTGATTTCAGGTATTTCGACTTGCTTCACGTTATGGTGCAAATAATCTCGTTGCAGGTTTGTTTTCATATCGGATTTTGAATAAAGCTGTGAATATATTCTTGCCTGACGTAAATGCGAACTGAAACATTATTCTTATTTGTGTAAATAATTTTGACAGACCTTTCTTTTCACTGTCATTGAGATGGAAATTATTTTAGGATGATACAGTTTTACATCGGGTTCAATTTCAATATTCCTCCCTGGAGAGGTTACCCTCGTGCGTTCATCCCCTTTCCCACTCGCCTCGGGATTTTCGGAGGTGTGTTCGAAGGAATGGCTGGAGGAGGGGAGATTAGGCGAGGGAGAGCACGTCGCGAGGAGCACGGCGGCCGTTACTCAATCGTGCCGATAATCAACTGCGACGGCAGCAGCGTCTCTGCCGGCGGCGGCGTGAATGATTCAGCATGCTCTCGGCCCTCGAGCTCGATTACCGTCCGGCTACATTGCCGGTGCCGTTGGCCTGTGGTGACACATATCTCGGTGCACGGGTGACAGAGGACATGTAGAAATGTCGTCCGTCTCCCTGAGAGAGGATCAGCGATGGCTTTGGAACTTGAGTTATTCATCCTCGCCACTTGCCAGCTCCTCATCAAATGAAGTTTCGCCTCCTGGGTTTCACCACTGCAGGGTTGTCGATGCCGTCTGTCGAAACAGATTATTTTGTGTACCAGTGTACAAACAAGCTCCATAATAACTTTATTAATTTGTCTTGGATTCCTGAAAAGTCACGAAATCACGACTGGATCTTACTTTTTCTGGTACGCTTCAATGCAATAACGAAGGTTACATCTCAAAAACAACACACTGATCAGTGAACACCTGGAACTGAAACAAAGAAACTTGTCTAAATGCTCCCTAGTCACTACTTCGGCTAAAAATATCACTCCCGCGAAGTGATGAATTCGCCTTTCATCAGAATTTTCGTCGCACTATTATGAACAGAAGGACTTGCACAACTTCACTTTTCGAATTTCAGTCGACTACGATACTTGATTACGCAACTGTGTACTGTGAAGGTGTTAGTGTTCGGGTCCTTAACCGGTACGGTCAAATCGCGACAGGTGTACGACGTTTTAGGCACCGCAAGTTCATACTATGTTTGTCAGTTATTAAGATTATGTATTTCGTAATAGTTGTTCGTGTAATAACCGCTAAGTCACTTTTATGTAAAATATTTTTGCAGTATATATATATATATAAATATCTGTGTGAAAGTATTTAACAGTCAATATTGAACAACATGAGATTATTTTGCCATTCTTAAGGTATAATTATTCGATTTTAATACTCACACCTATGATAAGCACATTTTTATTATCACTTCTATGACAAGAGTGCGGAACTTAAAGAATTACACAGACAGTAAATTAAACATGCCATCACTACTTTACTACAACCATAAAATGTCATTTGTGCGCACATCAAGAATATAATAAATACAAATTACACAATGAAGTTACAAAAAATAATGTCAGAATTGTTATAAGAATGGACATGTGAATTCCCATGTTATCACTAAGGAGTATTCAAAGTAATAACGTCCTTTTAATAAGGGGTGTTTTTGCTCTTCGCAACCAAACTGAACGAAATGAATCCACATTCAGGTTACTCTAACTTTGCTCACACATGTTGGCATACAATTTCCCCTGGCATTGAGTATTTACCAATTCCCAAACACCAAAACTGTTCTACTCACAATGTTTAATTTAATGTACTTGCATAAATAACTCATGTTCACTGAAATCGACCAATTTCTCCATCACAGAATAATATTTGTGTACATGTTGTAAATGTGATCACTATGTCTATCACTGACCATTTGAAATATTTGTTATAATATATGTGTTCAATAAATTCGGTAAGGCCTACCTTGTTGAAAAAAAAGAACCATCTATAATTTATAATGTATGATCTTTTCGCGCATTCTGATGCACACCTATGTTGTCCTTCCGTGGAATCCGCACTCGACGCTTACATGAGATACTTCATACGGGTGGACTTTCATAAACCAATTATTATCATGTCGACGAGCTGTAAAGGTGGAAGAGGATGTATTATTACAAATCCAAAACTGACAACATCTTGATGATTGAGCAGAGGAGATCGATCGTGTAGTTACCAGTAGAACACAAACCCCAAGTCATTTGTCAGGTTGATAATGTCACAGCCAGTTAAGTCGATGACACAGCTGACGATGTAACTTAGAGAAAGGAAATTATACCACTTATTTCCAAAAATTTTCTTGTCTCTGTTAACCTTGTGAGTTATTTCGTTAGCTTGTGCAAGATGGTATGCTGACCAACGAAAACCATTGTGGACTAGGCCAAAAATTTGGTCTTCGAAAACCTTTATATGTTCAACTAGGTAATCCTCTAATTCTTTGGGTAAATCGGCGCCTTGCCAAAATGTATCTTATGCTCGATAGCTTAACTATTATTTCCATTTAAAGGCCTACTCGAAGTAGATTTGGGAACCTCATATGCTCTCGCTGCTTCATTGAGGCCCATGCCAGTATTATAGTAAGGATGTAAAGCTCTCCCAATATTTCTTCCTTCCATAAGCAATACTCTTGCTTTTAGACATCTCTGGAGAGACAGAAATATATGCTAATTAGAGCTTAAATTTGTCCATCGATGGTTTACTTAAGCACCAATAACAATCGACATGTAATGTCAAAAGTTTCTGAAATTGTGGCCAACTATGATTATAAGTAGAGGTCTGACATTGTTCGCCATAGTTACATGTGTAAGGCAGTGAGTAGTTCCTACTCACCAAGTTTCATGAATGTATTTCAAATAGTTCGGAATTTGATCGTGAATAGACATATACATGATTAATAATCTTATAACTTCACCCAAATATTTTGGAAATTAGAGGTGTTATTGATGTTCTGGTTTCAAAGAATTGAAATTTAGACTATGGTTCATAATTGCACCCTAGACAAAGATTTTATTAATATTATAACGTGTACTCCCTGCTGAAAGTTAAAATTTTTAAAATATGATAATGCCTATTTAAATCAAGAAAATAAAACTAGAGAAATTATAATGTCAATAGTGTTTTTTTGCAGGATTCTAGTGAAATTAGTTTACATGCAATTGTAATACGACAGTTTTAAATACCCTTAGTTAATTGATCAATTTAACTGCTTATTTACAATAATACGTTGTAAATATGTTCTTTTTAGATTTTCTGTCCATAACACTAATTGCATTGTGACTTACTTGTCATTACTTTGTGATAGGTCATGCTACTTTGATGTAAGACATGCTGGAAGATGGTATTTACTAATTCTGAAAAAGATACATTCATGGTTTATGATGTATGCAAGAGGAATGCTGTTCGTTCTTGTAATGTGTACATGGAAATATATCCCGATAGATGTCAAACATCCCGACAGCTATTTGCGAACGTCTTCAAATAATTACGGGAAACTGGAAGCATAACAACTCGAAAATGAAACTGAAATAAACAAGTGACCAGAGAAGAGGGTGAAATTAATGTTCTAGCTGAAGTTGCTATAAATTCTCAAGTTAGTATTTGTGCAATCGCTAGGGGGAGTGGCATAAGACATTCAAGTCTATTACGCATTCTGCACGATCCTAAGTTTCATCCTTATCATGTTTCTCTCCATCACGAGCTACATGGAAACAATTTTAAAAATCTTGACTTTGGTAAATAAGCATTAAGACATGATACTGTAGATTTGTCATGTATCTTGATTAGTAATGCAGCAACATTTACAAATCATGGCTGAGTCAACATCTGCAACATGCGCTATTGGTCAGTAAACAATCTTAATTGTCTTCAAGTGGAATGTGAGCGTCTATGGAGTGTAAATGTGTGGTGTGAAATAGCGAACCATTTCCTTATAGGCCTTTTTTCATATATGTAACACTAAATTTCCAAAAGTATGTTATCCTCTTAACAGACGTACTTCCACAGATGTTGGAAGACTTTCCACTGCGGACTATGAGGATGCTGTGGTATTGGCATTATGATTGCTCAGCTCATAATGCAAGGAATGCTACATCTTGTCTTTACCGATGGTTTCAAAATCGTTGGATTGGGCAAAGAAAAACTGTATGTTGACATTCGCATTCACCAGGCCTGACACATTCAGATTTTTTTTGGAGAACAATAAAAGACAGTGTCTACAGATAGATACTGACTACACCAGAAGATATCAAACAATGCGTCAGAGCTGCCTGTTCTGAAATTTCTTCTGAAATCGTTCAGTATGTGTAGCCATCTTAACATGATAGAATGGAAGTTTGTATTGTTGTTGATTGTATTCAATTTGAACACAGCCTATGAAGGACAGTTTTCTGTCTTTTTTTAGAATTTGCGGAATTTATTTATTAATTTTTTTTAAGAGTGCTATTACACGAAATGGTAAAATTCCATAATTGTACAAGATTTAACATTCGTGAAAACCATTCAGAAGAAAACTACATGCTTTGAAACAGAAAAGTAAACATACGTACATCATAGCCTAGTAACTAAGCAGTTAAATGGAGAAGACAACTATAGATATTGAGAATTTTTTATTTATAGAATATTAACTACTTTTACAAGAATCCTGCATTAAAACACCATTGGCATTATAATTTTCTGTATTTTTTATTTTATTCATGTATAGAGACATTTTTTATTTAAAAATATATTACTTTGTTCAAGAAACACTCATTCAAGTAATTATTTAAATCTGTGTTGGGGCTTTAATTATGAGCCCTTGTCTGTACTTTTAAGTCTGTGAAACCAGCACATCAATAGCAACTTTTATTTCCTCAATATTTGTGGTAAAACTTTTAGGTGATTTATCCTGTATCTAGGTAGGTAGGTTGGTAGGTAGGTTTGTGTGGGTGTGTATATATATATATATATATATATATATATATATATATATATGAATTCAAAATTATCTTCCTTGTTTACTTTCGTACTGGCTAAAAGAGACATTTAAAAGAAAATGCCTTACGGTGTGGGATACTTCGTGGCTCTAGATTTATAGGAAACATCAATCCTTTATGCTCAAAAAGTGTTTCACTGATAAAATATAGGAAAAAACTGCTTGTCTGATTTAAGTAAATCAGTGATCGTATGAATACTGCTGTTGTTAAACAAACCTAGTAGTCATAACATTCAGCATGAAATATTCTTTAAAAATATTTGAATTATCTCACCCTGCTTGCTGTCTGCCACGTTACACTTAGGTGTAAGAAACAACATCCTATATGAATCTGAAATGAAGATGCCTGGTTACCAAACCTCTGTAGATAATATTGAGGTCAAAAGTACGAACTTCAGGTATCTTCAGACTGCTGAGTATCAATGATAGGACTCCTAGAAGTAGCAAACTCGAACGATGAATTACAGATAACGGTAGTGAGTCCAGTTTCATCAACAACTTCTTGGTCGGCTCACTTCAGCTCCGAGGTACTCACAAGCAAACTTTAGTAGTATACACCTTTAAATAATCTTCTACTACCACAATTTCCAGAAGGTGAGTCACTGTTAATGTTCGAGGTTTTTGCGCGAATGCCACTCTCGAAATTGCAGCAGACCAGAGCAACAATACATACACACCTCAACCAGCTGTTACAATATTTCAATATTTTTGATATCTACTCGTGAAATTAAACTGACAATTTCCTATCAACCCATTTAAGTATTTTTGGCGAGGACCAATACTGAAGAATTATTAAATGGAGCAGCCAATAAGAGTCTCCTCATCCCTAGCCTTACTGCCGACAATATTTGGGTGGATTATTAGTGTAAATAAAAACAGTGGCACAGTGACCCAATTAACTATTCAACACCTCTGATTTTCCAATGACCGATAACACTACAGGCGTATCTGATGATACGATACAACAACTCTGGGAGCTGGACAATATCGGTATAAAATTTAAAAAAAATACATCGTAAACAGAGAGCCAAATATAGTATTATTATTCAAGAATACCACACCTTTTATAGGGTCGACAATGGTAGAAGAGGTGTCTCTCCCCAAAACAGTGACACAGTTTCTCCTCATAGTTGATTCACAGCAGAAAAGTGTTTTATACACTACAGAAACGGTTTTAATAGAGTAAAGAATTCAAAGACATATGATCAACAGATTCAATATTATGTTATGAAAAATCAAGTAGACAATTTATCTCAATACGACGCTTGTAAAGATGTATATTATTTACCCCACCATTCTGAAGAAACAGTAGAAGAACACACCGAAATAGAGACCTCTTTTTAATGAATATTATGACATTGACTCCCCTTCCTTTAATGATGCCTTGGAAATCGGCCCGAAATTATTACCTGAAATATTCAGCAATTTAATATCGTTTCGAACATATCCGAAGGCCGTAGTATGCCATGTATACAAACATTTTTACAGCTCATCCTTCACTAAGATGACCGGAACTTGACACGATTTTTTGATATCTCATAGAATCAAAGGACGAAGGGAACCTCAATAACATAAATGAAATTATACTATAGTCCATTCACGCTTTCTTCAGACTTTTGGAATAGATCTTTTGAAAAATCGCCCTAGTCGATACATGTCAACCTGGTTTGTTCAATCACTTGTATTCCACAGATACATAACATACAGATTAACTCTAAAGTACTGTATTTTTGAATAAATGAAAATTTTCTTAATATCTTTTATAACTTGTAATGTTTATTTCGTATTATATGCGAATTATAAACAGCGAGAGCAGCGGTGTATTGGCAACGGCTAGTAAGAAATAGTTCTCAGTTCAAATGTTGTTTCACCATGGTCTTTTGGTATGCTCTTTGTAAAATAAATATTACTATGGAAATATTTCAATATTAAGTTAGCCCCAATACAAACGTATTTCATTGTTACAGTTAAAAATAACAGCGCAAAAACAACGTACGTAGGTCGTAGTGACGTGGTTTTGTTTTTTCGACCGACGAAACTGTTGGCTGGGCGGCGCTTATCACACACACACACGCACGCACGCACGCACGCTCTCTCTCCCTCTCTCTCTCTCTCTCTCTCTCTCTCTCTCTCTCTCTCTCTCTCTCTCGCTGGAATTTTCCCAATCGCTAGTAAAGAGCCAAATTACACATGTTAAAAATTGTGGCATATTTCGTACTTATTTCAGCTAAATAATAATTTTTGTTTTTGGAATTTACAACTGAAAACAGATTTTATTGTTTAAATGCCGATTTCATTTAGATGCGATGGCGAGATGCGTGACGCTTACAATCCAGCAGGTTGGCAGAAGTGGTGTGGAAGGGAGAATCTAGAACTTCACCATCCACGCGCTTGTCCCAAAATGGCGGGCAATTATGTCCAGTTTTTGTATGGCTTTACAACTGACAGTGATATGGCGACATGCCAATGGTACGGCGTGTTTCTTAACGAAGCGCCAAGTTCGTATTCATGTTTTTTAAACATCCTAGGCAAATTACAATCTTGTGAAAAATATGTGTTTCCACGGCGGAGTGAAATGTGCTGTGATCGTTGCTTATGAAATAGCTTGGTGGCTGCGTTTTAATTGTTACACAGGCCAAGTGTGTGTGTTGATTTCAAATATGTGCAAAATATATACGTTTTAACATTGAACTGATGTTATGATGAAGTTAATTATTTACATTCACGTCTGTTTACCACAACGTTGTACATTTGTGCTACGTGTTTGGAAAACAGTTTTGTAACGAGCTTACGTTTCTGTGATGTAAATATCTGCAACAATCCTAACGAAATACTAAACCACCCACATAAAATTAAATAAATAATAAAATAAACCTACATACCAGTAAGTACCAATTCATGTAAATATTAGCAGAATAAATGTTACGTTAGGTCTATGTGTTTGCATGTTCACCACAATCTTTAACGTTTCTCGATATACAATAAATAAGTGACACGAGTTGTGTGCTTCAATTTACTGCGTCATTTCGTTGGACTGTTTGTCCCTTCGTTTTAGTTTTTATTCCAAACACATATTAATAACAATAGGATAAATACTAGTGTGGTTTCCGCCACAGTTGTTACAATCACCGTCGTGGCAAAATATTAATATGTGTTATGTGTAACGTGCTATATCGTGTGTAACAAATAGTTATAAAGCAGACCTAAATATTGTTATAGCCTAAATTGTGGACATTCATAGGAAATGATTTCTGCAATATGACATAATTCTTTGAACAGCTGTAAACAGCAACCAACGCATTTGACAGTTATAAAAGTAGAATTCACATGGCAGTGTTTATGTTTACGTATATCGGAAGGATACGTAATCAGTAACCAAAAGTAGAATTTTAGCACGGCTTCAGAGAAGTCCGAAGTTATCGTGAATCAACTATATACAATTTCACGCATCTACCATCGGGCCTTACAAGCAAGTCCTTCCTATTAGCCACATTGCGAAAGAAGTATTCACGGATTGGACTGGGAAGATATACTATATTTTGATCTCCCACGATGATGTCAGTCCTGGACATCAAACTTGAGATCTTATCTGCCATACACTTCCCAGATGGATACGCATTTTGTACATAACATATATTACTAACGAAACCTCTATACTATGATAGATTTGCAGCAAGACTATACGTTTCCTGCAAATAGGTCACACTCCAAGACTCGAACTTCTTCTCACATTGACTGCCTGACATCTCCTTCACTACATCTGTGCAGAGGTTCTAGTAATTACTATTCTTTAGACTCTGCTGAGTGCAGAATATTTCTGCTCTTTTTGGGAATTATTGCATGTCACTGCCAGAATCTTGCAACTCTTAGAAACCACAAAATATAAACGGAAAATTTCCCATACACTCTGCGGACAAAATGGAAGATACATGTAACTACTGGATTCTTAACGCTCAATAACAGTGTTTCGTTTCTGATTTAAATGAACTACGAGAAAATACCATTTTACAAACCTGAACACCAATTACCTACTTCAATCATTATCTACAGAATGATATCATCCAACTAGCAAGGAGACTACATAGGAGTTGTCAATGAACGATAAATCCCATGTTATCTGAATGGTTCTCATCATTTGACACAATTCATAATAATGACGACACGCATCAGACTTCATCATCTGTACATAAATATTGTCCTGACACAACTCTAAATTGAAATATGAATTCTACGAGCTCGATATATGATCAAGAGACTTTACGTATAAGACGGTACTGCAATATCGTACATCCAGAATTAATATCAACGCAGAAAATTGTACGTCCTAGCACGGGGATAGACGACGAGGGAGCCGAAGCTTACCTTGTTGGTGACTCGTTCGATATAAATCGTCGTGGACGTTGGTGCCGACGCGGCTGCGTGGCCTGACACGATAGCGCACACTGTCTTCGTGGAGGCTTGAAGCTGACCCCACCCCTCACCCTGCCAAGGACGCGCTCCTTCCAATGTGTACGGATGTTTTCTAGCAACCATCCGATGCTACCTTCGACGTCGTCGAGAATTGAATGCTACTGGACTCGAACCAACGAACCTCTCTAGGATGTTCCTCAATACCCTGGTCAATTTGTTTCCCCAACTATAAAAGGCGTTCTCTTTCATCTTTAGGAAAAATAATGGATAGGGACCTAACTATGATAATATTATAGCTTGGCAGAAGGCATATCACGCCATGTTTGATGCGGAATTTTATAGGACATATATAGGGAAAAGTTATAAGCTAAGTTTTTTATATTATGTAATTTTGCAATGTTAGAACATTTGGGCTTAATATGTATTGCTATGAGAGTCCATTATCAAACGTAATTTTATGTGGTTTTCGTAACAATCATTATAATGGCATCATATTTCAAAGCCTTTTGGCTATTTTAATTTATATAATTCTTGTATTCTTGATATAGGCAGTCTACGAAAAAAAAGAAAAACCAAATACCCAAGAAATAAAGGGAAATAAAAGTTATAGTGTGTCACAATTTTTGGGGTTAATTATCTTGTATTTCAATTTAAATCAGGAGATGGTTGAATAGTCGCAATTTACTGTGGCTACATTATTTGTTTGTACTCTGCTATTTAAACTCTGCTTCTTGAAGATTTTTGGTAAGTCATTTTGCTTAAATGAGTGGAATGGAAGGAAGAGGAGTTGAAGGTCACTGTCTTGGGGTGGTAGGATTTCTTGCGGGTTCTCCCATCCCCATCTGAGACAAGTGAGACCTGTGCAACTTTGCTGCCATCCCTCTCGGTACGTTTTGGAATAAATTGTTTTCAAGTTCTTTCATGAAAATCAAAATTGTGTGATGTGACATTGTGTTGGGAATTTTTGTGATTTTGTATATTTGTTAGCTAACCAAAATGACTTCTGCAGGTGAAGTGAAGACCAGTTTGATTTTCCGCCTTACCAACCAAGGAAATACGGCAGGCCATTTTGAAAGAAGTGAAAGTCGAGTTTTCCATGGTGGATAACATAGATACGCTGCGCGCACTGTTTCAAGGAGTAGTTTAGAAAGAGGGTGTCATCCCTGAAGCAAAACGTAGTGAGTCCCTTCCTTTAGTATTAAAATTTTTTTAATTTATGCCTCTTGAATATACAGTAAAATACCTAGTATTAAAGCCGGTAACTTATCCGACGTAGTCGAGTTTTCTGTACTATTGTCTAACATCATAAAAATAGAGTTGTGCGAGTCGACTATTTTCTATTCAGTTGCAAGTGCCAGATAATATGCAGTCCGTTTTGGGTAAACCTATTTCAAATAAGTGGGGGTTTCAAGTACTTTGCAGCAATTTATTACAGTAGGTACCCCAGTGGCTATTTTGTGTTTGCATATGAAAATTCTGGAAAAATAAGTTCTACGCAGATGATGGAAGGGTTCGTGAAAAAAATAATACGGTTAGTTGCAATGTTAGGTAGTCTGTGTGATGAGGCCTAATTAACCGAGGTGGTAGTTTGCAATATCTTGCCCAGCACTCACAGATTTTTTTCTTTTGCAGAAAAGCTACAAAATTTTAAATAAGTGGTAGTTTCTCAGGTTTAGCTAACGATAGGGGATTATCTAGCAGGTAAGAAATAGTTGGAACAAGTAAAAACCACGGTGTAAATTAAAGATAGCTATGATAAAATTAAGGTAACTAGTTTCGTGCAAATAAGGGCCGAAGAACACATAGGAAAAGAAGTGAAAAAGCCTAAACATAAGCGTAATGCATGTACACAGGTGGACGGGGTGATTGGTTGACATCAAAATGAAAGTGAAAATGGAAAAGTGACAAGTTATCCACGTGCCTGTTACGTTTATGAAAATGAAGGACATTTGCAGAACTTGGGTCCCTTGAGGAAAAAACCGTTCGGCATAGGCAGTGTGAATCAGTTTTCGTCAAGGAAAAATAAATTGGGATTTACATTTGAGATATTTCATATTGGCGTTTCGTAAGTAACTTCGTTAATTGTTTCAGATGTTTCCGCATCATTAATGAGTCAGGAAATGTGCAACCATATTACGCGCGACAATGCCGTAAGAGTAGTTCATGTTTCGGAAGGCAAGAACACCGTCTTTACCCTTGCTAGTTGTGGTTTAGTAAATTTGCAGGCGGTAGCAACCATGAAAAATTAAGTTTGACAATTTTTTGTGGCAGATGCAATTTCAGACGTTTAAAGATTTATGATACTCGGTCATATTCAGTATTGATTTTCCGGGGAATACACAGTTTTGTGTAGATGTGAAAATTAAATGATTGCATTTTCGGTTTTCTCCCGAGTCTCCTGTTCAATTAACAAATAAGCCATCGCGCTGCAGGAAAGTGCAGATAGTTACGGCAGGGTAGCAGTTGGAGGCAGAAATAGATAACATTAAAGCTGAGTTTGATGACGTGGTTACAACCATGTTGGGTTATTATATTAAATACTCCATAGTGTTGAAATTGAGAGATTACGAGCCCGTGTTTTCGGTCCGTACAGAATGCCTCCGCCTAAGGTCCCTTTCTTTAAAACAATTTATTGGAATTAAAACAAGAAGGTATTATTGAAGACTCATACAGCGCGTACATGATACCGTCATTTCTCATTTCGAAAAAAAACCCGGTATCTACCAACTGACTATAAGTTAGTCAATGAAGATATTTATAATGATCCATAACTAATTCCGGTACTATACACTGTTCCAGTGATTGCATTAGGCCAAATATTTCACAATTTGGGTTTTTATTCTGCGTTTTTGCACTGTGAACTACACCAAAATTCTGGAGAACATTTAGTGTTTTGTACCCTGTGGGGTCTTTATCAGTGGACACATTTGCTAATGGGGATCCACTACGGCCCTCAAGCCATGTCGCGGGTTTTGTATCAAGTTTTAGGAAAATATGTTCATGACTTTGTGTTCACGTATATTGATTATGTGTGGGTATAGAGTACCAGCTTAGAGGAGCACCTGGCTCACATACGTTAAGTCTTAAAGGCTTTGCAAGAAGCTGGATGGACTGTGAACCTTGAAAAAATAAGTTGAGCAGCACAGTATGTCAGATATCTAGGTTTCGCAATTTCCGATGGTCAGTTACGTACTGACCCAGAGAAAGTTAAAGCCAATGTGAATTTTCCATTTCCTGGAAATGTAAGAGGTGTTCGTGGTTTTTTTTTAAACACGGCACCTTTTTACAGGAAATGTACGCCGAATTTTTCTATAATTACACAACCTTAAAATTTATTAAAGAGGAAAACACAGAGTTTATGTGGGGTGACGACCAAAAAAAAGTATTTCAGATGTAAAATGACAGTTCAACACAGCCATCAGTTTTGCTATAGCCGAAATTTTATTCATTGAGACGCGAGTTCTGTTGCTTTAGGAGCCGTGCTCAGCCGTAGAAAGGCGGTGATATTGTTCCCATGGCGTAGGCTAGCAAACTTTTGACAGCTCTGGAGCGGAAGTAAACCAGCTATGAAAAAGCGTGTCTTGCTGGCATGTGGGGACTGAAGCGTTCTTTTCATTATTTAGACCATGCGCTATTCGAGTTGTTAACGGACAATCAAGTTTTAAGTTGGCTTTTGAATTCAAACAAACCAGCTGGACGACTGGTGCGTTGGTTATTAGGACTTGCTCACTTTAAATTTGATATTCACCATAACAAAAGCAAAGACTACTCGGCAGCTACTGCGCTATTGCGTATGTAGTGCCGCGGTGAGTTTTAAGTGAATGTAGATGACTGAGTGAGCCGCAGAAAATTTACGTAACGTGATGTTGAAACCACAGAATTTTTTAATACATTGCAAAATAATCCTGATGGTTTTATAGACGTCGAAGAACACCAGAAAAACGACTTAGGCTGCCAGCAAATAATGTCAGATGCAGCTCTGTTAGGTTACGTAATTTATAAAGGGTTCATTGGCAAATAGTCGAAAAAAAGGTTAATTTCGTGTGTTTGTACCGATTAATTTAAAACCTATTGTGTGTATGTATTACCAGGAGTCCTTTATTGGAGGTCATGTAGGCCAAAATAATACCATTTTGCTTATAACTGAGATGTTTATGAGGCCTGAGGGGCCAGAAGACATTGAGACACGCCTAAGGGAATGCAGTGCGTGCCAATTAGGCAAGCCGAAAAATTGAAAGCAGGAATTATGATACTCCGGATCTCCTGCTAAGTTTGCATGGGAAAGGGTTTACCAGGATGTTATGGGGCCTTTACCGTGTAGTAAATCTGGTTATGTGTACGTGTTGGTTGCGATCGACATTTTAAGCAAATTCAGTTTCTTTTTCCTATTGCGGACAGTTAAAGCTGTTGAAATTTGCAAGGTAATTTTAAATAATCTGTTTTGTGTTTTTACGTCACCTACGTTTGTAGTCATGGACAATACATCGTATTTTGTGTAGCAAGAATTCTGCGACTTAATTTTTACGCGAGGAGTGAAGTTAATAAATATGTCGCCTTACTACCGGCAGACGAACATGGTGGAAAGACTCAACCAGATCATTACAGCGGCCCTGCGTTGTTTCCAGTTCGGAACATTGAGAGAGAGGGACACCATTTTGTACAATCTTGTTTTGTGTTTAACAGCGTAATACATAGTGCCCACAAGCGAACTCCAACTTAAGTCTTTTTGGGAAGGCAACATTTATATCCCCTTTTAAATGTATGCTTATTGCAACCATTATATGCGAAAAAAGTAGCTAACATATATATTAAGATTATGGAAAGAAGTTCCGCAAAATTTACTTGTTCATGAGAAGTAAATGGAAGACAAAATGCATTTACAACTTAAAGATTTTACATTCCGTAGCATTGTTTCGATTAGGGTTCAAGATTTTTTTGAGCTTTAAAATCGATTATATTAGTTCGAAGTTAGCGCCGCAGAGGACCGGGCCTTTTAATATTATGCGATTTTTTAACACCAGTTACTTTACTTGTTTATGAACTACAATTTTTAAAGAAATTGTTTTAAGTCCTTACATGCCATGCCAAAAGATTTTATTGTAAAGTGGATACTACACTTATTATATATATTATTCTTAAATTTCAAGACTTAAAAATTAGTATTTTTAAAGGAATATTTCAATTAAACTTAATGCCAAGTATTATACGAAAGTGTTGTAAAAAAAACTGTCTTAATATGAGCCGGATTTATTTACGTCGTCTTTGTGTATTTGAAAAACCTAAAAATGTAGTCCAAGAAGAAAAGGTGTATGAGGGAATGTATGTTTGTGCTGCCGATCCGATAGTGGCTAGGACTGGTCTACACTGGCGCTTGAAGGAGTGGAGGAGATGTTACGGTGCTGCAACACCGTACATCCAGTATTAATATCAGTGCAGACAATTGTACGTCCTAGCACGGGGATAGACGACGAGGGAGCCGAGGATTACCTTGTTGGTGACTCGTTCGATGTAAGTCGTCGTGGACGTTGGTGCCGACGCGGCCTGACACGATAGAGCACACTGTCGTCGTGGAGGCTTGAAGCTGACCCCACCCCTCACCCTGCCAAGGACGCCCTCCTTCCAGTGTGCATGAATGTCTTCTAGCAACCTTCATATGCTACCTTCGACGTCGTCGAGAATTAAATGCTACTGGACTCGAACCAACTAAATTTTCTGGGATGTTCCTCAGTACCCTGGTCAACATGTTTACCGACTATGAAAGGGGTTTTATTTCGTCTTGGTAAAAATAATGGATAGGAACCTCACAATGAGAACATCATAACCTTTGCAGAAGGTATATCCTGCCATGTTTGAAGAGGGAGTTTTATAGGTGATTAAAAAGGAAAAATTTTAAGAGAAGATTTTTTTATATAATGCAATTTTGCAGTGTTAGAATATTTGGGATAAGTATGTAATTCTATGAGAGTCCATTATCAAATGTAAGTTTGTATAATTTTTGTAACAAATATTATAATGCTAACCCATTTTAAAGCCTCTTTGGCTATTTTTATTTTTATACATCGTGTATTTTTGATGTAGACAATTTATGATAAAAAATTAAAAAAAAAAAAACACAAAATAAGTCAAGGGATAAAGGAAAAGAAAATTAATAGTTTGTTGAATCATTTTTCACAATTTTGGGAGTTAATTATCCTTTACTTCTATTCAAATCAGGAGATGGTTTAATTGTCCCAATTTATTGCGACTGCATTATTTTTTTTGTACTTTGCTATATAACATCTGCAGCTTGAAGGTTTTTGGAAAGAATCACTTTGCTTAAATGAATGGAATGGATTGAATGGGATTTGATGGTCACTGTCATACTCGGTTGGAAGGAGGAGGGGCGGGGCGGTTCTTGCAGGTGCTCCCGCTCTATGACACATGTGCGTACTTTATAAAATAGTACACAATTATATACTTGAAAATGTTGAATATTCTCTGCCATCTGATCTCATTCGACACATGAGATCATTTGAGAGGCAAACCATGAAGTCCTGCATCGTAGTGTTGTGCATCATTATTTTCGTTATTCACATTGAGTTGGTGACCATAATGTCTACTAACAGTTGGTGGCCGTGCAACAATTTCGTAGTTGCTATAGTCAACTCTATGCAGTTTTTGCAAACAATTGCGCATTGTTTTATGAACTACTGAAGACCATGCCAAAGTCATCAAAATTATTCTAGACTGTAAATTACAATACCGCTGTGCACATCATGGTGTCACTTGGAAATACACTATGGGCGTCTTCGTATGGGGATGGTGCGAAAGGAAGAAAGGTTCCAATAACTTTTGCCTAAGGAAGGTCTTTGGACGAAAGCTTCAACACAATTTTGAATAGTCTTATAAACACCCAAAGTTCAAGACCTAAAGCTCAGGATACTGATGGTAAAGAAGTCCTGACTCTTGCTTGTTGATGGCGGGGGGGGGGGGGCAGGGGTGTCCCACCCTTTAAACTATTCAACATGGAACATATTCATAAACAGAAAGGAATATTACCAAAGAATTCCTTTAAAAACAACTCATCAGGCAAGAATTTAGTCTATGCTGGAAAAACGAATACCTATCGTATATTGGTAAACTACTATGAAGTGAAAGGACAATCGAGAAAACAACACAAACCCAGAGTAGGACATATGGTTCTCCTTTCAAATGATATACTCTGACACATGTGGAATGTAGACTAGAGCACGAATCTAAGAAGTACAATATGGACAGGACAGTAATATTAGAGGTGTTATACTACAGCATCCTTATGAAATCATAAATACTTTTCCTATTCAGCTGGCCATACTAATATAGGTTTACCAGGGAGGGAGTATGTTACTTATTCTGAGAATAACTGACAATCTATGGAGTATGAGTATTTTAGAAGAGCCACTGTTTAAACATAATGTGTTTGTCTTCTATGTAGACGAAAGTCTAATAAAATATTATTATTGTTCAGTCCGCTAGTTTTTCTCACAATAAGTTAAAAATTAATAATTTACAACACCGGGAACTGTTATTTGGCATTAAATGTGTTTGCACTTGAAAAACTTAACTTTTTTGTTTAGATTAAAATGAATGTAATTATGTTGTTTAATTGATGTGTTAGAAGTTCTGACAAATACCTGATTGACGAGATGTGACTATACTTTCAAATCAAGTCAGTTAAAAGTGTTGTGCGGTAGAGTTTTCAACTACTTGTTCGTTCTCATTGCTGTAGGTTATGTCGCGCCAGGGAATGTGTTTTCAATGAGAAAGAGTATTTTAATACAAATGAAGTTAACAGTTATAAGAATAATAACTTGATCATTTTGAATTGTGATTTATAGTGATACCCAAATTAACTTTAACTAACTTAATATAAGATATGTGCATACTGAGCTAAACAGTGTAATATAATAAATATTTATGTTGGTAATGTTAGACAATTTGTAAGTCAACAAGTCCGAAATGTTTGATTACTATTAACATGAGTTCGTAACACAACACCGGTAAATTATATATTTTGAGTAGAAGGGCTTGGTGTGTTGCTAAATGTAGTAATACTCAAGTCTGGAGAAACAGCTACCCCAACCTAAATGGGCAATGGAGAAAGTTGGACGTTTCTTTTTTTATTTTGAAATCTGGAGTATCGAAAAATGGGTCAGCGAATTCCGGATGATGATACACATCCATCATGTGTTGAGGAAGCGGGACGCTGGGCAGTTTGGAAGTTATGTCTTTGAACATTAAAGCACTGGTGACTATTTAATGTTCTTTGCTCTATATGCGACAACTAACAAAACGACTAGGTACCGCTTCGTTCTGCGCTGGTGTTCTTTTCTCCCCTCGCGGCAAGGCCAACCATAGCCGGGTAGTTGGTAGGCTTGCTAGAAGCCTCGCCCCGTCCTTACATTCCTTAGGGAGGTAGAACAAACCTGACTTACACGATCGGGAGTTGTTTCGCCAGTTGAATTCACAGAAGCAAGATACCAAATCGGGCGAATAACACCCGTGCACCTATATCCTATCACTTCTACGTGAATTAATTGGCGTGCAGTATTTCCATCGTTGAGCTGTACTACGCAGATTTTACCTGAACTTTTTAACATTATCTCTTTCAAAACACTTATTAAAAAACCAAGGAAGACTAGAAGACTTTAGATAACCAATTTTTATCGGTTTCTTTCACAGAGTCGTATTACCAGAATATTTTTTTGCCTATTTATGCATAGTTATTATTTACAAATTTATTAAGGAGTGTTATGTTCATGGCAACAGCCATGTTTTGCAATCTAAGTGTGTTATTTTGCAATTTTAAAATAAATTTTTATTTATTATTTTTTAACACCGCACTGGAAATTTCTGCTGCATAAACATCGTCTCCTAAAGAGAGTGAAAAATAGTGTATATTTTTAATGGATATCGTAAGTTACAAATGTTATAGGGATACCGTTTGTAATTTAATATTTTAATAAATAAATAAATATTTCAGTAAAGTTTTAGCAGTAAACACACATTTCAAATATCAAAATTCATAAAAATAATCACCTGGAATCATAAGAAATATTACCTACCTACTTATTCTGATTTTGAGCTGATATTCTCCTTTTCTTCCGAGTCACTAGTTGAGTCCTCATGACATGACGTTCAGGTTTTAACGATGATTTTGTCAATTTCAATATCCAGCAGTCAATCACTCTTGAAATATGCCGTTTCAATGTTCTTTACATGTTTGCATCATTGTTCCCATTGTTCGATAGAATAGCAACCAAACAATTGTTAACACAATTTCTTCTTGTCGTCAAGAGATGAAGATATTTATTCCCGTACTTTCCCTTTAATATTTCCCCAAATCAGTTCGATTGGATTCAAATCTGCGTGATACGGGGGTTACCTGATGATATCATGACCATGTGATTTGATAATTACATCAATTTTGAATGTTTTTAGACTTGAAACTTGTTTTACAAACAACAACGAATTATCTTTCGTCAAGCCAAATGAAAATGAAGTTTTATTTACTGTCGCACTCTTGAATTTCTTGTTAAGTGTTTGCCGTCGTGGGTTTCTTATTTAGCTGAAAATTATGGTAGCTTGGTATAAAAAAATCACACATTATTTAGATTAATTTGGGAGCGATTTCTGTTTTGACCCAGGTGGAAAAATTGTCGTTATTCCTATCATCATGGTGATCCCCTGATTTCCGCTTTGATCCGAATATTAACAGTGCATTCAGGACAAAACCTTGTTGTCCTCCCGCATATACGATGATCAGTCGTGGACCTTTTCCAAGAGGTTTGGTTACACCGAGTTACTTGTGCGACTGCCAACAAGAACTAACACAATGTAAGGCACGCACGTACGTTTCATAAACAATCGTCCTATCTACTTCTCGAAACTGCCGCATTTCTTGTATATATCGACCTCTCCACGCAGTAACGTCCGGTTTTTCCACTAGAATTCTTCTCTTCTACTGGTAATTCTTCCAACGGAATCCTAGCCATTTTAACAATCCCGGCATGTATTCCCTGCTACAATCTAAAACCCCATCCACCCGCAAAGCCTTGTTTAATTTTTTTAATGTTGGGACTGTTTTCCTGACGGTATGAAACGCATGTACTTTTCTTCTCAAAGCACCACACGTAAAATCACCCACTTAAATTCTTTTTTTTTTGTATGGTGTTTTCTTACCCGTTGGCTTTGAAAAACTGAGACTATTTCTACTGTCCACTTTTCCCTCAGCCATAATCTTCTTCACTGCGGTTGCTGTAACTCCCATCACATCACTTGTCGCATAAACGACATTGTACTTCAGCCGGTACAATATCTTCTGGTCTTTGAAACGTGTCGCAACTGTGTAGACAATCTCTCATGCCAGCCTCCATAAAGGCCATCCCGAACTTATTGTTGCTTTGAGTTCTTGTGAGGTTGATGCTGTAGGCCCGGTAGGATCGTGTAACTCGGATCACGAGGTAACGAGCCTGGAATGGTGGGTCTGCCTACAGGAATCCGCTCAGCTTACCTCCTCCCCTTCCACAAACTCAGCCCACATGAAGGTCTCCTGATACTTGGGTCTGCGCAGCTCGCTTCGTAGCTTCGCATCAATCCAAAGTTAATATCTGCAATAGTGTCTTTAATTTTTGCGATCTTCCATTAAAATCAGTACTTTCTCATAAACAGTGGCTTCAAAACATATAACAAAACGCGAAGGGAATAAAAATTGAAGGGTACCTGTATTTATTTAATAGATAGTGTTTACTGAATAAAATATGATCCAAAATAAAAAGGCCATATCATATATTATTAAGAAATTTAAAAACACGTAAAATTAAATTTATTTTATTTTTTTTAACAAATTTGGTGTAAATAAATTAATAATTAATTAAATCAAAACTGTTTCCAATTCTAAAAAATTAGAATAATGAAAAACCTAGAAAAAAATATATAAAATGAAAATAATAATATGACGAATTCGGGAATTTTGTGGTTGCAAAAATCTTAGTATTCTGGGCCCTGTCGCCATTTGCCACATATATTTATTAGTCAGCATAAAGGTAAAGAAATGGACAACTTGGCCACGAACTGGTGGTTGATTCTGAAAACATAATCAAAAATTACGCTCCAGTGGCCGATGTTGGTAACAAACATATGTGAATAAAAACAAAGGAATTAGGTAGCATTGATACGACAGTATGGGAGGGAGGGGCTTAAAACACCAGAAGTTTTCCCAATAATTACAATTGAACGGGAGTCGATCTGTTTAAAATAAATTAAGGATACAGGTTGTAGTTGTTAGGGGGCGAGCTACTGCGAATAAACGAAGGAAGAAAATGTGGCAAAGGTGATGAAGTGTGTACTTTGGGTGTGTAGGGAAGCAAATGATGGTAATGGTGTTGGGGGGGGGGGGCGGAGGTTGATTGTTGGAACTGGAATGGGGAGGAGAGTTTGAAAACGTAACAGAGTGGAAGGGTAGGTGTAGGCGTGAATGGTAAATTCTGATAATTGATTGGCGGGTATTTCCTGCTGGTCGTAATACAAGCGGTTCCTGCTTTCCCCGTTCTAGATAGGGTGGGGAGAGAATCAAACAATAGATCAATTAGATGTATTTCTAAAATATTTCACCTTCAAAATTAATATTTTCAAATTGGTTCCCCCCCTCCCCGCCTACAGTATCGTAAAAATGAGTTTGTAACCGTTTTAAATTATTTTTAAAAAATTACCACTTAATGTTTTTTCAACGAAATTTTTTTTTAAATTTATATGCTCATTACTTTCAACAGTTATTTTATTGGCATTCCTCTGTTAAAACTGCTAACTTTAAAAGCAATTTTGTTTATACTTGTTAATTTTTCAGTATCAATTTCACCACACACGCCATTGAACAAAGACATCACTATAGATCAGTGTCACACATTTCTGACATTACGTCATTGCCCGACATCATCCAAAAGGGTCACTGCCCATGGCCGTCCAACAACACGCTTGGAGACATTATCTGCATCCACACCAGGAATCCATGAAACACACACCTTGAAATCATTCTACTTCATGAACATCTTAAAAGACAACTTGCATTAAATGCAGGAATAAAGTCGTTCTTAAGTAAACTTTATGTAAAATACACGATAAACAGTCAAGGTCAGTTAGATATTACGAAGACAACGACAAGTATGAGATAGGAAGATCGGAGTTACGAGTTCCGATACGAGTTTTACAATTTTTATTGCAGTATATATTGATGAAGTTCTGAGTTTGTACATGCACTTACGGAAATCGTATAATTTAAAATAATCGTCGAATACTTTTGTACAAGTTTTTTATATTAAGCGTGCACATAAGTAGCTAGAAAAAATTCCTCCTGGCGCACCGACTTCTGACCGAGGATGGGAAGAGTAGCCTGCCATGATGTCACAGGCGGAGGTCGCGCTCGATGACCTTGTTAGATGTTCATCTTTCCTTCCTTCCCGGACCCTTCCACCCGCCGGACATTCCCGACAACCCGTAATCCTAAATATTATTTTCATAAAAAACTATTTTATAAACCTTTACTAAAATCTAAAATATCGGTTCCCAACCTGGAATTTTTAATGATTATTTCCATTTGCATAGAAAATCAAACGACGCCGGTTTCACTGCGGATGTTAATTTATTTTTTCGATTATTTATTGGTTTTATAATTTTTTTTAAATGTAAACGTTTTTTACTGCCTCGACGTTTATGGCGGACAACATTGTGTTATACTGATACCCTCCACCACTGACAAGCCACGCTTAAAATGAGATACAGTAGAATTTTAAAAAATGTTTACGCAATAAAAAAATTTAACGGCATAAGTAAACCGTGTTATATATCATCAGATATATATTTTAAATAACAATACGATCGTATTGTTGTAATCATTATATAACCCAATGACACGACTAATATATTTGAACTAAAATGTATGCATCCCCCTAAAACCCTGTCCCAACACCCCATCCTAACAACAACCCTCTCATTATCTTACCCTCTAGCCACCTCCGCATATCATTACTATCATCTCACTACTACCACCACTGCAACTCTGCTCACTCACCAACCCTTCTTCAATTTATTAATTTTACTGTCAAAACAGAGTATAATAATAAAAGCAATTTATATCATGGTCCCTAGCATCGGAAATTATATCGAGCACATCAATACACTCCCCCTGCCCAACACGATTACTCAATTATACACACATCATTCCATGATTTTACCACTTTTTTCAAGTTACTGCCCTGGGAAAAAGTACAGTACTGTTCGATGCATTTTTTTCCAATACCATTTTAAAAATTGGTTTTTCTTTCTAGGATATAAGACAAAAAACCGTCAATATAATCTTAAATATAACGCCCGGTGTCATTTTAAAATATTATTGGTTTCATGAGAAGCTGGGAAACGTGTTTCGGACATTACGTACATGTCAGCAGTTATAGAGCAATTTTAAAACTCTGTCACGAAATTCAAAACTCTTTTAGACATCAAAGATTTAGTGGAACTGAAAACTATCAGAACTCGCGCCACACATTTGAAACTATTTAACAGCAGCACACGCAGCCAATCATTAATAACATCAGATTTAAAATTACAATCACCTGCACTTTACAACTTATGACTTCTCATAAATTATCCGTTAATTTTGCCGTGTAGCCCTCCTTCCATTCCCGAGAAAATTGCCTCGCTTTATCAGGGAGGCGATGAAAGTTTGCGTTTGTTTTCAATTCTAGAATGTGCAGGACAATCGAAGTTCATTATCTGACATGCATGGAAATAAGGAAATTTAACTCAAACATGAATTAGTGCATAAAAAGTGGTAAGAGCTATAGAAAAATATTTTTTGTAACCTTGACGACTACTTTTCGATCTTTCATTAATGCACCTAGCAGCAGCGAACCAATAATAATTAATTTGCTGGCAGTTATTCCAGTCTACGGATTTGTGTATTGTATGTCATTTGAACTAAACAAATAAATTTTAGGGTTATTTACTCTACAGTATTACTCCATAAGAAAAACTAATATTTTAACACTTTATATATCTACTTTTATAGAATATTGTTTTTTCAAACTGTAGTAGCCGCGTAACTTAAAAATAAAAATAGAACTACAAATACTAAAAAAGAGCATTAGGAATTATAGACATAGGCCTACATTCATTCCCGAATATAATACAGTTTTGGTTTGAGATTTCTGAACATACTTCACAACACTTGTTTAGTTGTCACAATTAATTAAATGCAGGTTTCACGTTCGGTTGTAGGAATATGGACACATGCGAAGAAATAACATTTTTAAAACCTAGAAAACGTCTCTGTCAACTATATTTTTTACATAGGTATGTATTAATTAGGAATAAATGTATTTATATTATGAATGTTTGTTAAATGACAAAAATTATGAAAAACTGTTGCTTGCCCTAATTTTCTACAGTGTGAATTGTGAATTTGATTAGGTGAGTCATGTGTGTTTTTAAATAGATCATAATTTGCAAATCTCAGTAGTGAAATATGCGTACTCCGTCTCAGTAGTGATTCTTGGGTTTAATATTACTCTATGATACAGTGTAAACAAAACCAATAATTATCAAAAGTATCTTCACTATATGCAGATACAAGATCAGAGAAGAGTAATGGAAGAAGGGCGGAATCAGAAAATTCGTAACTGCCGCCCTCCTAGATGACTGAAATAAATTTTAAGTTCTATGCACCATAACAAGGAAATCACGAGTTGTAATGCTTGAAGAAGTGTATAAACAAAGTGTTTCCTGTTTATTTCTCACGCATATCGTACATCTATAATCATAAACAAAAAAGCTTCTCGATTACTACTTTTGTTCTGAGCACGTCCAGAAAAATTATCAACAGATTATTGTTTTAAAAATTATTTAGGTTAAAAATATGTCATTTGAAGAAAATATTATGATCTCGTCATGGTCGAAAAAAATTAGAGAATTTCCAAATATATTTTGAACATATTTGATTCGTTAGTTTTCGAGTGACGACGAAGTTTATTTTGAAAGATTGCCGGTCGCGTGAACCGAGCACGCAGCGTTCTTGAGTTTCCTGCCTACTTCATGCATAAGCTGAGGAAACACAGAGGAGGCGCAGTTCAGGGCCAGTTTCCTGACTACAACGTATTGTAGAAGTTAAGGGAGCAGAGAGGAGACGTAGATAAGGGCGAGTTTCCTACTTACTACGTGTAGAAACTGAGGGAACATGGAGGAGGTGCAGATGAGGGTAAATTTTCAGCCTATGACGTGTAGAAGCTGAGGGAGCTCGGAGGATTGCGCAGATAAGGGCAAGTTTCCTGCCTACTACGTGTAGATGCTAAGGGAGCACAGAGGAGTCCTAGATGAGGGTAAATTTCGTGCCTACTACGCGTAGAAGCTAAGGGAGCTCGGAGGATTGCGCAGATAAGGGCGAGTTTACTGATTACTACGTGTGGAAGCTAAGGGAGCACGGAGAAGGCACAGACAAGGGCGAGTTTCCTGCATACTACGTGTATAAGCTGAGGGAACACAGACGAGACGCAGATAAGGGCGCATTTTCTACCTACTCAAGTAGAAGCTGACGGAGCTCGGAGGAAGGGGCAGATAAGGGCGAGTTTCCTACCTACTACATGTAAAAGCTGAGGGAGCTTGGAGGAGGCGCAGATAAGGGCGAATATCCTACCTAATACATGTAGAAGCTGAGGGAGCTCGGAGGAGGCGCAGATAAGGGCGAGTTTCCTGCCTACTACGTGTATAAACTGAGAGAGCACCGATAAGGGGCAGATAATATCAATTTTCCTGCCTACTACATGTAGAATATGAGGGAGCACGGAGGAGCCGCAGATAAGGGCGAGTTTCTTATCTACTATACGTAGAAACTAAGGGAGCACGGATGATGTGAAGATAAGGACGAGTTTCCTGCCTACTACATGTAGAAGCTGAGGAAGCACAGAGGAGACTCAGATAAGGGCGCATTTTCTACCTACTACATGTAGAAGTTGAGGGAGCTCGGAGGATTGCGCAGATAATGCGAGTTTCCTGCCTTCTACGTGTAGAAGCTGAGAGAGCACGGAGGAGGCACTGATAAGGGCGAGTTCCCGTGTTTATTTGCGGCTCCTGTTAGCGTAAGGAACTGACGTGAGGAGCTACAGCAGTGCTCAGGTGCAGTAGAGCAATGAGTCTGAGCACACAAGACTAAATATGCATATATAAATAATTATCGCTGGCAAAATATTGAGCTCTCACCGAGCAATATTGCATCGTAAAAGGAAAAGAGCAATAATTTTGAGCAATAATACTTTATGCTCACAACTTTGATTGAATAGAATTATCTTGAATGGGATTTTCGTTTGTGCTAGAGCACGCACCACCAATGAATTCCTTGTATTCAGCATTTTAAAAACTTTAAAAAGATAAGCGGTGTATTTAAGAACTATTTTTTTTCAGTCGGGCCATTATATTAAATCTAAATTTGGACTTAAGCAAACGTTGGAATTTTTTACATTTATTTTAAATAATAGTGCAACAGACTATATTTACAGGCATATAGGTAGGCGAATACAAATCTTTGGAAAAAGCTAATTAAATCCAGATGGATACCATCATTTCTAGCTCTAGGATGGATGCATGTTTGTATAAACCATCTATAGACATAGTGATTAGCTGAATTAAGAAAATGCATGACATATGCATTACAGCTGTTTTTACGAAATCATATTATAATGGGTTGATTATGATATAGATTTAAAAGTACGAAATAAAATATTAAAATATTTTCGTTTTTATAAATGATTGTTATTATATATTTAGGTCCTATATAAATTCACTCAAAAATATTTATATTCGTCGGTGCACAGTTCATGGCCTTTTGCATCAGTAAGAGATCACATTTACACACATGAGACCTACTCCATCCAATATTGATTCCACTCACGAATAATTCTACCAAATAATAACTCCGTCAAAAACTGAGTTCACCCATGACTCGCTCAACCCATAACTCTCTCCGCCCATGACTCGCTCTACCCTAGACTGGTTCCACCCAAGTCTCGCTCCACCGGAAACTCGCTCCACCCAAGTATCGCTCCAAACACGACACGCTCCAACCGCGACACGCTCCAATTACGACTGAGTGCACCCACGAAAGGCCCACTCAAAAGTGGCTGCATCCAATAGTTGCTCTAACCAATACTGCTGCATCCATGACTGAGTCCACCAACTACCGATTCTGCCTATGACAGAGTCTACCCAAGACTCACTCTTCACACAAGACTCGCTCTGCCCAATACTCACTCCAACCACAACTAGCTCCTTCCGAAATTTGCTCCACTAACGACTCGCTCTACCCAAGACTCGCTCAACCCATTAATGAGTCCACCCATTTCTGAGTCCAACCACGATCGGCTCTACTTACGACCAAGTCTACCCATGGCTGAGTCCACCTATGACAGGAATAACAACGACCTTTCGCGTCCGTCCGTCATCCATCCGTCCGACTGTCAAAACCTTGGCAAGCTTTAACTTTTGACGAACGAACGGATGAAATTACAGCCTTCTAAATTTGCACATTTTGTTACTCTTTCATCCCGAGTTCTTTACAATGCTGTGTAGTGTGTGCAGTGTTTTGTTATGCTGTCTTTCGTTTTCATATGTTGTTTATGTAACTGTAAAATGAAATTAAGTTACTTTTTTCTTGAAAACTAATTGATAATTACGTTTGGAAGGAAGTAATAAAATCATTATTTATATGCTATAGAAAAGTTTTTTTTACATATATTAATGTCCGTTATGTATGTATAAGTGTGTTTTGGGTACTTATAAATACAAAACCGCGAAAATTTTTCACTTTTAATGGAGAATTTTTTTTTCTATTTCTTTACAGTTTTATTTCCATTAGTGTGTGGAAATGAATTTACGACGGACGTACGAAGTTTGGTTGTAAATCGCTCGGCTGGGAGACGGATGAATGTATGACGGACGGACGCGAAGGGCTGTTTTAAATCCTGCCTATTACTGAACCCACCCATTGCTGAGACCACCCACGACTGAGTCCACATATGACTGATACCACCAAAGTACACTGTAAAAAATAATGGTAAAATTATCTGACAAGTGCATGGTAATATTTGCAAACTTGTGTGGGAAACATATTTTTCCTTACGTGTAAAGTAAAATTACCGCACTCGGAAGTAAAATTCACGTACATGGTAATGAAAAATCCCATACATGGATGGGAAAATTACCTTACGACGTGTGAATCTCCTAGTCGATTTGTAACTGTTTGATAATTGTATAATATATATTTTTACCTAAAAATAGATTTTTTTATTGTCTAGCCATACAAGCTGACCAACATGGCTCTTTATTAAAGTACCACAATCTAGAGTAAAATTCACGTACATAGCAGTGGAAAATCTCATAAATGGATGGGAAAATTACCTTACGACGCGTGCACCTCTTCGGCATTGTCTCAACAGATAAGTGGGGGAGGACAAGCGCGGAAAAAACGATCATGTAAGACACAAATATTCACTTGAAACATTATGTTCTCGTCGTGGTGTAATGGGCAGCGCATTGGCCTATCGTGACAGAGGTCTACTGTTCGCGCCCACCCACTGGCAAGCAACAAGGTTTTTATTGTAAAGATCCCAGTTACTATTCGTCAGTTGATACAAGTTATAAAAAATTAAAAGTATTAATACGCTGTCTATTTTCTGAAACTAAAATTTTATTGTACAATTTACTTAATAATACCATACATGTAATATAAATTTACTCCACATTTGACAGAAAATTTTACCTTTCATGTAAGGGAATTTTACCTCAAAATGTTTTTACAATGTGCCCTTCACCTCGACCACTATCAAACTAAGCTCCATAACACGACCCCTATCATTTATATATCCACACCATAAAGTTAAAAATACAAGAATAAATCATAATTTAAAAGATGGCCTTACCTGAAGTAATGTTTAAAACCCCTCCTCAACATGCCATAGTCGATCGTCATTAACGTAGCGATGCATTGCACACCTTGTCCCTTGTTAGGGAAGTACCAAACTTAACAAGCACAAAATATGAATTCGAATTTTCAAAAATTATTACTTTTACTTTTACTTTTTATGTTTTAATGTTTAAAATGTAGTTTTAAATAATATGTTAAAGAAATAAAAGAGAAATTTCTATACCAACTGTAAAAATTTGTTATCGTCATGGACACAAAAATAAAATTCATGATATCACATACGATTACCACATCAGCTGCAAATATTTATTCACAAACAATGACAGAAAAATTAAAAAAACGCAATTTTATTTTGCATCAACAGTAAAATATCTGTAGACATCACTGGCTAAAAAAAAAAAAAAAAAAAAAAGACTATAGCAACGATTACAAATATCCTATTAGCAGCGAGAAATATAAAGCTACAACTGACAGAAAAAAAAATAATTAAGAGAAAATTTTATACAGAAAGCATTAAGATAATACGTAGACTAAAACTCGGAGGGGCTGAACTCCAGATCTGACATGATACAAAGTAACCATCGCACGTAATAATTTTGCCATTAACTCTATATATATATATATAATATATATATATATATATATATATATATATATATATATTATATGGATGACATCATTTTCAATCACTCGCTCCGAGCTGCAGTTGTATCCACTCGCCCCACCTCCGCTGCCATTCCTTCTGTCCAACGCAAAAGCAGATAATGCACACTCGCACACACTCGCACACACATACGCACGCACTCACGCACGCACTCACGCATACGCACGGAATTTTTTTCCTTTTTCCAATTACTGCATGTTCCTCTTGCCGTGTTTCCCAGGAAACGAAGGCAACCACTATGATCGTTAATTCATTTTCCAACCATAAAAATATAAATTCTTGCCTGCACAGCGCCAATAAACTTTTAGAAAACTCTATAAAAATGTTCTGGGAGGAGACCATACAAATACGAATTAAAAATAAATATGTGTGAGTACAGTTTAAGAGGATAACAATGGACAGAATTACGTTATGTTTTCTCATGTCACATCATAGCCCGGGACTTCAGGTAATTGCTTAAACCTGATCGGTTCTCTACTCAGAAAGAATACCGAAAAACTCGCTGGGAATAATTAAAAATGCACTGAAAATTTTCCTTAAAAAAATGCCTACTACTAAATACAGATAAAATTAGTTTTGTCTACCATAATCTATTCACTTCACGAGATACGAGTTTTTAGGCATCCCGAGCAACGTTTCCACATTCCACTCGTCTACATACCAGCCCAATAATACGATAATTTTGCGTATCAAATGCCTGCAGTGCATTTTAACTCCATATTCAGGCCTTTTCATGCAGTGATTATTTATATTCCAATACATTGGTATATTTTTGCACCTACAATTCACAGACTACCCTAATACAACACGATAAACTGTATAGATAACAAACATTCAGAAGACAAAAATCATATATTTCCATAAATCGGGTACACACTTCCTTTCGGAAAAATATCGTGCATGCCTGGAAATAACATCTATACTCACATTATAATCGATAAAAGCAGCGGCGTGGAATGGAATACAGTGGACTTGTATTCTAATCCTAAATAACATAATGAGAAAACTGTTTTAATAAATGGAACTGCAATCTCCAAGAAAAATGTCTAATTATTATTTCGAATATAGCCAACGTATTTAAACGAATCAGACCACCATCGGCAAGTGAAAGAATATGCGCAAGTGAAAGAATATCCGTTTATCCTTTTTTCAGTTTAAGAGTGCCTACAATGATTTCGTTCAAAATTCAACAAAATATTTCCCTTAACAAAAATGAATGTTCGTAATTCGTCGAGACCGATAGGCCTTTGGCATTTTGTTTCCGAGCGCCGGTGATGTTTCGAGGCAAATAAAGCCACCAGGTCAGTTTAGTGGTGACAATTTTAAGGCTTAATAATATTACGTTGTTACCTTTAATTTATTGGGGATCGTTAATGTTTATTTTTTCGCTCAACCATTAATATGATCATTGACAAATGACACCTCTGTCAGTGAAAAGAAAAATATCACTAATGCAGGTATCGAAATTGAACTCGAAATGAGTAATACTTATCGCGAAAAAAAAAAGGAAAGCAACCAAAACTGCGAGTGGTTATAGCGTTTACCATATAATATCAATTTAAAAAACGTCTCACCGAGGACTAGCGCATGCATGACCAAATATACACAGTACACAACGTGATATGACAGCGTGAATCTATCGCGATATTCGGAATACCTAATGTTAGGCCAATCCAGTCCATCATGAAGGCCGAACTTGCAGAGATACATATGCACATTGTCGATGTTTCAGCCCAGCGTGCCAGTGTAACATAACAATAGCTATGGTAAATTTTCGAAGTGCTAGAAGCGGAAAACAGATACCTCATTAAAAGTGTTAGTTTTTGCGGCAATCTTCGAGTGCACACAGTCTGCCACGACCCTAATTCACAGGAGGAGTTCTGGTGCCGGGTAACAGACTTCCACTGTATCGGCCCTGCACATAAGCAATAAATCCAAGAAATAAATTCGATCATACACACATAAAAAACATAAGGTATGCAGCAGAAATTACTTAGGACAGAAGGCCAAACGCAATCTGCGAAATTACGAAGAGTTGAACAGATGGGTTAATGCACCCCCGACAAAACAAGAAGTTACTTATATAACTAACGAGCCTACTTTCGTCAACATTGGTGAAATTAATTTTTAAATAATTTCTTGACAGCTGGGTTGGTAGGAAGGACATGGCTTCCCTTTGAAATAAATAGCGTTAGAAATGAAACCAGAAACTTATGCTAAAGTAGTGACACAATTACAAATACACACATGCATTACCCGGAACTTCAAACCCTGAAAAGTCTCGTACTATAAGCTAGCGTGCAATCCGCTGCATTACGGAGGTCGGATTCGGAGAATTAACTTCGGATTTACTAAGTCTAATATTTCGAGTGATACAATTTAATAACCTAAAATATTTACACGGCCTCTGTTCTGAATATGAGTGAGTGAGTCACATAAAACAAGTAAGTTTGCATAGCATACCGTAGCATTACTTGTGTGAAGAATTTGATGGAAATCAGTTTTTTGTACCTGAGATATGAAATAATAAACTTTATTTTCGTATTTGATATTTCGTACACATTTTCCATAAAAATAGGTGTTACATACGATGCTTCTAATGTATACTGTCTACCTACAAATTATGGTTGAATATTGATTAAATTGTTTAATATATATGTCAAACTCATCACCTTGTATCCCAATTATTTGTGGTCTATCATTCCATGTCAGCCTTCTGGGACTTCATTTGTCTAAGCCACCAGTTGGCAGCCACATTTGTCTATGTTTTTAGTATGTAGGTGGTGCTGTCGACGCCCTCCGTATTGGAATGTATTTTCAACGCCTAGTTGGCAACAATTCCTCGATTATAGCTCCTGCTATCGGCCTGAACTGAATGACGAAGAATTCCGTACCCGCAAAGTATGTAAATTGAAATACTTAGTTTTTGTTTTATTTTCAGGATAACTACATTTTTATTTATAAAATATATAAGCCGGTAGTTTTTATCATCAATGTTGTGAATGTAAAATAAACCATAGCTCTCCCCCTGCACATACTCACATAAATTATATTTAAAACGTAATCTCGTAGTCCATAGTTTATACTGCTGAATTAATTTGTAATTGAGGGACGCAGAAGGAACTACATAAGAAAATTAACAGATTACTATGTATACAATTATTTAATGTGTTTATTTATATACATTCTACATATTATAATTATTTTGTACATTATATTTTTACATTTCATAGATGTTTGCAAATCATAGATTGTAGCCAACAGTCTCATCTGATATAACCACGATCTATCAGTTTAGCGATGATTGAAGGTATCTCAACAATGCTTGAGAGATCCCCGTGATCTTGCAGGTCAATCAAATGTATGAGTCTATCAACAAGTTCAATAGTGTCTTCGAGAATAATATAACTAGTGTTCTTGACTTCTTCTGTATTATTCTCACTACATTTCGAAGAAAACTCGTTGGTTAAATGTGTGGAAAGTCGAGCGATACATAGTCTTTCTCATCATACTTCTCATCAGATATTTCATCAACACTGTCGTCATAGTTATTATCATCAATTCTGTCTTCGTGATCGTCTTTATGATCGTATTCGCCTGCTGTTTCATACTCAATATTAGGTCTACTTTTCTTTTTGGAGACTCATGGTCACCATCAGTATTTAGAGCCGACAACCATTTATTTTGAAGTTCGCCAAATACACACAAACGTTTCGCAAGTGTACGTTCCACACATACCGACCCTAACATGGCTTGCAGGTCTCTCATTTCACCATTATCATTAAGTGTCTCGTCATAATCGTCTGTGGAAACAGTACCCATTGATGCAGCAGAGGGTATTGGCGACATCACTTGTTGGCTCTCAAAAGACGAATCCTTGCAGTTCTTGATGTGTTCCTTCATCACATCGCCTTGGATAAACTCTATGGTCTATTGTCATAATACATCATCATGCGAGTTCCCTCATCGTCTGCGTACATTTTAAGTAGTGTATTAACAGGAGGTAACGAAGTCATCACAGGCTGTTTCTCAGTGGCCGAAAAAAAAAAACGCTAAACTGTCTGGAATGTACATAGCAGCTAAGAAAAGCATGAGAAGAGTATTTCAAACTACCACCCTTCTCATGTCGTCGGATGTTGCAAATTTTACCGAAGGACAAGACACAGTAACAGCATTTTTTTCATGTATTTTTTGGGCAGTCGTTGAAAGTATGCTTGTAGTCGTACATGAAACACTCGATTTCACATAGTTAGTGGCTTGCATCGTCTTCAAGAATACATGCATTCATACGCTTTATCCCTTCCAACTGACTACTGCCGACTGACTCCTGCAGAGTAACTCCTGCCAACTGACTGCTGCAGAGTAACTCCTTTCAACTGACTCATTCCGAGTGACTCATGCTGACTGGCTCCTGCAGACTGACTCCTTCAGAGTGACTCAACTAAAGTGACTCCTTCCAAGATGCTATTAATTTGCTGGTTTAATAACAACTAACCTATGAGGCATGAATATATTCATTTATATAGCAATGTATTAGTTTGATATTCTATATTCATATATATATATATATATACACAATTTTACAAATGGTGTGAAGAAGGGAGAAGGAGTCAAGAACGCCAGTTATATATTTCCCGTAATCTCTATTCAACATGTTGATAGACTCTGTCATGCATTGTTACGATAGCTTCAATCATCGATGAAATGAAGGATCGTGGTTATATCAGATGAGACTGTTGGCTAATATCAATGATTTGCAATCATTTGAAAAATGTAAAAATCGAATGTACAAAATAATTAGAAATATAATATATATATAAGTAATTAAATTATATTTATGTATTTATAGTATCTTGCGCTGGTGCAAACAAATGTAATAAAAGAAACACTGAATTTGTTTCACATTTCCTACCTCTATGTTACATTACTTGATACATACATGTTGCTTATTTTTGTTCTAACATTCATTGTATGGTGTTGTTTACTATTACTGAAATATAGTATCGTAAAGTTAACTTTTTTTGTCATTATCTTTAGTTAAACTCAACAGGTTATGGGCGCCCGACATGCAGTTTAGTGTTAATAATGCAAGTGTTGTAAGTATTTGTCTAAGTTGACGAAGTTTTTAACTGTCTCATAACTCATGTTTTTCGAGTTCCTTTTTGCGATATGGATGTTCGCAGGGTTTTTATATATAAGTTGAAGGGTTATTCCAACTCGATACACTGGACATTTCAGGTAAGGATTTAACTGACGGTACATAGAGTTATGAAAACTGTTGAAGATGGATGTGCTTATCCAAAAAAATTGGCAGACTTGAAAGATAAGGATCATCAGCGCCTTGTGGCTGCGGTGGATAAGCTGGAATATTTGGCTCAAAATATTATTGTCTCGTCTCTGAGTAGTCAGGTAAGGCAAATCATTAATTGTGCACAAACCCAAAGGAAATGTGCGACAAAGGGAATGACGTGGTTGAACAATGAACTGAAGAGAGGCAGGAACGATTATTTAACCAGTTTTTCGGTATATAAGAAAAATACCCTGCTGACAGTGTTGCTAAACAATAGCAAATCAGAAAAATTTTGGGTTGAAATTCAAGATGAAACTTGGAAGGTAGATAAAGTAAAATAACCTGACTCTCTTTTCTCAATAGGGTACTAAATATTATGCCTTCAGATTATCATTAATTTATTAACGCCTGGGAATCTGTTCCCAGAGAGCAAAGGACTGCAAGTCTTATTCGGGAACGACTCTGTGTAGTTGAAATGAGGCTGGATGAGAGAGGAGGACAGACTTGTATTAATAGCTCATCTGTAGCCATATTTGCAGAAAATAAGCGAAAGTCTCAATTTCCCAAAACTATAAACAAGTCAAATAATAATGACAAGGTGAGTGACAACAAGAAGGAATGGAAATGTTTCGGTTGTGATCACACAGGAAATTTCAAGAAGGATTGCCCCTATAGAAAGGCAAAACAAACAGGTAAACATTCTGAGAATACTGCTTTTTATGGGGTATCCAGTAATTTAGGTGAGCTAGATCTACGAATGCATTGGATAGCAGACACAGGTGCAACTTAGCATGTGGCAATGAGAAAGAATTGGTTCTAGACTTATGAACTCTATTCTCAAATCAATTTTGTACAATTTGGGAATGGACAAACAATGGAAGCCTTTGGAAGAGGCAATATTGACATTGAAATGTTAGTTAAAGGAAACAGAATTCACGGTTACTTAGAAGATGTGTGGTTAGTCACAGATGTAGGCAAAAATTTGTTCTCTGTCACTTAAGTACTAGACAGAGGCTGTTATTCTGCCTTAAATATTAAATATTTTTGTCTGTCCTTGTAGCACAGTCTACTCGTGTAAAAGTTTTTTTGCTTTGGAAATGAGAGTTGGTTCTATCTAGCTCGGGCAGTAGAGACTTGGTCACCAAAATAAAAGTCATAACTCTCAATTCTTGAACAAAATGACATAGATATTCCATCTTATGGTGATTAGGAGCTGTGTGATGCCTGCTTGGTTGGTAAAATGTATAGACTAAGTTTCGGTAAAAGAAGGGATAACATTTTGGAGTTTTTTTTAAGAATTCTGGGATATTTACAGTTTAAGGTCATTCAAGGTTATATGCATGGGGTCAAGGTAACATGGTCACTTGGATACAATATGGTGGTCGGCTGACAACATAAATGGTGGCTGATCTGCTTCGGTACCCCATCCCCTCTAAGCACAAACATTCAATATATTAATTTTATAATTTATTTAAATGAAATTTTTTATATTTTATTTGATAATTTGAATTATTTTTGTGGTATTTTTACACAATTTTAAACATTTTTTGGAATTTTGTTGGATTTTTTTTAGGATTTTTCAATGTTAAAGGTAGCTAGTCAAGATAAAAGTTCATGGATAAGGTAACCGGTCTCCGACATGGCAGACAAGATGGCCGCCGGTCGACCGGTATGATGGAGCATGAACAGCTCCGATGCTCCGCATCTCTACATCATTTTGCCTTAACTCTGCTATTTCCTACTACTGTGAATAATGGTTGGAGTTAATCTTGGGTTTACCCAGTCGTGGGCCGACTCAGTCTTGGGTTAAACCAGTCTTGGGTGCAACCTCTCTCGTGTGCAGCCAGTCATGGCTGGACTCGGTCGTAGTGTGAAGCGAGTCTTGGGTAAATAGAGTATTTGGTGGAGCGATACTTAGGCGAAGCGAGTCAAGGTTGGACTCAACCATGGATGGACTCATTCCGAGTGGAGTCATTCTTGGGTGGAGCCAGTATTGGGTGGAGTAAGTCTTGGGTGGAATTAGGTTTGGGTTGATTTATTCTTTGGTGCAGTCATTCTTTGATGGAGTCATTCTTGGGTGGATGCAATTTGCTATGCGCATATGTAAGGAACCTAGCTGATGAATAAGGGCATGAGATGTGCACAGACAAACACGAATATTATTATTTAATTATTCTGTAGTTCCATATTTTACTAAAATTTAAATACTAACATATCTGAAATTTTTATTTCTTATTTTAACCATATACCATAACCACCCTCTTATGATCTTATTTCGTGTAAAAAAAGGTATGATGCTATTTTTTTTTTATTTAGCTATACCACTATATTTTTAATGGGCTTATACATTAATATATACATTCCTGAAGCTAAAAATTATGTTAGCCAACTGAATTTCATGAGCTGGTCCTAAGAGTTGGCAAATTATATTAGCCTACCTAAATGGCTGTTATCATTCGTAGAAATCTACTATGCTAACAACTCGTCTTACGAAATATGTGGGTTGCTGCTTAATTATTTACATCGAATTCCAAAAATCAATGTGGGCATAGGCACACAATCTGAGTTAATATTAGGAACCAATTAAAAAACAAACGAGTTCTTTGATACTTCGCATACCAGTATAAGTTATTTAAATGCTTAATACTATGAAGATAAACAAAATTATTTATAATTCTATGTAAAGACAGATTGGAAATAGATGTGGTCATGAATAATATATCAAATGATTGAAAAGAATTATAAACATTATGTGCAATATGTTTAATATAGGAATTGGCAGGAAGGACCGCAGGGAGTTTGTTTGAAACTCTTAAGTTCTAACACTTGTCGTAAGCTACTAAAGCTGATTGATTCAGGCGCAAGCATCATCGTTAAAGGTTTGGAGGTTCGACTCCACCTAACTGCGTGATATTTTCCTTCAATGTTACTAGCTGTCATGGAAAATCACAAATGTTTCACATTTTCAATTTTATTAATCGATTTTGCATTGAAAATACATGATCAATAAATTAGATTGTATTTTTTAAGATTTGGGTATTTTTTTTAACATTAGATAAAAGAAATTTAAATATATAACTTTAATTACTTAAGAATTCAACAATTCCGACATGTCTAATTGTTCCACGATTATTTAGACAAGGTAGGCCATCTCCCAAACTCGCACGAAACATGTTGATGCACGATGAAGGTCACGCGAGCAGATGATGAAGAGTTGGTCGTGCAAGGGGAAGTGACTGGTCGATGCTTTTCGATGTGGTTATGGGTTGGCGGAGGAAGGGTTTCGTGGTCGTTGAATGAGTGGATAAGCATGTCGGATGGAGAGGGGCGTGTTTCATGGTCGTTGATGAGTGGTAGTCTTGGGGGAACTGGTGTATCTCTGAAGGATAGTGGAAGGCATATGTATTGTTCCTTTCAATATAATTTCTGTTGTTTGAGACCATGTTATGAAGCACTTCTATTTTTTGACAATTTAATAAAAAATGTGATAGAAGGAATGGTTAGTGAAAGGGGAAGGGTGGTTGGGTGTGATGATATTGGGTGGTCGGAAGAGTGGTTTGGGTGGAAAGCTGTTGTTAAGGTAGAGTGGTGGGAAAGGGTTTTGGTGGGGCTTAACGATTCATTCCAATATGGCGGTCCTGTCATCGGGTTACATATTGATTACAACAGTACGATCGTATTGGTTTTCAAAAATGGTTCCAGTTTTATATAACACTGTTTGTTTATGGTTTCAAATTTTTAGCTATATATTATAAAGTAAAAATACAATTTTTTTTTTAAAAATAATATCATATCGAATTTTCAGTGTGGCTTGAGGGTGGTGGAGGGGGCCAGTATAGACCAATTTTGTGCGCGTAAACGTCGTGTCGATTAATATAGCAATTGCCTAAAAAAATTAATATATATAAATACCAATATATTAATCGCAAAAAAAAATAACACTATGATCTACAGCAACACTGTCGACATAAATTTTTCAACTCAAAATGGAAACAATTACTAAGAATCCAAGGTGGGGAGCCGATATTAAAGTTTCTTTAAATTAGTTATTTACATTATCATTTTTGTTAAATCCGTTTTTAAGAATATAGTTTTCAAGGTTACAAGTTGTGTGGAAACGCCGGCGGGTGGTTGTATAGCGAGGGTGTTCCACAAAGCCAGCGAGCGCCACCTCCACCAGTGACATCATGGCAGGCAACTCCTCCCATTTCGCATCAGCAATCGGTGCGCCAGGAGCTACTGACTATATGCGGTAATTTTGCTTAATAAAGGGCAATTGTTCAGAAATCTGCTTACGTATGTTAAGTAATAAAAAAATCATACCTGAAAACAATGAAAGAGAAAGGATAAAGAGATAATTTAGTGTGACCAATTGGGATCATAGAGAGAAGCAAGATTAAATAATGTGAGTTTGAACTCTGGAATAACAATTCATCAAGAAAATAAAATAATTAATAAAAAATATCTGTTTTGTTGATTGGGTAGAACCTTTAAACCTGAATTACTGAAGGTGTTATTCAGGTTGACAGTGTCCTCAACAGAAATGAAATCGATACTGCCGCTCACGAAACTCCTTGGGCACCCTTTCTCAAGGCGCACACTACCTGACACTCGAGGGATCGCAGCGGAACACACAACAATATTGATTAGTCTTAAAGATGCAACCAACCACCTCCTCTACACCATTTAAAACACCTTTCAACAGAACTCGCAAGCAAATTCCAAATTAGAGTAAACTCACTAGAATAGCAATAATAACAACATAAATAATATAATCAAACAAATGAATAAAACACGAATTTGTATTCCAGCCTTTTTTCTTAATTATAAGCAAATGTATTTTTAATTTAGCGCAGTTATTTATTATTCGAAAATGTAAGCCACTATTCATATATTAAGAAAGTCCAGCGGTTTAAAAAATGTGATATTTAACACGCCAACATTTGAGAAGGCAAAGCTATCAAATTAAACCTCAAGTTTCGAAATATGCCATCCATCTAGAAAAGGCGCGGAAATTATTGTTTTAATTCATGCCATAAGCGTGGCGAACCACAAGCTATCAATCAGTTCTTAATATTACACAGAGTATAACATTTTATCTCAGCATTAATGGGTATAACACGTAACCAAGCAGTATTTTAAATTTTTATGATTTATTGAGTTTGGGCCACCTAGACAGATATTTAAATTCCAGGAAATTATTTTGGAACGAACCCATTAAAACTGAAACATTTTGATAAAATTCTTACTAATGCCACATTTATTAAAAGTTTCGCCTGTATGTAGCTACTGTATGTGTTCGAGGCCTTAACAGGATGGCTACGGGGAACCCAGGCACGCTAGTCTCATGCCTCATCGTATATGCGCATGGAACAGAACTGGCGTGCAATATGTGTGTCAGCCATTCGCCTCTTGTATTTTCGATGCTGACGTTCACTTTATGGTGTAAAAAGCAAAGTTCATTACTATACAAATTTACATATCTTGCATATTTGTTTCGACGCTAAAGTTACTGCGAGAACATCCATTTCAGGCATTTTCAGTTTAAAAAATATGGTTTGTAAGCAAAAATAAAAAACTCAATATTTTTCTTCAGATGTAGAATGTTTTTTAAATGCTATTCCTAAATTTACATAATTTAATCAAGTGGAAATAACTTCGCAGATTCACAAAATATGTTATTTGTTTTAACTGTACATACATCTAAAACTAGTAACAGCTAAAACATTTGTGACAGTTTTTGTACCAGATACAAGAAAACATGTTGGGCGTGACTACGTAATTATAAATTTATCATATTTTCAGAACTTTGCCCGCAGAGTACTCAAGTATACAAAGGTTGAATAGCCGTTTATTCTGTGAACTCCAGGCACATGCTACCAAAATGGCGCCAGAGACCAATTAACATATCCTAACTCCGGTTCCTAATCAGCGCCTGCTAACTCCCCCCCCCCCCCCCCCCCTCCACAGCCCAGGCATCAGGGAAAATTTCGTCTCATGCAGTAGCCAATCAGACACGAGTCACGTTTCCAGATAGTCACACAACCAATCAATGAATAGGTTGCTCATATCAAAGGAACCGCCACGTCTTTTTGTCTCTGTGTACTTCTCTACTATGTCCTTAGGCTGTGTTCGAGTCGCTCAATTAGTAATTTAGTAATTTGAGATTTAGTAGCTCTCTGTTCGGGTTTTTTCAGTAGTCATTTCTTTAGCAACTGTACAAACGCATTAAATGCCAATATCTAAATATTAAAATACAATATATAATGCTTTGATGTTAACGTAACGTATTTACATTATTTGTGAAATACTACTTAATTGTTACTATATTTGAAAATTAAACTCATGTTTGACTCCAGTATGGTTCAAAAAATTTATTAAAAAACGTACGTAACCATTTGGTTGAATAAATCTGCCAATTCGAACAACGCCTTATTGTGTGTATATGATGCAAACACACCTATGCCAATCATGGAAATTCTCTTATGCTTAGGCGTTTCCTCAGTTTAGAATACGTTCTTGATGAAAATAAATATTTTATAAAGTAAAATAAAAAAAATAAACATTTAACTTTAACATTTGCGTCATCGTCTTGTCAAATACAAAAAAAAAAACGAGTAATTTTTACATTTAGGAAATTACAAACTATTTTCCTCACTGCTTGTATTCATTTGCGTATTTCGAAAATATTAGTTATAACTTCTCGGCATTACTCGTAGGCAAAAAAAAAAAAAAAAATGAGAATGGGAATGATGGCAGTGCAGGTAACGGTACTAATTCTAGGAATATGAACTGACATTGAGCGAGAATCCCTTACCCGCTGCTTCTTTAACTAGTTACTAATGGAGTGGCGCTTACTTAAGCTATTCTCTCTGCACTCGAGTAAAACTATAGTATTGTGAAGCAAGAAGTAACATAAAAGATTCTTTTTTTTTCCTGCCTGTTACAATAATGAGTAACTCAGTTAAGTACAAGTTACCTTGCAAAAAAATGTAACTAGTTATCTAAAAAAGATACATTAAATTAGCTCTGTACTGAGTAAGTTGTTACTTTAATTTAGTTACTACTCAACACTAGCTTAACAAAAAATGCTATCCGTTTTCTTGGTCGCTCTAGCAATGTACAAATAGTCAGAGGTTTTTGCATCTTTACTAGTCAAAGAGAATATTAATGCAAATCCAGTGCGAAATGTCTGAGTTTCCAAACGAGAGATGCTCACTAGCGTCAGATCGGCTCGCAATTTTTGAAAGCCCCTAAGTGCAGGTTCTTGGAGGTTTTCAGAGCGAGGAGGTAGCAGACGAATTGAAGGTGGAGTCCGTCACAATTTATAATAATAGACCTATATTTCAAACTTTACATACTATCAGGGTGTGCAGAATGAATCGTAATCACAATTTTAGGAAACTTGGCCTAAGTGGTTACAATCATGTCTTGATATCTACCACATATCACATTGATATTGATAAATATATACCTGGGCTTTGTGGTTGAAATTGTTTTCATTGAAGGGGGTGGGAAGCAAGAGGAGACGGGAAACAAAATCATACACACAGGCAAAAATTCGACCTATCTTATATGAGTAGTAAGAGTGAAGGATTCCCACGATGCAGGGTGCAAGAGTGGCCTATGAACTGTAGAAAAACTTGAGGTTATGTCTTTCCCGCTCCTTGGTCCCTTCTTGTGTGTACCATTCAAATCACAATTACCTTCGCAATTTTTGGTTAAACAATTATAACTACATCTTATACCGATATGTTCAAATTTTGGAATACCGAATATTCTTATATGGAAGTATAAAACTATCAAATTCACAACGACATCTGCCTTTATATAGGTAAATTGCAGGAATAATTACCAGAAAAATCATTTTTTTCTTTCCAACAGTAAAAACATATTTCCTTAAATTTTGTAAATTACATACCGCCTATAGCATAATAATTGTAAATTTGTTGGGGATTAAAATTCTCCATTAAAAAACAATTAACATGTTTGTATTATTGTGCAAATTTTTGATTTGGAATACGAGCTTAACTTTGCATTATGCTCGTACGTTCGAATGTCTACCAAAACTAAAGTAATCTTGTATTTCCTCTTGAGGTTCACTCCATAATCCTCACAAATTAATATCGAATTGGATAATGCTTCATTTGGAATAAAATTTAATCTTTATTACTGAAAGGGAAATATTGCATTCCTTCAGTTAACTGTAAAATCTTTGCCAAACATTGATATTTGCTTTGACGTATTGTTTAGGAAAATACATATACTTTTTCGAAACGAAATCTATGGGGATTAATAAAATTGACATGATAAACCAAGTTTTCCACACATAAAGAAGGACCGTTTATTACACAACATATATTTGATGATAAAAGAATTTCATTTTTTTTGTGTTGATTCAATTGCATTTTCATTCTGAGATACAATTACCAGAATATGCACACTTTGTTTTACAACATTCATTCTATGTTATATACTAGCATAAAAGCTATAAACACAAACCTATATATAGGATCGTGTTCAGTCGTAAGCAATGTCTCATACTAAACGCATCAAAAAAGGTAGCTGAGTATCTAATACGTTGAATAATAAATTGGCAATTGACTTGCATTTACAAAATACAACTACTGTGGCCCAGTATCAAAACTTGCAAAATGTCTAGCACCTAACAATGAAGAAATAAATGCATTAAATGAGGCTCGTAAAGTGCATGATGTTACATACACTCAAACAGATGAATTTTAAAAAAGGCATATTGCAGATACAATTATAGCCAATAAAGCAGGAAGAGTTCCAGTAGTTCCACTGGTGAGAAGCTCGGTGCTTGGATTGTAGACAAAGTAATGTGGGCAAAAGTCAAAAGAGGTATGGGAGTAAAATGCAAGATAAAACGATAAAACAAGAAAGGTGGGATATTGCCATTCATTTCCCCGCATAAGCAGCCCTTGGGGCTTTAATGGATATAGTTTGAGCCCTTAGTACAACAGTTAAGTCGAGTGGGAAAGGTATGTATCTTAAACCACGCAAAGTTGGAAAAGGAAATAAGCAACTCCAAATGCGGAAAGAAGCACAATGTGCACTCACAAACAATGACATTCTTGTATATTCCAAGAAACTGAACATCCCATATTTTGGCGTAGTTTTCAAGAGAGATGATTTTCTGAAAAAGCCATATGTTCGAGAATTTATGATTGTTAATTTAGATTCGTTATAAAATCAGGGAACACATTGGATTGCATTAATTAAAAACAGAAATCAATCATTGAATTTCAATTGTTTTGGTGAATTAAGACCGCCAATTGAAATACATAATTATTTAAAGAATATGCTAATCCAATACAAAAATGAGCCAGAACAATTACAAAATACATTCAATTGTTGGCATTAATTTTTATGAATCCTGACTATAAATAATATATGTAGAATGTAAAACCCTTAAGTAAATATTTTTAATTCGAAATTTGTCACAATTGCATTCCGTTTATTTTCCATCTTTAAGCAAGATGGTGACTGGCAAATAAGTATAATTGAATTCACAACTTCCAAAAGCATACCAAATGTTGAAATGCACAATCTATCATTATTCATTGGTGAAAACAAATATAAGATTGTGATACCAGTGTGGTCACGAGAATTATTAGATTTGGAAACATTTATTAAAGCAGCATTAGCTGAAAAGATATATTTTCGATTGCATGGAAATCCAAACACTTTATCTAACATAATGCATTGGATTGTCGATATTGCATCTATGTTAAGTTACAAACGAAAATTGTACTCTTCTAATTAATTACATAAATAATCAAGACAAGTTAATATATTACCAGTAAATATATGCCACATAAATACAAGTATTGTAGTAGGTTCGTATTTAAATCGAAAACCAACCAACACACTAAATTAATTCACTTGTGCCGAGGCTCTAGGTTACGAAATAATTGTAAAACCAAGAACATTAATTAATTTTCCAGTAACAGTTAATTATGTTGACGAAATAGTTGTTATAATTGTTGATCAAAATGGTAAACTTGTTAATTTTAGGAATGACGAAAATACAGTTCATTAAATTGAAAGAAAAGTATATAAACACTTACATTTTGTGCATTATAATCAAAATGGTTATTACGCATTGAACTCAACATATTCCTAAATTAAGAAGTTCAGTCAAATATGCATATATAAAAAGACATAAATGAAATTGCAAAGCACTCACTTCAATGAAGAACAACATGAAGTTAAGGCAGGTCAAAGAATTGTTTTTAAGAGTACAAGGATACAAAGGTAAAAGTAGTGGAAGACATACTTAATGTTGAGCAACCCATAAGTTATGAAGACACAATCACCAATACTCAAATATATGTGTATGAACCTTTCCGACCAGGACCATATATGTTCCCATTAAAACTACAGATTCCTATACAGAACCATGAGTTCATACTTTACCCTCAAAATCAAGTATGTGATTCAGAGGAATAATTATAAAGACAGCCAATGCAAGTAACCCAGTAACCACAGGAATAGTGAGAAATTGAATAGTTTATTTGATTGACAGAATCGCATATCTCCTTTGTGGTGTTGAAATCAATGAAACTCGAGTAGTTGGCATTACTTACACAATAAAAAATTATCTCTCACAAACTACAAACAATATTTATACAGGTCTTGTAGCTAGATGGTACCATGTTAACAACAGCAGTCTAGAAATAAATCTAGGTAGGAAATACGAAGTTGTAATACTATTGAGTATGGTATATGGATTCGGTGAAGACTTTAGACATGTGATAGTAAATGCTAAACAAGAGTTCGTTTTTCTATTTCGTAATACTCACATGAAAGCTATATGTGATACAGCCAATGAAGAGGAAGGTGTAATATTTGAATTAAGCAGAGTAGAATGGTTAATGTCCAATATAGAGACTGACTATTGTGAATGTGCCAAGTATCTAAATTGCATTCAGAAGTTGGAGCCTAGAGACATTTATGTCATTACCAGCATCCGAGAAATTGTATGGAATGTGAAACCAAGCTTTACAAAATAAAAACTGATATATGGGATTATATGTTTTCAAACAAACAGACAAAACAATTTAAGACCAGACAGATCAGTATTTGATAATTGCAATATGCAAAATATTAAACTTTATATATACAGCCAAGCCTAGCCCTATACAGATTTAAATACGCATTTCAGAAATGGCGAGTTCCTTATTTGCTACAATATGTACAAAAAGTTCCAGGAAATGTACTATGGTAAAGACAGTGCATTGATCTTAGTGCCCGAATCATTTAAAACCAGAGGGCCTTTATTCGTGTTTGATGTTTGCACACAAATTGACAGCATTGCTAGAAATGATATTGATTCTCTAATTGAAATAATTTCAAACACACCCATTCCACCAAATACTCAAACTTATGCATTAATAATACATGCCAGATTAGTGTCATATAATACATAATATAAGTTAGTTAAAGTATTGACGTGAATCTGTTAATGACGAACCATCATCGAGTAAATATGTTCTGCAATATTCAGGGTTTCCAAGCTTCAAATATATTTATCATCATGGAATTGACTATCACAGACATGGAAAACCACACCACCATTTTCAGTTTTACACCACTATTCAAATGGAAACATTTATATCCAAAGTACAGGAAGAAAGAAATCTGGGTTACAAAAATATATATATCTGGGTTACAATAATGTATTAGTTTGAGAGTGTGGGTGTATAGACTATGAGAATAAAGAGGGTTTTTTGTATGAACTATCCAAAAACTGAGAGATATTTATGAGGAATTTAAAATTACAGATATACAAAAAGACTGCATGTGCCCTTCAAAAATGTATGTCAAATGTATGGCTATAAAACACCATGCTTCTCAGCAGATGAAAATTGGAAATTAACGTTGATATAGTAGTTAATAACTCGATCTGCTAAAGGGGAGGAGGTTAGTCTGCCTGAATCTCCAATTGACAATGAAAGACTAATATTTCAGTGGTTGCCACAGCCTGTGGTGTGGAGGGAACATGAAGTATAAATACAGGAACACCCTAGGTACCTACTTCAGTCTACAGTTTATGTTTCAATTGAGGGTTTCAACACATCAGGCAAGTACAAGAGTGTAATTTTTGGCTACAGGAAAGTGTGGTTTTGGGTTAACTTTAATACACCGTGGAAAAAACAAGTCTGCATTTGGGAAGAACATTGGAATTTTTCAAAAACTAGCCCAGAATATATACATGAAGAATGGGAGATATATGATGGATACAACTGCCCAGTGGGCAGTATGCAACCTGATAGTGAGTTACCATGTTCTCCAAACAAATTAAGGTTAGTTGCACGAGGTGAAGAAACAACTAAATATACAGGTTATAAATAAATAAAGTACAAACTAAGCAGGGAATTTGATGACTCCTGCAATGTGGACGAAAACCTGTAATAAGAAGAACCATATCACTCAAATTTATGGCGACAATCAATATGTCGTCTCTCCATTTGTAATTGTAAAGTATAGCTAAACAATGCATGTGCATGCAGTTTCGACTTAAACAAGATGACAGTGAGTAATTAATGAGCTGTATCTACTGCCCTCATAAGTTAAAAAGTCCTTACTCCAAATAACAAAACTCTACAGGAAACAAGAAAACATAAATTTATCACCTCCATCAGATAGATGATATTTTGAAATGTCTTTATTGTCTAAAAGTAGTTGTTTGCATGTACAAAATTATAGGCTGTGATAGTTGTAGTCCATTTTGCCTCTTATAATGAACAATTGATTTAGGCCTTTTAATTATAAATTAAGCTGAAACAATCCACATTTTCAAAAGCCTTAACTGCCTTAATGGGAGTTAGGGCCTTTAATGATAAAATATATCATGTTTGCATATCATATCTTCACCTAAACAATAATAACTCAATGTTTCAGTAAATATGTTAAACATTGTAATCCATGGGGAGAAAAGAACACAACAAATAATTCTCACAGAATTAACTTACAATTGATTTACTTACATGAAACTTGTCTTAAATCAGTGTTTAGTCATCACTTAGTAAGTCTGCCTGTTTAGACAATGGGAGATTTAGGGCCGGTCTTACTATCTCTTGGTAAGGGTCTTGGGTAATTTATTTTATAGGCAACTTACAAAATTGGTCTTACCATCTGAAGGTACCGATACCAAGAGGGTAAACTGTCGTCTACTTTATCTGCATGTCGAAGCTCTGGGTAAGGGTCTACACTTGAGATAAATATGGTGATCCTGCCAATCAATGTTTATATTTGAAATGGAGGTTGTGAGTGAGATTGCTGAGGTTATTGGAGACGATAATGATAAAGAAGTTGTTGGAATTATCAATGCTACTGATGAACAAACGTGATCTTAGAGGAGCACACTTGCAAGGATTTCGATAGAAAAACACATGTTGAAATGGTTACGAATTTTACAAACAGTAAGATTTCATGTTTTGTAAGTAATGCATTTACCCGTTACTATAATTATTTAAATACACTTTGCCTTTAAAAGCCTCACTTTCAACACTTGTGCAGTGTGTAAATAATATTTATTTATTTGCTTGTACCGTAAATTCAACAAGTGTAAGGTTAACTTAGGTGAAAGTGTGTGTATTGCTGTATCTGTACGAATAAGAACAGGGACGTATTTTTCGTGTTACGTTTTTCATTAAAGTTAAAATTTTCTAAATTGCAATAATGTGAATGTTTTTTTCACTATGCGCGAAATTGGTAATTGTTAAGAATAGTGGATTTTCTAAAAAAAAATTCTTCGAAAACTGTATAATTCCACTCCAATAATTACACAGAACACGAATTTATTAGGGGCATCAACATTTGACCAATATAAACCCCCAAAACGATAGTAGGAAGGGCTATGAAGATAAAAGGAAATTGTGGGATTAAATGTGTGAAAAATATCTAAAGAATGAAATATTTATTCATGAAAATACATTAAATTGCAAAAAAAAACTGAACCAAACATTAACTAAATAGACAATATTACCAATACAAGCTACAAATACGATAGTGGGGAGGGTTGTGAAGATCAGGGAAATTGTGGGGTAAAAAAATACAAAATAATTAAATTTTCGTTATAAACATTTACCCCTCAATTTCCCTCCAGTTCATAGACATCACCACTATAGTATTTCTAAATTGTATTGGTAACATTGTCAATTTAGGTAATGTATAGTTCAATCTTTTTGCAATTATTTAAACAAGTTTTCATAAGACAATATTGATGTAATATTACCAATACTACAAAAATATGTTGAATTGCAAAACACACACATTATTTCTCAGTGCAAATAGGCTACACGAAACAATCATTTATGGGGAAACTCCAAGCTTCGTCGATGCGTGACGCTTCATGTCACCACCTAAAAAAAAAATGCTGGCACACCTCGAATCACTGTTTTGAGGATTTAATTCCCTGCTGGCGTTGGGACTCAGGCTCGGTGCATAATGTTTGGCTACGCTTGTACAGTATTTTTAAATATGAGGGGGCTATGCTTGAAAATCATTTGTGGGGAAACTCCAAGCACTCCTCTTTGTTTCCTTATTTCCTTTGAAATAAAATAAACAGAACCCCAACAAACTTAACTAGGCAATTACAAAAATATATCACGTTGGAATGTTAACTGGGCTATATATACCCTACAGTCTTTCAGTGCCTGTGATGAGTCAAGAAACACGAGGAAAATACTGACAGCAAACCAACCAAAAAAAGTTGCCAAAAGGTAGGCCTACGTGAGGAAGACGGAGGATTCTGTGAAAGGAATTCAGTCAGTAAGCGACAAATTAATAAAAAAAAAACTAACGATAGACACAACAAAAACGGATAAACACAGTGGTCAGGCAAATAAATTATTATTTCTGCAGATTTCTGTGTGTTTATGTATCTGTTGATAACTATTCCCTTTGGTTTGGTGTGTTTATATGTTTAATTATAGTTTCTGCAACATAAACTGTGCTACAACAGCGTATATTCAAAAAATGTATTATTTGTTTCAATTGTCACTACTGCAGACCTGGTTGACAGTCGAAACTGTGGGTGGAGATGTCACTATTGTAAACACTATCATAAGCATGTCAAAATACTTACCAATGTTTTAAAATTGAGAACCTAGTTCTACGGCCAAAGTATTCAAATGCCACTTCCAGGAATACATTACTTCTCTATAATTTTCTTTCGTTTAATTTTCTTTGGTGCATTTTTGTGTGTAAATCGTATCTCTTAATGCTGTATGTATACATGTGACAACTTCCAGTATGTAATGGTACCTAAGAAAGAAACATGTAAGTGTTATGATAAAAACAGAGGTTTTGGTAAGGGGGAGGGGGGTGTTAGCTGCGGTGGGTACATTGGTAGGGGGATTGCATTCCACCAAAATGATACTTGTTGATTTCCCCGTGAGGTTAAACACAGGTTTTCATATATAGGAAATTCGCTGAATAGTGCTGCTGGCTGGCATGTTTTATCAAGATTTTCGTGTTTTCCCTGCCCTTGCATTTCTGTGGTGCTCCATCTACGCCATTTTGTGTCCTCATTGGCTCTCCATCACCTTGGTTGCTACAAACACCTATTCCCACTCAGAAACAAGATATATGATAAGCTGATAGAGAATTATATTGATTTTTACATTCGTATTTTTTAAAATCAACTTTGTAATTTCCTTTACCAAATATAATTGAAGAAATAAGGTGCCTCTCCACACTTCTTAATGTTTGTGTGTGTGGGGGGGGGGAGGGGGGAGGGTTAGATGCAGTGGGCGTAGTGGTAGGGCATTTGCTCTCCACCAAAGTGATCCATGTGTTTGTTTCCCTGTGATGTTACAAACAGGTTTTCACATATAGGAATTTTGCTGAATAGTGCTGCTGGCTGGCATGTTTTCTGAAAGTTTTCCTATTTTTCCTTCCCGTGCATTTCTGCGCTACTCCATCTGCGCCATATTGTGCCGTCATTGACTCCCCAATACCTCGGTTGTTAAAAAACCACCTGTACCTCTCAGCTCCTCCCTTCCTAGGTTATTGGGGGCAATGGCGGTGTAGTGGCTGGAGTACATGCTGTTTCACGAAGCACATTTCATTCTAAATATGTACCCATGATTCATCATCATTATTAAAAAAAGTTTAATGTCCAATTACCTAGTTGCCCTCACAATTAGAATTTCACAAATCCTTAATAAGAGTGAAATAGCATTTAAGGAAAATCATGTAAATTTTTAGATTTTGCAGCTGATGTAGTTACAGGAAAAGATTGGCTTTATCTAAGTTGTCTTTATTTGTACAATTCTGGAAAACGATTAAATGTAAATATTTGTCATTTGCTGTAATTATTACAGCCTACCGTTAAATACATCACCATCTAAACATTCAAGTGAACATTATTTATTTAACTTAACATTTTCTTGACAGCAGGTTCATTAGCGAATGGTACACCAAGAACACAATGAAGGTAATACAAGGAAGGAATTGGTCATTAACTTTGTAAATGTCACCCCAGACATTGCCTGGAGTGAGTTAGAGAAAACGCGGAAAATGCAAATCAGGGAGGCTAGAGTTATTACCTCTTTAAAATATTAGAACTGATTTGGTTGTATATTCTGGTTTTGACAAACAGATGATCTCTTGTTTGTAACTGCAACTATCCTGGCTTAGGGAAAAAGTTGTAAACATGACTTTTTTAAAAGGTGTGGCCTTGCATTGGTTTACGAAGCGATTTACCATTAATGCCCGGCAAACCGCAAATTTATTATGAGGAAAGCATAATGTTTGAAACAACCTGGATCAGTTGTTCACATTTTTGTTACCTTCACAATACAAACTTTCACAGCCTTGGCTACTAATACATGAAATCCAGAAATCCTACACCGAAAAAGAAAATCAGAAGCTAAAAAAATACGTATCTATACTAACGAGTCCGCAACTTACAGGTTAGACATTAAATGCACGTCAGATAGTGTTCGCGAACATACTTGCCAAAAATGTACACATTGAACTTCTTCATTTATAAACTTACGCATATAACGTATGACCTGGACTGCGTCCCCGGGCCCTTAAGCCCGTTCACCACGACGCCATCAAGGAGTTGTCACGACCATTCTGTACCACGTGGGGGCACTGTAGCAGAAGCCACTGTCCCGCATATGTACACGAGTGCAGGTTAATACGACGTACTGCAATGTAGTGTTTTGTTTTCGTTTTATTTAGGGTAAATATTGTATTCTTTCATCGTAGAGTCAGTGAGTGCAGTGTATGTTGTCGCCCGTGAGACTCAGCAAACTTGCCTTTGTTTACCTTTTCAGTGCTATATTTTTGCAGTGCTTTATATGTGTCTTAAAGGGTAATTTAATGTGTGTGTAATTTAGTAAAGTGAGAAGTGTGTCACTTTGTCACCCATGCAATACTACGCACTTGCGTTTTTTTATTGTGTGTTTACAATTTCATCCATTGCTTATGTCATATGTAGTTATTGGTAGTGTTATCGTTATTTTTACTTGTTATCCCCTATACACATTAGTACGACACAAATGGTCACTATTATATTTTATTATTTATTTAAAGGGTTTTAATGTCAGTGCATTTGTATATTATTACTTTAAGAGTGACGTAATTCACGTGCTTAACGAACAGTGCGCCGAGAGCACCATCTATGAAAGTTGTTGATCAAGGCACATGTAGAATATAAACAAACCTGATATTTTTAATAGGAATATTATTTGTGAATTTCCAAAATATTAACTATTTGAGTAGATGTCATGAGATTGAAAATGACTAACTTAACCTATAAGACAGTACCAAATACTGGCAAATACTGGCAATACTTTAACACGCAACTAGTCGATCCAACCGGTGCACGTGATGCATCTAGCATGTGGCCAAATAATTACAAAGTGTGATTAAACTTGTTAGGCGTAATTTTCAGGGTTGCGTTTTGTATTAGAATATTTTATTATTAATTTGAAGTGTATTAAAAACACCATATAAGAGAGGGGAGAGCTACGGAGCCCAGGAACTGTTCTTAAACAGACCACGGAAAGTGAGGTTAGAACACCTCGTATGCAGATTGGTTGAAACATAGATTTATTTCCTTTATTATATTTAAGGTTAATTGTTGTGTTTAATGTAAACAATTTTCAGCGGTCTCATTTCATCAGCCCCACGGCTAGCTGCTTTCATCCACTTTTCATTTAATTTTATTGTATCTGATGTCAAGTGATATTTTGGCGGCCATTCGCCGCCAATGAGAGGGCCTCGCGCCCAAGAAAGTCAGTCTTGATTCTGGCTCAACGTGAGATGGCCACCGTGCCACGGGGCTCCGGGTAGTTCACGTTATTATATTCAATCACTGTAAATTCTGTTGGATAATGTAATATATTGGAACCTTTTATTTTGCACGCCCGGAGTCAGCGCCGCCTCACACCCCAGCCGTACTTTACATGGCTGGCATGCGTTTAATATACCGTAAGTCATGTAGGTCGCCTGCATTTTCGCAGCATAAGAGCTCGCCTCGCTTTAACGGCGAACAAGTATTGTAACTGCTCTTGTGAGGTATATATTGAATTAAACTGCGTGACGAATGATTCGGAGAGTTTTATTTGATTCGGTCGCATCTCGGCCGCTTAAATAACGGATAACCTAAAAGTGTTCATTTTATTAATGGCATTGGGGTGCCACAACAGCAACGGTACTAGTGTGTAATGGCGTTGGGTAGTCCGACAACCCCTCTAGACCAGGCAATGTCGGATATAACTCTACGTCAAGCTTCACCAACCTGGAGATTGGGCATGATAACCACTTGGTTACCCTTTGTCTACATCAACGGGGAGATACCAGGAAGGCCACATGGGCCGTCGACCATCACGACACCGGATTAATTCTCGTGCTCTCTGGTGGACTGGCACCCTTACCTGGAGAATTTACGGAAATTTTGGATTTTCAACGTAACCTTCCCTGGAGTCTTTTACCCCTGCCCTCGCGTATCACTATAAACACCAATTGTGCTATATTTATCTTTCACGTATGCATCCGCGGTATATACGAATACACTCACTGATACCTTGGGGAATGTGTATGTCTGGCTTCGCATGTTTACTTTCCAAATTCACATTTCACAAACATAATAACATATATAGAACATTCAGAGCTAGTGACTTCATACAGCACTCGCAAGGCTATTTAAAGTAAACAAATTTCAAACTGACCTAAACTTTACATAAATCATTTACGCAACCAGACTCAGTCAAGCGACTTTAACAGCATTGTAAATATTATTTACAAATATTGAAATGGACATCGGTACCCCATCACAACCTTTAAACGAAATTAAATAATTAAGGACCAATCAGAATTCACCCAGAACGTCCAACTAAACACAAATAGACAGCAAGTTCCAGGTAGTTACACAAAGGAATAAAATAAATGGTAATACACTACTGTTGGGTAAAAGATCCGGGTAGCCCATCTTTTGGGTAGCTACCTCAATGTTTGCCAAGAGAATGGTAAGACCAGCCCTTAACCAAATCCACGGTGGCTAAATGGCATGAGAGGATATAGTTTTGCAAATTATTTCATTTTTCTTTGTGGTATTTAGCCCTCGTACTTTGTCTATTTTCGCAGGCAAACGAAAGTTCTTGATGAACATTTCTTGTAAGAAGTCCAGCACTTTTGAACAAGGTTCGTCATATTTGGTAGAATATAAAAGAGATGTATTTCCTCGTTCTGCCATTAGTTTCGCAATGTTCCTGACGTAGGGCACTTCACCTCGACACTTAAGTTTTTGTTTCGAAGTGCAGTATTTCCATGCGGAAAGGTGTCCAACACTAAGTACTTTTGTGATTACTCCTCCTGAGTTGGCTTTTTCCACACACTCAGCAAAATCCTGGAAATCGTAAACTTTTCCACTGTGCTTCATAAAAAGCTCAATCTGGTGATGAAAGGAATCTGCTGCCATAAAAGGATGGCCTGGTTCGAAATAAAAAATTTCGATTCTGTCTAGAGAAATATCTTCGCAATAATTCACAAGATACACAAAATTGTAAAAAGTGTCCAATTTTTATTTTGTACTGTGCAGTTGTCAAGCCAAAGAAATATATGTTTCACATCTCTGAAATGGGAGAAAAATAAATATAATGCATTTATTATGACTTCTTTTTCCCTTTCACATATTTCCTCATGCCAAAAGACTAGTTTTAGCCTTCGGTTTGATATCAAGATGTACGAAACTTTCATTGAATACCTCCATTCTTCCAGTAAACACTACTTCTTTTAAAATATCCATTCTAGGCAACATAATCACCTTTTAGGCAGTATAATCACCATCAGCACAAAAGTATGTGGTATCGATGGAAGACTGCAGCTTAGCATGTTCTATATACAACTCTCTTGATATTTGATCTTTTGCAATTTGGCACTGCTAATAAATGAAGGTATCACAGACTGGAGAAAATTCTTCCGATTGTGGTCTTTGTCATGTTCATTAAACTTGAAGCACATGCCACATTATTCGTGGCCAAGTTTCGTAAATTAAATGTTCAGCTCATTAACCTTTCTGAACAAATTGTACAAATAGTCACACGAGTTCACAGCTCGTCTAAAATCATTACACATCCTTTGAATATTCACATAATTGGGGTGGTATCACCAATTTGGTGCGTGTTCCCTTCTGTAGTGAGTAATTCTTGAGTGATAGCTCTCTATATGATTTTAATTTCTGCTCCTGTCAAATTTTCTAGGATTCGGATCCTTTCCTTATTTTTCAGTCGAACATGGCGCCATTCCAGTCATCATCGTTTTGTCAACATATGTTAACGTGTCATAAGGCCGAGTTATATTCTTAGCAATACCCTAAGGTAGTGAGAAAATACCACTTGCATACCCTCACACGTTCACCTTCTTCATCATTGAAGAAATAGCGAAATGAGTTGTTCCTTTTTTCTGATTCTCCCCAACTTCTTCTTATTGGAAGTTTTGTGGCACACAGCACGATAAAGTTTCGCCTTTCTTTGAAATCCTTGTCCCAAAACTCTGATTTCAATTCATTTCTCTATTCGTCTGTAAACACTTTACCGCATTTATAGCGACATACATCACCACAAGGCTCACCTGGAGAATGGTTTTCTTTAATCTTTTTGATTTTGTTTTGTGTTTTCAATTTACAGTAGTAAACTTCTTCTTCCTAATTATTTTTGTTCCTTTCTTTGTTATACCAACTTCTTCTCCTTCTCCTTCTCCTCCTTCTCCTCCTTCTCCTTCTCCTTTTCATTCTCCTTCTACTTCCCTTATTTTTCTCCTTCCTCTTGAGGTAATTATTGTTTAAAGTTTCACAATCTTTTAAATGTTCCGTATGATTTGATAGTGGCTGATTTTCATCACGAGGGTGTTCAGCAAATTCCAGTTCAATATTATCATTTTGTTCACATGGTATGTTTTCTGTTTGGTTGTTTACAATACTTTCAGGCAGCTCCTGTACATTTGAAGGTCGAAGAACCTGAAGTGTTGTGCACGTTGGTGTGCTTTCATACCCTTCACTAGCATGGGCAGAGGAGGGTGTTGTAGTTAATGCAAAAAAATTCCAACATTGATTGCGGTTCCTCATTTAAATACGATACATTGCGCTGTCGAGTTCATTTACCAACGATACCACCAAAGCTCCCCTCGACAAATATTGATGTCCGGAAATTGTTGGTACTGGTCCAACCGCAAACCTATCAATAAAATAATAAATAATTGTCAGATTCTAAAACATTATTTGTACAACAAATGGTTCAAATATTTATGTTAGTAGGATCAGGTTAGCCTTGAGGTTACGTTTCATATCCCTAGATGTACCATCATAACATAAACTGTAACACAACATAATATAACTGATATAATCACCTCTATATTGGATTGAGGGTTTTTTATGTCATACCAAAGGTGTATTTTTAACGACAAATAATATATGTAATAAAAATATTTAAACAATGGAGTTAGGGCTTTTTAACTTATGAGGGCAGTCTACAAATCTAAGATGGGTGACATGTCTATATAAAGACAGGATGAAGATGACAGAGCTTCATTTGCAATGGAGAGATTCAACCCAACTGTGAAGCATGCGAGTGTAGTGTCGGGATACAGGAAAGTATGATTCCAATTAGAGGAAAATACTCCATTACAGAATCAATTGCGTAACGTGGAAGAGCATTGGAGCTACTCCTTAATAGCTCAGAATTATACAGGCAAAGTACTGGATGTTTGTGAGAGACGAACACGTTGTCCTAAATATAGTTTGTGCCCTGCCACAAACTTACCTAGCTGTGAGGATTAACTAGTATGTGTGTTTATAAAGTCAGGGGAATATGCTGGAATTTCTTTCATGGTGTGTGTGTGTGTGTGTGTTAAACCCTACATGTGCCTATGAGATCCTGCAAGTAGGTTATAGAAGAGTCGCCTTTAAACGTTATGGTGGTGTTTTACAAATTCAAGTTTCAACAATATTTATCATTGGTGCTACACCTACGAGACTAACCTTGGCATCATATTCGGTAATGGTTTAGCATGCCATGATTATACTGTGAGGTACCTAAGAGCAGACTGTGAGTTGCCATGTGCATTAGAAGACTTAACGCTATCTAGCCTTAGCGATGAAATAGAAGATAAATGGGGAAATGGAGTGTTCAGATGTCAACTCACCAGGCCAGACTGCAGAATCGCCATTTACTGGAAAGAAACTTGCAACGGTGACATTCAAAACTTAATTTTTAAACAAGGAAGTTTGACATTTCCATGTATTTGCAACAGTTATTCGGTAAAGTGGCTAATTCAAAATGAACATTAAGTCTGATGTTTGTTCATCATATAGACATGGTTACATGATACAAAGTAAAAAACTACGAGTTCTATTGTAATTGAATGTGAAATTTCAAATAGTAATTTTAAAAACCATACATGGCAGAGAAAAAATACATCTTTAAAAATGAAGGTGAAACCCTACTTATTGTATTGCAAGTGAGAGTATGAAACATGGCTTCCAGATCATAGTGAACCATTTCAGTATTTTGAAGAATGTGATAGAGGTAAACTTAATAATGAGCATATTAGATACTCATTAGTTACTGGTCTCTCATCAAAATGTCATGTTTAACCCACAGTAATTAATCGCTTTAAAATGGTAGAAGAGGACAAGGTCACTTACTTGTGCATTTAATGATACAAGTGTACAATAAATTTTACCAAAATATTTAGAAGACTATTTCGGTGATGTTGTTTGGGGAATACTCTCATTCAAGAGGTGAATCCCGTATTGTGAGGATGTCTTTCTTCCATCCTGCAAACCCATATGTCAGTGTCAAAACAGGTAAGTCTAACATTTCCTACTCGTGTTGGAGTATCGGGATTTTAAGGGAATTCACGGAGAGCTGTGACAGTGTCTTCCACTTCAGAGTAATTAATTTCCTGCTGGGAGAATAAAAATCACATGAGCTAATTCAATGTTCTGACATGCCTAAGTGTCCGGTATTTTAAATGACTTCAACTATGTCCCTACCTGCATCTAAAGATGATGTTTACTAATTTTATTTGGAGACATTTATGGATTTAAGTAAAAGTATTGTACTGTATTCGCCTGAATGTAAGGATATGTGTACATAAACTGTCAGTGAGAAACTAAAGCCAGGGGGTGAGAAACGTACACATCTTGACACTAGTTTTGAAGGTCAGGATCTAGAACCAATTTCAAGAAAATGTCTCGAATCAGTGTTTACTGAGTTTATAAACACCCTACAATGTCTTAAAAATTGTTTTCCTATCTAGCAATCACCTATATTGTCTTAAAAACTGTTTACTGATTTCTTATAAATGGTTTACTGGTTTGCAATCACCCAATAATGTTTAAAAAATTGTTTACTCATTTTGCAATCACCCTATAATATCAAAGTGTTAACCCATTATGTAATAAGAATGTTTGTTATTGAAGAGTATTCTCAAGGTGTAAGTAACTCGTTTACTATTTTATGAATGTATTTATGCTGTAATTTTTTTAATTTTCACAAGCGTAATGTATTTTCAATGTATGTCTACTTGTATAGTTAAAATAGATCTCGAAATATATTCTCATTGTATGCAATACAAACCGATTGTTTTAATGAAAGCGTGTCTCTCTTGTAAATTCTAATTAAGTAAATGCTTTGAATAACTAATACGACTTAGAACTAAAACTGTGTGTAACACCTATATACAGTATTCCTTAAAAAAAATATAACAATAATACTCTTTGAAAAGATTGTTAAAGAATCCAATACTACCTGAATCCCCAAAGATAATAAACAATTTATTTTTTTATTTTCGAACTACTTATAATTAAAATTTAAATTCAATACTATATATTTATACTAGAATTCCCGACGATAATAAAATTATTGGATACTGTTAATCATGAGATGTGATACGAGTAAGAAATTATTTAAACAAGCTTACCGTACTCAGTTTCAGTAACTTTAAACAGTTCTCGAAAAGAAATGCATCATAACTGTTCTGATGCATACACATCAACTTCCCTCCATCACCGGCTGTTTTATGATCACAAAATAAACTTATTTGGGTAATGCTGGGAATACTGTTTATGAGAGTTATTGGACAATTTTGTTCATACGGAAATAACGTACAAATTACTATAAGTCGAAATTTATAATTACATCGATATGAGAAATACACTGAATATTGTCAGTGAATGTTAAACTGATACACATAAATCACAGAATTTTTATAAAATGATCTGCGGTAAAAGGTCGAGTTGAGTGAAGAGATTTGGATGGTGTCAAAGTCTTGACAGCCAGAGAGGGTGAAGTGAGGGGAAAGTATGAAGCAGCACCGGGAGTTGCCCGAGAAAACCCGCCGACCAGCAGTATCGTCTGGCACGATTCCTACTTGCAAAAATCTAGAGTTATCGTCTGACACGAATTGTGCATTTTGAATTATAAACTGATGTTTTGTTTCAACACTATTATTTTTCCTCATAGAAAAAAATTTTACAAGTTTTTTTATCAAGTCTTTTTGTGACACGATTACCTAATTCAAATATTGAACACTTCATGTAAATATATCGAAAGTTAAAAATCCATTTCTGAAATAAACTACATTTACCTTACATTGTATTTAACTAGTGTCAGCTCAATTGTACTTTATGAAAAATTAAACAATTATAATTTAAAACCTCTGTTTTATTGTGGAGTGTAGATTTTGTACTACTACACTGTTGTATTGCACTAAATTTTAAAACTAATAATGAAATATTTTCTAGGAAATAGTAATGAAACTGTTTATTTTTTAGGAAAAGATATATAATATTTGTTTCGTAACAACTAAATAAATGAGCAAGTTTAAACAAATGTTTACCATCTTAACAAGCAATTTCGTTTAAGATACATCTTACAGTAACTAAATATTTTCATTCTGGTACAATCTCCTTGTAGTTTCTTGAAGAGAGGAGAAGTTAGCTAGCAGTAGAAATGAGGGTTGTATCCTGCGTGGTCAAGGTTCCCGTCAGACCAGCAACCAGGGTCATGGTCTGGCGAATTTCCGCCGTTCGCTGAGGTAGTTGAATGGTGTTCATGCCGTGGGAAACGCAACGTTTTCTCAAGCCAAACGTTTCACGCAACGATAGTTAACGTCGACATTATGCTATCGCAATGCCGTGCATTTAATTGTATTTATTGAAGAAAAGTAATTTCGGGAATCATTTTTCAACAATATATATTAAATTACATGTTTGCCTCTGCGCAATTAAATTTCAATTGACAGGGGTGACTGTAGAGCGAAAGGTATGTGGCAAGTATAAAAGGGGTGCTCGCAACCCCTTCACTTGTCATTTGATCGCCAGATCTCATGGAGTGAACATCTTTGTGCTGCTCCACTGTCTGCATGCTCTAGTCTGGGGAGCTCATTCAGGGATCAGCTCTCGTTCAGGCTAGAACCCGACATCTCTCGCGCTCTGATCTGTGTTAACTATGGTTAGAAAATAGTTGCGCTAAGGTATCCGTGCTGGGAAGACGTGCTCCGCATTCTTTAGTTTACACTCGTCATCGGCTCTTGAGTTTTTTCGCCGACGGTTCTTAGCTTTTCGCGGGCGGTCCATCGCACAAACAGATGGTGGTACATCACCGGTACTGCAGTGACAAGGATTATCTCTTAATGTAAGTAAATAATAATTACTTTTTATCAATTTTTTAATACCATTTTATACAAAAAATATTTTTTAACACTTATGTCCTAAATTTTGTGAAGGTTTTTAGAATGAATTTAGGATATGTTTCATGTCTTTTAAAATAATTTATCGCACGTTTTTAGATTCATACGTTGTTTTACAAGAAATTTAGTAGTTTGTACCAGGAATATTAGTATTTGGAAAACGTATATTACTGAGAATTTAAATAATATTAGAAACTTTAGATTGTAATAAAGTCATTTTGCGATTTAATATTGTTGAAAACTATTTAATCGTATTTTTTGCTATGGTGAATTATTACTTATTTCTTTTAAATAACTTTCGTACAACTTTCAAGATTGTTAGCACATTGTGTCGGAATGTTTTAAGAAGAATGTAGGTCATGTTTAAATCATTTTCTTAATGATTGATATTTATTGTTCATGACTTAAATTATGTATTAAATGGTTTTTTTACACTTTGTGAACATTTTTATAAATATTTTACACATTTAAATATTGAGGAATGCTTGTGTATGGTAGTCACAAGCCTGGTATCACTCCTTCAGGTAAATATTAATTTACAGGCTTGGATTTTAGTTACTGACATAATACATACTTCATTTATCCTTACATGTGACTAAAATAATTTTTTTCTTTCAGGTATTATGTCGTTGTAAATGTCTATTACATTTTTTCTCTTTGTATTTCAGATCGCAGTCCACACTCCAGTAACTGGTAAGTGAAAAAAAATCAAGCGGGATGGTTTTTGCCCTTAGCAAAAGGCGACACATTTATTTAGACTCTGAAAGTAGTAGTAGTAGTTATTCTTCTGAGCCGGACAAAGGAAGTAGTTCTTCTGGGATGGATTCATCCAACAGAGAGACTTCTTCTGGGTCAGATTCAGATAGTTCTTCTACTGCTAGTACCACTAGCAACACAAATGGGTCAGAATCTAATTGAAGCACCTACTTGTCCTCATCAGTGGACACTTTGTCGCCCGAACTGCAATACATCCTTTTGGTCACTGTGTTCGGCGGATGTTTAGTGGATGTGGGTATTTCCAATGATACGCCCAACAGTGATTTGAATTTAGAAAAAAATTTTGCGAGTTGTAAAGCTCCTTTTCAAAATTTTGTTGTGGTAACACCGCAGCCTTTTAAAATTAGCATTTCCATAGCAGTTAAATTTGTCATAAACACTTCCGCTGAGGAAGGCGCTACGGAAGCTTTCCCCATTGGCTCTATAGCTACCCCTGTCCTGCATTCGTCCGATGTTGGCAAAATTTATTACAATGACACTGTCCCTCCTCTCGCAAATAAACTTGGTGAGTTCAGTGCTAGGGGCAGTGGTTAGGCAATGCAGCATGTATCAGAAATGGACAACCATATCTTGCAATACCCGCAATTTACCATTGGTGCCTCTCACACAGAGCTACCCAAGTTCATTGCCAATAAGAAAGCCTACATTAATGTACAGTGCCCGGAAGATATGTGCTTCTCATACTCTATAGTAATGGCTTTATTTCCTGCCGTAACACATCTCAAAAAACCCTATTCATACCCAAACATTATAAGGTTTTTTCAATATTGAAGGTCTGTCGAGTCCTGTGGCATTGCAGAATATCAATAGTTTTGAGAGGCTCTATTTTATTTCCATCAATGTCTACTGTGTAGTAGACAAAGATATAAATATTATCGATGAAACTTTTGATAATGCCAAGAAAGGGTTAATCGTACCTATGCGTATTTGTTCTGTACTTCATGCTTGCCATGTAGATGTGTTGGCCATTCGTGCCATTTTTAATAAATACCGCACATTTACACTTTGTTACGATAAAAAGTTTGTCCCGACTGCTTAACAGTCAGATGAGTAAGAAGATGTGTGAGAAATATATTTGTGAGTGATGTTTCAAATACTTTGCAAGTGAGGAGAAATTCGCAACCAACACAATTAACTGCCAGCAACCTACAGCTGTTCAGTGTACTTTCCCCAATCATGAGAAAAAGTACTTGCAATTCACTGATTATGCCCAACAGCAAAGATTGGGTTTGGTCTCCTATTGCGACATTAAGTGCTTTCTCAAAACCATGTCCTCTTTCCTACCTAATAATGAAACAAGTAGCACAACCACCATAGACAAGTATGTACCATATGCTTACAGCCTTCTTCTGCTTGTGTGTTCATACAATCCCAATTTATCTCAGTATTACGAGTATGCACCAATTGGTAAATAAATTAGTTGAATTGACAAAGTGGGTTGCAGGACTATACAGCGTGTCTACTCCAATAAAGCCAATGACCATAGCTAACAAAGCTAGGTTAGCAGCTGAAACAAGTAATCATATTTCTAAGAAAGAGCTCAGTAATAATATTGTGATTGAGCACGAATGTTTGACGGGCGAAATCAGATAACATGCAGACCATCAATGTAATTTATTTTTCAGCAACAGAAAAATCAACTGGTGTGTGTATTCCATAATCTGCAGAATTATGATGGCCACTTTCTCATAGAGCCCTTGGCTCCACGACACATTGCACAACCCGAAGGAACTGTGTTGATCGAAAATCCAGGTGATATTTGAGTTCTTGGATTGCATTGAACATTCCCAATTGAACAAACTTGCTAGGACGTTCACAAGTCATGCAATTGCATTCCATTGACCCTTTTTAGTTCATGAGCGCATCTCTGGAGACTTCGGCATGTAATTTGTCGCTTGTGCATTTCAGAATCACCCGCTCACTGTTTCCATTTGACAGAAAATTTAAATTGGCGTAAAGAAAGTGAGTATTTTCTTATGACTTTGTAAAGTCTCTAGATTGTCTGATGAGTAGATCACTACCACGGAAGGATGCATTTTATAATGTAATGAAAGTCGAAGACATAAGCGATGAAGCCTGTGGCCATAAAGAACCCGCATTAATTCATTAAGTTGTCAAAATTTATTTCAATACGTAATTAATTATTTATGTGTTGACACACGTTTGTTAGCAGAAATATTTGAAAATTTCATGACAGTATGTTTGGCAAGTTACAGTTTTGACCCTGCCATGTACGTCACAGCTTAGTCCCTCTCGTGGGACGATTTATTTGTAAAGAGTTGTACGTGGCTAGAGCTGTTGACTTACCCTGATTTGTACCTTTTTGTAGAACACAGGGTTAGGGGTGGCATTACTCAGGTTACCATTAGGTGCACAGAAGCCAATAATATTTAAATGGTCGATAAGTACGACCCGAGTGTGGCAGACAAATACATATATTACTTTGACATTAGCGGCCTGTACTGTAACACTATTAAATGCAAGCTTCCCATTGACAATTCCGAATGGAATTGTGCCAAATGTGTTTTCGTCATGGGATTTTGGCAACACTGTGACTAATGTGGACACTTGCTTTTTTCGCAGAAGTCGATTTTTCTTTTCAAAGTAAACTGATGACGCCCTAGCAGATCTACTGTTCCTCTTGCCCCAGTGTCTCGCATACCTCCGAAGGTCTCAACTGAGAAATTACTTGTAACACTTGCACTGCCATACAATTATGTTATACATGGGAAAACACTGCGGCACTATTTGAAGTATGGAGCCAAACTCGATGCTGTTCATCGCATACTGTGCTTTGAACAGGATGCACGGGTGGCTCTGTACAACAAATTTAAAATTGAGAAACATGCCCAGGCTGCAAATGACTTCGAAAAATAGTATTTAAAGCTTACGAATAGTTCTGTATATGGAAACACATTGCAAATTATCTGCCAGTAAAGGAACATCAGAGTTGTATTGTGGTATGCCATGATTTACGGGACAGCGTAATTGATTGGGGACCTACTTTCAAGCAAGGCAAATTGTCAATGAAAATCTAGTGAACAGAGTATACACAAAGCAAAGGGCCTAAAACTCAACGTGCTGCAGTTACTCCATTACTAGGATTATCAAGAACGCCTCGAGCGAAATTCAAGGGTACTGGGGAACCAGTTTCAATTCCGTCTGCATGCCCACTACATTTACATCGAACATGTGGCAAAAGTGGATTTGTCAAGCATGGGCGACAAGCACTACAGTGGGCTGGAGGGCGTGTTGACCTTGCCTTGGGGGCACTACAAAATCACGACCTTACTTTTTCTTTCACTTGCCATGCCATCAGTGTGCCAACTGCCACAACAAATGTCTGCCAAAACATCACCATCATCGCCTTCACCACAACTGCTGTAAGAGCGCATGGTCAGTCTACTACAACATCCATAGACCATATAAACTGCCACGCCAGAATGTCTGTCATCACTAGCTGTCTTCATCAACATATACCTCAAAAACTGTTGTGAGGGTGCAGTAGAGTTGCCAGTAGCCAGAAAAGAACTGAGTACCTGCTTCACTGCGAGGCCACTTTTCTATCTGCATGGTATGTCTACCTAAGATGCCGCCGCCCGCCCACCTGCCTGTCAGCCGAGTGCATACACTGCGCCAGTCTGCCTGCGAGCCTGTCGCCTGCCTGGCTGCGAGAGGTGTTTCATCTTTCCTTTCTTCCTGCTACTTCATAAGCAACAGCTGCCTGTATTCTATATCAACTATTTCATCAACAAACTTAGACAAACTGGTTTGGCTAATATGCATCAAATCAACAGTGATGTTAGTCATACTGAATCATCATCATCATCATAATCATCATCATCATCACAGCTCCAGCCTGTTTCATCATCACTTGGAAGTCATACTTTCAGTGTGTGTATACTCGATTACGAAAGTGTGACACAGAATGTGTGAAGTCGCGATCATGACAAGTGTGACACAGAAGAGGGTATATTTTGTGTTAAAAAGAGATTCCGATCATATTGCACCATCATAATAATAAAAGAGAAATCTATACACTATTAATAGCGTTAACAATAAAAGAGACATGCCCATAATGCACCATTCTAAATAATGAAAGGAGAGTGTATATTTTATTAATCATGTTAAAAATAAAAGAGATGCCGATTATAGTGCACCATTGTAGTTATTGATATAAAAAATAAGACATTTTTAGTGCCAAGAATGTTGTAAATATTGTATTTAGTGGTGTTTATGTCTTCGATTATAATATAAAGGTAAGTAAATTAAATAATCAAATTAACTTTTGTTTGTGTGTTATTTGTTTTAAATCCCAAAGTCATTTCCAACAGTTTACAAACAGTTTGCATTACTACAAGTGTGATACTGCAAAGAGTGGGGTGTTAAAACATGTGTGTTATAACAGAGGGGATCAAACAAATCAATAGCTGATTCGCAGAGCTAAACTCATTTAAGTATTAAAGCATTTTCAATAAGTATAAATTTGTTAAGTATTTACAAATCGGGAGTTATAAAACATTTAAAATGAACACCGTAATTTTCTGATATGGAAACAATAAACTGAACCATGTGTGGAGGAATAAAATATTTTTTTGTGTTAGTACTCATGCACACAACATTTTAACTACGACAGTTTGAGAATAACACAATTGTTTTATGGACTATTTAAGTGGGACGAAACAGGGTTGAAAAATGTAACTTTCAATCACTCATCTGTCGAGTGTTTTTTGAACATTTAAAAATATAATATTTTTTAATATATTCAAAATTTAAATATTAATTGAAAAACATAGGACACGGCTTTCACAATGTGTTTGAGAATAAAGAAACAACTATACACACTTATTTAAACATGGTTTTGGAGAGAGTGAGTCAAAGTTATTCGACTGGGTGTAGTCTGCCAAGACCGTTCTGGGACGTGTCGCAGCCAGCCAGCAGAACTCTGTTGTGTGAAGAAACAAATTTACACTGACGATGTGGATAGCCCGCGCTGTGCATGGGTGCTAAACATTGCCTAGTACAATATATTTTTATACGAAATTTTAACACAAAGTAACTGTTTTTATTCAAATGAACAGACTTAGGAATCAGAGTTTCCAGACACAATGTGATGTTTACTTTACTGAAAACTTATACTATTTTGAAAATTCACGAAGGAAAAATTTGTACCGAAAATTTGTACTGAAAATTCATGCACCTAATTTCAAATAACAAGTGTTGGGATAGCTGGGCTGGGAGTATATACTCTTCATGTACACAAATTAATTTCAGTCTGTAGTCTGGAGTGATACGGAGCAGATTTGCAATTAGAATCTATGTACTTGTGCAATTGGTAATTATATATGGTTACAATTATTATTCTCTTGTTAATTATTGATTTCAATTTCTCTAATTAACTAATATCGTAGTACATTTCATCTAGCAATTACTGAGTACTTAATATTTATTCATTGCTAAAATGCTATCTGTCATTTACATGAATGGCAACAATTTTTTTTATTCACTAAATGTTAGATTTGTAACAGACATTTGCCGAATTTGTAACTGTCAAAATAAACTCTGTTACTATTCAAAATTGTAATGGTTGGTTCTCTAATTGCACAATTCCAACCACAGCTGCTCATCGACCTCCGACTAGTAAACACCTCTTATTCTCCAGAGTTCAGTTGATCGCCAGATATCAAAGAGTCAACATCTCATCTGCAGCTCCTGACCCTCAGAGCTCAATATCCAGTAGACTCCGACCAGGCAACACCTCTGCTGCTCCTGACCTCCAGAGCTCAATCGTCTGTCAGATACCCAATGGTCAACATCTATGTCGTTACCAACCTCCAGAGCTCAGTCGTATTCCAGACTACGAAGAAGCAACATCTAAAAGTAACTTGTGCCTTTCTTACTCCAAGAACCAATCATAGCACACATTCAGGGAAAGGAGGGGTAGCTCCGTCCAGCAGCACGAGGGGTAACAACCAATCACAACAAACACCGCGGGGGAGAAGGATTACCGAAAATCACAGCACACTTCGGGTTGGAGTGGGGAGGGTAGTTGGCGGAGAGGGAAACAATAAAACATTACATTTTTGAAATGGGACATAGGTCACTCTTGCACACTGCGTCATGGGAACCCTCTGCTCCCAACTACTTATATGCCTGCAATTCCAAGAAAAGTAGGTTAAAATATTCTGATATTTATAATGTTTGCAATCCAAATCAACATTTTGCATTGTCGAAATTATAAAGGTATTGCATTCTTACTAGGTGTTATTATAGGTGTATCGAGTTAAACCAAATTCGGCGGACGAGTTCAGACATTTTAAAAGTACTCAAACACATATACATTGGCACATAGACACAATAAGTATTACATACGGAAAGAGATACGTGACCTACGTACACCTCTGTTTTAAATATTTCGCAGCTTCAAATTCTAAGTTTCATGCCTCCTTTAGGAATTTGTTTGACGTGCGAAGTCGTTACCTGAATCCGACTATTTTTTTTTGTAATGAACCATCATCTGTGCAATGTCGGTCACGCCATCATTCGATTATTTCTTTTCTACTAATTAACGGAGATATTTGCAGGAGTACCTTTAAATTTTTTAAAATATCGTTAAAATAAGAATATTTAAAATTACAATAAATAATCTGTAGTCTTCACGCTTCGCTTCTCAGAAGTCTGTGGAAATTCAGCTTACGTAAATATACTCGTAATTACTCGTTGTATCAGATGCTACGGAAAAGACAAATTGTATCGCGAGAGTATGCACAGTGGTTGTGAGGACACAATCAGATTAGCAGATGAGGCTTTGGCTATTCCTCTTCTAATTAGCGTTCGTGGACCAATTACAATTAAATATGCTCTTACGGGCCGAGAAAAGAGAAGCATAAGTTGCTTCTTTCATTTTGGTTCGTCCGACTGGGCTATGGATGAATGGAGGGTTGGTAAAAAGGGGGGGGGGGGGGGAGTAATACAGAGTGATGTAGTGATATGCAGAGAGAGGAAATTACACTGAAGCAGGGGACTGTGGGCACGTAATATGGCATGTGAGGAGGCCACTTCCGTGATGGTCCGGGCACTACGAGCCACGAGATTTGAAATTCATGTCCCAACAAACCGCACCAACCGTTATGCTAATTTTAACGTTGCATCACGGCAGATTCATTTGACAACTTGACGTCACGAGCAACAAAACTATGACCGGAACAAATGCATTTCTGGTTTTTTCTATTTTCTGCAGTTTGTCATTCAGATGCGGTATTGAGTGATATATTGACCGACAGAACACAATAAATAGTAATTTCCGGTCAGTATGGTAGAAATGTAATTTTATTGTGCATTCAGAGGAGCGGTAAATACTAAATTCACCTTAATAAGTTTTTTAGTTTGTTATTGTAATTGAAAGCGTAATTCCAAGATTGCGGGAAAATGCCTTCAAGGAACAATGCTTAGTTGGAGAGTGCAGTAATAATATGCTAAACAACAATGCTAAGTTTTGCAATTGAAAGATAAAATTTTATATCTGTTTACAACAGCTTAAAATAAAATAGTAGGTAATGTTGCAGACAACACAAGAAAGAGTGTTTTTTTTTTTCTTTTCGAAATTTCAATTAGTAAAGAATGTTGGACTCACAATTAAGAGAAGGAAATAATAATGAGAAAAATTGGGTTTACGAATTACTGTATTGGAATAATGTACTGCATATAAACACATATATGCATAGTAAAAAAGGCCAGGTACATTTGAAAGTATATACTGCTTTATGTTCACTCAAAGATGCATTGAGATTGAGCTTTACTTTCCATAGCAAAAGCGAAATCATGAACACGAAATATAGTAATGTGTAAAACCATGATAAAATTGCAACTATAATTTTATATAGAAATACAGTCCTGGCATACCCTTCTCGATATAATTACATTTAATCATGATAATTAATAGATTAGGGAATATATTGACGAATTTTGGTCTTGGTCAAAAGCAATACCGATAATTCAGGCATAAAGATATGTTGCAGTAATTCGTAGAGCCTGTTTTAAAACCTAAGCAGTCTGAAAGCCGTAAATACATAACAAACCATACAAATAAATACGAAATCTTTCACGGCTTTCCGGAAACTAATATATGTTACTGGTCATAGGAGGAAGAGAAAAGGTGGCCTGAATCATAATTGATCAACAGTAAAATTGTTGAGGTTAATTTCTTTGTTCAATATTATGTTGTGGTCGATTTTTATTCTACTGTATATTGAACCAATGTTTTGGATACATACAATTTGTTTTCTTGTTCTTAACAGGACACAATGTGTGTCGAAGTTTGTTTTCCTGGAGAAAAATGTCTTCAAATCACATTTTCTTTGATTTTGTTTTGTAAATTATTTATTATAATTAAATTGCCACTATAAACTGTAACTACACGAAGCATATTTTGTCCGCCGTTTTGTTAGATAACACCATATGAATAAATACAGATTTTATGTCATATCTTGGGAAACAATTAACTGATTCCTACCAAATTTTGCAAACTAGTAGTACTGAGGTATATAACGTATAATTGTATGTTTTAAGTGTGTCAGATCCTTATTTTCAAAATGGCGAAAACATAGGCACTTTACCTTCATATACTTTATCGTCGAAACGATGTAATCTGTTCCAAATTAATTTCATAAACTTGCAGCAAATTTATCTAAACTACCAAATCCGTCTACACGGAGCAGTTTTTCCACCAAGATATACCAAATGAAAAAATTGAATTTTACTGTAATATTTTGAAGAAACAATTGACAGATTCCCACCAAACCTGCCAACAATTTGTATCGCAGTAGGTGGTGTAAACTAATATGTTTTTAGTAGGTTAGGTATGTATTAATAAAACGGGGACTATATTACTATATTAGTTCAGTAGTGTTTATCAACTATACATATACCAACTTATATTTTTATGCTAGCAGTATCAATTACAAACATCAAATTTGTCTTTACAGAGCTTCATTTCTATACCTATATGTTACTTAGCCCCACAATAAGAATTAAATTTTTGTCGTATCTCGGGAAACAATAAACCCATTCTTACTTAATTTCATGAATAAGTTGTATTGTGGTAGGCCATTTAACTCTATGTAACTTATTTTTAAGTGTGAGAGGCACTTATTTTCAGAATGGAGACTATCAAATAATTTAAGTTTAATGTGCTGCATCTAAGAAATTATGCAATCGACTTTAGGTTATCTTTGTATACTGACAGTATGCAATCGTCGCATGTGTTAATACATAATTTTTTATCCTACATTTAGGAAAATCGTCACATGAAATATGTGGAGGTTGTGTGCCATTTTTCAGCGACAATTCAACCATATATCACAAATTCTTCACACAAGTAGTACTACAGGAGACCATGTAAACTTACATGTTTTAAGTGACTCAGTAACTTATTTTCAAAATTATGGCACTGAAAATATTTTAGGTTAGTAGATCACATTGTTAGAAAATTTAGACTGTTTAAACTTGAAGATGATGCTCTAATCGGACCTCTGTAAAGCAGTCGATATCGCGTTTGTTTATTGCACGAGTTTCCTGTGTTTAAATCCAAGGGTAAGGCATGTTTGTATTTTTAATTGTCTCACTACTGTTGCATATGTTTCTCGTTTCATCTCTAATGACATTGCATTCAACGAGGCGACAAGTAATACCTACCAACTCAGTGTACAAGAATGTATTTAAAAAATGATGGCATCCATGTTGAGGAAAGTAGGCTCATTAGTTACATCAGTACCTTCTTGTTATTTTTTGTGTGCTTAAAAATGTGTTAAATATGTTTATTGTAATTTTATTTTAGTTTCCTTTGTCTTCCTCGTGCCCTTATGTAACTAAGTTTGCCAATAGAGATAGTCCACTCTAACTCTTAATGCAACCATATAGTTTATTTCGTGCAAATGAGTCTGTAAAGAATATATTTCTTTGTGACAAAGATATCGAGTATATACTAACAAAACAAATCTAGAGAAAAGTAATTATACTAGTTACACAATTTCTAGAACTTGTAAGATGCGGGCGAACAGCCGTATTAAAATTTACCACAAATTAATAACTTTGTATCAATTTATATTTAGCATATAAAGATTGGCGCGAATAGTCAAGAGCACTACTCACGATATGTGCTTCCAATGCTTACAAAAATGTGATATACGTTATATATTGTGAATAGTTAAGAGACTTACGCAAGATATATCTTACTACGCTTACGCAAATGAGGAATACGTTCTATATTGCGCGAAGCTTTTATATAATAAATACAAATTGATACAAACATATTAATTTGTAGTAAAGTATCTTATGGCTGTTCTACCACATCTTACAAGTTCTACAAAGTCTGCAACTATTATAATAATTTTTTTCTTTTTAGTGCATTTATAAATAAAAGACTGCCTTCAAAAGTTATTTTACGTTATTTTTTTCCCACTTTTTAGTCTCCAGCCATGTGTTTGTATAACGAATATGGTTTACTCTTGATAAGAAAGATCCCCATGATGTATCGTGATCGACCAGTAGTTCGCTTTCATTCCGATACGAGACTTATTGTAGGTGCAAACTATAATAATAGTTTTCAGAACCATTTGCCGCCACTAAATAGGGCACTCGCACAACAGTAGTGACACTTCTAATCTCCATTTTACTGTTACTTATTCTGTAAAACAAACTCGATACTAAGTTTACTATACGCAGTTGTAGAAATCCTATGGCCTCCTTCCGGCTCCATCGTCAGATCAGCTCAGTGGTAACTTCACATTGTATTGTCATTGGAACTACACAGGTATGCGAAATTTCAACTCAATTGGATAACGGGAAGTGGTTTAAAATCGACTTGCAAAATTTCAACCGAACGTAGAAACAACCTAACTGACAACTCAAGTTAAATAAAAGCGTGTAAAAATAATGTCGACTTCCAGAAAAAGCCATTCAATACACAAAATGTGCGTATACTATAAATTATCTATATATGAAAGGATATTATAAAATTATACGATTTTATGTTACATGATAGTATAAAATGACGACTTTAAGACAGGATTGAGAAGTCGGGTGTCGAAATTGCGTTGCAATTCGACTAACATTACAGGCGGAGGTGGCTGCCAGCAGCCTTGGAATGCCATATTATCTACACAATGACTTGTGTCACCTCAAAAATTGCTTCAGGAATTAACCATTTCGCCAAAAAAAAAAAAAAAATATTTTTCACAAAACAATTCTACGAAATTTAAAACAGTACTGATCGATTCCTCAAATGAGCAAAAGGGATTAGAGGCTCTTCGTAGAATGAATCACTTAGTACTCAGAGCAATAAATACGGATTCGAGACTCTGAATCATGTCTCGCGTATTGATCAGATCAGCGGTCATGGCTCCCTTCCCCAACCACAATGCCGCACCCCCCAACTGCGACCACCCCACTCACGCACTCAATTAAACACTCACCATAACCTTCTACCTAACCAATCGTAAAAACTGTAGAAAATAAAAGAAAATATTAAATCTTATAAAAAATTTCTTAAAAAAATTAGAAGTGAGCATGTGTATTTATATGTGTGTGTATATATATATATATATATATATATATATATATATATATATATATATATATATATATATATATATATCTCGAAAAATTCCAGATCATGTTATTTATAAAATCAATTATCGAAAAAAAAATTCAAATCTTGCATGTAGTGTATGTCACCTTCACTTCACCCAGCTCATGACTCGACGCTAGAACAGATTGCGGAGCCCACAGCCTCCTCCATTCTTCCAATTTTGGGGCGGCCATGTCATTAATAAAATTACATGCTTCACAAAAAAAAAATTAAGAAACGAACTGTTTTGCCAAACAAATACTTTTTTTCATAAAAAAATTCCTACAAAATGAAACATGACCCAATCGAGCTCTGAAATAAGCAAAGCGTATATGTGAAGCTCTTAGCAGAAGGAAACACTTATTCATCAGAGCTTTAACAACCGATTAGAGGCCCAGTCAGGCCTAGTGGATTGGTCAGGTCAGAGGTTATGGCTCCCTCCCTTGAACATCATCCTGCACCAACCATCACCTACCATCACCCCCTTAACTACCCCTTCCCTTCTCACCGCCCAGTTCCATCACCCAAAACCTCCCCCACCTCCAACCACCATAATAGATATTGGTAAACTTGGACCTTGGCCACAGTGTTTTTGATCTCGAAAAGTCAAGAAAGAGATTGTAAAATATCGAGAAAAAAACTCTTAAAAATTGAGGAACATATTACATCACTAACTCCGACGCCTATGTTGAATGTTGGCGACTTTGACCTAGGCTCCAATTACCTTGAATTCGAAAATTTGATGGAAGTATGTTTGAGTTTAGTTTGGAGTTAACATTATTTGAGGCAATAATATGTGTTACATTTACAAGTGATATTGATACCATTTTGGGATTCGACGTCTTCTGTAAATGAGAATGTATTGAGTGTGTTTTGTACAGCCAAAAGTTTGATAAGTGCCTGGTTGAGTGTAAAGGCAAGAATGTCATTAGTGGCCTGATATATGAGAGCTGTGATACAGATGATTGTAAATTTTAAAGGAGTCACTTAGGTGAAAGTCGATACTGTCAATGAGGTTGACTTATTTTAAGAGTTTTATCAGTAATATTAATTATATTTTAAATGGGATTGAACTGTTTTAAAGGAAGGTGTAGTTTTGAGATAAAGTAAATTGTGGTGGAGAAATGTTTTAAGGTTGACCTTAGAGAAAGGGGTAATTTGATTATTGGGAAGGTCTTTGCATACTGGGCATGGATAAGCCAAAACATACTGATTTTATTTTGTAGAGAGAATTATTATCAGTATTAATTTGGAATTATTTTTATTAATTTGTATATTTTTGTCAGAAGTTTTTAAAGTGTGCTTATGAAGGGAATGTTTTATGTATTTTGGAAATTTTGTGAGTGGATTTTTATGTACCAGTGTTTTAAAAAGTTTGTGTGTTAATGAGAGTAGAATTTATGCCATTCCCTCAATCTTGGACGAAGGTAGAAGCATACTTTAAACAAAACTTTACTGTGATGGTATTTTCGAAGTGTTGAAATTTTTTGAGATTGGTTTCCCAACCTTTTCAGATCCTGAGTGTGATGGGCCACACTACACCGCAATCACTCATATCTAACCCTGTTTTATATTGGTTACTTACTCATACTCGTTTGACCCACATTGGTGTTTCTTATATAATTACCTTTCCCTCCCCTGCCACACACCATTGCTTAATCTCTCGAATGCACATCCACCCACCATATTATTTTTGACATTTGTCAATTGTTTAATTTTTCATAACCTAGGTGATGCTAGTTTTATTAAGTATCGATTTCGCCACCAGAGGAGCTGTCCATTTATATATCCTGCTGTTTTTGTCGTCCTCGACCTCGGCCCAAGGTCATGGAACTGGAATAATCAAGAAAAATAACAGTCCAAACAATTTCCCATTACTAACTGGTTGCAACAGGCGTCCATACCGAATAACCATAGCGGCCAACGACAGACTCCAACCAAGACAAGTTTTACTACGAACATATAAATTTAATTTATTTACATCTTTATTTATTATATTTCTTATCATTTTCTCAGATGTTTGTAGATCATGGAGAGCAGCCAAATGTCTCATTTTACATAACTCCAATTCTTCAGTTTATCGTTAATTAAAGATATCTCAACAATGTGTGAGAGATCCCTGCATTTTTGCAATTCAATCAAAAATACCTGAGTATATCAACTAGTTCGTACGGATCTTCAGATAATATGTAACGAACGTTCGTGACACCTTCTGCCTTCTTTACACCATTTGTCGAAGGAAACTAGCTTGTGAAATGTGTGGGAATGGCGACAAAATTATTATCCTACTCAATAGGTACTTAATTAAAACTGTCATCATAGTCATTATCATCAGCGCTGTCTTCGTGATTGTCTTCACCTCCTGTTTCATCCTCGATATTAAGTATACTTTTCTTTGCAGGAGTCTCATGATCATCTCAAGTATTTTGAACCAACAAACGTTTATTTTGAAGTTCATCGACTACACCAAACGTCTTGTAAGTGTACATTCCGCACATACCGACTCTAACAAGCCTCATATGTCTCTTATTCTGTCATTTGCATAAACTGTATCATCATAATCGCCTGCAGAATCAGTACCCATCGATGCAGCAGGAGGTATTGGCGACATCGCTTGTTGTTCCTCCAAAGCCGAATTATTTCAGATCTTTTTAAGGTTTTGCATAAACAGCATGTGCCCATAATCGAAACGCTTCATCATGAGAGTTCCCTCGTCGTCTGCTAACATTTTATGTGGTATATTAAAAGGCGGTAACATAGTCAATGCACGTTGTCTTGACTCAAGCAAAACTGCGTTACCTTTACACATGCCAGTGTGTGTCTTTAAATTATCACTTCAATTAAATTATGCGGTCGGTTTCATTGTACAATCGCTCTTTTCATGGCGTAGTACAGATGGTCGGTGGTGAAATCTCTATTGCAGAATCGGCGCTGACAACAATCATGGTGTGGTGATGCAGGTCACGGCCCACTGATTGTTGAGTTCAATATCTAGCCTTCGAATTCACAACTCATCTTCATGGTATGACGTGAGAGGGCTTCAAAATCGATGTTCCGCTCACAGTATCAGAACCTCAACGGCATTTTTATGTATAGAAGCGATTATATTACAGTAAAGCTTGTGCCCACAGAAGGCAGTCTAACATAAAATAATTAAAATATAAAAATTATGGGAGCACTGTGATATAACCCACATACTCGTTCATCCCAGAAGAAAACACACATATACTGACATAATAATATTTTATTTCAATATGCTTGTAGGCACATATCTATTTAAATAGAGAAATTTCTAAAAATTGTATTTTCCTTTAGTTATATATATACACAGAAATATGTAAAAAAAATTGTCAAGTAATATATTTATATATAGACGTACATAATGTATAAAATATATTGAAATAATTTTATATTCCTGTATATATACACATAATTATGTATAAAGTAAATAAACAAATATTTTATGTCCCTATATTTATATATATATATAATTACATATTAATTAAATTTCAAATAATCTTATATTTTTATATTTACATATAATATACGAAAATTTATTTAAACACATTTATTTGCATATATATACATATACATATGCCGACACACATATCGGAATAATACATTGTTACATAGATATTACGTATATAATGATGTATAGGTGGTTTATTCTGGGGCAAACGATTATGTGGGTTTTCTCATAGTGCTACCATTTTTTTTTCATTTCAGTAATTGTTAGTGTTGGCGGCCTTCTGTGAGCACAAGCTTTACTGTAAAATAATCGGGGTTGTTTTAAAAAACGGCAGTTGACATTCTGTCACCAGGAGGTGACCAGGAGCTATGAAAAGAGCGAATGTTCAAAGAAACCGACCTCTAGAATACTAACATGCGATATGTGGGGTGCAACATTTGGGAAGATGCCATAATTTAAAGAGACACGCTAGTATGTGCAAAGGTAACGCATCTTTTCTTGACTCGAGACAACATGCGTTGACTTCGGTACCTAATGTTAATACACTATATAAATTTTTCGCAGACGATGAGAAAATTCGCATGATGACGCATTACGAAGATGGGCAAATGCAGTTTATGCAAGGTGATACAATTGAATAGCTGCACCAATATCTGCAAGGATTTACCTTTTGAGAGCCAGGAAGTGATGTCAATACCCCTTGCAGTATCGATGGGTACTGATTCCGCAGACGGTTTTCATGAGACAGTTAATACTTATAACGGAAAGAGAGACATACCAGGAGTGGTAGAGTCGGTTTGTGCGTAATGTACACTTGCAAGATATTTGCATCAAGTCGATGAACTTCATAATAAACGGTTGTCGGCTCCAAATTCTAATGGTGACTATGCGACTCCTACACAGAAAAGTAAACATGATACTGAGAATTAAACAGGAGGTGAAGCCAATCATGAAGACAGCATTGATGATAATATACAATATATATAAAACTCCCGAAGATCCGAATGTATTTGTTGATAGACTCAGGTATTTGGTTGACCTGCAAAAACGAAGGGATCTCTCACGCATTGTTGAGATATCCTCAATTATCGATGAAATGAACGATAGGAATTATATCAGATGAGACTGTAGGCTACTATGCGTGATCTGTAAGCATTTGAGAAAATCAGAAGAGACATAAAATTTGTATAATAATTAATCAAATTAAATTTTTTTACACAGTTACATGTGTTTAATTTCTTTTACAGTACCTTCTACTTCTCTGAAAGATATATTAATTCCAGTTGTGTAAATAATCGATTGCGAGAAGTAATTTTAGATAAAATTTATGTTATTATGTGAAATAGGGAGTATATGGTTTGTTCTGAAGTGTTATATCTTATGCAGGTTGTTTAACATGGATATATTCTATATGCCGAACGAATAAAAATAGGGGAATATTTTTTGAGGAATGTTTAGCAGCTAGTTGATTGGCCTGATCAGTTGGCTTGATAAATTAGTGTGATCCTGTGGTAGAAATAGTTCGCGAAAATATTTGCAAAGATGTTGTGCAAAGAGGTTAGCTACGAGACCCTTATTACACACATTTGGAGATTGTCCATCATAGTTCGTGTAGGTTAGTGGTATAACATTTTGGTATTGTCGATAGGTTTTGCCAGATTTGTAGGAACTGGTCTTATAAGAAGCTAGAGTTGTGCTCAGTCTCGCCAGAAACCAGTTTTGGGTGGACTCAGTCTTTGGCTAGTATGATTAGTCGTTATGGACCACTGTTGTGACAAGATGGTAATCAACCATTGTGTGGACTGTGATTTTTTTTCGATTTTTCAAGTTCAATGTCATTGGGGTCAAGTTAATGGTTTGGAACAACCAATATGGTGGCTACATCAACAGCTCCTCTCGCAGCGAAATAGATATTTAATACACTAGAATAACCTAGGTAATGAAAAAGTAAACAAATAACAAACGAAAAAACTAATATGGTTGGTGGAGAGCATTCAAGAGAATGATCATCGATGAGGGGGTACGGGAGGGGAACGCTAATATAATGAGAAACACTGGTGGTGGGTAGTACAAGAATGATTACTCAACAAATAAAAACCCCTTTTGGGGATGGAGTGAAGCAAACGGAAGCAAATAACCAATGAGAAACCTTGAAGAAGGGGGGGGGGGGAACTTCATAATGTACCAATAACATAAGTAGTAGGAAATAGATTTTTATGGTGCCCGATTGAGGGATCCGGAGCCTCCGAGCCAACGGCTATCTTGGATCACGCCATTTTGGTATAGGTATACTTCGCACAAAAACACATGTTTTTAACCAAAAATCACTTGTTTTTACCAAAAGATTATTTTTCCCCGTTTTGCCCAGCTGCAAAATAGGACTTCCCCCCCCCCCCTTCCCCCCGAAAATCATTCACGAGGTTCTGCTCGCCATTTTGAATTTTCCTTCTTCCCTCTAAATCGACTAAATTTTCCTTTTTCTCTAAAAAAAAAAAAGGTAATTTTCATCTTGAAACCAGCCTTCTACAAAAAATTTATTATTAAACTTTCTAAAAAAAAATTCCCAAAATACAAAAAAAATGTTAAATAAAAATTAATATCTTAGAACCTATATTACATTAACCTTACACTTATCCGAGCAACCTAAACATCAACCCCTTCCCTTACCTAGCCACTTTCCAATACTACAAAACAAAGAAAAATCACAAAAAATAGCGAAATTATACCAAAAATAGTAACTCCAGCATGTCTCAAATGACATCATTACCATCAGACACCAGCCAAATAACATACCACACAGCTAAACAAACCACTTGTTTATACCAACTAAAAATACCGATAAATAGGCTGGCCCCCACACCTAAGACATACGAAACAAAATATGAGTAACCCTGCTGACCAGAAGTACTGGGTACTATACCAATCATAACCCAGTATACTTCAGCCATGCCACACAGATCACATTGTAGTCACGCAATGCAACATAACAACTACTAGTTTTCATACCACTCCACGCCAATACATTAACCACAAAAACCATAACATAATAGGTGACAAGCCCCCAGCATACCAAACATTAATATAAATCACTGTATCAACCAACAAACCAGCTAACCATGTCAGCCATCCATACAAATATCTCTTCATACAAAACCTACCAGGTAACATAACTTCAGCATACTTAATAACAAAAATGATATCCAATGGTACTGAGTCTTAAAGCAGATATAATACCTTCCACCAATACATTGGCTTGCCTCAGCTATGTAACGTCGAAAGCCATAAAACCTAGCATACCATCATTATATACCATCTGAATATAACATCTAACCACCATAGCAGATAACGATAACAACCAGAGCATACAGTCCAAACCATCATTCGCTGCAATTAAAGTACACCTTAGTCATGCTAGTAACACTACAGGCCATATCAACCCCCATGCCTCAAACTTACTGATCAATCATAACAGTCACCTATATTGACTACCATTTCAGCCCATCTAATTTTACCAGTTACAAATATAAACAAGCCATACAAGCCACTGTAACTCATGCATGCCATATGCTCTACCAACCAAGACCAGACGAAAAATACTCATCGTTCATACCTCTTAATATTACTCAAGCATACCTCAACCATCAGTCCACACTAACTTACCAAAAATTTACTTACTGCTCTTACTTTCTGCTCTACTGGTCGATAACAGCCAAATATATACTAGTCACCATACTAGCCAAGCATCCATTATAGGCCAAGTCATACCAGACCAACCAGCATACCATCTCCTATAACCAAAGAAAAATTTATTCATACTAATCAACCGCACCACCCAATATCCCAAGCACAATATTCATCATAACTCAAGTGTACCAAGAAATTATACAGCTAAGACCAGCCCATAACCTAACACCCATTCAACTTGTCCTACTACCTACCAAAAGTGCTTATACCTAACACCCATACCTCTTACTATAACTCAAGCAGACCTTAGCATTGCAGGACTAGCCGACATACATATACTGTCCACACCATTCGCGTACACCAACAATCACAAAACAGATATACTGGAAAAAACATATTACCCAAAGTACGATCCCTGTTAACCCAAGTGTACAAAGAAAATTTTTAGTCTAGACTAACCCTGCAACACAAACATTCTTACCATCTGGCAAACTAACATATAGAACCTTCTAAAGCCCAAAAAATCTAACCTAACTTAACCTATCAAAGGCCAGAAATATACTAACATAACCTCACCTAAAACAGTCCAGATAAAAATTATACTTTTACTAAGCACACTTCAAACAGAATGCGGCCCATCAGCACTTCGAGTAACATTCACCTCACACTTACTAATGAACAGTCTGATTAACAGAATTATATTAAAAATCCAAAATAGCTAAATAGAAAATCAGACTTCAGTGCATCTACCCAAGCAACCATACATTCAAGACCAGCCCATATTACGATAGTCCTTATAATCTGTCAATATAACATAAACGACTGATACCAGCCAACATGTTATGACAATACCCAACGGCCATTTGAACCCAGATGATCTTGACTTTTGACCTTGACCCAATTGACCTTTAAACTTTAACTTTGGAAACTTCAAAAAACTTTTATAAAATTCCAAAAAAATTTTGATATTATTTTCTTGTTTTCAATTAACCACTGTCCCCACCACCACACATAATAACACATAATGTCTCCAAAATGACTCTAAAATGACCCACTGTTGTGATAAGTGTGTTGTTAAGTGAGAGGAGTGCGATGCTGAATGTGGTGCTAAGTGCGATAAATGATGTGCTAATTGCTATTATGGTGCTAATTGCATTGAGTGTGGTGCTGAGAGCGGTAAGTGTGGCATTGATTGCGGTGATAAGTGCTGATTGGAGTATGCTTTGGATTAGTATAATTCTATGCGGACTATGTTAGGTCATGTTATGTTAGGTTATTTATATCCTTTGATATGTTAAGGTAGGTGAAGTATTTTTGGGATTTGGTAAGTTAAGTTTTAGTAGTTTGGCAGATGGTAAGAACGTTTGTGTTGCAGGGTTGTTCTAGACTATACATTTTCTTTGTACACTTGGGTTAACAGAGATAGCATTTTGGGTGATATGCTTTTCCAGCATATCTGTCTTATGATTGTTGGCGTATGTCGAATTGCGTGGACAGTATGTGTTTGTTGGCAAGTCCTGTAATGCTAAGGTATGCTTGAGCTATACTAAGAGGTATGGGTGGTAGGTATAAGCGCTGTTGGTTTACAGAACAAGTAGAATGTGTGCTAGGTTATGGGCTGGCCTCAGCTGTATAGTTGCTTGATACACTTGAGTTATAATTGATATTGTGCTTGGTGTATTGGGTGGTGCTGTTGATTTGTATGACCGAATATTTCTTTGGTTATATGAGATAGTATCCTGGTTGGCCTGGTATGACTTAGGCTATAATAGATGGTTGTTTGGTATGGTGACTAATATATATATTTGGCTGGTGTCGATCAGTAAAGCAGAAAGTATGGGTAGTAAGTAAATTTTTGGTAAGTCAGTGATGACGAAATTGTTGAGTTATTCTTGAGTTATAGTAAGAAGTATGAACGATGATTATGTTATGTTTGGCGTTCGTTGGTAGAGCAGATGGCATGCATGAGTTATAGTGGCTGGTATGGCTTGTTTATATGTGTAACTGGTAAAGTTATGCGGGCTGAAATTGTAGGTAATATAGTTGACTGTTATTATTGATCAGTATGTCTGAGGTATGGTGGTTGATATGGCCTTCATTGTTAATAGCATGGCTGAGGTATGATTGGGGTTAGAGCGAATTATATGGTTTGGGCTGTATGTTTTGTTGGTATGGTTATTGCTATGGTGGTTCGTTGATATATGCAGATGGTATAGTATGTTGGTATTCTGAGTTGTATAACTTTCGATGTCACAAAGCTGAGACAAGCTAATGTATTGTTGGATAGTATTATATCGGGTTTTGTTTCTCTGTGCTAATGGGTTATCGATATTGTTGTTAAGTATGCTGGAGATATGTTACCTGTAGGTCTTGTATGAGCAGCTTTTACAATTGTTGGCTGATATAATAAAACTGGCTTGTTGGCTGATATAGTGATTTATATTAATATTTGGTATGCTGGAGTGTTCTCACCGAGTATGTTATGGTTGGTGTGATTAATGGATGGGTGTGAGTTCATATGAAAATGAGTTGTTATGTTTGATTGTATGACCACAATGTGATCTGCGTGGAATGACTGAAGTATGATGGCCCGGTTATGGTTAGTATAGTACCTAGTACTCCTGTTCAGCAAGGTTACTCATATTTTGTTTCGTATGTCTGAGGTCTAGTGGTCAGCATTTTATTGGTGTGGATGTTTGGTATAATCGGAGTGTTTTTTTGATGGGTGTTATGGTATTTTGTTGGTGTCTGATGGTAATGATGCATTAACAGAAATGTTGGAGAATTGGTTTTAGTATACTTTTTCTTTTTCTTGGAATTTTACATTGTTTTGCAGATTTGGAAGGTGGATAATTAGGGTAGGGGTTGATGTATAGGGTGCTCAGATGTGTGTGAGGTTAACATGACATATTGGAAGATTTTTTAGGTTTTTTGTTTTATATTTCTGAATATTTTGTACTTTTAGGAAATTATTTTTATTTTTTTTGTTGTTTTTTCTATAATTCTTAAACACTAATTTTAAAAAAATTTATAGTAAATTTAAGGGTATATTTTAGGAAAAAAGTGAATTTTTAGGGAAGAGACTAATTTCAGGGTGAAAATAACAAATTTTTTAGGGAAAAAGGGAAATTTTCAAGGGAAAGTGGAATTATAATTGAAGATTAATCGATTTTGAGGGGAAAAAAGGGAAATTCAAGATGGTGGCAGAACCCCCTGATTAATATTTTGGGGGAGCCCATATTTGCAGCAGGGCAAATTAGAAATTTTTTTAAGGAAAAGAAGTTATTTTTTGATAAAATAATACATTTCATAAGGGGGTTTTGTAGGTAAAAACCAGTGGTTTTTGGATATAAACACGCGATTTTGTACGTAAAATTAGAAAATGGCGGAATCCAAGATGGCTGTTGGCTCCGACGCTCCGAATCCTGGATTCCTGCACCAGAAAAAACATCCCCTACTACTCAGATACACTTAAGAGGGTCAGTCGACTGCTGGATGTGGTACTGAGGGAACTTCCGTGAATATAAGTTTTTTATAATTAAAAAAAAATTAATATGATTTTATATCATTTATTTTTGATTAATGGATGTTTTAAAAATATTTTTAAGGAATGATTTTAGAATGTTTTGGAATTTTTAGAATTCTTTCGATTTATTGGATTTAAGGTAAAATATCACTGGATCAAAGTCATAACTCAAGCTCAAGGTCACTTGGATTTAATATGGCTGCTAAATTTGCTGATGTATCCGAGACGGCTTTTGGTCAGATCTGACTTTGCACCCTATGTATTTATTTGGCAATATGGAAGATCCCGACACCACAACTTACGTTAAAAAAAAAAAAAACAAATATGGATGCCACCTGGTGGCTAAATCGACAGCTCGCCAACTTTTCATAGATTGCCATCTAGGTAATGTAAAAGTAAACATATGGAATCCAATATTGCTCCCCCATCATTGTGTAAACAAATGAAAAAAAAAAAAAAAAAACTAGTTGGCTTCATACGATGCTGCATGAAAATTCCCGATCACACTCGGCCATGTGCATGCGTAAATTTTCACCGAGGTTTCGGTGGAAGGTACCGACCCATCTTTCATAAAGTTTAGATCTGGTACTCTGTGATTTCCATCTCTTCGGACCATTGAGGAAGTCCCTCTGAGGCAAGCGATTCACAACCGTTACGGAATTTCAGCAGACCATAGTGACATGGCTTCAAGACCTGGACGCGACATCATCGATGTCTTGGTGAACTTTTGGAACCAATATGAGAACAAGTAAATTGTGACTGTTGAAAAGTTATGTGGGCAAGGGCCATAGTACTAAGAACAATTTCTGTTTGTGGAATAAATTTAGACCATGAGAGCTCTTTTTACTTCACTTTTTATTAATCACCCTCGTAAATGTTTCCTTAAAATTGCGAACCCAGTAATAAATGCTATTTTTTCGGCGATTATCTTTACTCTCAACGAACAATATTTACAGTTCTGAAAGCAAACGAACTCGGTTCTACACTTAGCTTATTGACGTGTGGAGTTGTACGCGTGCAGCCTTTATATCTCACGCAATTACTAACGCGCTTAGTGTGAAACACGTATATATGTCTTTGTTATCAACGTATCAGTTGTTAATTCTAGGGAGCAAATCAGTGCGATACACACCGAAACAGGAACGCTAATACATTCACTAAATAGTTCTTGTTTATATATCAACCATAGTTTGTATCAGGACGAGAAATAATACCATTCAATAAGGAAGTCTACTAGAACATTCGTGAACTTTCCTTGCAGATCTTTTACATTGTCTTATATACGGAACAGGAAAATTTCCGCTACAGCCTATAAAAATATTACATAAGGAATTGTTATTGACTAAATATCACGCGAGTGTGATTTTTGCACACAAAAACTGTTCTTTTTTACTTTATTTTGCACACTCTCCCAAACATATCAGCTGAAAAATTTTTGATTGGAGGGTATTGGAAGTCAGTTCCATCCATACGTCCCTAATAAGACGTGAATGACAGGCCCGTTATGTTCTACTTACTGCATTCTTAAGCAGAAAAACAAATATCCGTTCAAATTTTTTTCAGTAAACTTGGGTGAACCATATTGCGGTCTATAAGTATATAAATATGATAAACTTGGTAATGGGAATTTCGGAATTCCATAAAACATTACTAAAGAGTTTATGACCAGAAGAGGCGTTTATTTCTTATCTTAAGAACTGTGGCATTTGTTTCTACATTTGTAAGAATGTCTAACCTCATTAAATTATTGCAAATGTATTTGAAATTGCATAAAACTCTTTAGATTGAAGATAACAAATTTTGTTTTTTTGGTTTATATAATTCTATTAAAATTAGGAGAATCCTGTCTGGAGACTGAACACTGAACTTTGTAGATCCTTTTTTGATGTTGCAAAAATTGCTAAGTGTTTTGCAATAATGTGGCAGCTAGATATAAGCGATGTTCCTCTATGTGTACACAGCAGCGTAAAGCTTTGTATTTAGTACCTTCAAACAGAGATTTGTATTTCTTGCTCTCCTTTTTTGGATTCGTGATAATAATTTTCATAAATTTCCTCATACTCTAGTTGTGTTATAACACATACAAATGTAAAATTTCGAACATATTGTATGTGTATATTAAGCGTTTCCTGCGCTGCAGTACTTCGTTAAGGGCTCGTGTCTTCTACTATGAAAGCAAATTTTATATTAAATAAAATGGAAGCATTTCACCTCTGTAATTGTTTCTTTCCCAATAGTTCAAGATTTCAGTTAAAAAATTTGCTGTCAAATAACTTTACTATGCTTTCTACTTGATGGTATAATTATTTAGAAAAAATGAAACATTTTAATTTCATGTATTTAGTGCTGTGTCCGTCTTTATTAACTAACATCATCAATAATTTAATTATTTAGTAACGTTTCTCCATGAATTAGAATATTTAACTTATTCAAATAAGTCCAGCATTTCAGGCTTTGTAATGTTAGAGGAATAAAAGGGAATAACAGAAGAGAGTTGGATGAGAAGGGGGGATGGGGAGATAAATGGGGAGAGAATATTACAGTGTGTATGACGAGGCAATGGTCGTGCGAACCAACAAACTGAGCACGTAGTAGCCGGCAGCGCAGTAGTCCTCGCCTATGGTGAAGGCGAGCTTGTGAGCCAGGGCTGTGTACTAGAACTTGCCTGCCCATACACCCGCTCACACGAGGGTACTACCGCAAGGCATACAGCCTCCGTGCTAGCGGCCACCAACTTATCAGCGATTGCCGAGTTGCCGAGTTCCGGAACTCCCGGTGGAGTGCACCCAGGCGGATCGATGTGCGCCGTGGCTGTCTTGCCGCTGTCCTCCCTAAGTTTTCTTCCCACACACCTCACCATTAAAAGATTCCAAAACAGATATAATGTTTTGAAATTCTTAAAGTCTTTCCCTATAACAAACGAACAGTAGAGGCAACTGAACCACTACTGATTTTTCTGATTTATTTGAAAGTGGTTATCATCCCAGTCCACCATGCAGGTAGTTTTTTTTTTTTTTTGGCGTTAATTTTCACTCTCTTATATCATAGTCCATTATGTTTTAGAAATCATAAAAATAGGCACAGCCATGGGCGTGTGCGGTAGCAAATCTTTAGGTGGGAAGGCAGGCAAATTGTATAACAGACTACCTTTAATGCTATGGTGTTAATAGCTACTTACAAACGTAAACTTACAAAAACTTCTTACACAGTTTAATCTAGGCCATTTATTTTTATTTGTGCTTTTGCACTGTGGTTTGGATATTTTAGAACTATTGATATCTTTTGAAAGCAAATGAAATAAAAATAAAAAAACTGTTAAAACCAAAGCCTGTGTAATACATTAAAATATAATTCTTTAAAAATAACATTTATAGCCTACTATATATATATTGATATTTATTGCAAAGATTCCTTGTATTCTATTTGAGCATGCCTACATGTTTCCAATAAAACCCAAAAACCTTACCTTGTCTTACATGTCTTACATTTGAAAGCACAAATTTTTTAACAATTTTACTCAAAGGCAAATTTTCTAAAATGTCTCTGTGAGAGTTACACACAGCTATATGGTTTAGTCTTTTTGGAGTCATGCTGTTGCGGATGTAAGTCTTCAGTTTTCGGAATGCAATGAAAGCTCTTTATGCTTCACACGAGGAACTAGGTATCACGAGCAGTATTCTCAGGAACACCTCAACACTATTGGATATACACCTGAAAAATTTAGATAATTAATTTTTAAAAAGTTATTTAATAGTAGTAACATTTGTTGCTTGTTTTTCTAATTATTTAGTATATATTTCATCATGCTAGTTTTTCTGCACCATGCTAGCAAATGTAGTTTTACAAAAATGGGCAATTTCATGTTTTACAAGCAGAATATATAAGTTCCTTCAGAATTTAACTCATAACTTACTTGCTACAAGAGCAGAAACCAAGTTATTAGAATAATGCCATAAATTACTATCTGCCAGTGGTTATATTTAAGCAGTGAACATGAAAATTATTTAACGGTGAAAAAATTGTAAAACCAAGATGGTGACAGACTAACAGATTTTACCACTTGCTATAACCAATAAATCTCATTTTTTAAAATGTCAGTACATTATTTAAGAAAAAAGAGAAAGTTCTCGGGAATGTTTTATTATTAAAAAGAGACTGTAATATAATGAGAAACACTGGTGGTGGGTCGTACAAGAACCACTGTACAGCCAACCACGATAATACACACTCACTCCCTGTAGACACAAACGTGAAAATGAAAACAGAAAATTTCTCTACCACTGACGCAAAGTGCCGTGCCATGCCATGTTCCATCTATCTTGATTGATGTTGAACTCCCCACCAAAAAACCTATCGCATGAAGCACAAACCAGGTGGCAGCTATTCGTCGATCTGAGGGGAATGTGAAGAAATCGCAGTGAAGCATCTGCATATCTCTAACATCTCCGTGTTCATCGCGAATTATTGTTGCACTCGTACACGACACCACTGCCAGATGGGAGCTGTATAAATAAAGTAAATTACCTTATGGAGGGCCCTGTCAGTGTTTCCAAACAGCGGGCATGGAGGGTTATCTGTCAGGTGTTTGCTCTATTTACGCTGATGAGTAGCCACGATATTATTGTAAACGCCGAATGCTGCAGCTCGAAGATTCGACGAGAGGTTAGTATAGGCAAGTATTATTCATGGGTGCATCCAGTGGATGGTTGGGGAGCGACTCACAACAGGTGGAAAGACTGCCTGCGTTTTGGAAGCCCGAATGCATACATTTCTCGCTGACGCAACCGTCCCTTCCGGTAAGTCTTCTACTAAAGTTGCGAGCTTTCCCTTTGCCTGACGATATTGAAGTGGCATATGTCTAGCTTCAGACGACGTCATTTTCTGTCCTGCTGCGTAAATGTCCGCTGGGAGCAGAATTGTTCCAATGGCTGAAAACTTATATAAGGTCTCACACTTAAAAACGTGATTAATAAGAATCAGGCCTCCCTCTTGAAAGGAAAGATAAATTTGCGGCCAATACCATTTAAATATACATGGTTCCCACATAATGCGGCCAACATTCTGTAGTATACTGTGTTGACCTGGAAGTGGGAATATATGGGACACATACCACAGCTTCCCAAGTAAGAAGACTTTTACTAAAGATACCCCCTGTGTAATATTTGTACGACGATGATTTATTTCTATTTGTCGAGCCCTCAGTTTATTTGTTGTCATGTTCAAATTATAATGCAACATTAGAGTGTCATCTGCATGGAAGTATATGTCCAATATTTTCACAGTTTCGGCCCTCCGAAGAAGAAAAACGTGTTCAAATAACTCGCTGGCGACGCTGAACTCCAATACGAGGGTTTTGTTGGCATTCGCTCTCAGAATCGAAACACTGAGAAAAAGATACAGGCATTCTACGGCCTCTTTAATTTCCCACTCTGAAACAACGACATATGTGATGTCATCAGCATAGTCATTTAATTTAAAGGACAGGTTCGCTACAGGGAATCCTTGTAAATGGGCACTGAGCATTCTGCAGAGAGGCTCACTGGCGATAGTAAATATAATCATGGATAGCGGGAATTTTTGTTTAACTGAACTCTCGATGTTAATAGGTTGTTCAAGGAATCCGTTAACTAACAGCCGTATGTAATTTCCGTTACACACCATACGCACCCATTTTACTGCGTTGTAAGGAGAATCGAAATAACGTATAACATGAAGTAAGAAATTATGATCGACTCTATGGAATGCCTTATCCAAGTCATTACTCAAGATGGCCATTTTACTGTGTTGTATTGACGAAAGTAATTGATTATCCCGCAATGCAAGCACAGCTTGTAAAATGGAACGTCCTCGAACAGTACATGTCGGGGACCGATAACATCTGACAATCTCTTGGTTAATCGGGATGCACAAAACCAAAAGATTATTTTATAATCCGCACTTAAAATTGTGATTGGCCAATAATCCGTATGTTTTTATGAATGGGATATTTTGGGTCTAAGGACAATTATATATATTTATGAGACTTACATAACTTCCCTCTTTCAAGCATATCGCGAACCACTTTGCGTAAATTGGGACCAATAATACCTCAATAAGTTTAGTAAAATTCGTAGGGAATACTGTCAATGGCCGGAGACTTTTTTGATGACAATTGCTGTATTATTGTATTAACTCCGGCATCTAAACATGACACCTCCATACCCATCTTGCTGTCACAGCTAACTCAGTTTTCACAATCCAGTAGTACAGATGGATGCAGAACAGCCTCAGTGTCTTGTTTTGAGTTTAGAGCTTCAAAGTAAGAGCAACTCGTTTTCACTATTTTCGGCTGGTCCAGAATAATAGTGCCATCACTGTCAGTAAGCTGGTTTATTGCCTTGCATCGCATTTGCTTGTTAGAAAACGTCCTAAATTTCTCGTCTGCCAGTAGACTTTAATCATGTAACATAATATAACGATTTCGAAACTGTTCACTGAATAAATGCATAAGCTTCCGTTTCATGTTTCGAATACGTGTGGTTTCGTGTTCACCATTGTTTGCCTGCTGATGAAGTCCGTGTAGCATAAGTTCGTAAAATGCACTTGTTTCCTTTCGTTCTTCTGCCAGTCGATAAGCATGCATTTTAAAGAGCCTCATGACATTCTGTTTTACGCACACATCCAACCACATCGCTAAAGAGGGGAACTGGTGTTTCTTGTTACGCCAGCGTACCCAATTAGCAACGAAGTCCTTTTCTCTTCTGAACTGGCTAAGGGACGTTTGCACCATCGTGTTTCGAAATTCCATCTGAGATCGTAGCTAAGATCGACACAGAAAACGGTTGCATCATTCAAGTTCAGAGCTGGACTAAGATCGAGATGATGTTCATTTCGAACCACCAAAATTGGCAGATCCAAATCTCGATCCGAGACCAGCAGCCATCGTCGAAAAATGTAGTTTGAAAATACGCCAACAGATAGAACTACAGTCGATTGTTTTCTTGGGAAATTAAAATAACATTATACGCACTTGAATATTATTGAGTAAAATTTGCACAACAATAGTTCACTTAAAACAGATCAAATATCGCACATCTAGTTCTATCCGTAGTGAAAAATACGCCAGTTCCTTGACGTCATATATTACGAAACAAAAGGGAAATTTGTCTCCTACTTAATATCGATCTCTCACTTTGGAACCAAGATCGAAGAATCGGAGATCCAAAATCATGAAATTTCGTTTGTGCAACACTTTTACATTGGAACCAAGATCAAACTGGATCCTATTTAGGATCTAGGATCATTCGATCTCGGATCGGGGTGATGTTGGTGCAACCGGCCATAAGAAAGACGTATTTAGACTCCATGTCCTTCTGCCAAACCATTTTACATTCGCAAACTTTTCATGCGTATATATAACTGCACAGTGATCGCTGAAAGCTACCGGAAGAACGTCATATCGATGCACCTTATGAAAATGCTGAGTTTTCACGTAGAACCGATCAATACGAGACCGTCTCTGTGAAGTCACATAGGTGTAATGTATTCCTTGAAAGTTAGATGCAACATCGCACAATTCTAAGCGAGTGATTAAAGTAGACAGGGAAGCATTATTAGGATAAATGCCACCCTCATGATCATTGGGGTAAACAATACAGTTAAAATCGCCATCGAGTATGCACTTATTAGAGGGTGGATGGAAAAACGGAATCAAATCCACTGAGAAAAACATGGTTTCTTTCATATCTCACTTGTGAACTAGAGGGGACATAAACACTGGCTAGCGACACATTAATTCGACCTAACATCACTCGGCCTGACGGGTGGGGCGGTACTGCAGGTCTTGAAATTCCAGCCCCGCACATGTAACAATCGCTGTCCCCCGTACCCGATCGCCAACGTTTGTGTACACATTGAAGGTATGAAACCGTACGAAATCTTGAGTTACCACTTCTTGCAAGAATGCTGAGCCAATTGCCTGCGTTCGAATTAGTGTCTCCAGTGCCGCCAAACGCGCATTGCCAAAACTGCACAAATATTTAAAGTTAAAATTGTTCATTACACTATCATGTGAACCGCAAAATTGTAGTTATAGTATCAGGGATAAAGAAAGAATAAAGTGAAAAAAAAAAAAAAACAGGTATTAGGACACACTGGTGGGTATATACTCATATGCCGGTCGCAGTGTTAGTTGGGTTATCAGAACGTTGTTGGCTAGAGTCACACATTTTGTTTATAACGGTTTTAGCTAGTTCCAATGATTCCTGCCTGTCCTGTAGCTGGGATTGTTCACTTGGCGAACAGGACTTAATCGCTTGTCCCGGGCGTCACTTTCGTATAATCATTTTCCACTTACGGACATACATTCATCCGCAGTTATGACATGCTCCCGTCGTGTGGTTGTATTGTTTTCCCTCTCCACATCTATGCTGTCCTCCCACGAAGCAGACGACTATGGGATGTTTGGCGGAGAGACATCCTGTGTATTATGGTAGCCCTGCGCGAGCAGTGATAGTATAATTAGCAGTCTCCGTGTGTATCTGGCGTAAGGTTTTGAGGCTGACTGTATGCTATGAAGAAAAGTCACCAACAAGTGTTTGTACTGGACCTTGCTGCTCTCGTGTGTGTAATGGAGGGTAATCCGCTTGTGAATGGTGCTGGGCAGGGTGGACAGTCTATGCTTGTCAACTGTGAGATTTTTTATTGCCCTATCCATTCCCCCGTGTCGTATTACACGTGCGTCCTTCTCTTGCAAAGTAGGACACACAATTCGTTCATAAGTAGGAGACTGGCAGTAACTGCACGTTCGTGGTTGTCCGGGATATATCATTACAGCCCGAAAGCCATCAACTGAAAGGTAAGATGGAACGTCCTTTTTTATTTCCATCTTTGCTATGCGTACACCCATTTTGACTTGGAATTTGTATTCTTGACTTCATATTTCTTCTTGTAATTTAAAAAGTCGACCACACTTCGCCAACTCCGTCTGAATATTTGGTTATCTTTTTCTACAGGTAGAATGAAAATTCTTATCAATTTAAAACTTTCGAAGGCTCGTTCGATGGTAACGTTGATACTTACGTGATCTGCGGTGACTGTAGTTGGCTGTCCGTTGGTGAGACGCAGTATCGCTTCACATGGTACAGAAGACACAAGTTTTTAAAAACAGATAGTTCTATTGCCTATGGAGTTGGATAGCTGCAATCTGATGTTCTGTTTAATTTAAAACCGTTTCAATACATTCATGAATTTGCTTGGGCCGAAGGTATTTTGGCAAAGAGAGTACGCAAGGTATTCACGAGGAAATTACAAATGTTGGATTGGGCGTGATTGACACAAAGGTAGAACTGTTACTACTCGCTTCGGAACGGAGCCCCGTTTGATGCTCGGGGATACAGAACTCCGCACACTGGTCGCGATGATAACGCCACCGCTGCTCAGCCTACACTTTATAAACTAGCCACTCGGCTGCAGTGTGCCAACACAAGCAGCAATGCTTCAAAGTTGTATATTAGAATTCCAAGCAAAATACCTAAATATTTTTACTTTATTAACTGTTTTGTTAAATTTGTTTTCAATCCGCGCATATACAGCTCATGACCGCATTCATTGGACAGCTTTTTTTCAGCTAAAATTCATCGTATGTACCATTAAAATTAAAGTTTTTAAAACCAAATGTATTACAAATCTTTCGTTATTTTCATTTCGGGTCTGAATCATCTGTGCTTAAGCTCACACTGATAATTATATATATATTTTTTGTAAAATAATTATGTAGCAAGTCGAGCTCGTAGGTAAGTGAATATGAACAGGCATTTACGTAGACAAATATAATTCGCGAACTCTTAGGAAGCAGACGGGCTCGTAACATTAATTTTTAGAAGCTTAATTTCCAAACCAGGATAATTTATTTGGTAAAGCCCTTTATAGCCGTAGTAAAAAGCTTACAATAATATTTGCTTCACAGTGATTTTTGAGCCAAATATGTTTATAAGAGTCTGGTTATGACAAAGGATTAAAATAAGAAAATAAAAAACATTCAAGTAATTTTGTTTTTTACAATTTGGTTAATTTTTGATATTTTTTTAAGTTTTAATAAAAATATACATAAAGTTTACTCAAAAGTTCTTTCTATTTCATTTCAGGTCTCCTCTCTTTAAGACTTATTACTACACGATGTTAATTATTCACTTCCTCGACTATTTTTGTAGGCATAACTCTCCTACTCGGATTTTATTAAATATATGTATACTAGAATAGACAGAGCGTCATCATATTATATGTTTATCAAGGGCAGTAGGCATGCTAGGGCAAGGTACAACAACACCAGCAAGAAATTAAACACTTTTTGTATTTTTGTATTATAGTTAAATACTTAAGGCTACATATAAAACAAAATAATTCTTAAAATTTCCCCGCACCATTTATGTGGTGTCATTACAGCAGAATACTAACTTTTCATGTAGAGAATATAATCTTCTTATACAAAGCTCAAGACAGTCTACACTAGCAAGCGTCCAACCAGAACCCTTTGCCATATATTCTTCTTCATGTCAAAGTTTTTCTTTCAATGTAACAGCAAAAAAGTCTTCGCGAAGTCGTTGTTGGCAACACTGCTGTAGGTGTCCCAACTGAAGAAGTCGATAGCACTGTGCCAACCTCAGGTGTTGAACCAGCAACCTTTGGCTCCATACTATATTCCAGTTGCTTACACGAGCTGAGACGAAGTGTCTCACGAATGCCACTGTCAAACTAAGCTTCCTAACTGGAACCTGGCTGCTTATATATACTCGCAAGCAGGCACCATACCGCCAACGCATAACTCAAGTTTACAGAAACTATAGAGTTCAGACCCGCCGAAACACAAACATCCCTGCCATCTGCACTACCAACCCAAACCAGGTGAAATATAATTATCGCTCTTACTACAACTCCAGCGTACCTTAAGGCCACACTGAGCTTAACAAACATTTACTTACTGCTCATACTTTCTGCTCCACTGATCGACACCAGCCATGAATATACTGGTCACTATACAACCATACAAATCATTACATCCCAAATCATATCAGACCACCCATCACCCCACATTCTATAACCACAGAAAAATTCAATTCAACCACACCACCCAATACACCAAACACAAAATTCATCAAAACACGAGCAACTATACATCAGAGGCCAGCCCAAAACATAAGACCTATTCAACTTGTTCTACCAGCCAACATTGCTTTTTCCTACCAACCATACCACGCTCTATAACTCAGCATACTTCGACCATTCGTCCACACAGATCATACAAAGCAAACATACATCCCTTACCAGTGACAGTTAAATTTTTCTCATGCCATCGACCATGCTGGCTGACACCAGTCAAAATACACTGACCACCCATACCAAACACTTTTTAACTCAAGCATACCTTAGCATTACAGGACTCACAGACAACCACATACTTTCCACACCATTCGACATACAACAGCAACCGCAAAACAGATATACTGGAAAATATACTACCCAACATACAATCCATGATAATGCAAGCGTACCAAGCAAATTTATAGTCCAGACCGACACTTGACCTCTGACCCGGACTGCTGTACCTGCAGTGCCTGCGGATCTAGCTGCGGTGCCTGCAATGCTAAATGCAGTGCTAAGTGCAGTGCTGACCTATAAATGACCCATAAATGGCCCCAAAATGGTCCAAACTTATAACACACTATAACTCAAGCATACCTCGACCATTCAGCCAACACAAGCCTTATCGAAATTTTCTACCACCCATACCATCTTCTCTACCAACTGTGATATAGTAACCACTCATACTGTCCACTAGAATTCAAGAATACCTCAACTCACACCCACCTTGCATGCCCACTTCCCTTGGTATATATGGTATATAGAAAATATGATGGCACTCGGATAATTCACACACACACACACGCATATATATATACATATAATCCAAGTAGCGTAGTTATGCCTACGAAAATAGTCGAGGCAGTGAATGATTAACATCGTGTAGTATTTAGTCTTCAAGAGAGGAGACCTGAAATAAAGTAGAGATATTTTTTTTATATTCTGTATGCACAGTTTCAGTACAACCTAAAAATAATAAAGATAAAAAAATTTTAAATCTAAAATTATTTAATTTTTTTTATTTATTTTTTTAGCCCTGTTTCGTAAAGTGGGGTTATAAACCAATTTTGTAAAAAAAGTTTTATGAAGAAAATATTTATTTAAGCTAATTACTATGGTTATAAAGGGCTTAACCATATATATTATCGGAGTTAGAAAATATGATTCCAAAAATGAATCTTACGAGACTGTCTGCCTCCTAAGAATTCGCAAATAATATTTGCTTTTCTAAATGACTGCTCATATTGATGTGCTTATGAGCCCAACTTATTTTTTCATTATTTAAAAATAATATATAAAAAACAATTAATGTGAGCATAGGCACAGATGATTGAGACCCCGACTGAAAATAACGAAAGATTTGTAATACATTTGGCTCTGAATTTTTTAAAATTGTAATTATGCAGAATTTAAACTGAAGAAACGCTCTCTAAAAAATTGTCGATATGAGCCATATATGCGATGATTGAAAATAAATATTTAAAAAAATTTAATACATTAAAAATATTTTTGTAGTTGTAGGAGGGAGTTCGCCACTTTCGCATGAACCTCTATTATGCTACTCTTAAGCGCTGCTGCCTCTGTGGGTACAGTGTAACCTATAGGCTTCCATGTCCGACTCCTTACCCAAAGATCTTAGGTACGAATACTGCTCCAATATGATTTTTTTTTTCAAATGTTAGCTGCTGTCATGGCAAAGTGTAAAATTTACATAATTTAAATTATTTATACCTATTTTACATTAAAGATGCATGGTACATATATTTAATTGTATTTTTCTTTATTTTCGGAATTTTTCAAATGATTAATAAAAAAATCATTTTAAAACAAAATAATTTTACTTACTTATAAATGTATCGCTTCCTAGATGCTTGATTGACAAGGCCGCATAGCAGTGCGAGTGATCTCTTATATTTGCGTCCACTTGTCTCGGAGGTCGTCAACACTCATCACACTTCTCATGTTACAAAAGGTGCGGCTGACTCGCAGGGCCTGCCAGCACATGCATACTTGCACGATTGCAAGGTTACGGGACTGAATTTTCATATAACAGCAAAAGAAATTGAATAAATTATAATTTTTTAAAAATATTGATTTTTAAAAAGATGAAGTATGGAAATTCGAATGTGTTTTACGAAATCATACCTGGAATGTACATTACAATAATATTTTATATATCTTCTCGTGTAAGAAAAAAATTACATATTTAATTTCGTTAGTAAATATATACACTGGTGATTTTCACACTCTAGCAGGTGATGATGGAACTATGTATATGGTGGTGTCGAACGAATGTGAGTGACAAGAGAGGAAAAGAGAAAAATATTGCATGAGAGAAAAGATGGAACGATAGAGCATGAAAAACGAGACAGAATGGCAGCATAACAGCATTATCGTATACACCTTCAAAAGACGAGTCCCGTGATATATAACGCTTAATACTTATGTCTTTCAATATTTTAATTATAAAAATATATTTAAATATAAAAAAATTAAAACTATTTTATTCTATCGATTGTTTATTTTTTCGACTAGAAGTAATAACGAAGCCCCGCAAATCTTTAAAATAACTCGAAAATTGGCTTTCCGGGGCTTGGGTAAAAGGGAAACTTTTAGAAAATAACGGGAAATTTTTAGGGAAAAGCAAATGTTTTGTTGTAAAATGGGAAATTTTGAGTGACAGTGTCCAACATGTGGGTTAAAACAAGCGATTTTGAAGGAAAAACGGGAAAAATATTCCAACATGGTGGCCGGTGCCCCTGGCGCCTCGCGCTTCCAACCACAAGTCCTTGTGCCCGAACATACCATACCTATCTACACTTAGAGTATGCGATTTTTAACTCCGTGTATCGATGAAACTATATATTGAATAAAAAGTAACCAATACAATCATCACAGGTGGGATAAGTAGTCGGGAAACTATGAAATTGACTTAGCTTTTTATCTGCATATGTTGCAGTTGAATTTATATTTATCATGTATTAAAAAGACTTTCCCTAAGAAATAACCTTTATTTTATATTTGAATCACTCACTGAGTATCTAGTAGACGTTATATCTGACTAAATTTGCTTCAGTTAATTAATTCATATTAGGTTTCATAGCTTTTGCAAAATACGAATTATTAGAATTGAATTTTTTTTATAATGCTTAAGTAAAGTTAACAAGACAATTTGCAAAAAATTAAACAATGGAAATATTAAGGTCGTTTCTCATCAAATTTTAAATTGACTTTGGCAAACTTTATTTTAATTTTAATATTAATAATGCAGCCACAAAACCAAAATATGTAAGAAATTCCTTAATTTCAGCCTTTAATTTTTAATTGCGAGAACACTTCTTGTACGATTTTATGGACATCTTGGAGCAGTTCTTCACATCTTATTTCTGTGTAAATTATAACATTTCTGTACGTCAGTTAGTTTCAAGTATTTGTAAATTTACGAAATAGTAAAATTTTAATTGTGATGATTAATTGTGCGGAACATTTGCGCTTTTTTTCGTGGAGAAAGATTACTTATTTATAATGTCTAAATGTTGAAGAGTATGAAGTAGGAATTAGAAATATAAAACTATTTTTTTTGTGTCCAGCCACCTTATTAATCATGCATATAATTATATTTATTTCATTTTGTATAAGCAATACTAACCTAATTATACAGCATTATTCAGCAAAGATGTTCAACCGAAATATCTTCCGAACCGCTGATGGCAATAAAATTTGGATTTCGAATTCGTAAATAGCGCTAGACACGGGGTTCACAAGAGACTGTCTAGATATATTTGTTCGGAGATGTAATTAATTACTGAGACAACTATGTCGACTTTAATTGTTTAGGAGAATATACCCTTTTCTCTCAATATAACAACATATCAATAAGCGGCGAGTTCATTGGCAGTAATTATTTAGAAAACCCGACGAGCATTTTTTGAGATAAAAGGGGGTTTTTAAAGGTGTAGCTGTGGCGGCGAAGGTTGCGTCATACGCTGGACGACCTCCAGAGTAGAGTTCCTACACATTATTGCTGCACACGCTGAGTGGATAAAAACGAGGGTACAAACGTGCTCCGTACACGACAAAATACAATATGCTACAAGATTTCGATGCATTTTTTGTAATGGTGTTAACTGTGAAAAATACAAGATTGATCGGTGTGTTAATTGTAATCTATCTATGAACATCAAATAAAACAAACATTTTTTTTTGTCTGTAACATCAACAGCAACACCAACAAACAGCCTTTCACATGCGCAATGTAATCCATCGAACTTGAAAAATGCATGTGTGTGACATTAAATATTTTCCATAATTTACAACAGTGGGTAGAAGGTACTAGCCCAGCAACAATATTCCTAATGACATCAGTAACCACGCCTAATGATATAAACGTTGCTGCCGGAGAAGTGACTGGTTATTCTCGTCTCGTATGTCCGTGTTTCATTACTAGAGCACCCATATTGTGCCTATTTAATCGTGAGCTTTGAAAGATCACCAACATCCGCAATACACATGGCCAGCCGTTTGAGAGATAATACAACACGGGGGCAACCGTTGCTCTCAATGGCATTGTGCGTACATCAACAATGCTGTCCTTTATGTTACACGGAGTCGTTTGGAATTGCAAGTAAACTTTCTTCTTTACTGTAACCCAAAGATAAATGTTTAAAGGATTGAAGTCAGGTGAACGTGCTGGCCATGGGATGATGCATCCGTGCCCAATCCACAGTTTGGGGGAAAGGTGGTTGAGTGTGTTTCTACCTATAACTTAATTGTGTGCAGTAAACCCATCATACTGGTACCACGTACACTGAGGTATTCCCAGAGAAACGTCTCAAGGAGAGATGGTAACAATTCCGAAATAATTTCTGCCTATTTGTTTCCATTTCATGTACCCTCAATGAAGTAGGGTCCGATCACAAACTCACTGATCAAGAAACACCACTCATTCACATCTCACTGTCTCTGATGTTCCATCTTCCTCAGCCGGTGGGGTTACTCAGTTGACCAGTGATGTATATTCCTCAAGTCCACGTTGCCATGGTTGCTAACCGTGGCTTTCGTCGGTGAAAAGAAATTGATGGAGAAATTTTCCATTGTCCCGCATTTTCAAACAAATAGGATGACAGAATTCCACCCTCAATACATAACCACGCTCATCTAGTTGCTGATGAACTAATACGTACAACCTATTAAATCTTAACTGATGTAGACTGCGAACAACACTTGCATGACGCATTCCCGAGCCATTCGCTAATTTCGTTGTGCTCACGTGTGAATTGCGGGCAATTGCCGCCAGAAGGTCGGCTGCCTGAGTTACCCCTGTTGCTAGGCTGTGTCTGCTTGTCACCAGAGTATTCCATTTCCCAACTACCAATAATTCCCTGCTAAGCTTCAACAGTGTCATTCGCGACTGACACTGTCATAACAGACAGCTCTCTGCTTATAATGCTACCGCTGCCGTCGCATTTCGTTTATATTTTCGACTCTCAAGACCTCGATGTTAAAAAGCCGCCCAAATATCTTCATTCCCTCATTTACATTAACCGTAAATAAGAACGATATTAATAATTTCCTCGTTAGTGTACTACATTTCCTTTTGCTTCACCAGAATTCACAGATACGGTACAATGTTCGCATGCGTACGATACCTGTCCTATAAGTACTGTATCACTAGCGCGTGCGTCACCTATGTAGGATCACAGTCAAATGCCTGTGAACCTATGAACAACCCCTTTTATCTCAAAAAGAGTTTGTCAGATTTTCCAAATAAAATACATCACTGAACTTGCTGCTTAGTAATATTTTATGTTATTGTGAGAAATATGTTTGTTCCCACAAATAACCAAAAATGTTATCTCTATCTCAGTACTTAATTACAACTTAAGACAAATCAATACGGTGCCTTATGAGCCCGTAAGTGCCATTAACGAATTCTAAATCAGAACTTCAATACCTTCAGAGGTTCGGAAGATGTTTGGGGTAAACCTCTTATTTGTATTATCCTGCATATTACTGAGTTAAGTAGATAGATTTGGGCGGCTCTTAATAACGAGATATTGAGAGCCGATGGAGGTGAAATGAGGTGAGAATGTAGCAGCACCGGAATGCAAGGGCGGGGGAAACAGGAGATCCCAGAGAAAATCCACCGACCAGTGGCATCGTCCATTGCAATTCCCACATGCAAATATACGGGGTGGCCCCTTTGGGGATTGATGTCTGCATGTATGAATGTGTGCAGAATGGTTTGCCTAACGTGGACACCCACAAAATATCCGGAATAGTTACAGATAACGAAATGCGTTTTTCGCTCAATGAAATTACGTATGGGGGTGAAGTAATATGCCACAAAGTGACTATTCGTAACACGTGTATGGACAGAAAAATTTAAACCACGTATGATTTTCTCCCTGGAAACATACATTTAATTCAACTGCATATGAATGTACATGCAAAGAGGAATGCAGTGATATAGCATGCACTATGGAAAGTAACACAGAAACGCCACAAAATAATGTGCAAATATGATTCAGTTACGTGGGACGGTATCATGGGGCAATGGTCCTGTACCCACAGCTGTAAGCAAGCAACACGAGACGTCACACATACTGGTGGGATCGCTCCCTTACATCAACGCAGCACCAGTCCCCGTAATCTGTTTCGGTAAGAGGCATTGCAGTGTGTGGCTGTATGTACGCAATGAAGTTCGCGAATGAGGAGAAACTGGATCCTGTACATTGGATCTTAAATCAAACTTATAATTTTAAGCATAACACACCAAGGATGTATTATTCCTAGTGAGTTCCCTTCATGACCTATTATTCACAGTCAACTGCCACATATCTGTGGGTGTGTCGCTATTTTTATTGCATGAATGATGTTACTAAATGACTATATCTCTCTGATGATTGGTGCAAGGCGATTGGCAGGGTTCCTGTGTTATAGCAGGTGGATATGGTTATGTCTCCGTGCCAAATATACTGTAACCATACTTAACTTTTCTTATTAAACATACACGTACAAGATACAAAAGAAAAATATAAACTTTAATTACGGCAACATAGTATTTATTATAGATCTAAAATAACTCTACATGACCAAGAACATGCGTATTGCCAGTAGTACAAACGAACTTTCGATACAACCATGCCTGATAACCAACACGAAACATCACTGTTTTACAAGAATACAGTACAGCATTACCAAAAAATGCTAATAAGAGCAGAATGATTTACAACACCGTCATGAACTGGAAAAGTCTTCCAGCAAATTATGCTACTTCGTTCAATATCATTGAAATGCTTAGATGTAGGCTCCTTAGCATTACAAGCTTTCATAAAGAAACAAAATTCCATCATACCACTACCCGACTTCACAGCAATACCTTGTAAACCAAAACGAAACAAAATTGGAAGCAGAATATAACTTCCTTCTATGTTCACAACTCGACCACACCATTCTTTATCTTCTTTATCATCGTCATAACTGACAGGTAAAATATTACGGTACACCTCATGTCACGTATAGACAGTAATATTACTGCCGGTGAGGTGTTTAAAATCGTTTACATGTTATTTTGCTATTACTGATAAGAGTTTACCTGTGAGTGCGTATCTTATCAGTCGGGCGCTTATCTTGTTTTTCTCTGTGTCTTTGTAATTTGGTGTTATCTATGGGATGTTGCGATCATTTACAAACATTTGTACAATAACGTACTCTTGCAACTGTATGTAAGGTTGTTAGGGGTCCATATGCTTTATTTGAGTTTGTGACGATACTGTAGTCGCGTGGCATAATGCTTCGGAGGCATAACCGTGTATAAAGGTATTATCTAAGTAAGGTGTAATGTGTATTTTGCAAAAATAGCATTTAATTTTCTGCAACCGTTACGGTAATTTTGGGTGTATCTACATTAGAGGTACCTACCTGTACATACAATATGTATGTACTCATGTACATATGTATGAATATATAAATATATATAACATTAGCTCTTAATGCAATCGATGTAGCAGCCCGTGATGTAAGAAGACGGCCTGAGTGTACGGACTGCTACAAAGTGTCTGCAGGCCTAAGTCTGGTGAGCGGAGAGAAAGGTCGGTGTATTACCAGGCTGAGCATGTGTCAACGATATGCTTCCAGGCGATAAAACTTATATTAGTTGTCATCCCATTAATGCCTCACTTGCTTAAAATAGGCGTGATTAGATCATTTTTGACGTGAATACGTCTTAAAATTTGCGACCATAGTAGGAGGCGATCCAGAAAATCCGATGATAACAAAATTGGGGGATAGAGTTTGACGTTGCAGCTCCGAAAATATCGTCCACACTCAAAAGTCAATTGCACCTCTCGATTGCCAAAGGATCAAAGAATATATTACGTTGAGTGAGGACTTTGAAACATCATGAGTGGTTGGGGGGGGGGGGGGGGTTTGGGCGCAATTTCGAGTTCGTTTCGCCACGTCTCATAACTTCCGTGTTCCGTGTAGTATAGCTTTTGACCAGGAGAAGATACGACGCTCGTTTTGGTTTCAATCGACAGCTATCGTGAAGATCAATCGATTGCGTGGCGTGGTTATGGTTAAATTGTATGAATTTTATGTAAACGATTAAGAAAACATAACACAGTGTCGACCTATACGCGTCAAAAAGCCAAGTCGAGATACAGAAATCGTAAACGGTTGGAAAGAGCACCTCAAAAGCAATCCAGTTATTAATAAAGCCCCATTTGATCGAGTGAAGCGGTGCCTGGAACGTAAAATATAAATCAAGGAGTCCTAGCATGTCAACGTAGACGTATTCAGGCAAAACAAACGGCCGTGTCCGCAACACAGCCAAACCCAATTTTTAAGCAATAAACATCGCTGAGCATTGACCTTGTTTAAACGAGAGGACTTTTGTTGGTTACAATTTCTTTATGTAAATGAGAACTGAAAGTGCCTATAAAGTATATTTTTAAAATGATAAGACTGGAGAATTGGGTTGTTATTTTTCGTATATTTCAAGGTAGTTCATAAGTAGAATTAATTTTCAAAACGGTAAGTATTTGATAATGGAACAATAAAAACTTGAAAATTCTAGTCTCATAAATTGATTTATTGCATTATTTATAATTTATATATATATATATATATATATATATATATATATATATATATATATATATATATATATATATATATACACACACTAGCGGACCCGACAGACGTCCTGTACATATGTCTTAATCCGAAAATTTCAAACTTTTTTTCAATAAGTTGTAACAATCTGGACCGTTATTTTAACACAATAACAACCCAAAGTTACGAAATTCTCCCGAATCTGATCGTAGCGCCACTATCGGGACAAACTGGAAGTAAAATGAAATATTTTTGGATATTCGACACCGCGATCGCAGCGCTGTCTGCCGGACACAATGTAAAACATTCCAAGATCAACAATAACTTATAAATAAAAAATTTATTAAAAAAAACATTTTGTAGTGGACCAAATTGTGAATCTAAACCATTTTCGAATCCACTTGAACACACAAAAAAATTTCATCAAAATCGGTCCAGCCGTTTAGGAGAAGTTCAGTGACATACACACGCACAGAAGAATTATATATATATATATATATATATATATATATATATATATATATATATATATAAAGATATGTATCGATAACCAAAAAGATAATATGTCAACTAGTGAGTGACGTTCCAATGCTAAATACGTAGATCAGTGATGTTAAGATGTGTGTAAGTTGCAAGTGTCAAATAAGACAGGAAGAAGGCGAAGATGTCAAGGCCAGGTAGCTCCACGAGTTGACGGATGACAGGAGATGGTGCGACTAGTCTCCTGCTAAAGGAAGATCGTGAACGTAGCCAGGAGAATGCGACGACCCGCGAAATTGCGTATAGGCCCATTATGTGTGTGCTTATCTGGGAAGGGTGTATGTGCTCTAGGTGACGTCGCAGCGCTGCGGACGTCAAAAGCTGAGAGAGCGCTGTCATAGCACAGCAGTAATGCATATCTTTTTATTTAGCATATTTTATTTAAAGACTACCAAATCGTTATGTTCTAAGCTGGAATGGTGTTTTGTTACAATAAACTCCATTGCCTAAGCTACATTTCTGAAGTTAAATTTAAATTATGGATTAGTATATTGTGAGAAACACCGTAGCTGCAAGAAGAAATCTAGAGTACTTAGAAAGTATTGATGATTGTATGCATTTGTAAGTCTTTTCTGAACAAATTTCAGGACAGGTTTTTTTCAGGATACGCTTTTTTCTTTAAATATAAATGTAGTAAAAAATTATTATGCTTAATTTTTTGCGGTGTCGCCTATGGGGTTAAAACTATATTTTGCGTGCGCATACCAGATTAAATAGATAATTGTGACCCAAAGTTATCAAACCAATTAAAACATGACATTTTCTCTGATAGAATCCCTAGTATTCCTCAAACTGATATCGCCAATCGTATGAAGTAATTAGAATTTGATTAGTTCCGCTTGTTATGTGGAACTAGCATAATCCGAAAATTCAGTTATAAATCCTGTGATACGGAGTTACGAACGTAGCTGCAGCTTCTTCAGGAATAAACGTGATGTGAAGTCTGCTACCCCGTTCGCCTCTTCCGCACTCCGTAAATATTTTGCACATTTATTTACGTCGTTTATAATATTATAAAATATATACTTGTAAAAACGTACGTGTCTCTATATTTTTCAAAAACTATACGTACAAAACTTTAACTTATTTCAAATGTTATCTTGGACCTGTACACGTAACGAAACTGCGCTGCAAAATATTTCTGAAATCAGTTGTTATTGTGTACGTGTTAGGTATCACCCTTATGGAGGACAGTTACAGGCAAATGGGAATACTGACACTTAATATCCGTAGTTTTCGTCTATACCTTTACTTTGGTAACTTCGTATTTATAAGCGAAAAAAAAAAAAAAAAAAAAAAAACATAATTTCAAATAAACTAAAATATATCCCTTAAGCGAAAAATTCAATTTTAATATATATTGTTAAAAAATATTAGTGGTTTATTCGTACGACGTCATAAATACAAAATTTTCTTTGGGCTCTGTGAAAATTTTAAAAATCTTCGGCCAATAACTGATAATGAATACGCTAATGAATTTCGTTTGGAGGTCAAACTGAAATTCATCTTTAAAACTTCTATTATTCCATCTCCTGCTCTGTTTTCCAACTGTTACATTTTTCTAAAAACGGTACTATGTGAAAAAAACTCGGAATGATATCGCTTGTCATTGTTATTTCACCCGAAACAAGCGCACTTTACATACGCAGTAATACGCTAATATATATGATTACTGTTTGGATGAACTAATAATAACATTTATATAATTTGCAGCAAAACTATGTAAGTTTTGATGATGCTGTCGTTGAAGAAGTTTTAGTAGAGGAGCTGTTAATAAAGTCTTTCTTAATGGCATACTTCAGGAATAAATTTTAAACAATGTATACTTGCAGGAAGTTAGCTAAATTTTATTCCTTGTATATGGCACGGATGTAACATTTCACTATTGAAAATAATGAATGGTTATTTTCTGAAAATCAGTGAAATTCAATAAAAAATTTTTTCATATTACTTCCGCTTCTCTCATGATACCTCAAAACGATCAAAGTTTTAAGCCAGGGAAGCTTTAATGTCAACTATTGCATAGCAGCTGCACCTAAAAATTCGTTATAATCAGGAATTGTAGAATAATATAATCTTATAAAGGTGACACGCGTGATAAAAATGTGCCTACGCTAGCCTTTAGTCGTGAATTAAAAGGAGCATAAGGGTAGAATTAATATTTCACCTGGAAATAAATTTAATTCGTTGGGTAAAATACATTTGCGTGTAAGAGATCTAAACTGTACTGGTTTACACAAGAATTACATGAAACTACATCCATCTACAAACACAAACGTGACAAAACGGCAATAAAGACTTTTTATGATAGGGGTGAAATAGGTGCGTCATTGCACTGCCTTAAAGTTCAATAAAGTGTATATTCAGTAAGTTGTATAATAATCACAGTATTTATGTTGGTAATAATTCACTTATTATAATAATTTATTCGATTAAGTGAACTAAGATTTGCGGAAATACATATTACAGGTGTGAAACTACAACTCATTTGTGTGGACAGTTTATAAATTAAATTTTCTTATTCACTTTGATTCGCTAAACATGATATTTATGACTTGTAGCAAATAATTCAGATGACATAGTTTTGTTTATTTTCGTGTGTAAAAGATTTAATTAAATAGCAATTTAATAATGATTCTTCGAGAATGAAAGAATATAATACCTATTACCATATTTTAACGAAAAACAATGGTTGAATAAAGCCAAGTATTTGGCAATAACAAGGGGCGTCTATTTCTTGGAGACAAAGCGTACTATTTCAGAAAAATAACGAAAAGGTACATAATAATTTACATATGAACGCGCATATAGTACAAACGCCATTAAGACAGACGGGGCATTTTCATGTCTTGTGTTCAAATTTTGTCTTGGTAACACACTAGTTGAAATTGTGTAGGAAATCTGATTAGATGATGTGATGTGCATCTCACTTTGATGAATGTGCTTTGAGTGATAAATTGCGCTGAACACAACGCAATTCATAATTTTTACCGCTCCGGAAGCAACTCTGATTTATATCTGCTCTGTTAGGACAGCCCTTTATCTTGTTGCGATTGGCTAACCGGGGCATCGATTGCACTGCGTGGTTTTTGGTTGTTAAAATATGTTTATTTTATTTGCCTACCCTCTTTGAAAAGATGTTTAAGAAGTCGACTTAGAATATATCTGTTGCAGATGTACTTATTTTATACTATAGACATAAACATAAATACCACCTAATAGTTTTCAGAATAGCGCTCTTAATTTAAAGGAAAATTTGTATTGATGGTAATGTAGTTGCCCAATTCATAGTGTATTTAATTTTGTTCGAAATTTAACTAGAACGCTATTTTTCAACATAATGTGGTTTCCTTTACACGGGTGTTAATATACTCCTTTATTCGAATTTATAGGAACAGTTGGCATCGTTACAGAAAGTTGTCACCATTTGGATATTGAGCTTTAACAACTATTTTTAAAGTAATTAATATTATTAATGGCTGCGTTGTTTCCTGTGTTATTTTGTACAATAAGAGGCGTCGAAATATATTAAAGAAGACTATTTCACTTAAAATAAAGCAGCTGTAGTATTTTTGAAAAAATTAAATATGTATTTTTAACTCTTATTATAACTGGTAAACTTTGTTACATGGAAGACATTAACATATCAGAATACTAATGAGGGCTAACAAGATGGCTCCTGCATAGTTTGTAATTTGTTAGATATACCATTAAAATATTAAGCAACATGATACTTCTGTTTTTTTCAGTTCAAATGGAAAAGTTTGCAAAATACCGTATGTCATAGAATAAATGTGGCTCTTTTTGCGGCTAGCTTACAGTGGTGTTGAGTGCTTAATAATGTTCTGTGCGTATTTGTTTATTATATATAATGCAACGATCACAAGCCATGAACACTACGCACTGCCTTGACATGTTGCATCCATTTCGGTTCTTGTAATTCACCAAGGCGAACCGGGTTCAATACCCGGCCGGATCACTCCCGGATTTTCGAGAGTGACCCGGCGGGTTTTCTCGGAGTCCTCCCGTTTCCCCCGCCCTTTCATTCCGTCGCTGCTTCATGCTCATCTCAAGCACCCTTATCGGCTCTCAAGACCCCGTTGTTAAGGGCCGCCTAAATCTCTTCACTCACTCACTCACCCTTCAAATGTTCCCCTTCTCCAGTCACCGTGGAAACCCAACCATTTTATGTATTTTTCCACCACCGTAGTCATGGTGTGTTTTATTATTCTGATATTCATAAGTGTGTCTGTAACTGTTGCGGTATGGTTGGGAAGCGTTGGGTCGTAGATTAAGAATACTGCGTACCAAATTCACGGAATATCAAAGAATATCAAGGCGTTATCGGAGTCTTCTCGCAGAACGTGGAGCATGTCTTGGGATTTCAACTTGGAAAATAAATTCGCTCTGCAGAAATTTTTTTGGAATTTGTTAGGTACACTTGTGATTGATGGTGGTGTTATCTACCTAATCGCCCTCTGATGCAAAGGGATAGGTTGTTGCCCAAACTCACATCGCCCTTCAGAAAAATGGTTTGTAGGGTTTGACACACTTCCATACTCTGAAAGGTAATAGCGAACCATTGCACTTTAGTTATGTCAAGTCGCTGTAACGCTGCTTGAGGTTACTACAAGCCTGAACATGACGTTACTCTTAAATGCAATTTATAGGTACGTACATATTCTAAAAGTCCCTTCACTCCTTTGTACAGTTGCTGACAGTAAAGTATGACGACTAGGTCGTCACGCTCACGGTTTGGTTGCAAACTGTTGAAGTTGACCATGCCCGACTGATCTGGTGCCTAGTGTAAGAACTAACTTTTACATATTTTTTGCGTTTTTAATATAGACCGATATATACCTTGTAATTTCTACTATCCTATATTTGTTTGGATCTATATTAATATGCCTATTGTATGATTAATTATATTGTATTTGATTATGCATATATTTTATATTTGTTAGATTTAGTAGTGTGCCATTTTAGTTGCTTTTGTATTTTGAGTTATGTTAGGGAAGTTGTTGCCTGGCGCGCGGCAATCAGGTCTTGCAGAGCGGTAGGGTGGTTAGGTGAGGGAGAGTCATGGCTCTGCCTTGGGATGTAACGGTCGTGTCCGAGCCAGGAATACGCGTAGTCCTGAGCGCTGCGTGAAGTCGAACATTGCGCTGTCCGGAGTGTGTGAGTACTTGAGGCCGAGGCGCTGGCGGGCGGTGCAAGCGGGAACAAACTAAACGTATATGGTTGTGATTTATTCCTGCTAGGTGAGACCGTGTTAACTAACAGGAAGTATAAACACGTTTAATGTTTGTGCGCCGCTCGTTCTGCCGACCGCGGCTCATTAAATGAATTACGTGTTAAACTGTGCACGTATGGTACAGCGTTCGAGTTGAGATTTAGTCACGTCCTAAATACAATCATTAATTTCTACGCGTTTGTGCGGGAGTGAAAATTAATGAAGACTCTTTTATCTGCACCTGGGGGCGTATTGACGCCGCCTCCAAATCAGCTGTTCCGAGCGGCCCATTCTACATCGCCACTGCTGTGGGCCGGAGGAGCCCGCGTTGTGTTAGCTACTGAGCTGATTTCCTGAGTGATATGTCTGCAGGGCGTCTCTTTACCCTACTCCATCGTGCTGCATTTCCCAGATGTGATTATTTCTGTTTAATATCCTTAAGGAATCGTGGGCTATAACGTCGCAAGAACTCGTAGCGTTCGCTACCCAGCTGTTGTACTACAAGGTACGAGGTGGCGTAGACCCAAGCGACGAGATATTTACGTGATATTATTATTGTGCAAATTAACAGTCATTCTAGTTTTGGTGAGAAATAAATACGAATTGTTAATGTTTACTGTTCAGAATATTAAGGTCCTCACCTAAATGCATATTTTACATCTGTGTGAATGAATCTATTGCGAGTCCTAGTTTGTAACCAAACCAGTATTACAGATGTTAGTAAATAACACAAATGCAAATGTATTTACTTATTCGTTGTAAATCTTGAGTAATTTTATGATAAAGGGAAAATGTGTAACTTGGATCGGTATTGTGTTATTGAATGTATCTTAGGCTTAATGTATTTCAGTAATCGTTGGGTCAGAAGCGGAAGGCCATTTAACGAGGAGATCCCTGTGTAACCTTAGTCCGTTCGTCCATTGGTTAGTGAGGTAGAATTGAAGGACCCGAATCTCACCAGGTACAGGTTGTCTCAGATGAAACAAAAGTGCTGCGTTGGATTTGTAGTGATCCTACTGGCTTGCCAGCAACTAAAAATCGTGTTCGATTCCCGGCTTGGTCATAAGGACTTTCGGATGTCGGAAACATTTTGGACGTTACCATGGGCCTGCGAGTTTTCTTGGCGTGCTTCCTTTTTCCCACCCCTGCATTCTGCTGCTGCTCCATCTTTACAACATTTCACCCTTACTTCCCTGTGGAGTGCTAACCAAAATTATAAACGCAAAGAAACACAGCGTGGTGATAAAACTAGCAGGAATTTTTTTAATGAACAGATATGTAATCCTTTATTGCTGCATATACATACTCATAATACACAACCAGAATAAACGGTTTTTGTGGTGGGACGTGGGAGAGGAATTTTTATAGAACTGGTTGCTTGAAATGCAATCTCCGACCATCTCAGAACTTCTCCACAAACAAGAACACATGCTTGAGCGATTGGTATTTGTGGAACATTGAATACATGAAACTGAAAGCTATCACGGGAGTTGGATATTCTCGAGGCCACAAATACTGGTTCAAAGACTTGGAGGCAGTCATTAAAGAACCGAGAGATAGCGGTAAGAGTAAAATGCATGATGTAAGTGTAATGTATGCTTGGGATTCTGTTTTAATCTTCTTTCACTGAGTGTTGCGATATTCCCAAACAAGAAAGCCGTCAATAGGTAACTGTAATTTAAGTTAAAAAAAAAAATTATGCAAGGAGATCAATTGGCAATGATAAGTGGTTTCATAAGTGGCTGATTTTTGTTAATAATTCTACCAATTTCTACTAGTTGAGGTTCAAGCTCCTAAAACATATTTTCATATATGATCTTTACGTGAAAAATTAATGCATTGTGGTTTTCTCATTAATTGACAATACACGCGCAGTACAGCAAGGAGCCTTCATTGGGAATTATTTTTTGAGAGCACTGATAGTCTCGCGAAAGAAGTTTCTGCAAACATGAATATCGTCCAGTAAATGTGTTATATTCAGGCAATCAAGCTGAATTCTTGGAAACGCTTATGCAGAAGAAATTGTGATATATTACACAAATGGTTATCACAATCATATTGCAAGTGTCATTCTCACTTTACTTATGATTGTGTTAATTTCTCAGTGCACTCTCTCTTGTAATGTGATACAGAAGCGTTTTACAACAACTCTCATTATGAGTTCATATTCTTTCGCTTGGGAAGTCATCGATATAAATTTTGTATTATCTCCTTGCGAGGGTACTAACTAGGTGTTTCATTTGCAATATCTATTGTAACATGACATTAAAGTAACTACTTTAAATGTATTTTTGAGGTTTATTTAAGATAAGCTGTTTCACAACTTGGTTAATGTATTATAGTTTATGATTCAATTTCATTTCAAATGGAGATATGTGTAACTAGCAATACTGTAATACTCGGGGTATATATTTAAAAGTTGAGAACCCTTTTAAAGTAATACTAGGTTACTTTGATGGAAAATGATCAATGATCTCCCGGACGCAATGGTCCCACATTACTGAGTGTTTTATTGAATAATAATACAAGTTGTACACTGTATTTGATAATGATCACAGGGACGTACTCCAATGAACAGAGGCTGCAGTGTGTTTTGAACAAAAATTTCAGTATCTTGTATAGCCTCGTTTAGCGACGATGAAGTCCTGCAGTCTCGCATACAGACGATCATAAAGGTGTCGGATGTTTCGGCAATAGTGTTCTACGCTAATTCCACCTGTCGCTGCAATTGGTGGAGGTTCGTTGTCGTTATTGCAGATCGTACCAAACGCCGCCCCATCATTCTCCACACATGTTCAATGGGAGACAGGTTGGATGGTCGTGCTGGCTGGCCAGGGGAGTTGACGAACACCTTTGAGAGCGGGTTAGGTAACACGAGATGTGTGTGCACGGGCATTGTCGTGCTGAAAGAGGATATTTTCTTGGCGTTGAAGGAACAGCAACAAAATGGGCTGGGTGATCTTCCGGATATAGAGTTAATTGTTCAGAGTTCTCTCAAAAAACACCAGAAGCGTACGATCATTTGTAGGCTATTGCTCCCTAGACTGTGACGGTGTTACCGTCACAGGTTATGATTGTAAGTTTTTTATATGAAATTTGGTCACAACATGGTTGTGTAAACGGGTGTGAGTCTTTTAAACATTTCTTTCAGTCCGATCTGTTGTGTTGTTATATTATAAAATTCAATTATTGCTTTGGTTATTTATGCAATACTTCATTATGTTTTTGTATTAAAATATATAATCGATTTTCGTTCAATATTAGATTTTATGACAGGCGTACTTACACTTGCAGCGCTAATGTTGTTCAGGCGGTCGCCGCTTGGTGCATTGCGTGCGGCGAGCGTATGACGTATGTGTGTGACGCGAGCTGTAGGTTGCGCGCAGGCGCGAGGCGGAGTCGAGTCGTGTCTGATTTCCGAGACGGCGTGTGTCTTCAGCCGATCGTCAAGCGGCTTATATCGCGTGCAAATTAAGTCGACGGTCAGGGTGTATTGCGGCTGGCCTGGTTGCCGAGATGGTGTCGTATAGTACACGTGTGCTTAAAAAATTGCTTTTAACATAGTTACGTGTTCGAATGAGTATGGAACTATTAATCAGTATGGCTACTCAATGGTTTTGGCTGCCGTTTCTTTTTGTCAATACAGACGTACTTTCACCGGGATATGTGCTAGTTTTGAGCTATGCTGCGGGTAGGATGATTACGGCCTCAGTAAATTGCAACAGTAACTTTCCGTGTGTGGGAAATCCTGACCTAACGTCGCATAATTCAAAGTGTGTGGGAGTCGTGCCGATGGTTCATTGCTGACTGTGGTGGGCCTAACAGTTATCCGTGGCACGAGTTCGTTTGGTACGTTTTGTACGCTGCTCCGAAGGTGCGAGGGCGATGTGTGTCCCGCGCGCCGCAAAATCATCGGTTTCATCGATGACCAGGTATGAGAGAACCGCATTTGCATGCCCGTTTGTTGTCGGGGCAAAATATTTGGAAATGTGACTTTTGCTGCGGTCCTGAAGTTTTATTTTGCGCCACACGTAATTCCCGAAGTCTGCAAAGCCTTTGGCTGCAGATTACTCGGTGCTTGTAGTTTTTTTAAATGTTGTCTGTAACCTGTAAAAAAAAACTTTTATTCTAGCGTTTTTAACGTGTGAGCACCGTGTTTACTACTTAAGATGAAAAGTAACTTTGGCAAGATGCTATACAGGATTATTATGACTGTGTAGATTTTCTGATTGTGCGTCAAACTATAAATTAATGAACATTGTTTGCAACTTGGTGCTACATTGTTTGTTCATGAATGTATCCCCCAATTGAATTATTTAAATAACTTTTTGCTCTACTGTAAGATTGGATGTTTTCAATTTAAAAGTATTATGGTTCAAGTTAAAAGTACCCCGCTTCACTGTACTCTTCTTTGGCTAGATTGCTTTCTACTCCAGTTTGCAATGGATAGATGTTGGGGTTATGTGAAAATGCTATGCTTGGTGAGATACTTTTGAGAACCCCGACGCCCTTGGGGGTAGAAGGCGACTCAATACCATGATGCCAGGAGTTGGTCCTGTATGTCGCTGCCGTATACACTTTGGTTGTAGCCTCTCTCTTGGTCAACTCCGTGCTCCCAAACGACTGTCACTGGTGCCAAGGCAGAATTTGCTCTCATCATTAAATACGACCCCGAGCAATTCATCCCTCGAATGGCGTCGTTCGTGACACCATCCAAGGCGGGCTGCACGGTGAACAGTTGTGAGTGGGAAACCTAGTGAGCGGTACCCTTGCTCGTAGTCCAGCGGTTGGCGACGGTCATAGCTGACACCCTAGGTGTAACGGTGGCCCTAATCTTTGCGGCAGTCACCGTTCGATCCGCAATGGCTTCTCGTCTGATGCGGCGGTCCAGGCGAAAACACATAAGCTGCTATTGTCCGAAACCAGGTTGACGAGTATTTGCACCATAGTTGAACCACCGACACCACCAATAATGCACAGCAGACAATTCATCTCCTAGGCGATGGACAATTTTTCGGAAGGAGAATCCAGCTAAGTCACGTAACTTCCTCAAAAAAGGTACTCAAAGACATTTATTTAGGATGCTCTTCCTGCAGCTACTACTTCTGGAAAAGTATCGAGTCTTTGAAAAAAAAACTGTATGGTTTTGTTATAAATATATAGGGGATAATCTGGTGATTAGATTCATTTCAAATAATTGCTCCCTTAACGTCTTCTACTAAGTTTATTTTCTATTCTAGGGAATGTGAAGAATTGTTATGCAATAATTATATTTAAAAAAATTCCACCGTAAATGCCAGTCTCAGGAGTAAAACGGTTTCCAAAAAAGTATTTTATAAGCAGGTAAAGGCGAACTGAATGTGAAGATCTCTGCAGAGTATCTCTGTTAAACATCCGAGCAATTATAAATCTATTCACAATTTGTGCAAACTAAGTATATTTTTAAGTATTCCGCCGAAACTCTTACATGTAATATGCACCCGTTTACGTTCTTAATTACTCCTCAAACACTGCCATGTGGTACTTACGCATACGCATCACAGGAATTCATTATAGATTTTGCGAATGAAGTAAAACAGAGGCTTGAGAAGTGAGGCATTATTTAAACAAAGGGCGTACGACCGAAAAAGAAGAGATTGTTAGGAGCTCCTATTCAGATATAGTGAGTTGTACTCCAACCATCCAGAGAAATACTTATGTAATTGTTGAACACTTTCTTAAAATAGTTTAGTTGTTTAATACTGTAAATTACATGTCCTGCCCTTTAAAATAACTCATTCACAAAATAATTTCTTGCCCTTACCCTATAACGTAATACTTCCAGGCTAAGATCTAATTTGAGAAAGGGAAAAGTATCACGTATTCGGACTTAAAAAACCGGTCAATTAAACACATCAGTTTGATAAAATACATGATCATTCAGATACACTTTTAGAAGTATGGAAAAAGATTGATTTTTCCTCCAAGAATTTGGGAACCCTAATGCTGAATATTACAAAGGGCATTTCTGTACATTATAGATAATAATCTTAATTAAAATGTGAATGTGCAATTACACTTTACGCGTAAACATTTATCATATTTACAGCTCAGATCTTCCCAAGTAAAATTAAGTAAAATTCCTAATACCGTTTATTAAAATGATTAATGAAAGCCATTCATTTAGAGTTCATAGGTGAATAAATGTCTGGAGACGTATTTTGGTTTTTACCCATGTTAACACACATATTTTGCGGAAATGTTTTTAGAGAAATTTCCTTGGTTGTCCCACCGCACCTGCTAGGCGACGCTATTAATTTGCGCTTCAGTGTTCGCTCGGGTGTTTTACTCCCTCGCCCTAGCAACACGACGCCACAGCAAAGTTCAAATTCTCCCCACAGTGTTTATATCTTCAAAAGACAGCCGTAATTAGTCTTTAGATGGCGCTATTTGTATTAGTTTTGTGCCGTCTTTGCAGTGAGCGAAGCTCGACGTCGTCTGCAGGTTGGCGACCGGCTCACACTTCTGTCATCGCGAGTTTTACATTGAAGTTCTGCAGCCTCGTTCACACAGAAAAGCGAATGTTGTTATCTTAGCGCAAACCTTTACGTCTGCAGCGCCAGTGCAGTTCGTCATGTTAAGATTGTCTCGTATGACGTCGTGTTTCCGTACAGATTCTGTTGCCACCTCCGCTTACTGCGGTACGTTGAAACGAAGGAAAATTTTGATCCGGATGTCAAGAAAATGAATAACTTACCTATATAAGTATCTAATTATCTATTTTCATCTACGTATGTATGCGTAGTAAATCTGATGAAGTACTCCCTACTCTAAAGATGAGATAGAAGGATCATGTAGTGTCACGGTGGCTGGGTGGTTAGACTGATCGCCTCCCACCAAGACGAACCGGGTTCGATCACCGGCCGGGTCACTTTCGAATTTTCGCAAGTGGGAATCATACCGGACGATGCCGATGGTCGGCGGGTTTTCTCGAGAATCTAATCTCCCGTTTTCCCAACCCTTGCATTCCGGCACTGCTCCATTCTCACATAATTTCACTCTCAATGGCTCTCAAGACCTCGTTGTTATTACCCGACCAAATCTCTCAACTCTCTCAAATCAAGGAAGCTGTGTGCTGAAATGAAATATTTAAGCCCACGTTGCGGTTGTTTTGAAAACAAGTGTCTGATTAGCTTATAAGTCATCAGTTTACATGGCCATACAGATTTACCAACTTTGGTGAAAATTGGTTGCTTGGTTACCGAGATATGAGATAAACGTGGCGCTGTTTTAACAAAATGGTGGACATGGAAGTTTCTTTGCAAACAGATCTGATGTTTCTAATATAAGCATCTGCTAGCATACAAGGTTTGGTTACAACTGGTTGTCTGGTTTAGAAAATATAGCACAGTAACGATAAATTTGTGAATATCCATCATTAAAAAAAAAGTTTGACAAATTTTAACAATATCAGGTGAAATGGTCTACCGTAAATATTATCCTCTAACAAATCAGATAAAATGTCCGTTAGTTGTTTCCTGAGACATGACAAAAAACTTCATTTATTCATTTTGTGCCTTATATAAAATGGTCTATAAAATAGGCTAAGTAAATGCACATTAAATAGTTTTAGTTGATACTTTCACCATAGCCAGTTAGTTCAATATACGTTAAAAGGTACGATGAGTATACCAAATTTAGGCTAAATAAATATTTTGATAGCCGTGATGTTGGAAAAAGTGTATTTCCCACTTACACCACATATGGCAAAATTATCTACCCGCCAGCGTACACAGTTTGGACAAAGTATCTTACCTGGTTTCGTAGATGTATGATACTTATAGGAAATGTTTTAATGGCCGCTATTTAAAAAACGTTTGTTACAGACTTAAAACCCATTAGTTTACATAGCGTTCCGTGCGAATTATTTTGTGTCAAATTTGGAAGTAGTAAGTTGATTGCTTTTCTTGATATAATACAAAAAACTGTGTTTATCCGTTTTGCTGTCTCTTGCAAAATTATGGAGAAAGGTGACTATGTATTTCAATATTTAATGCTTGTATTTGATGCTTTCAGCATATCAAGTTTGTTTGAAATATGTTAAACGGCATGGTATACTTAGCAAATTAACTTAAAACACTTACACAAGAATGCTATGTTGAAAATAAGTTCCTTATTTATGAAAATCGTTATCGATACATGACTTATCATAGTATTAGTTTAATAGCAAATTTTGTCAGGAACATATCGAGTAGTTTCCGACGTCCTGAAATATTTATTTTTCAATTAGCGCTATCTTACAAAATGGCAGAAAATAACAAAATGTTTCTCTAAATTAAATGTATATGACAGACTTTCAAAATACGAAAAATTGTTTAAATTGTTTTCGAGGTATGAAGTGGCACCCAAAATATTAAAAGCGGATGCGATTTCGAAAATAATGCTTAAGGCACGGTAAAAAGTTATAAAAGTAGGGTGCCCTTACAAAATATAATATGATACCAAGTTTGTTTAAATCCGGTGAATGGGCTCGAAAATTTTAGAGGGAACGCATACAGACACTCGTATACACAGACACAAAGTCAGAAAAGTGATCTCAAAAGCCTATATTTCCTTCTGAAGTTATGCTAATGATTGTTAAGTTTGTTACGCATAAATATACATTTACTTGAGGTGAGAAAATAGAAAGATTTCTTTAGTAAATAATAAGAAACATCAAGACATAAAATAATGATTGTGTTTTTTTTATGGCCATCTATTAAGTATAAAAAAAAACAATCTTGTGTCAGGTTATGGGGCAAAGGAAATTGTAAACATAAGTTGTATATTGTCTTATTGAAATCGTGGAAAATTCAGTATTAGTATTACTAACAGATTCGTTGAGTTAGGCGAGAAAACAACATGGTTACTACACAAGTTTTTCAATTACCAAGGCTATATGAAGAGGTTTTTTTTTTTTTTTTTTTTTTTTCAAATTTGAAGTTTCTGTTGAAAGCTCTGCTTGAAGAAAAAGGACTTAAGAATAAAACTCAAACTCCTGTGAGCGAAGAACAGGTGGATAAAAACACGTCAAGGGATAACATGTATAAAATGCCAGTACCAAGTCAACAAAAAGATTTTAGTGTGTTACCGACCATCACCTTAAATAAATAAATGAATATATATATATATATAAAATATGTGTGTATAAGATGTAAAACATGCCAGGAAAATGACATCACTTTAAAAGTCTTTGAAGAAAAAAGTTAATGTTTCAAGTTGTATGCCAAAAGGAATATTTATTTATAAAATGCTATGACCTTAAACATCACTGTGTAAAATTCTAAATGTTAATTCGTGAACTTAAAGCCAAAGTAGAGTTATGTAAGGGAGTGATATGGTATGTGATTCGTTAATATAACGAAGTCCAAAAAATAAAACAATACATTTATTACAGCAATCAAAACTATCACAACACCATTAACTTTAAAATTTGTGAAAAGTCTTCTTCTCGATGCAGAATTAAAATAAAAAATCATCGAGTTGAAACAAAAGATAAGTAATGTATTTTTCCAGCAAGTATTATTAAATTTTACTTCTATACCTTTGGAGAAGAAAGAAACATGAAAGCAGACTGTACCAAGTTAAGTGAGATCTGTAATAGTCGTTGCAATTTCAAAGGAAGGGGCAATGAAAATTATAGAAGGGGTAATAAAGGGGAGCACCAATCTAGCCAATACATAGTACAAACAGAAAATGTCAACATGACGTCAAAAGAGATTTCTCTTGTTGCATTCAGAGACGGGTAGTAAAGATGTGGATGTAATTTGTGTGATATTACTGGAGATATTAAAATGTGATTAAATACTCTGTAGAATACTTTATGGCTGAGATTATACATTTTAATCATTATTTTGTAATCAAGATAACAAATGCGCAATAATTCAAACCAGAAGAGTAAGTTAAATTATGTGTCAGTAGATATAATATGCCGATACGAGGACAACCCCTGTTACGACAACCCCTGTTACTGGTTAAATATCACCATAAAATAAATCTAATATAATGGTCAACAGACACCATTCTAGTAGTTATTAATTACACCTCTGTTAATGGTTAACAGACACCATTGCGCACACACCACTTATTTGAACCGCGTATGCTTGCCTTAGTCCATTAGCATTTTTTTAATTTCCTTATAAATTTAATGGACAACAAACACCATACAACTATTTTTTAATTTATCCCCAACTAATGGTTTAAAATCATCCATAACACACGCAGCACTTATTTGAACTCTGTATGCTTACCTTCATCCATTAGAATTTAAATTTATATTTTTGATTTAATGCTTGCCAAGGAACCATTAAATTTTTGGCATCCTTCCCATTATCATTATGGTTACCTTCATCATACCTGTGAAATATTTTTTTTGGTTTAAAGAAATGAAAATGTCATATAAAGCGATATGAGGACAGATAAAAATCAACTGATCTATAATTATACGATGACGACCCCAGCAATGAAAAAGTCTAATGCAAATGGAAATGTTTGGAAAGAATATAAGTTCAAGGGTGATGTGTTTGCGAAAGGAAGGAAGAAGAAACCTCAACAACCATTTGTCAAGTGTGAGACTTGCAAACACTATTACAAACCATCTCTAATTAAAAGCCATTTGAGAAGCAAAATACATCAGAAATCACATGATTCTATAAATGCTTGGGAAATTTTTAAGATGTCACAACATCTAATACCAAAACAAAAGTCCCCTGAGAAAAACAATTGCAGTGTGAGACTTGCAAACACTATTACAAATCATCTCTAATTAAAAGCCATTTGAGAAGCAAAATACATAAGAAATCACATGATTCTATAAATGCTTGGGAAATTTTTAAGATGCCACAACATCTAATACCAAAACAAAAGTCTCCCCGAGAAAAACAATTGCAGTGTGTGGCCTGTGGCCACTATTACAAACCATCTCTAATTAAAAGCCATTTGAGAAGCAAATTGCATAAGTATACACTAAGATTCGGTGTAGAAGAAATTGAAACAGCATTTGAAAATAGGCTCAAGACTTATGCTGTAAAGAATCTGAATGCGTACAAGGACCCTAGTCATTTCTTAAATGACATAAAGCAGACTGTTATAAAAAAAATTATGGAAGAAGTCAAGCGAATGGACCTTAAAGTAAATTTAAAGTTCTTCACTGAGTACAAACGAGGAACTGGTGAGAATATTGAATATGTAGAACGTTCCTTTAAAACAAAGAATGAAATTATACTGAACTCAACTGACTTGGAAGAATTTTATACGAACAGCATATTGAAAATCATAGCTGAGATGGGAGCATTTGAGGCGAAGGGCTCTCAGTGGGTGCTCAATAGGATATTCAACCTAGAAGTACGAATAAACAAATATGTTCCTTTTAAGGGTAGCTCATATGCTAAACTTCCAGAAATGATACGAGCAAAACAAGCAGTTATTAATGTACAAAACACGGATGAAAAATGTTTTTTGTGGTCTATTTTGTCTGCTCTCCACCCAGTGAAAATTCATCCAGAAAGAGTGAATAAATATACAGCATACGAACACGAATTTGACGAAGCACTTAAGGGTTTGGAATTTCCTATGAAACTGGATAGCATACCAACCTTTGAGAAAAGAAGTGGATTATCGATTAATGTATACGCATATGAAGAAAAAGAATACGAAGACATAGACTATGAAGAAAATGAACTTAAAAGAACTAAAAAAAAATAAGTATATAATCCACCCATTAAAAACAACAAAAAATAAGGCAGATAAACATATAAACCTACTTTACACGAAAGACGAAAAGAACGACCACTACTGCTGGATAAAGAGTCTTTCGAGGCTTGTTGGGTCACAGGTTACAAAGAATGGTCACAAAATATATGTATGTGATAGATGTCTGCAATACTTTTACTCTGAAAGCAAGCTAAATGCTCATGAACAAGACTGTCGAGATCATGATGGAGTTAGAGTTGTACTACCATATAAAGGAGAAAATGACATACTAAGATTTAAGAACATAAATCATTCTTTGAGAGTGCCTTTTGTGATATATGCTGATTTTGAATGTTTGTTGTCGAAGATAGATACTTGTGAACCAAATCCTGACGAATCCTACATGAAATTGTATCAAAAACATGAACCTATTAGCTTCTGTTACTATGTAAAATATGAACATGGAGACTATAAAGTACCTGTAACCTATGAAGGTCCTGACGCATCAGCAGTATTTGTAAAAATATTAATGGAGGAAGCAAAGGCAATCAGCAGTGTTTACAAAAATAAAAAACCAATGCTCCCCTTAACCAAGAAAGAACAAATTGATTATGATACAGCCACTCATTGCCATATATGTGAAAAGTCTTTGGATGGAGACTCTGTAAGGGGCCATGACCACCTTACAGGTAAATTTAGAGGAGCCGCACACAATGATTGTAACTTATCCTATAGAAATCCATGTTTTGTTCCTGTGTTTATTCACAACCTATCTGGATATGACACACATTTATTTGTAAGGGAGCTTGGCATCGATGAAAATAAAATTGACCTAATTCCCAACAATGAGGAAAAATACATTTCTTTTACGAAACATGTATGTGACGGTGTAAATTTAAGATTTATTGACTCCTTTAAATTTATGGCATCCAGTATCGATAAGCTCTCTAGCAACCTTTCCAGAAGCCAATTCCGGGAAACGATTAAGCATTTCTCTGCAGACCTTCTAGACTTGGTTATAAAGAAAGGTGTTTATCCATATGACTACATGGAGAGTGCTGAAAAATTTTGTGAAACATCACTGCCTCCTAAGGAGGCATTTTACAACAAACTCAATAAATGTGATATTAAAGATGAGGAATACGAATTTGCACAAAAGGTGTTGGGAAAAATTCAACATAAAATCCCTAAGAGAGTATACGCAGTTGTATAACAAAACAGATGTTCTTATTTTGGCCGATATTATAGAAAACTTTAGAGATGTATGTCTCAAAACATATAAGCTAGATCCTGCATGGTACTTTACAGCACCTGGATTGGCTTGCGATGCTATGCTCAAGCATACAAAAACAGAACTAGAACTACTGACGGATTACAACATGATTTTGATGATTGAAAAAGGTATTCGTGGTGGAATATCACAATGTTTGCAAGAGGTATGCCAAAGCAAATAATAAATACATGAATGACTATGATGCTAAAGTTGAAGACTCTTATCTGACATACCTGGATGCTAATAACTTATATGGGTGGGCTATGAGTCAGTATTTACCTTATGGGGGATTCAAATGGAGAAATACAAATATAGATGTAAGAAAAATACGAGACAATGCCCGAAAAGGTTATATATTGGAAGTTGATTTGGAGTACCCACGTGAACTACACGACCTCCACAAAGACGTACCACTGGCTCCAGAGAATAGAATACCTGAAGGTTCGAAAATGCCTAAATTATTAACTACGCTATATGACAAAGAAAGGTATGTACTGCACTATGTAAATCTTAAGCAATATCTATCCCTTGGAATGAAGTTGAAGAAGATCCATAGAGTTCTGAAGTTTGACCAATCAGACTGGCTCAAGTCCTATATAGATCTAAACACAAATATGCGAACAAAGGCATCTAATGATTTTGAAAAGGACTTCTATAAACTAATGAACAACTCTGTATTCGGTAAAACAATGGAGAACATTAGAAACAGAGTGGATATACGGTTGTGCACAAGCTCTATGCAAGTGGATAAATTAGTGGCCAAGCCAAACTTCAAGGATAGAACTATATTTACAGATTCTCTGGTTGCAGTTCACATGCATAAAACAAAACTGTGCTTTAACAAACCTATTTATGTTGGAATGAGCATACTTGACTTGTCAAAGACCTTAATGTATGATTTTCACTATAATTTGATGAAACCAAAGTATGGGAAAAATATTGAACTGTGCTACGAAGACACTGATTCGTACATATATTGTATAAAAACATCAGACTTCTACAGTGATATGAAAGAAATGATCGATCATTTTGATACGTCCGACTATAAAAAAGACAACCCTTATGGACTACCTTTAGTTAACAAGAAGATTATTGGTAAAATGAAAGATGAATGTATTGGTAAAATATTGGAAGAATTTATTGGATTGAAGTCGAAAATGTATGCCATTAATGTGGAAGGTGATGTAAAGAAAAGAGCAAAAGGGGTAAAAAATACTGTAGTCAGGAATGAAATTAGTTTTGATGACTACAAAAATTGCTTGTTTGGCAAAGAAGTGGTGTACAAAAGTATGAATCTCATAAAAAGTAAAAAACATGAACTGTTTTCAATAGAGTTGAGAAAGAAAGCATTAAGTCCAGAGGATGACAAACGGTATATTCTTAAAGATGGAATAAATACACTGCCATGGGGGCATTACAAAATTGAAAAAGAGTGAGACTATAAAATATTTTTTCCCATATAATAAAATGACTCTTAATTTTAATAACCTCTAGCAGAGGCGAAAATCAAACACTTTCCACAATAAAATATTTAAATGATTTTGGATACTTAAAAGTGTCCGACAAAGATATTACAAATGTAAATTCATCAATAGTTTCAAATGCTCTCCGACTTTTCCAAGAGTACCACAACATAACAATTAGAGGCGAAATAAGTAAGGAAACACTGGCACTAATCAAAACTCCTAGATGCGGGGTACCAGATGATGTATTTGGCTTTTCTACATCTATTACCAAATGGACAACGAAAGTAATAAAATGGCATTATGTGTTAGCCAATCATGACATACTACAACTAACACAAGAAGTGTTTCATATGTGGGCTAAAAATACTGATGTTATGTTTAAACATGATGCTCAAAATCCGCACATTATAATATCAAACAAACGAGGTATCCACACATTTCAAAAGTCTCGACACTTATGTAATAGCAAATTTGATGGGGGAGGAGGAGTGCTGGCTCATGCTTTTTTCCCGAAATCAGATAACTCGCCTGTTGAAATTCACATTGATGCTGAAGAAGACTGGTAACTTAAAAAAGACAACAAATCCCAAGGTAAAAAAAGTCTTTTCATTGTACTATTGCATGAAATAGGGCATGCCTTAGGAATACATCATTCGAATGTCTACGAGTCTGTTATGTACCCAATTTATGTCTCAGATCGACTAGCATTACAAACTGACGATATTTTAGCAATACAGAATCTTTATGGCAAACCTAAAAGACCTGTACATTCGTTGCCACCTCCTAAACCAAACATTTTACCTCCTACAAAAGAAGTAGATTTGTGTGACTTAAAAAACATTAACACATTTTTGATAGTCAACCAAGTAATGTATATTTTTTACAAAAAGTATGTTTGGACTTATGACACGGCAGATAAAATAGTTAGTAAACCAGAGCTTATCACTGACTGGCTGTTTTTCTTACCTGCTAATTTTGAAGGCTTTACCTCGATTTATCAGAGACCTTCAGGAGAAATTGTAATGTTTATCGATTCAAATGTATATATATTCGAATATCCTAGTCTGCAACTCATGTCTGAATATCCAAAGATTATTTATGACTTGGGTATGCCCCAGAATTCCAAAATTGAAGCAGTTGTAAACACCTACTCTGGTCGCACTTTTGTATTTTACGATGAAATGTATTTTATGGAACTGGATGAGTGCTTATTCAGGTCTAAATCCTTCGGTTTAATTTCAAAGAAATTTCCAGGCTTACCAGTGGGGTTAGATTCTGCCTTTAGATACACCAATGGATTTTTATACTTTTTCAAGAACACAACATACTATGAATTCAGCGAGTTTACGAACATGTTGAACAAAGCTGACAGATTTGATCTTTCAGTGTTCAATGTAAAGTGTCCTACATTATCATCATCATATTCAGATATTCTTAATCAGTTCAAAAAGCTAGTGCTGCAAATGGAGACTGTCTCCGTACAATAAATTTTATTTAAGTATGATTATTATTTAATGGGATCCTTCCCATTAAAAAAAAAATGGCTGGCCAGTCCGAAAAATGGAGTTTGTTGGTGATAAAATTAGGTTGAAAAAAATTAAAAAAATTGCCCCTGGCGTGGACATAAACTTGCTCGTAAACCTTTGGTTAGTTTAAAGAAAATATGTCGTTATTTTTTTTTTTTCGAAGCTCTACTAAACTTTTAAACACTTCTTCTATTTGCTCTAGATATTCACCCATTTCTCTAAGTTCATATTTATCGTCAATTTTAGATATTGAAAAATTTATGGATGTAATTCAATTTGAAAAAGATCCAATAATGACTGATTATTTTTGGCAAGTAATTGTAGAAAAACGATGTACCCACTTGAGTGCATCACTTTTAAAATGTCTTGGATATGAAGGTGATTTAAGAGTACAACAACATGTAAATGTTTTTAATGGGAAATTACCCATTAAAAACTAATAACAATACTTGTTTGCACACTAGTTGACTTCGGTGATTCTTTCACTTTTGATATCATAAATTAGGTTTCTTTGACTTATTAGTATCACATTGCAAATAGTTGTAGCCTCGATTGGCTTATTAAAATCAACTGTAAGTTTCAGATTAGTTCTATCTTTTACAATAGAGGTTTTTCTGTAAGAACAGTCAATAACATACAATGGGCTCCTAGAAATAAATGCATCAGGTTTAAAATATAGTTCATTGTTACGGTAAGACGTCTCTATCTTATTCTTTGAATTTCTAAAATCATTGTAGGCAATGTACATCTTGTCGAAAATTTTATCTTCGATATCCAGGTTCCAATTCTCTTTAGGGAACAATTCATTCCTTCCATTCTTAATACAAATGTTTTTGACATGACAATGGTCAAAAATTGAACCATGTTTGTCTTGATCAACATCTTCTTTTCTGTTTAGCTGAAAGCCAACAATGACAAAGTCAGACATATCGAATTGGATTGAATTGAACTGATCCTTTATACCAAACTGGAATGAGTTTGCACCAGTAGGTACAGGTTTTTCAAGACATTGCCAATAATTGAAACCTATAGGAATTTTGGGGTGTTTGTATAGTTTTGCTTTAATTTCGTCTCCATAATTAGGTTCGTATTCAACAATTGGCCACAGGATTTCCATTTTATCAATAACAATTTTACCAGCATCTGGGATAATATCAACAGTTCCATCTTCTTTCAGTTTAGGCCTTCTGTAAACAGAAACATCATCATTAGAATTTCGAATGAATGTGATCTTGTACCCACCTTTCCAGAATATTTCATTACAATCCCTCATAAACCCAAACAAATATCGTAGTGGATAGACAATTTCATTAGGCTCATCTGCCCTAAAATATTTACCTTTTTCTATCCCTGCTAGTTGCAAGTACGATGATTCCGATCCTGAGCTAAGCAGTGCATGCATCATAGTTGAAGTGATGCCAGGATTGTCATTACTTTCAATTATATTGCCATGCTTAGATATCTCTACTCTGGAGAACTGGAATGGGAAGAAATTCTCACAAAGGTCAATAGTTGAAGTTTTTTCATAACCTGCATTTGTATCTCTTTTAGTTAGCTTATACTGTTGGTATACGTAGGCCTCATTCGGATGCGAAAATGCATCACCAACAGGAATATCAAACACAATACGTTTGTTGTATTCATTCAAATTGTTTTTTGTCTGGTCGTTAGGTGGAAACGACTGACGATCATAGTTTTCAATTGTTTGTAGACTCATTTATTATATAGAAAAATAATAATTTTTTTAAACTACTACACTTTTCTTATCAACCCAAGAATTATGACTACTGTCAAAACCTAACCATTTAACTAGCACCTTATTTCCTTTCCTTTGTAAAATTTTCTCTACTAAATAGTCTCGATCATATTTGGTCTTAAGCAGCTCTGGCTCATAAAATATACCCTTAATGGATTCACTTTTCAAGTCTTTTATTCTGTAGGTTATGGGGTGTGTCTACAATACTTCACATACCTCAAATACTTCAGTGGACCAGTTTGGTGTATACCCCTTTTCAAACAAACCTTTACTTTTACTTATGCGTACTTTATCTCCTATAGCAAACCTTGGTTTAGCCATTTTTCTTTCCCCACCATACATGTTGATTAGAATAGACCTTTCATTCTTTGCACTTACATTGGTAGGTTTCATTCCGATTGTGCTGTGAACAGTGTTATTGTATTCACTTATTAATTTAGGTAATATATCAACCCATTTATAACTTCCCTGCACAGTAAATATCTTCCACATTTTCTCCTTCAATGTTCTATTAAATCTTTCTACAACACTGGCTTTTTTTCCACTGTATGTTGAGTAGTGAGTTGTGTTATTATTCACCATTAATGTCTTAAATGATTTATTGTAAAATTCTTTTCCTTCGTCTGTTTGTAAATGCATAGGTATACGACCATTCAAAATAGTTTTAAATGCTAAAGTAACATTTTCACCTGTTTTATCTTTGACTGGTATTGCCCAAACTTACTTGGAAAAAACATCAATCACGGTCAGCAAATATTTAAACCCCTTGTTAAGTCTGTGTATACCTTTTAAAGAGCCAGAGTCCATCTCAACCAAGTCAGCCTGCCAGAGATCGTCGATGCCAAAAGATAGAACAGCCCTCCTGGGAAAGTTTTTTTTCGAATTGGTTTATGAATTTCATTTGCAATATCGTTTTTTATACCCCCACCAGTGAACATAGACTTATTGGCGGCACAACATCTACAAACACATTTAATTCTTGCTTTACCATTATTTGTAAGTTCATATGAAACCTTATCACTTAGTGTATGCTTCCTACACTTGAGACAGTACACATTTAAGTTATCATTACTCATTTTTATTTTATTATAAATAAATGATTACCGAAGAACAAGCTAAAAAGAATATAGAGAGAAGAAGGCAGCTAACTGAAAAGTTTAAAGCATTCAGGAAACTACGAAAAGATGAGTATGATCGAAATAAGAAACAAGAGCAACCTTTGATAGATGCTATAGAAGACTTGGGGCAAAAAATTGAGCACATTACAAACAAGAATAAAAACCTAATCGAGGAACTTGTTCCATTTGCTGTAAAGAATTTGGACTACCCACGGACACCTACGGAAACTTCATTTGAGAGAAAGCTGTTTGGTAAAGCAGACACTGATGACGATGGCGTTGAACGCTATGACGATGGCGTTGACGCTATGATGAGGCGTTGGGGCATTTGAAAACCGATATTGTACCGTTAACCAACTATAGAACAACATTTATTGGAGAGAAAGTGACTGAATTCTTAAATAACTGTGATGACCATGTTTTTGGGCTAAGGCCTGAAGGAAGCAGAAGGTATATTGGTGATAGCGAAGTAATATTCAACAATGACCAGTTTACTGTAAAAGGTCGAACATACATTGGAACTGATGGTTTGCTGAAATTGCTAACACGTAAGGACGTATCAGAAAGTGACTACACTGCAACCGACTATGAAAACTATAGTCATATCCTAACAGATACAAATGCAGTTTTTCAAAAGAATGATCCAAACTCAGGAACGCCAAAATCAAGCAGGGGTGACAAATGGAAAAATATTGTTAAACCTATTTACGAATTGATTAAAAAGAAAAACCTCTCACCTAGAACAGGAAAAGGTATTAAGAAATATACAGGCTATCCCAAAGAATACATATGGATGGACGATGTTAGGAAGCTCATTGATCGACTTCTCGTTATTTATGGCGAAGAGAATGCTGGAAATGATAACTATTACAATGAGAAGGTTGGAATAATGAATATGCTCAACAGCAAGTTCAGTGACTTTGTTGGGAATAATCCAAAAGGTATACCATACCTGATACAAATGTTGAACACAATACCTCATTCATTCTGGGAGTCAGAACATCATGGAAAAGGTATACCATACATGATACAAATGTTGAACACAATACCTCATTCATTCGGGGAGTCAGAACATCATGGAAAAGGATTACTCAATGACTTAATAAATTCTCTGCCTTTTGAGCTGCATGCACCAGGCTACAGATTCCTGGGTCCAGGTACCAGACTAAAAGAGAGGCTTGAGAGAGGCGATAAACCTGTTAATCCATTAGATGAGGCCGCAATGGAGCATGATGTAGCTTATCATCATCATAAAGATCTAGCTGAAAGACATGTAGCTGATAAGGAACTAGAAAAGAAGGCATTCAAAAGATTGTTAAGCCCAGATGCTGATCTCAATGAGAGATTGTGGGCTGGTGTTACTGGATCTGCAATGCATATTAAACGTAAGCTTGGCTGGGGGATTAAAATAAAAATTTAAAATATGTGTTATAATAAATGAAAGTAAAAAACATTGCATTTCGAGTTTCTAACGAGGAGCTGAAGGGTTGGGATATTGATTCTTTCCTGACGAAAGACCAACTGGAACGCAAAAACAAGAAATTAAAGGAGGGCAAAAGCATGACTATCATAGTCTCAGTTCCACAACTTAAGAAAATGTCGAAGGAAATGAAAACAGGAAATGGTTTGACATCTCACAAGGGTGGATTTTTGCCTTTGATTTTTGCAGCATTGGGTGCTCTAGGGGCGTTGGCAGGGGGCGCTTCATCTATCGCTACATCAGTTATTAATGCTAAAAAGAGAAACCAGGAATTGGAAGAACAACGTAGACATAATTTAGCCATGGAAAAACAAGGTAAAGGAGTCAAAAATGTAAAAAAAAAAAAAAAAAGTAACTCCACTCAGTAACTTTGATATTGATAAACTGGTTAAAAGATTAAACATTAAAAACTTTAGAGATGTATTTATGATTGATGAGTTACCTAACAAATCACTCTATCAGGAATGTGGAATTGTTAACCTAGATGTTTCAAAAAACTCTGGAACACACTGGGTATGCTATTGGAAGGAAGCTAACAACAAATATTATTTCGACTCATTTGGTGGGGATCCACCCCGGGAATTGATCGCATATCTCGGGGGTAATATTTTTTATAATGATGACAGAATTCAAAATTTCCATAAAGTAATTTGTGGTCATTTGTGTTTAATTGTGCTAAATCACTTTTCGCATAATTTTAAATTTCCGAAAATTATTTCACTAATAATAAACGATGGATATATGTGGAAATGCATTAATGACCTCTTGGATTGAGGATCAAATTAAAGAACACAGGGGTAATGATACAACTACTGAGAATATCAATCCTAATGATTTTGTTTCCTACCCACAGTTCAGTGACTTTATAACCACACTGACAAGAAATAAAAGATCATTGGATAAAGCCTTTCTTACCTACTTGGAAGAAGATAATAATATAGATTTTGAAAACAAAAGGCTTAGAAATGTGGGAAAGCCTATTGCACCTAATGATGCAGTCAATTTAGAGTACTATCAGTCAAACAGAATTAACATTATTCGTTTAGTTGGAAAATACAGTTCAAAGGATAAAGTATTTTACCTAGGTAGTAATCAAACAGAATACATTTTTATGAGAGATGGGCGAGTAAGTGAGATAATAATAAAGCTGGAAGAATATAAAGACATTATCAGGTTATACTATAAATTGAAAAAAATTGGATTGCATAAGTCATTCGATGTAATGTCTGATGATAAAATATTTTTTAAAATTCCAAAGTCTTTCAATGTACCTGAAGGCACAGTTGTTTTCATCGAAATAGTTGTGGTGTATAAATATATTTAAAAAAAATCAGATACTGTTAGTTTTTAATGGAAACACTTCCATTAAAAGCAAAGGAAAATGTGATAATAATCTAATGATTTAAAAACTGTTTAATTTTGTTACGATACTTACCATTATTCAACTTACGAGTCGTATCTATTGTAACAAAACCATATTCCTTATCCCAGCATTTTGAACAAGTCTCCCTAAATTTCTCAAACAACATATCACCACCAACAAAATCGCTATGAATATGTTTAAGATTTGTATTGGCTTGCCTGAATACACAAAGAAAATTGGCATTGTCTCTTATAAGCTGTTTAGGCACTTTTGAGTATGTTTGAGCTAAATAGAAACAATCAATATCTTTGTGTCTACCACGAGTGAAGAAATCTCTTATTTTGTCCTGATTTTCAAGTATGACATCATCGAAAACAACAACAGAGTCATTGCAGCATTCATCCACGGTAACCATTTCTTCATTTGTAGGGAAGAAGTATGCTATTGGTTCAGTTATCAGTTCTGCTGCTGCCTCTGTCTCTTCCTTCAAAGTGATATAATTTGATTGGTTCAAACTTTTTGAACATACGTAGAGAGTACCAAAGTCCAACCATCCCGGGGCATATATAAAATTATCTATCATAAGTGTAGTTTTCCCACAATTACTAGCACCCACTATCAAACATCTAATATTATAAGGTAATAATTCTCCATGACGTTTTGTGAATACAGTGTTTTCTGGTAACCTTATTTTAATATCCCAGTCCACTTGTTTCTTGTCTCCTTTCATTTATTTAATAATAATTTTTATAATAAATGAGTAAAGTATTCAAGCTAACAGATAACAAATCAGTGTTAAGGAAAAGGCTACATTATCCTTTAGAGATAGAGGAGCACTCAGTGGCTTTAGTTCAGTTCTACACTACATACTTAACACACAACATTACCCATGTGAAAAACAGGCTCTATTTTATAGACATGGCAGGTATGGAAAGAGCAGTTGAAATTCCAGTTGGCCAATATAGCTTAAAAGATCTTGTAAAAACTATAAAAACCATTCCCCCATTTAATGTAGTTCCAATGGGCGGGGGAGAAAAAAATAGCATATCCCTTGAGCTGGATAACATAACAAACAGGGTGAAAGTAAAATGTGTTTTTAATCTACAGTTTGGGAAGTGGGGGTCAATTGGTGGGCTTTTGGGTTTCACAGAAAATAAAATCCTGAAAGCAAATGAGTACCATTATGGTGATACAATTCCAAAATTTGTTCCCTTTGAAACAATAAATATACACTGTAATATAGCTAATGGTATGATATTAAAACATGATGAATACACCCACAGAGAAACCAGCATCGTTGCTACCTTTAAACCGAGGACGACATTTGGATTTGGCGACACGATCTATTACGAACCTGCTTATCCATTATTTTTTCCAGTGCAAACAACTCAAGTAACGGAAATAATGATTGAAATTAAGGATGACAAAGGTAAGTTAATAAATTTTGATTCATCAGATAGAACGGTAGTATTAGAGATGAGACCGTAGATAACTATTTTCATATTAAAGAAAAAGGTATTTTAGGTTGAAAGTATTCTGTATAATAACTTTAATGGTTATTTTTTAAACCATTAAAGTTTCATATAAATATAAATATATAATATATATATATATATATATATATATATATATATATATAAACCAGGTTCATTCTAATTGCTTGTATTTAACTCAAGACAATTCATACACTGTATCTGACAACAACAGAGAGCGTGAGCTCTCTGTAGGAACCAGTTTTCCTCGTACGAACTCGTTATCTGTGCGGTTATATGTGAACCAGCATGCATCTCGCTGGCCTTGACTGCAGAGCCTCTATCTGTGATGCAATATACGGACCATGAGGCGGTCGACAGTCGACGTATACTCCCTCTGGCCGTGACTCATTAAACCACTCGACGGAATTCGCCAGAGTGACTCACTATATAAACAGTATGAAGAACCTCGCCTAGCGTCTTGCCAGTTTAGCTCAGTGGCAAGACGTACGGCTCTTAACGCAAGGTTCGTGGGTTCAAATCCCGGGCTGAGCGGATTAATTTACAGCGTGGGTGTGAAGGCGCCCGCATCCACTCTGTATATTAATCAACCGAGCCGTTCAACATTTGGGCTAATTCTATGGTAAAATAAATGCTCGTTCTCTTAGCAGATGCTAGGAGTAGCAGATGCAAATATATGGTACCTCTTAAAACCCAGCAAACATACTCTCTATAGTATTCAGTATTGTATCAGATGTATAGCTGGGTAATCTCGGATGGTGAAGGCGCCACACCATCTGAGAGGGGGTACTAGAAATAAAAAAAAAACTCTCCCATCTCACCACTTAATAATATAAAAAAAAACATCATAGGCCGGCCGAGTGGTGAGGTGGGGGAGTTCTCCAATGGAGTTTTGTTGGTGCTAAAATAAGGCCGGTAAAATAAAAAAAAATGGTCCCTGGCGAGTCATTAAGTTGGCCGTAAACCAATATAAAAAAAAGGTGCGGCCTTAAACCTTTTGCAGCCCGTAAACCTTTTGCAATTTTTTCTTGTAATAATAAAGATGGATAATATTTCTATAGAAGGTGCAATGAAAAATTTAGAAAAAGAATTCAATGTTTCGCCTACTTTAATATGCCGAATCTGCAGGTGCGTATCTAAACTTTTAATTAGACTATATTGTAGCACCTTGTCGAAGTCAGAGCGATAATTGAGTTTTAATGGCTTTATATATTCATTAAAACTTTATAAGGATATGAAGACAGATAAAAATCAACTGATGTCGAGTTATACTACGACGTTTTACTCTTTAACAAACTGGATAGAATGCCTAATATATTTAGCAACTGATCCATTACTTTACTGGCTACAACCACCATCTTGGATGTTGGTAACCGTTCACCTTGACCCTTGTTACCCCAAAAAAAACTTACTATTTATAAATCTTTCCATCAATCAGTTTCACAAACAGCATCACAATCACAATCAGCACCACAATCGCAGTCAGTACCACAAGCAGCACCACAACCAGCACCATAATTTGAAACAGCACCAAAATCCGCACCACAATCGTAGTCAGAACCACAATCACAATCAACACCACAATCACAATCAGCACCACAATCGTAATTTTTCCATCAATCTTAAATCCATGGGTTTGTCGTGTGTGTCTATCCATCAATACTAAAGCAAAATATTGACCTACTCTCTCCGCAAAAGTTGTATATGTCGACATAATTAAGGTTTTATATATACACATCTTAACTTTTATAGGCGAATGCTAACCGCGCCACTTTAAAGTTGTGAAAGATTAAAGGATAAGACACACGAAATGTAAAGAAAAATAATTATTTTATAGTAATAATTTATTAGTATTTTGTAATTACATTTCAGAAGAAAGCAGTGCATCACATCATGCGATATATCCCCGTTTCTTCAGTTTATACGTGATTAAATACATCTCAGAATGCACAAGTCATACCGACGTTTGTGAAGGTGAGCCAGATATGTAAACATATCGTCAATATTCTCAGCCTCTTCTTCCTTCTCCATTTCGCTCGTTTTAGCAAATGTGTTGGATGGACGTGTCAGTACATCGAGAAAATCGCAATCATTGTCTTAAACGTTATCACTGTCTTCATGTTCATTTTCATCTATGCTGATTCATGATCGTCTTCACTTCCTGTTTCATTCTCAATATTAAATATACTTCCCTTTGTAGCAGGAGTTCTATGCTTATCAGTATTAAGGTCCGACTACCGTTTATTGTGATGATCATCGACTTCACGCGAACCTCCTGCAAGTGTACATTCTGCGCAAACCGACTCTACTGCACTGATTCCTTCTATAGCATTAACTGTCTCATCATAATCACCTTTCGAACAGGTACCCTTCGATGCAGTCAGAGATATTGCCGGCAACACTTTCTGACTCCCAGTAGACGAATCCTCGTATAACTAGGTATGTTTTTTCTATGTACTTCCTTGCACAAATTGCATGGGACCAATGTCGTAATGTTTTATCGCGCGAATAGGACTCTTTGCACAGGCTGTTATCTCATGCCGACGAGCATTTTTCCCATAGGTGAAAACTCAATTGCAGAATCGACACTGGCGACAACCAGGTAGCGATGAAGCAGGTAGCGGTTGCATTATCGTTGAGGACAAAGGCAGGCCTTCGTATTCGCAATTAATCTTTGTCGTATTACGAGAAAACACTTCCAAATCGATTTACACCTCGGTGTGTCAGAAAGTCAACATATAATTTACTATTGAACAGCAGTTATATTTAAAGCAAAGAGCCTAGCTTGTGGCCACAAAAGGCCTTCCACCAAAAAAATTATATGTTAGGTCATTTAAGGTCATGGTGTCAAGGTCAAGTTCACCTGTGGGTAGTAGTAACATAATATGCTCGTTGAGTTCTATTATTTTTTCTCGAGTTTTTGTTTTCAAGGTCGTTCAAGGTCACAGGGTCAAGGTGACTTGCACCCAATATGGCAGTAGTTGACAGTAATATAACATGCTTGAGCGTGTTAATTAATATTTTCTCGAGTTTTGTTTTCAAGGTTTATGTCACGGGGTCAAGGTCCCCTGCACTCAAAATAGCTGTAGTAGTCAATAACATAATATGCTTGCTGACACTTATGTAGTGTTGGTTTTCAATGTAATTCGAGGTTACTTGGTCAAGGTGAAGGTTACCTGCATCCAATATGATGGTAGTAGTGAGTCACATATGCTTGTTGACATTTTTGAATTTATTGCGTTTTTTTTTTTTTGGAATTTTAAAGGAAAAAAGCAAATTGTTAATGGTTCCGGGGGACAAAATTTGTAATAATTTTGTATTGATTATTTTTTTTTTTTTGGAATATATTTTAATTTCTCTTTTTTTTTTTTAGGTTTTTTTTGGGACTTTTGGCGTCAGAGGTCAAATGTTAACGGTCTAAGGTCACTGGCTTCCAAGAAGACCGCCGGGGCGTCGGAATGACAGAGCATGAACAGCTTCAATCTCCAACGCCCCCCGCCTTTGCCCACGACGCTGCCAAACCTATATACTTACGTCATTCAAAAGAGGACTAGTTTGGTGATCTGGCTGGCCAAAAGGTGTGAGGGGGGTGGGGGGGTCCACATCTGCGGAGCTTGTTGGGCGATGCGAGATGTATGAAAACGAGTATTACCTAGCTGCAGGATAGCGTTTCGAATGCTGTATCATAAAAGGCAGGAAGTTGAAGACGCAGAGCCTCATTGGCATATCGGCATGCTGTCTCCGTGCCTTCCACAACCAGAAGACGTGACCGAGAGTGATGACAACAAATACCACAACACATGGAGTCCGGGACGATTGGCTTTCACACATTAGTACAAAAACGTTGCGTTGCGAATGTTACATCGTTTATAAAAGAATCCAAAGTTTTTTTCATTCATAGGCATACACCAGCCGGCGTACACACTGTGACGTCCTTGCCGAAAGTTTGCTCTGATTTAGGCTTCACGAAGTACGCCGTACTTAGGCTAAAACAAAAAAAAATATACGGGCAAAGGAACTCCCTGCGAATACACAAGGTCTCGATATCGCAGTGTATTAACAACGTAATGGCGGGCCGAGTGGCGCCCGAAGATACAAAGGGACGAACTGTCATCAATCCACCTACGCTCCGGGAAACCAACGACTGCCATATATTAAAACACTCGATCGGGTTACTGGAGCCTGTGGACTGACATCGTCGTGTTTATTGCGTATACAGCTTTAGAGTACAAAAGAGAACGGTATAATTGGCATTTTGTAAGTAACTGCGTTCCTTTACATGTAAGAATGATGGAGTGAAATAGCAAATTTAATTTTATCTTAGTTATTCTGTAACTAACTTTTACAAGTGAGCCCGAACAAGTTACAATACATTATTATTCGCGATTGCCATACATAGTATTTACCATATTTAATGTATTGAGGTAATTTTAATTGATAATATTATTGTAAACAATTGTTTCATATAATTTTTAACGTACTTTCATCACCTGCAATAATATCGCATTATTTTTCGAACTAAAACAGTTGTGTTTAGTATAAGACTGAGTGGGGTGATGAACAATTGAAAATTGTGAAGAGGAAGGCCGGCCATTCACGCTGGTACAAGTGTTCTCCAATCAGCTAAAAAAAAAAAAAAAAAAGGGGGGGGGGCTCTAGCCCTCCACATCTCACATCTCATATTGCTCCCAGCCATCTGCCGTACTGTAGAGGTAGGATTCTGGCTTACACAAAAAAAAAAAAAACAACTAAATACACGTATGTGTTTCTATAATCAGTATTCTCATGTAACTGGGAAAATTATACTACAGTAACGTAAAAGTAATTGATCACAAATAAATACACATAAAGTATTGGCAAACTCAAACATCATTCCTGAAACAACGAACGAACAGGAACATGTAGAGGGGAGCATAGCCCCGGCGCAGCACCTTGATGAGGGGGAGACAACATTCCCGCCTCTAAACGTGGGGGGACGTTAATCGTCGGCTGGAGAGACCTGCACGTTTTTTTTGGTGAAATTGTTGTTTGCGCGAATTCGCGTATCTCGTTAAATAAATGTTCTGTAAATACGACTTTTTGTCAGAAGAGATAAAAAACAATTATCTATGTCCCTATTTTTTTTTTTTGTCATATGTAGTATATTCTTGGAGAAAAATCTGGTGAAAATGGTCATATATCGCATTATTTAAGGTTGCCTGTGCAGTTTCCTTAAACTGCAAGAAAAGAGTACAACGGTACGGACGTAGTTTAATCTGTAGGCTTTCATTGCGTCTAATGAAACCCCACTTTTACAGATCTAAATTACACAGTACAGCGTCATGAAAGAAACACTACACGCCTTGCGCGTAGGAGCGATGAGAGAGTAGGCGTGCGTGCTGGTGTCGCTCTTATTGCGCCCTCGCTTCTTGACCTTGGGCGCGACTCTGGCTTCTCCGGGGAGTGAGGGAGATAGAAGCAAATATTTGTCGCTGCGTCACGGAGTGCTGGGTCGCCGTGCATCACCGAGGAGCATGTGTAGATCGTGGACAGCGGTCATAGTAATTTATTAATTCCTTCATTAAAAGCCGACAAGCAAGCATTCCCGGTCGTGTTGCGTGGGGCTGTCACTAGGAGTCAGCACGGGACTATTAATTTATAATGTATGTATTAACCTAGGTTGGGCAAGGCATAAATAACCCGCCTATACAATGGTCATTACCTTGATAATATACAAGGGCAGTGATACCGGGACGTGAGCGTAGTGCCACGACTGGGAGGGATATCGCATATTTTTAACAGGCACTGCTCAAGAGCCAGCGAGATAATAGCGAACATGCCGGTTCTCAGACTCGGCTCTCTTCGAGCTTGCAAGCCAACTTGTGCTTTACGTTTTCTTCTCCATGACAAAAAGTTACGTCAGCGGAGGCTTGGCATAACCTGCCACGAAATAAATATTAATTTAAGCTGCTATTGTGTAGCTGGCCAGAAGCAGGAATACACAGACACTAACTCTGATGAGACTCCAAATAGGTAAAGGAATGAATTCACTTAGAATTCACATATCCCCATCGAAGTTTTATAAATGATTTCGGCCATACTGTATATAAAATTGTTTGAAAGCGAGTGAACTTTAAAAAATTTATATTTTAACATGGGCGCCTTAGCGTTACTCAGTATGTAGGCCTACACACCAAGTCTGTATATGAAAATAATACGCCGTGGTATCAATATTTGTTCTAATCTAACCTTTCCTATATTATCTGCACGGTAAAAAAAACATGGTTTAATGTCTTAACTTCTTCTGAGAGTCTAACAATAATATTATATCACAAAACGACTCTGCACATTATAGTAAAATTTATTCAAGCGAATACCATGTCAAGCAGTTTCGATATAAATCATAGCATGATTTTTCAAGTGAATGGATAATTTGATGGAAGGCATATCGTAATTAAATGTTGCAGTCTCGACAGCAGTAAAAGGAATATTAATTTTCCTCCGCTATCATAGCTGCTTCTGTTTTTGTTCGACGAGTTAGCTCTATTCCTACACATTCCAAGCGTTTAATGACGTATATTTTAATGATTGCCGGTTGTTATAAAAATAATTACAGGTGGCGTTTGCAGTATGATAATAAGGATTATTATTGCCAAAAAAACACAGTTTTACACATTTTTGAAATATACGTAATTTTTTTCGGAGAAAAACAGCTGTAAAAACCATTGTTTTACTGTACCTAAGAAATATTGTAGAATTTTATAAAAATGAAGTACTCGCGGAAGGAGCGATTATCATATAAGGGAATTAAACTATGCTTCTATCCAAAGTTTACGAAATAAATTAGACATCGCAAAACTTATCACGCAAAGTAATTTCTTTTGGAGCATCAGTGGTGTAGTTGTTAGATTGCTTGCCTCTCACATATGCGAATAGTGTTCCATTCCTGGTGGTGTCATTCCCGGATTCTCGCGTGTGGGAATCATTGCGGACGATGACACTGGTCACCATGTATTTTTTTCGGAGGAAAACTCCTGTTTCCCTTCCCTTTAATTCCGACGCTGTTCCATACCTCAATCACATTCACCGGCTCTCAAGAACTCGATGATAAGAGCCTCACATATCTCTTCACTCATTCATGAAGTTACCTTTGACTATCGGCCAAAATTTGAATCATGTTGCAATGGTGATCTCAAATGTTCATAACGGTCTACTTCTTACGGGAAAATACACTTTTTCTAATTTGAAAGAAATAAATTTTATGCAATTTGAAAATAATTTTTCGGAAAGAAAAATGTTATATTTTATTAGGTGACATAAAACTGTTTGATATCCTTAAATATTTGTTGCTGAGGCAGAGCAAAGTCATGGAATAATATGATTCAAAACCACGTTAATTTGTATTGTTAAGCCACTTTATACGCTTAGGCACCATCCAGTTGTCAGTCCTTATGATGGCATAGCTGTGATAAACGAAGTGTATAAACCACAAGACATACAAAGCGGAAATATAATGCGGTATTGAGTTTTGCACTTATGAGCAAATTATGTGTATACCTATATCTATGGAGAGAGACAATAGAGAAACGTAACAATTGTCATATATAACTTAACCCGCCACTAAGATTTCATTACAAATCTGCTGCAGATTACAAATGTAGAATCATTGCATTTATGCCTAATTTTAGGTGTAAAGTATTTTAGTGTGTAAAGTTTGGAACCTGTTTATAAATTTTTGAGTACATCAAATTCACTTAATAATTATATCAGTGTAACAAAATTCAGTACTCAAGAGTTCTGAAACATTTGCAGAGTCCGTTATAGATAATGTCGAATCAAAGATATGTCGGAAATTGATCATTGAGGTGCATTTTGACGTGACTGTGAATGGAAACGAAACCAATACATTTCAGTTTAACTGAAGATCTTTACAAAAACTGTTTAAAAGTGCAGCCTCTTGCATCAATACAAGATATGAAACGACTTACAATCGTCTGTCATACACATTCAAAGAACCCAGGCACGTGTCATAGGGAGTTGTAAGCAGCTACAAGCACACGAGCGACGAGCTATTCCACCAATTCATATATCAGTTCCATATACAACGCATTTCAAGTGTTCCCACACGCAATAGTCACATGAGGTGAGGTCGGGAATACACGCAGGCCATCGCAGTCGGTCCACCACGTCCAATTCATTGCTCACCGAATGTGCGGTCCAAATTCTCTCAGACGTCATGATAGAAATAAGGAGTTGGTGGTCCTATTGAAATCACAACCTACGTCAAATATCAAGAGAAACATGTTCTAAGAGTTAAGACAAATTGTTCTCAAGGAACCGCAGGTAAATGTTACCATTCACATGTAATAAGAGCAAGCACGGCCTAAAAAAATATCACCAATAATGCCTGTCCACAAAAGAGTAAATAATAATTAGTGGTATGGATAAAGCTGGCGTGAGGATTTTCATCTGCTCACAGGTCTTTGTCGTGTAAATTGACTATTCCATCTCGGGTAAACGATGTCTCTTCAGTGAACAATACAAACTGCCCAAAACGAGGTTCCATTGCGCATCTCGGCTTGTACCATTGACAGAACTCATCTCGAGGTAGACAGTTGTTCGGTTGGATCGCTTGCATCCCTTGCGGATGAAATTGATGCAGCTGCTGTGCATACCAGAGCAGCCACGCAATCATGTGGACAATTTGTAAATACTATGCAACACGTCATGAACTAAATGATTGACTATCGTCGAGCTGTTTCAAATAACTCTTAAATCTCGGGTGTGCGCACTGTGCTGTGACAGCTAGCTTCGAATCTGTGAACCAGAAAATTAACTCTACTAAATTGATAGTGTGCATCCAAAATTATGATCATGCCCCATGATATAGAGCACCAATTTTGACAAACTTGCCTGCTATGACCCAGTTTCGCGCAAGCAGTGATCAATCGCAACAAAAGTACGATAGTTTGGTACACGAGATCCAGGATATCGTTCCGTACAAAGACTTGTAGCAAGCAGCTCATGAATTACCATTCCATGCACCATCAAACTTTTGTAAGTCTATTAATTCAACACGTGTATCCTACTGTTCCATTGCTCAGCTCTAAACACGCTGTTACCTGCAGTCTGCGTGATGTCACAGCACACACCTAGAGAGCCTACAAACTGCTTTGCCTAGTATAATTTTCCATCGCTCCATGATAAATATGTGACAATTTACTGCGTCAAACCCCAACACAGACATTACGCTATGATGTCATTGCGTGTTTAATGGGTTATGCAATATATAAGGTTATTAAAAAACGTTTTCATTGTTTCTTCTCCTATCCCTCGAAGTAAAATTTTTTCCACCTGGTTTATCGAACGTATAAATGGATACAAGAATTTGTTATTATTGCAGTAGCATATGTGTTGAACAATTCATTTCTACACTTTCAGAAATTACACAGGTCACAACACTTATTGGTTATTATTAGAAACTGTGTGCCGCAAATTCTGTTTTAAAATCAATCAAAACTTAGATATGTTAAGGGTCAAGTAGGCAACACAATGCTTGCTAAACGAGCAAGCAATGAACTATTAGTGTACCACCGTTGCCTTGTACGTGTAGAACATTACATAATTTACTACTTATGAGCTTGCTGACATTCACTTTTGTGCAGAGAGAAGCTTACCGCATCACAAGGAAAGCTACGTAGTCATACCAAGAGCACTACGCATGATAACTTCATTCCAACACTAGAGACATATGCATTCACGACAAACTGGGTAATCCTTGCAAGAGCTCTTGCCAGTGCTCTTATAATACGTGCACGGCACTGAATGTAGCTCTTATATTATGGTACCACATCACATGTTGCTCTTGCTATAATGAAACTTTAACACCCAGTAATTGGTCCATTAATTGGGAAGAATGGAGCCGCCATATGAGCAAAATCATCAGAACTGTGCTCGTTGGACATCTGTGTGTTTATAGAAGATATTTTAAAAAATCAATTAAAGTGTACTTGAATCGGTTTAAATAAAGAAAATTTTATTGGCTTGCTCAATAATACAGACTGTAGATATAATAAACTATTGTGACGTCGTCACCGAACAAGAGCCCCGTACCTCAAACACACGTTTTGAGAAAACGTAGTTAATAATTGTTATACTGAGAGAAAAATATATATTCACTTAAGCATAATTCATGTATCATTTTTCATTAGGAAAAAATATACTTCTTGCTTTTTTACTTACTTAACAGCTATGTTTCGGTACTTTAATAAATGTAAGTGTCTTGAAGTTAAGCTTGTCATTTAGTTGCTATACACGAAGATTTCACAACAGAAACCTGTACATCCTAACATTCCACGTTTTGTAATTATTTCGAAAGTTAATGAATTTTTGACAATTTTCCCCCCTTCTTGTGATTTTTAATTCCCAACATATCTGAAAAATCGCGTTTATCAGAAACTTGTAACTTTATGCGAAGCGACTAATGTATGTAGTTAGTGTTTGGAATATACTATAGAGCATTTTAGATAAATGGTCTAGGTTCAGAATATCATAGTTCGTAGATAAAATACACGTCTGAAGTTCAATGGACGCTGTTTGTGACCCTATTTTGGACACACATTACCTACGTTATCGCAAATATTGTGTGCCAGTATTTCACTTCGATGATATTACCTTGGCCATAACAGTTATATGAGTGGCATAAATGCCAAGCTCTTAAGGTGCATCCACATTTGTTCCCGCACCTCGCTCGGTTACTGGTACCTATCACCGAGGTCTGTTTACAGGTAACAAATTTATACAGTGTCCTATTACAGCAAACCACTATCCGCCTACATTCGTCAGCATTTGTTCCAGCCAGAAGAATACACAAGTTTGTGTATTGTCAGCTTCCTTGTATTTTGTGTCTTTTTGTATAATTATGGAATGGAACAACGAGGCTGCAATAGCATTAATAGACGCAAATAAAACCAGAAACTCAAACTGGGATCCCAAACACACACTACATTTTAATAAATTCAAAATATTGTATGCACGGGAAGAAATTGGCCAAGAATTGGGGATATAATTTTTTTTTTATATCACACTTAGCTACATACTGCACAGATTGTTCTTGCATTAGTAGGTTTATTTCTGATTTTTTAACATGACACACAAATCTGTATCCTAGTTCATTTGTTATATATTTTAGTATTTCATTTCGTGTCTATAATTTTAAACTAACAAATATCTGTCTTGTTTCTAATACAGAGATTAATGAGGTTTATCAAAGCATTTGGTTTGCCCACGAGAGTTTCAAATTAATTTTTGACAAAAAGAAACCACGAGAAACACTGAAGAGAGTAAGTACATTAATAATTGACAAAAACAATAATTTAATCCTTTCACGCATATTGATCTTGCCTCTCCACTCTTTCCTCGTGCACGAATTACTATGCCAATTTTTCTCTCATTTTAACTGCCTTTAAAGAAGATTTACGTGCAGTTTTCTGAAAAGGAAGTAAAAATTCCATATTTCCGCAACTTGAAAGCTCTCCAGTTTCCATTAAAATTCTGCCATCAATTTCACAATCGAATGTGCCTGGTGGAGTGTACTGGTTAATTGCATGCCTGGTTTACCGGAAAAAAAAAATTGGTGTAGCTAAGCAATAAGCATGACAATGATGTGTGATTTGTTCGGTTCCAGTAGCAATGGGTTACGGGGCAATCTGAAAACCGATGACACGATGCCAAATAAGTTTTCGACCACTCTGCGAGCTCTTCTCAGCCAAGAATTGAATGTTTGTTTTTTCGTAGCCTTGTGGTGTAATCCTGGAAACGCTTTCATCGCTATCTCACTTAAAGCAAAAGCTTCATCATAAATAAACAAGAAGTTACTGAAAACTAATGAATCTACTTTCCTATACATGAGCGCAAGTAGATTTTAGTTAAATTCTTGAAAGCTTAGATAATAGGTAGGCATTGACAGCAGTATCATTATAGATGAAACCATAAATATGTGAAACAATACATAGACAATTAAAATACTTTATTGACTTGCCCAGGATTCAAATTCGGGATAACTCGTAAAAATAAGCTATCCTGCAACAAACTGCATCACGGAGGTAGGATTCGATGCATCAACTTCGGATTTAATCTATCTAATGTTTTGTATGATAGGGTTCACTAACATGAAATATTTACTCGGTCATCATTTGAAAATAAGTGTCTGAGCCACGACAACACATAAGTTTACATGGTCTACCATAACGCTAATTGCGTGAAAATATTTATGAAAATCGGTTGGTTGGTCTCCAACATATAGCATAAAATATTATTTTCTTAAATGAGGCTATCTTACAAATTTGCTTAAAAATATGCTATTTACACGATGTTAGTAATATACAATGCCAGTAAATAATATTAATTTAAATTAAGTTGTTAAATAGATATGCCAAACATATGAATATATTTATATTGCCGCCATTTTTAAAATCATTGCCTGACCCCATTTAAATCATGCCTTCTCTATGTGTGCAATTTTTTGTGTAAATGTGTGCAATTTTTTGTGTAAATTAGTCGAATTATTCTGCAAATGTGGCCAAATATTCTGTTAACTAACCTGACACTATTTTGCAAAAAAAAATCTGCCTCCATTGATCATGTGACGATTTTCATAAATGGAAGGCAATAAGAGTATACATTACCATATTCGATTAATGTCAATATACAAAGCTAAATTTCAATATGTTGCGTTGTTTCGTATATATAGCACACTAAGTTAAAATAATTTTATACACCCCATTCAAGGAAATAAAATATTTACATACTTAAAACATATAAATTAATGTAATCGACTACAGTACAACTTCTCCACCAAATTTGAAAGAAATAGGTTGATTGTTTCCCGATATATGGCATAAAAACTCTATTATTTCATATGGAGCTATCTTACAAAACAAAATGGCGGGAAAATGAGGCTTCACATAGACAATTTTTAAGTATACAAAGTTAAGTTGGAATTGATTAAAGGTTTTCGAAGCTATATCACACTATGCTTAAATACCTACATGCCCGCCATTTTGAAAATCGGAGCATGATATCATTGAAACATATTTATACATATCAACTGCGTCAGTACTACATTAATGCCAAATTTCGTAGGAATCTGTCCATCGTTTCCCGATAAATTACACAAAAACTTGATTAATTCATCTTGATGCTAATCTTACAAAACTGCAGGAAAAATTAAGTTTTTTTGCTTATTTGATGCTTGTAATAGATACCGTCAGTGTACAAAATTTCGTTGAGATTGATCAAATTTTATGGTAGCTATACAAAATCAAATAAACCTAAAATATTTATATGCCGTAATTTTGAAAGTAAGTGCCTACTGAAGTTTAATTACCTACTTGTACTTACCTGGCCTATTATAGTATTTATTATGTGCCAATTTTGTGGAAAAATCGGTTCAGTAGTTTTCGAGATATAATGAAAAATATTTATTTATACATGCAGTGCTATCTTCCAAAACGGCTAACAAACGTGGATGTTGTTTAGCTTATATTATGCTTGTAATACATACAGTCAGCGTACAAAATTTGGTTGGAATTGTTCAAACCCTACAGCAGAAATACCAAATAGCAGAAATACCAAATAATCCTGAAATATTTGTATTCCCACCAATTTGAAAATAAGTGCCTCATTAATTCAATTACTGGCATTTACCTGGCCAATTATGGTATTACTTATGTGCCATTTTTCACCGGAATGGGATGACAGCAGCTTCGCAACGTCTCTCAGTTTAGCATTTGATTTGTTCCGGACGTTTTAAGCAAACGTTTACATGGGTTTTATTCAGTCATGGAACGCTTTTTCTTTACTTTTAATAAACATGGACGTATTTGTGTCAACACTGTATGCTGTCTCCCCTCGTACTTTACATCACACTTTTTGACACCTTGCTTTAGTATTATTCGTTTGCTTGGAGCAAATTTGAAATGAAATGCTCCAGGTTGTTTCAGAACAGCATCTGCGCTGATTTTCTATTCCAAAACTTGACAGACTTCTGCAAGATTAATGACCCTCCTTTAATTCCCAACTATGCCCAGGTAAGGTGCTGGAGTAATTATCTCTCTTTCATTCTTGATGTCTTCTTGGATATTGCCAAAGGCACAATCTGGAGGAATGAATGAGCGACCTCTTACAGGAAACACTAGTTCAATGCGTTCAATGTTACGTGAAGCAGTCAGAAGCCATTTGCAACACTTGGCGAGGAGGTTCTGTTTTTGTTTTGACATCCGCAAGTGTCACAAAGGAGAGTCACTTCTTCGAAATTTCTCATGTCGATATTTTTCAGCCTACCATAAAGAGGTGAAGCAAACTGAGTATACACTCTTTCATATTGCTCCTCCGTCCAGAAATAATGAAACACATTGGCTTTGATAAGACTGCATTTGGAAGTACCTTGGACTTCAGCAAAGGTGTGAAAGTAAAGTTGACATTCGTAATAAGTGTCTTGATTTGCGATTCGGGGTAAAGTATAATATTTCATAATGTCAAAGCATAATGCGAGAGTCTCTTTACCCGCCTCTCTCAGTAGAGTGTAAAATGCTTTCGCTTTAAGTTTGTGAAACACTCATATAGCTTTAGCAGAGTGAATAACAGTCCTTACTAGGAGTCTTGAATTCAATGTTAAAAAGAGTGTTAATAACGATGCAGAAATTAGATTTAGGGGTTTTAAATTCTGGATCCGTAATCATTTTATCACACATGGCAAACAGTCTGTATACGCTTAATTCAGAAGGCAAGTACATTCTCTGCCTTGATTTGTTACTGCAATAATGGGGTTCAACACACACTAAGGAAGATATAAACTTCACAATGCTATCCTTTTTTTGATCGGAATTTCAGTGTCTTCCTATTACCCCCATGATTTTCCACAAAAGAGTTATTTTTATTTTTATTTTTTAGCATTAGTATCAACACGCTTCCTGGAGACATTAATGATGTACAGGAAAGCTTGCTGAAATACTGGAACCTTCTTACTTTTACTGTTGTAAACATAACATTTAGTTTGGAGCAGCTTTCGAGCATGTTATTTACTTGTTTGCCTCAACCTCTATATAGGTACAATTTCAATTTTCTTACAAATGAAAGTATTTTGAGGGTTGTATGTTTTATTGCAGTGATACTCTTCATGGAACATCTTTATGTCATTCCTCGATAATGTTGCACATCTGAATGCTTTTGTTATGTCTTGCTCTTTACACGTGAATAGTGTAAGCATTTACTTAGGGGCATTCCTGTTTGGGGGAAAAAGAATGAAATTATTTCTCGTTCACAAAGTGACATGTCACAAATTTCTAACAGTTGCTATGTAAAAACACCCCTTAAATATGAATAAACCGATACAATGCAAAATTAATAAATAGCAATATGAGGTTATGGATTCCAACTTGATGATAAACTATTTATATAAACATCACAGTATATACGTCCATTAGCCAACAGAATTTCTACTTGATATATAAAAAGTTCCTGTTGGAGTATTAAAGTTAACTCTGTTTTTTCAGTAACAACTGATTCCCATTTATTTTGGTCATAGGCCCGTTTTCTAGCTTTTGTGTGTAACACAGGTGTCACATTTTGAGGTCTCGTAACCTTCACAGAACATGAAGAAGAAAGTTACAACTTGTTGTTATGATATCATACATTAGTTCACATTAACACAGTTTAAAAACACTGAAAATACTTCCGATATAACTAGTACTCTGACAACTTCACACATGTGAGCAGGACAATATAACTTTATAACTACAATGCAACAATGTGGCAGCGCTCACTTGACCGGAATAGTAACAGCTTATTGGAAGTTGTGGAGATTGTCCCACTTGATTCCAACAGTTGGCGGAGATTGTTATGTTGGAAACTAACATTATACTTCAATGCACTGAAACGATGGGATTTTTTCTTTTCGAAATACACACACATCATAGTTTCGTAGAGGGCTAGTAATATAGTTGAACGGTGTCAGCATTTCAATTTCGACAGAAATTGGAAATTGCTCCTTTGGATACCAATATTCTCAAATACACCAAACAACGATCACAACGTTTTGGCAACTCGGTAGCCTCTAAGTTAAAGAAATTTCCTGAAATTACCGCATTTACGATTCAGAACTCAATTCTGATTGTATTTTTCAATGCCAGTAGAGGTTATTACGACCACACACCTTCCATTCCTTCTCATTTCAATCCCAACCAACAATATCCTCAGTTTACTGACTACCCAACCCCATTTAATACAGACATGTGCGTACCGCACACCCTACATCATCTCAACTTGTCGGAAAAAACTCAAATTCGACGCCAGTATCCCAACCAGCTCCTTCTTCTTCATCACCTGCTCAAGTGAGTTCTATAAAGGATTATTTTGTTATTGACGATTCATTATACAAAACAGACAAGTAAATTCATTGTGTGTAAATTTGTATTTATGTTTGAATTCGTGGGAAAAAATCTCAACATGAGTTGCGTTGTATGCTTTTCAAGTGAATGAAATAACTTCACACGGACTGTATTGATTGTTTAATATTTGCCCTGGTTTTGAACCAAATAAAACATGATCCAACTAAAATTGGTACGACCTCATTGGCGTTGCACTCAAACCATGTAATTGGTAAGGTAAAAACTCATACAACTTACGAATTTGTGTCTTGCGATCCATTATTGATAGCTTCGCACACTTCTGTTATACAATTTGGTATTTGAAATAAATATTGAAGACGGTAGAAAAATCACTATTTGCAAGGAAACGAAGAGTTATTGCCATGCGTTCCTGTACTGTTATAGCTTTCCTGAGTTTTTTATCCTGTTTTGTTCTTTTAGTCTCGATTGAGTTTGTTACAACTCGAATACAAATGACGAAATTCGAGAGAAGTTCTTGTATTATCCGAAAACCAACTGAAAGTTTGTCTGATAACAACGTCACGCCACTATAAGCATTTCTATTAGATTATAACTGTGTCTGGCAACACCAACGTGATTTTTTCCGTTTTTCTTTTCTTATTATCTAACGAGTATTGAATATAATTTTGTTCACAGCTGCAGACAATTTTTAATCCTTGGTTCCACATTCACAGTCTAACGATAACTGGAATGCTTTAAAGTAACGGCGGAGAGAACGGGAGCGAAAAAACAAATGAGCGATGGACACAGATCATCACACGGGTCTCTCACCGAACCTTGTTCCATAGAAGTCGGTAACGGTGACTGTAACGAAGTTCTGTAACAAATGTGGACGCGCCTTTAAGTATGTCGGTAGCGATAGCAATAGCGGGTTGCCTAATTCATCTTTAGACTTTGGTTAGCCACGAAGTGTGCAGTGTTTACTACATGTTACTGAGAGACACATACTCCTATTTCATCCTTCTATAACTACTGAATATTGGCCAAGGGGTTTATGAGATACGGTGAATTAATGCAAATATCGCCTAATGTTAACAAACCACACTGCATTTTCTTTGATTGCAATGGGCAAAACCAGGATTATTTTTTTATGGTTTTCAAAAAGATGAATTTTGTGATGCGAACCATACGTTTCGTACTGAGTTCAGAAGTAACGCGTTTTCTGACTACGTTCTAAATTAGTTTTGCGTTACATTGAATGGTCATAAGAACATTAGTCAAAAAAATATTTTCCGATAGTCAACGCATTTGGGCGACTTACCAAAACACATACAGTAGGCTTATGGGAAATATTTGGTACCATATTTATATTTATTTTTAATAAATTTATAAAAGTAGTAGACATTAAAACCGGATATGTTTAATAAACGCAGATTACACAAATACATAAGTAAAAGTGTGCAAATAGATTTTATTTGGGACTTGATAGAACTATAAAATTATACGCATTTTTTAAAGTATTCACTAATTTATTTTTCAAATGAGTTTTATTTTCAGTATCAGTACATATAAAATGTAATGATTCATAATCGAAAGAAATGGCACCAATTGATAGATAGGTAATTATACTCGAATTTGAGCCGACAGACTTGATGCATTCCAGGCTCGGCTGACTTCGGAGTATACTTTGAAAATTGTCTGGGACTCACGTGTACAGAAATAATATTAATAAAGTGATTTGCAAGTCCCTTTGTAATAATATATACGTATATATGACAAATTGTATGAGTAATATTCATAAATATATAATTCATTAAAAAAAACTCCAAGGCATTATATTTGATAATATATTAATATTTGTACTATTTTTGTTCAAAAAGTTAAAACGATTGCAGAAAAGAAATCAAGATTTTTGGCATCTAACTACTTTGATCAACTTTTATACTTTACTGCTTAACATATCTAACTTTAAAATTATATTTGAAGAAAAAAGAGTAAGTCAAATATTTTTTGACTTTTAATTTGAGCAGTGATAATATTCACGTCTTACATTTGTCTCTCTGTCAGTATCCAGCAAGGCACATTGTAAAAAGCCCTTGAGGATTTACTTCAAATGTTGAGCAGCTAGAAACATGAAACAGAAACTTCTTTTAATTCCTTATCGCCGCGACCGAAACACATACGCTACATTTTATAGCACACAAGAATAAGGGGACAGGGAATCCTAAATTCACGCACCATTTTCTATTCGAACTCTCACGGAACATGAAGAAACTTATTATGATTACATACGAATACAAAGTTGTGAATATTCTGGCCCTAAGGCTTTCCGTGTTATTTGGTCGTGCACTTTCTAGATTAAGCCATTTTTCTTTCACGAAAGTTCTGCGCCTCGAAGATTACATGCAAGAGGTTTTCCTGAATAAAATATCACTTGTTACTGTGACGAAAAAATGCATCGTATTTAAATCCTAAAACCCTAAGAGAGTCACTTTTAGAACAGTTTCTAAACTAATGAACTATTTGTCTCTCGCCCACTTATTCGCAAAATCGTTTGGTACATTCTTAATATTTAAATCACGAAACAGTTGTAAAATGTTCTTTCGTTTCTGAGTCGTTTGTTTCCGCTGTAAAGTATTTGGTTCTTGATAATAAGAGGATGTAGTAAAGTTTCACTTATTGTTAAATGTATCGTTAATACTAATTGGGAAATTATATTGTTAATGTAGGTACCCAGTAAAGAACTAGATACCGTAATTTTTCTGGTTATTACAAAAATTTATTTACGTGGTACTCAAGCAATGTCAACTAAGAAATAATTTTTAAGTAAAAATAATCGTAAACTAGTTGACACTATAAGGAAATAACGTGTATTAGCAAAAGAACAATTTTTTTTCTATTTTTTCATATATCAGTTGCACGTTTCAACATAATATCATTCCCATTGGTTTCCCAAATATATTTGCGCTTTTAAGAGAAATATTTTATTATCATAGTCTAACTTATTTGAAATTATTAATACCTTTAACGTTTCATGAGTTTTACTAGTCGTATTTACTCTAATAGTTTACATATTATCGAAGAAAATATTTTAAAAGAAACTAAATAATACAAGGTTGAAAATGACTAAGTAAAAATTTCTCTTATTATTTGAATATCAAACACATCACTTCTGATTTTATACTATTTCAAATAGATTTATTCCGACAAAAACAAACTAGAGCTTACTAAGCGATCTGTCAGTGGTCGCAAATAAAGTATATTTTTAATCTTCAAAAACAATTTGATCAGTAATTACACCATCACATAAACTAAAGAACTCATTAAATTCACTGTCACTGCCACTTAAGAGGAAACTTAAAAAAAAAAACACCTCATTCTCAAGTTTTATTTGCGTTCCGTGTGACGTTTTTGCCTAAAATGTGAAACGTACACCATAGTTACGAAAACATTGGGCAAAGAAATAATTCATTTTAAAATACGCTATTTGGACTCTGAAAAATTACGAGTGTGATTTATGTTGCACTGTTATGCACAAAAAGAACGAAAGGGTCAGACATTCTACTTCAATTTGTGAGAAAAGAGATGGGAAAGGGGGGGGGGGGGAGATTTTTGTTTTAGATACTAAATTTAAGAAAATTGTTGTTTGCTAAAAAAAAAAAAAAAAAAAAAGCACAAGGGAAGAACAAGTGAGAACTTCCTCGTTCATCGAGAAAGTAATCTCCGTTACGCTGGGAGTGGGAGGAGGGGGAATGCCTAAGAAAATTTTACTATAAAAGTACCTGCATTTGAAACAAATTTTCCTTCGTTATGCAGTGTTTGCGAAAGTTTGTCAGCCCGAGATTTCGGGCTGAGAAAAGCGAAACTGAGGAAACAGAAATTCATTGTCTCTCAATTAAGTGAAGAGCACTGTCGTCCGATGACTACCTTATAAAGCTTATCCATAAATGTAGCGTAATGCAGCGTGGTATATGTAGTTTGGATGTTGAAGGAAAAAAGAAGGCGACAATATACTCAGGTAAAAGTGACTCCTACCAGGAAACGTTTTTGTGTCCGAGGTCAAGAAGTGAGCAGACCTTGACACCAGGCGGATTACATGCTACATTGCTTCCGCTCGGCCACTGACATAGTGTACAGTCTTTCCAAATGTAGTCCATTCGCGGTTACTTCTTGCTATTCTGAAGCCTGCTTAGTTCTACTTTCAGGCTAGGTATTCCTCCGCCTTACGCAAACCAAGCTTAACTTATTATAGAAGATCACACCGTAGAACAGCGCACCGAATTCGTGCGCACACTGAAAAAAATATTAAAAAAATTACTTGACAATTGTGAGGTAGTATTAGCAAACTTGTTCGGGAGACATAATTTTCTTTACATGTAAGATGGAATTACCGCAATCTGGAGTAAAATTCTCTTACATAGCAGTGTTAAAGTCTATACATTTATACGAAAATTACCTTAGGACGTATGCATCTCCTCAGTATTGTCTCAATAACTTGACGGGAGGAAGAAACAAAACAAGGCGCCATGTAGCACTAAGGGAAGACATAATACTAAGCGATAAAATTTATTTTATGGAACATAAAATTTTTACAATACAATATTATCAATCAGTTTCAAATAAAAAAAATTCAAAAAAAAAAAAGGAAATAGAAAAATATTGAGAGGTTTCGTAAAACGGATAGCTTTTTTCCCCGTTTCCAAATATCAATACACGCCGTTATCTTTATTCGCGTGAAATCTTTGTCAAGGAAATTATGAGAATACTTGGAAAGGTATTGACTGCAAAGCACTAATAAAACTAACAAACAAAACAAACCTTTCTTTGTACAGCACTAACGTAAGTGAGCAAACTGTTACACGTAATAATTGTTATAACCATTTCCAGGAATAACTAATTTGTCAAGTTGTTCCTGGAATAGCGGGACTGTGGAAGATAATAATAAGAAATATTTTAGGGAAAACTTGTAGAGTTCTTTCACTCAAAAATTTAGCAACTTATTTAAATTAATACTTTTAAATTTTTACGATGGAATCTTTTACTACTATAAATATCACTAACATTGCTATGTTCTCGTAGTTGCGTAATGGACAGAATCAGCCTTTGAGACGACCTTGGTCAGCACCTCCTCAATGGCAAGTGTCGAGCATTTTATATTGTGGTTTCTGTTACTATTCTTTGGAGAAAATAGGTAATACTAAAATTGAATGTACACATATTATTTTATTATACAAAGTAGTTAATACTAACTTACTTTTATTGCATTTTCACATACTTTTATCTCTTACTTTTATTAACTATTAGGGAACAGTTCTTTAGTTGTATGTAAATTTTCTAAACACTTAAGAGGTAATTTTCCTCACATGTACAGATAACTTGCTCCTCTCAAATGTTTGGGAATTTTACCTGAAATATTTTTACATTTAAAACTAATTTGTCTGAGAACCATTTCTTACTAGATGTTTTCTCACTTTATTATTTATTTTAAAAATGAAATATTATAATTTATAAAAAAATTGTGTAATTCTAACTTTAATTTAACGAAAAAAATAATAATTTTATCTTAACAGAGATATAAAATGCTTGTGATAGATTACATATTTAGAAAATAACTAAACCCGTCTTACAAATTGGATGATTTTATGTATGTTTAAATTAAACAGTGTTATATTACATATTTAGGAAATAACTAAACACGTCTTACAAATTGGGTGATTTTATGTATGTTTAAATTAAACAGTGTTATATTACATATTTAGGAAATAACTAAACACGTCTTACAAATTGGGTGATTTTATGTATGTTTAAATTAAACAGTGTCATATTACATATTTAGGAAATAACAAAACACGTCTTACAAACTGGGTGATTTTATGTATGTTTAAATTAAACAGTGTCATATTACATATTTAGGAAATAACTAAACACGTCTTACAAATTGGGTGATTTTATGTATGTTTAAATTGAACAGTGTTATATTACATATTTAGAAATAACTAAACACGTCTTACAAATTGGGTGATTTTATGTATGTTTAAATTAAACAGTGTCATATTACATATTTAGGAAATAACAAAACACGTCTTACAAACTGGGTGATTTTATGTATGTTTAAATTAAACAGTGTCATATTACATATTTAGGAAATAACTAAACACGTCTTACAAATTGGGTGATTTTATGTATGTTTAAATTAAACAGTATTATATTACATATTTAGGAAATAATTAAACACGTCTTACAAATTGGGTGATTTTATGTATGTTTAAATTAAACAGTGTGAAGAACCACGAATAGTTTATATCGTACAGCTGTACCCCGTATCATTTTATTGTAGAATAAACGATAATTTTTTACTGTGCCTCAATATTTTGATTTCAATATAAGGTACTAAAGTTATCGTACATGTTAGTGATATTTAAAATACTCATTTAAGTCATTTTCGCTCCAAAAATTCAAGTAAGATATAAAACGGAAATTTGTCTTTGGACCTAGAATATTTCTTATGGAATAAGGCATTTTTTACTGAAGCTCTGTATACCTTTTGTATGCTTAGGTTAGGTGACTCAAGTAATGTGTTGAGAAGTTACGAGAATTTTAACTTTTTTATTGATATAGCGTCATTACAAACTCAGGTCAAACTAATGAGTACAACATTTATGTCAAAGTGCGAAAGGTAATACATTTTCAACGCAATTATTATTTTTAGATTTGGGATTAAAATGCACTATAAAAAGTAAATAAATTTTTTAATTTTAAATTAATTTCTTTACATATCAGGCCAAGAAACAACACAACAGTATTAGCATATTCATTGTTTCAGAAACTATGCCAGGTATGCCCAAATCACTGTCAGCTTATTCAATAATGCAGATGACGGAAAATATACGTCATAAAACGCCCACGAATATACGAATTCACCTGCTCTCTAAAATAGCCCATATTTATCATTTTCTAGCAAGCCAATTCTTTCACCATCGGATTAATATACTGTGTCCCTTAATTTACTTCTTCAGTTCTATGCAGAATATTACATTTATGGCGTATGGATAGTCTTTTTTTATCAGTTCACTCAGCGTATTGAACATGTTTTGCATTCCCCGAATGCATCTCAAATTATTCCTATGGAGTTTATGAGATTAATTGCTTCTCTTAGAAAAGTTTACATGTGATAGATTTCATGAGTTACAAAATAATGCAATATTTTATGTGAAGGATGTATAAGATAAATTATAAAGGTTTTATACCTCATAAAATTTAAAATTAATTTATGGAGTATTTGTTAATCATGAGGACTACTTCATATTTTCACGGTAGCAGAATCAGGAGGATACTGAGTTGAGATATCAGATATAATTTTATGAGCATTAATTCACTTACTAAGAATTCAAAACATCAGTTCATTTAAATAAGTAATACTTGTGCATGGGGTGCTTTACCCACTGACACAATAATGAGATATAGGCGTATTTCTCTTAACGTACTAATAGAAATTTTTCAGACAAACACAATATACAAATACCAGGAATTAAAAATAATTTTGTTAAAATGAAATGTTCACAAACGTGGATTATGTTATTACGAGTTCACACTTCAAAATATCTTGTGTGTTTAGAAAAAAAACGATATGATAGGTAAGTTTCGGTAGCCTATACAAAATAAAAAATAAAAAAATAAAAAAATCTTAGGTGTCTGGGAGGTGATAATTGCCAGTGATTGCCCCCGTAACTACTCCACTGTATTTTCCCACGCAGTAACGTACTCAATCCTCCTGTTTGTAGATATTTTGAAGTGCGTTAGGATTATCTAATAATACAACAAAAGTAAAGGAAACTCATTTTTGTACTTTCTAAATCCAGTATTTTTAATACGAACGTTTATTCACCATTTTAAATTGTAAGTTTAATTGTTTGTTATTATGTTCTACAACACTCCGATAACCGTTATAGAAAGGTATCTTACTAATCCTTAATTAATTTAACAGTAGTATACACTATAATGGCAATTATAAGGGCCAAAACCATTAAAAAAATACAATGGTAAGTTGTTGACATTAAGTTACGATTGCACGCTGAGATAACGGTGCCAGCTCGGGTACCCGACAATTTAACTAACCACGTTCGTACATTCTCCCGGATTTTTGCACGTGTGAATCATGCCGGACGATAGCGCTGGTCGGCTAGTTTTCTCGGGGATCTCCTGTTCCTCCACCATTTCATTCCAGCGCTTCTCCATATTGACCTCAATAACACTCATCGGCTTTCTCGAGACCTCGCTTTTAAAGGCCGCCAAAATCTCTCCACTCACTCATCGTTCGTACAGTAACCATTTAAGACGTACCCCGGAGGTAAAGGACACCGTGTCCATTTTTGTACGAAATTTAGTTGGCACCATGTCCATGATGTACATTTGTTGCTCTATATAGTGTTATACAGCACTATGTCCAGTTACAATAAATAGCGAAAATAGGCAGTGGGAAATAACCCCATGTCCTGTATTGTTCGGAGGTAAAGAACACTATGTGGACATGATTTAATATACTTCTGAAGAAGTTAGAGGTATAAAACACCATGTGGACATAGTGTTGAAGCCTATACCTTACGCCAGTAGCTGTCCAACGAGATTGCAACCCCTCTTTAAAAGTTCGGTGACGAGGCATTTTTTTGTTATGTGTTTTGTGTCGTCTAATGTGCCGCCTTGATGGTCATTGAAACCGATGACTAGTATATACGAAGAAAGTTAACGAATGAATTTATGTTCTACACAGTCTCTGTTTTCTATGGTCTAGTGGGTTAATTATCAACTACTCTGTTCTATGTCATGATGTTTACAAAGTGTATTGACCTAAGAATACTGGTATTTTACTTGTGAGTGTTTGGAAAGCGTCCGGCAAAATGGACTGTAAATACCTATCTCCCGGAAGGAAAATAGTAAATTTGGTTCTGTCTTAGAATGAATGTTCTACAAACAACAAAATCAGTGTTTAGAAACATAACCTGTAAACTGTGTAATCTAGACTTATCTTGCACATTAGGTGAGTGGAGTATAATTTATGATATACTATTAGTGTAATATTAACCTTACCTCTCCTACCCTTGCAATGTAACCTAATACAACAAAACCTAAACTGTGGTAGGTTTATCGACTTTAATTAAATTTTTGTTTTCAAATTTCAGATTTGTGCGGGATTGAACTATCAATTGCAGATAGACAAATGTAAAATAAAGATGTTGAAGTTGTTGAAGATAGTGGTTGCATAAAAAAGAATATTAAATATGATTGTTGTGATGAAGTGGAAGAATGATTGGACCATAATATGACTACCTCACGATCTAATTCTGTGGAAAAAGTGATCTCTGCAGGTAATTTTGTTTAAATGAAATATGCATATGCTCTAGCATTTTAATTATCATTCAAATTAAAGAGCTGCAGCTTAATAAGTCATCTGAGAATCGTAACCAAACTAGTTATCTAATTTAACTTACTGTGTCCTACATTTTGTCTCGACTATGAAATACTTTATTGTACATCAGCAGCACTTTTTAGTAGTGAGGGAAACCTTCTTCTAGGCAGAATCCCCGTTAATATATTAATGATATGCCTTCATTTTGGAGACCAACTCCGAACAACTTTTGCATTACTTCCGTGTTGACCACTGACTAGCCATTTTACCTTCGAACTTTACTTACCCGATTTTTAATATGAATAAAATATGTTGTGACTCTTCGTAATTATTTGCAATGTTTTTAATTTCAGATTCGTACGTTAACTGTAAAATAAGAAGGGAAAATAAACAGACTGGAGGTGACATTGAAGCAGTTGGCTGAGTGATATTGAAGTGGATGACTCAGAAGTGGACGAAGATTATGTGCCAGACAGTGATGCAAGTTCCTCACATTCCGATTATTTTAAGCCATCTACAAGAAAGGTAAACAGCAAATTGATTACTAGGAAGCATAATAATAACAAGAAGACTAACTGACTTCAAAATAACGAAATAAGTGATGTTTTGGAGACTAATTTATACCTTCCTAGTGAGGACGAATGTAATAACTCAACTCCTTTGAATAATGCCACCCCCAGACATGTTAAAAACAAACATATATTGTACAAAAGGGGGAAAATAAGAGTGAGAAACCCAAATGCCTGGCTTTGCAATGTTCGCAACTGTAAGTTAGCTGCAGTTGAAGAGTATGCTAATAAAAAAAAGATATAACTGTAGTTGCTAAGGTTATGAAACCACCATGCTCATATCGTTTGAAATATTATGAGAGGTTGTTTGAAGAAAAGATATTAGATATCTTTAAAACGTACTGGGGCAAAGAAAAATATTGTGATTTAAAAAGGCAATCCCTTTATCATGTTTAAACACTTTCTCTATTGAGCATTCATGAAAACGACAAAATAATGCCAAAAAGCCAAACGAAGAACTCTGTCCTATTACTTCACAATAGACGATAACAAAATAAAGCCTGTAGGGTAATGTCTGTAAATACACTTTGCATATCTAATTCTGTTTTAAACACACTCAAAAACTGCCAACCAGGGGTGCTGTTAAGATTGATGACAGAGGGATAAATATTCCAACCAACAAAACCCCATATCAGACTATTGAAAATGTTGTTCACAACAATATTTCCTCCTTCCATTGCTATGAAGGCCATTACAGCAGAGAAAGAACATAACATAAATACTTGGGTACTAAACTGAAGAAAGAAAAAAAATGTACACATTATACCTACAATTTTTCAAGGAGAAACCACATAGATGAAATATTTATCGCTAAACGTTGGGTTTACTTTGATGTTTTTAATAAGCATTTTCAGCTTTCATTCAAGCCACCATAGGTAGTTACATGTGACCTTTGTGATTCATTTCAGGCCAGTCTTAAAGAGAACACATTGGGTCAAACAGACAAAGATATACGCACAGCTGAATACGAGTCGCACCTCTTTGAGTCAAAGAGGAGGTACAACATGAAAACTGAAGATACCAAAATATCTAAAACCACTCGCACACTTAAAGCACTAACAGGCGATCTTCAAAAGTGTTAGCCCACACCATTGCTAAACAACTGCATCAGTATTTATAAACGTAAGTTGTGGACACTGAACTACAGCTTTTTTGATTAAATTGACAATAGTTTTCACTGCATGATGTGGACGAAAGTAAAGCAGGGCCTGGGGGCGAGGAAATATGATCAGCTATTTTTTAATGGGGCTAACAGTGTAATCCCTACATAAGATGTAAATGAAATTACATTATGGTCAGATAATTGATATGGCCAAAATCAAAACATTGTCATTATCATGTATTTCTTCGGGATAGTGAACAGATATTTGCAAATAAAATGTGCAAACCTATAGAACCTCCTTAAAGGATACATACATATGAAGGCCGACACCATACATGCGTTCATAGAAATAAAAAGGAAGAAAATTAACAACATGACAAGTCTTACCCCATGGGACTTGCAGCATATGGTGCGTCAGTGTTCGAGCAGTTATCATGTGCACAACATGGAACAAGAAGATTTTAAGCTATTCTTTTCACTTTTTTCAGGAAGAAGTGTGCCATTTATTTACAGGAAAAAAGTGTTGAATAAATGAAGGTTTTTTCGTCAACTTGGGCTCATATTCAAGTGCGGCAGGAAAACATTGGTATTGTAACACGTGTATTTTCCTCCTATAACTTACTATCATCTAATTCCTGTATTTCCTACTCAAAATCTTATTAAACACTTTAACTTGTAAGATGAGGTAAGGGGTGTCATGGAAGTAACTCAGACAGTAGCTAATAAGGGAGATTTTATAAAAAATATAATTTATTTTAACAATCTCTATCTGGTAACAACACAATACAATTACTCATACAACAATAATGTAAGATAATAACTTTACATTAAACTACAATATTATTACTCAGTAAATACAATATGCAGCTGATCCCTAGCCTTGCCAGATTTAATCAGTTAAGGGGGGATTGGACGGTGACTCGTTAGAAGTTATTACGCCCTACCGCTACGTGATAATGATCACCCGATGACTATTGCAGATAGGCCTTACAGCTCCTCTAGGCATGTGGTTATCTGTTGCCTTCTGCTTCAGACTCGGGGTCTCACTCACATACGCACTTAGTCGTGACCTGGTGCCTTCTGGGGGGAGGGGGTGCAGCCATGGAGAGGCACTTTTATAGCTGGCCTATGTAGATAATGTTTTCCAAACGACTGCGGTTGGCTACCAGCCATACCCCATGCAACCTTACGCGGTGTGTAGCGGCACCTGGTTGCTGCTATACTACCCCCCTCCTCAGGGTTGAAATAACTGCCCGGGGGGAGGGTTGAGAGAGAGAGAGAGAGAGAGAGAGAGAGAGAGAGAGAGAGAGAGAGAGAGCGAGGCACAAGTATCATGGGGTTCGTCGGATCTGATGTAGCCTAGGAGCTCAAGGTATCGAGAGCGTGGACGCTAGGTGGCATACACGGAGGACTTAACTGCGGTATCGAGAGCGTGGACGCTAGGTGGCATACACGGAGGACTTAACTGCGGTTTCGAGAGCTTGGACGCTAGGTGGCATACACTGAGGACTTAACTGCGGTATCGAGAGCGTGGACGCTAGGTGGCATACACGGAGGACTTAACTGCGGTTTCGAGAGCGTGGACGCTAGGTGGCATACACGGAGGACTTAACTGCGGTATCGACAGCTTGGACGCTAGGTTGCATACACGGAGGACTTAACTGCGGTATCGAGAGCGTGGACGCTAGGTGTCATACACGGAGGACTTAACTGCGGTATCGAGAGCGTGGACGCTAGGTGGCATACACGGAGGACTTAACTGCGGTATCGAGAGCGTGGACGCTAGGTGGCATACACGGAGGACTTAACTGCGGTATCGAGAGCGTGGACGCTAGGTGGCATACACGGAGGACTTAACTGCGGTTTCGAGAGCGTGGACGCTAGGTGGCATACACTGAGGACTTAACTGCGGTATCGAGAGCGTGGACGCTAGGTGGCATAGACGGAGGACTTAACTGCGGTTTCGAGAGCGTGGACGCTAGGTGGCATACACTGAGGACTTAACTGCGGTATCGAGAGCGTGGACGCTAGGTGGCATAGACGGAGGACTTAACTGCGGTTTCGAGAGCGTGGACGCTAGGTGGCATACACTGAGGACTTAACTGCGGTATCGAGAGCGTGGACGCTAGGTGGCATACACGGAGGACTTAACTGCGGTTTCGAGAGCGTGGACGCTAGGTGGCATACAAGGAGGACTTAACTGCGGTATCGACAGCTTGGACGCTAGGTTGCATACACGGAGGACTTAACTGCGGTATCGAGAGCGTGGACGCTAGGTGGCATACACGGAGGACTTAACTGCGGTTTCGAGAGCGTGGACGCTAGGTGGCATACACTGAGGACTTAACTGCGGTATCGAGAGCGTGGACGCTAGGTGGCATAGACGGAGGACTTAACTGCGGTTTCGAGAGCGTGGACGCTAGGTGGCATACACTGAGGACTTAACTGCGGTATCGAGAGCGTGGACGCTAGGTGGCATAGACGGAGGACTTAACTGCGGTTTCGAGAGCGTGGACGCTAGGTGGCATACACTGAGGACTTAACTGCGGTATCGAGAGCGTGGACGCTAGGTGGCATACACGGAGGACTTAACTGCGGTTTCGAGAGCGTGGACGCTAGGTGGCATACACGGAGGACTTAACTGCGGTATCGACAGCTTGGACGCTAGGTTGCATACACGGAGGACTTAACTGCGGTATCGAGAGCGTGGACGCTAGGTGGCATACACGGAGGACTTAACTGCGGTATCGAGAGCGTGGACGCTAGGTGGCATACACGGAGGACTTAACTGCTGTTTCGAGAGCGTGGACGCTAGGTGGCATACACTGAGGACTTAACTGCGGTATCGAGAGCGTGGACGCTAGGTGGCATAGACGGAGGACTTAACTGCGGTTTCGAGAGCGTGGACGCTAGGTGGCATACACTGAGGACTTAACTGCGGTATCGAGAGCGTGGACGCTAGGTGGCATAGACGGAGGACTTAACTGCGGTTTCGAGAGCGTGGACGCTAGGTGGCATACACTGAGGACTTAACTGCGGTATCGAGAGCGTGGACGCTAGGTGGCATACACGGAGGACTTAACTGCGGTATCGAGAGCGTAATTTCAAGTAGGGGCCATCGTCACACAAAAGAGATAGAATTCTATGATTCGTAATTATAAAATTGTTGTAAAGTGTAGTAATGTTATGGGGTAAAAAGCAAGGCTGGGTAAGTGAAATAGCAAGAAGTTATAAGTGATACAAAGTTAATTGGCTAGCCATATTAGTAGAAATACAAACTCTGAACATGCTGTAAGTGACATGTGAGGGTGAGAAAAAGTAAGTACCCATTGCCACATTTAATAATTAATTAAAAAGAAACCCCCAAATTTAGGCGGTGGACACGGGAAGAAGGGAGTTCGGTTTGCTCGCATTTTTATTGAACGCTTGACAACATGCCAGAAAGATTACTTATAAAATTAATTTATAGAGAGAAAAAGGCAGAAGCCATCTGGCAGAAATATGTAAACAATAAAGTAATACTATAAGCCAAATTTGTAGTAATCAAGAAATGAAGGAATAAATTATTTTTTGTAAGAACAAACATATAACAACAGTTGGCAACGCACGCTCTGGTGCGACAGAAAATTGTAAATTTAGCAGGTGGCGGCGCTCGATGGATGCACGCTCAATTGTTAAAGTGATGTGGCGGAACGAGCATCGTGAAACGTGCCATTGGATAGTGGTTATTTTATGTTACTTGCTCGTTCTAATACTGGAATATACCAACGTGACTACCTACAGCTAAGTATTTCCGACAGCTTGTTCTAGACACTGAATGAACATATTTGAAAGAGAGACATTATAGTTACATCGATACAAGGCACCATATGATGATTCTCACTTACGACACTGTTTGTGTTATACAATTCTTATAACATACTGTGAAACCCTGATCCTAATATCAAACAAGTGAATACATTTAAAAATGAATACATGTGTACATAAGCGCCTGAGGCGGTAATGTTGAGAAAGTCTTTGTAACGTAGTTGGCAGCACTGTGCACTTCGCCGAAAGTTTGTTAACTCTCATTATTCACTGAAAATTCAATTATGTGTAGCACTGACGTAAGTATACGAGAATTAATTTATGCCCATACAGAATGTGAAAGCACTATAATTGTGGAAACACTGTTCGTTGCAGGAAAGCTTGCAGCACTGTCGCTAGTTTTGGGAGTGTCTTTCACTTTTTATTTGTTTACACTGAGAGTAGAGTGCACGCTACCTTGTAATATTTTTAATTGACATGTGCCCATTGGCAAAAGAGAAGCATAAGTGCCCTGAGGCGTTATGAACAATAATAGTTATCTAATATATATAAAACCATTATTCTAGAAAACAAAATATAAAAAATTGATGCTCATAATAGCATTATTGATTTATACAATACAACATAGTTACAATAATCTTAAAAGCTAAAGGTTGGTTTTATAAAATATCTTTTATTGAGCATTACATATACAATAATAAACAACATATAAAATATCTGCATATATAGAGAGGCAATAAAATGCTGGAGTACTCTTCTTATTACTTAATTTATAATCTAGACATAATATTTCATACTTATTTGTGTTTGGTATGCAAGAACCCATTAGGTTTCTTGATATTAGTAAAGGAAATTTTACTATACACAAACTGGTCACTGCTCGCAAGGTAGTAAGTAATCGTTAACGTATCAAACATAAAAACTATATATATATATATATATATATATATATATATATATATATATATATATATATCATTAGTATTTGCGATCGCAATTTAATAGAGCAGTTAATTGTGACTGTGAATGCCATGATGCATGATATCTCAAATTATACTATATTAGCTGACCCCTGCGACTTTGTTTGCATGATTTTTTTCAGTTATTAAAATAAAGCCCACCATAGTCTCATTAATAGTTTACGTTTAAACTACTAATATTTCTTCTTTCAGGTTTAATGGAGTTATTAAATTACATCCTGCCATCACTTCGCACATATTTTGTGTGAGCATGATATTTATGACTTAGAATCGAATTAGTAACTTTTCCCTTTTTGGGTGCTCTAGCCACTGCGATATTGCGGCCCCACTATATACTCCAGTAGCGCTGTGGTCCACATATTTTGTCTGCCTCACTAAATATTCTTCAACCACAGTTGATCCAGCAAGAGTCTCTTTCATAATAACACCAAAACTAAGCATTAAGGAAACCAAGTTCAAAGCCTCTTAAACCTTATCAATTTCTGTTGTATAGTAATAATATTTGTGCTACGTCAATGTTGGATAAAAAGGTTTTCTTAAATGATGGTTTTCTAAATTTCCTATTATATCTAAGTGCTCTCCTCCTTCTCTTATATGCCACACTTCACAATATCTGAAATAACAGCAACAATAAAAATTAATTTTTAAACACTAGGAAACAGCTATAGAAGTTATGCTGCAAAAACCATTTCAATAATCCCTTTCAAGTTAAAAGGTACCAAATTATGGGTTCTAGCAGTAACCATAAGGCGTTTACCTTTCTCCATTTTTATAAATTTTCTAACGAAAAAGACTGCACAAGGTTTAATAGAAATTACAGAATAATGATCACTATTATAAGCATTAACTTTGAAACATTTATGATCGAAAAAGTTACTTGGATTTAAACCTATTGGTGTTTTAATGGAACTGTAGTGTGGATATTTATCTTTTCTCAGTATCATTACTTCTAGCAATGTACTACCAGTAAACAAATCTGATTGGTCTAGGTAAAAACTTTATTTCATTTCCACCAGCGTTGCACACTCATCAAGATATATCCATCAAAACATTTTTGGACACATCCTCTTAGTTAACAATACAATCATTGCTATTTTCGTATTAAACCTGAAAGCCTACTCGAAGGCCAGTCCTCAAAGTCTGAATCACTTGTCCAATCAGGACCCTTATCTGCACATTCAGACCAGCAAGGAGTGGGACATTCATCCCTATCCACTAAATCTACATGTGGTAAACTATTTGATGGACCTGTCACAGGTTCTTTAAAAACCGAAGCTGCCGAACCTTCAAACATATGATTAATACTCATCGTAGAATTTGAACTGTTAGAGGACACACTTATAACTTCAGGTCCATCGAAGCGTTCTGACTTAATGGCAGGCCTCCTTTCGCACTCCCAGTATTTCCTATTGGCCTCCACAACTACCACACGGTTTAAAAACTAATCCTTTTGTGGTGGAGGATCATTGGAAATTTACCAAATAGGTTTCGTCCATTTAATTACATTCCCCAAACCACCTTTAACTGGAAGGCGAACTGACATACTTTCGCATAATCTTTTAATGAATCTATCACAATGGTATTCGTGGCTATACTCTTTAAAAACTATAACGTCTTAATATCTTTCATCGAGGTCTTGAAACGCAAACTTCCCAACACAGGGTTAAAAAAATTCGTGCTCCTTGCAAAATCCTGTGCAACAACAAGTCTTACCCACACTCGGTGATCCCCACAATTATAATTGTTCCTTTTTATGAATATAACCACACTGCATCCAGTCATTATGCCATTCAACCACTTGATTGTACCAACACATATACGTGGTATCAGCGCACATTATAGAACCAACTTTAACAGATCGAACGTATTCGTTAAATGCTGATTGAATGTATTTATGATTCATCTCATTTCGTGTTTGGTCATACATAATAAAGGTGATTATATATTCATTAACATAGACTGGTAAGCTTGCAAATGCCTATTTTCATTTTGAAGTTTAAAAAATATGATTTTAATTTATGTGGTGCCAGTTCAAATAGTTAAAAATAATAACAATGTTAACACGTTTGAAGAAGATTAATTACTGTTAAATATTGGAAAGTAAATTAATAATATTGTAAAAAATGAAAAAAAGCAACTATTACTGTTATAATTCCCTTAATTGCATTGAATGGCGCCTGACTTACAAACCAAACAAAACAGTCGCCTGTTCACTGCCAAAAAGGTTTTTTTTAAAATGTGACTGTAAATGCATTCTGGATTTGTGTACAGGAACTGGTGTTTCGAACACGGAGTACAAAACCCAATGAAGATTGTGTTAGAAATAGAAATATAAGGTGTCTCCAGTGTCGTGCAACAAAGTGTATCCAAATAGGTGTGAAGTGTATTTGCCCTTGCTATTAGAGAGTACAAGATTTAAGACTATATATGTATCAGTGTCGAGAACACGGACATAGGATAAATTTTTATTGTTTGATTTGCGAACAATGTATGTCCAATTACGTTGACGGGGGTTATTACCTAGGGTGCAAATTGTGTATGACAAATTCATCTCTTATTTAAATGTGTTAGTCAGAATTAATCTAATTCTACATATGACTAGTGATTGACTGTATTAATGAAAAATTTGAAGTTCAAGGATAATTTACCACAAGTTTTGCCATTCAAAAGGTGTACTTATTGTTACTGTAAGAAATTACATTTAAGGGTTTCATTTGAATTTGTGATAATGTTGATAAGATTAGTGTACAGAAGACCACTGGTTTTTGTCAAACACACTTTCATAGTTTGCGATACAGTTGTTTAGTTAGAGAAAAAAAATTTGGCCATCTCAAATTTCGCACTTTTATAGGCGGTTGCGGGCTGTGCAGAACTAGCCACTGACCAGCTGCGGCCCCACTATTGAGTTCTCTAGCCACTGAGCTACTGCGGCCTTACTATTGGATGCTCTAACCCCTGACCAGCTGCGGCTCCACTATTGGGTTCTCTAGCCACTGGGCTACTGCGGCCCCCTTATTGGGTGCTCTATCCACTGAGCTACTGTGGCCCCACTATTTGGTGCTCTAGCCCCTAACCAGCTGCGGGCCCACTATTGGGTTCTCTAATCACTGGGCTACTGCGGCCCCATTATTGGGTTCTCTACCCACTGAGTTTCTGCAGTCCCACAATTGGGTTCTCTATCCACTGAGCTACTGCGGCCCCACTATTGGGTTCTCTAGCCCCTGAGCAGCTGCGGCCCCACTATTGGGTTCTCTAGCCACTGAGCTACTGCGGCCTCCTTATTGGGTGCTGTAGCCACTAAGCCACTGCGGCCACACTGGTGCTCAACCCCCTGACCAACTGCGGCCCCACTATTGGGTTCTCTAGCCACTGAGCTTCTGCCGCCCCACTATTGGGTGCTCTAACCCCTGACCAGTTAAGGCCCCACTATTGGGTTCTCTAGCCAATGGTCTACTGAGGACCCACTATTGGGTTCTCTAGCCAATGGCCAACTGAGGACCCACTATTGGGTTCTCTAGCCAATGGTCTACTGAGGACCCACTATTGGGTTCTCTACCCACTGCGTTTCTGCGGCCCCACTATTGGGTGCTCTAGCCACTGACCAGTTGCGGTCCCACTATTGGGTTCTATAGCCACTGAGTTACTGCGGCCCTACTTGATATATATATATATATATATATATATATATATATATATATATATATATATATATATATATATCTACTGGGTCACTGTGACCCCACTTGGAATAACTCTAGCCACTCAGCCACTACGGGTTTATGGAAGAAAAGGTTTACAGCCCATAAACAAAAAAGAAAGAGAATTGACGATTCTTTTAACAATGCGTTTTTTTTATTCAGTTATCCTAAGAAAAGCTTAATCCAGTACCTATTTACATTCCTGACCATCATTATTTCCGGGACTGTTACAGAAACCTCGAAGAAACATCATCTAAGTTGGTCCTGATGTTGTTTTCTATATACTGTGTAAGTTTGATGTCATTATGTTAAGTGGTTTTTGTGTTAAGTCCGTTCGGACGGACAGACAGACACGAAAAAAATTAACATTGGATATGGCATCGTTATCAATTATACTATATGAAAAAATAAAAAAAGTGATGGCTGGGGATGATTGTGTTAAGATAACTATTCATACACTGCACCATGGTATTAGGAGGGGGGTTGGTCAACACATACAGGTGGGGGGAAATATTAATAATAGTAAAAGATGCCGTATGCTTGCCGTGGTATTTGCATGAGGCGAACAATACAGTGACGTCAGATAACAAAATAGCAGATCGAATACATTTTGCATTTTCGCAAGTGAGGGATTCAGGCGGGATGAATAAAACATCCTGGGAGGGTGGGAGGAGGGGGAGATGTCATAGACAGTGACTGTCGTGAGGTCAATCGCGATGGTGGGGAAGGGTGGTTGTAATGTACATGAATGGTTTTGAAACTGGTAAGGGACTCGTTGGATATGGTAGATCTGCCATTTGGCCTGAACACTAACGACTGGCACTTGTAACTTAATTACTAATTGTTTGTCGGAAAACGAACATTCAGCGAATTCAAGGGAGCAATACTTAAATAGGTCTTTGATTCCAATATCAAGTGTCAGGTTAATTTTTAAAAGTTCTTCCTGTACTGCCGTCAAGTCATGTGTGAGCTGAGTTTTATTGACAGGGCCAAGCGGCAGCTTATGTAGTTGAAATTAGTGAATGAATGATTCAATGGAATGTTCAATGATGAGGTTGTTGATGACTTGTAACACACTCGTTACTAGCAAGTTGAATTGAGTGTCCAAGATGTGGACATTATTCATTGCAATTTGTTGTGAACGGAAAACACTAGTTATTCCGTTAATGGCTTTGGAGAAAGGAATTATTTTGTTTACAACCTTATGAGTGATGTCACTGACGACTTGGAAAGTGACGTTTAATTCCTTGTAAGTGTTGTGGATGTTAACTGTATGATCCTTGATTTTCTGGTCCAGACTTATGTCATTTTGGAGCAGAGCGTGCAGATGCTTGTTGGTGAGGAAGTTCCAGCACCAGCTGCCAACATCCCCTATGATTTGAATGTCGTGCGTGGCGTGGAAGTGGGTGCTGGTGTCATTGTGGTAATATCAGAGGGCTCCCATTTCTATTACCTGCAAATAATTGTAAATTATTTTCATTTGTGCAGGTACAGGTGTTGCGATCTGCACACGCAGTGTAAATAACCTAGTCGATTGCCTCGGGTGGGGAAGAGAAATGGAGATGCAGTTTGTATAGCAATGAGATGCTGTTCTTGAAGATGATGTCAGGCTCCGTCATGACGTAATACACACCAACGTGCGTGCGATATGTCGCTGGCGTGGGGAGCCCAGCTGTGAAAACAAAGAAGGCACAAGCAAGGCCGCGATGGTGGCATGGGTGGGGAAAATGCCCGACCACCTGCGTGTGGCATGACAATGACAATGTGCGGCGCACGTACAGAATGACTCCATGTTTAAACAGTGTGGCCAACCACAGCGGGCGGCGTAAAGGTCATCTCGGCGCCGCTGAGTGGGTGGCGGAAGGCGAGGAGTGCAGTTGGTACCCTGGTATCCCCTCCACTGGCTGGCAGCAGTGGAAGCAGTAGCTTGGTAGAGCACTGAGAGGCAGGAATGTGCCGTGGAAGCCACGCTGTGGCTGCTGCTCGTTGCATGTTGCATTGCTGAGTCGAGACTCTGTCAGCACGGCGCAGTTGCATCACGCCTCAGCTCCCTGGCAGCGATATACACAGCACTCAGTGCTTAGCACGGGGCATAGGGAAGGAACAATATAAACTGTAACACGTTTTTTAACAATCAATACAGTCTATATATAAAATGCAATATTTAGACCGACATTACCACAGTACACTAACAAGTATATGCTAATGTGGTGTGTCTAGTACACACCGTGTCAAATTTGGGAGTCTGTGTTTTGTTTGTCTGAATGCGAAAGGTCGATTCGCTTATTATAGCTGTGATGCTATAAGGGCCGCAGTAACGATGGTAAGAGCCTTTTGCCTAACTCGGTAACAGACCCAGACATAGTCGTTGACACATAAGGTGTTTTTCATATTTGATTTATCAAATTGCGTCTTTTGAAGATTCTGAGCATGGAGCAAGTAGATGTTTAGCCATTTCACTGGCTGCAAGGAGTTTTTGACACCAGTCATGGCCCCATTCAGAATACTGACTAGCGACTATTTGGGCTGGGAGGACTGCTTCTACCCCGTGGAGCAAATAAAAGGCAGTAAATTTATTGGAACTGTTGATACTAGTGTTGTAATTAAATTGAATAAATTAAATGTACAAATTCCAATTAGACTGATCAGCATTGGTGCAAGCCATAATCTGTTCACCAATCAAACAATTATTGGTCTCAACAAGTCCATTACAATGGGGGTTGTAAGCAGTGGTAGTTAATTTTTCACACCTAGGGATTTCAAGAGGTTCCTAATGAGGTCGTTTTAAAAACTTGTGGTCCCATCAGTAAGAATTTGCTCTGGGCAACAACTTATTTTAAAAATTATGTGCAAGTGGCGGCATCAATAATTTGGACGGGATTGGCGACAGCAAAATGAGTGACATACTCGGTCATGACTAAGATATACTTGTTCCTACATGTTGTGGTAGATAGGGGACCTTTCGCATCAAGAGCCCATGTTTTCAAAAGCGGCTGGGGCGATATAGGAGTTAATTAGCCCACTGGCTTGAATTTATAGCCTTCATTTTCTGGCACACAGGATAGGACTTGGCATATTTCTTAACTTCCAAATCCATAGAGTCCCAATAGTAGGTCTGTTTAATTTTCTCTAAATTTTTAAAGGGGCCAAAATGCCCCTCCATCCCCCCAAGATTGTGCCATGATGAGCTTGGATGATTTCATTAACATATAGCTGAGGGACAAGGGTTAATTTTGAGGGTCCTTGAGGAGTCTTGACCTTTAAAAATATTTCACAGTTGGTGGCTATTTCATAGCAATGGCTTAATCTATGGTATTTAGTGTCATCTTGTTCAGGATGCAGTAAGGCTAGCTTGAGTTTGTGTATGTGGGGTTCGTTGTCATACTCACCAACAAATGGGGATGCATTAAAGTAATGGGACATAGATAAAAACAGACCCATAATCAATCTGTATGTGCTCTTGGGCGTGAGTATAGACAGGAATAAACTGCATTATTTCCGAAATAAAGACAATGAGAATTTTACATTAAAGTGTTGGATCGATGCATGTTGTGGTGAGGGTGGTTGTATGCCTTTGTCTAATTATTTCAACATTCACTTGATAGAGGGTGGTGATGATTTTAATTATTAAATGCATAGAGAAAATGTCCTCTTTTGTAACAGCCATGGCAATTCTTTCTCTGTCATTACGGCAGTTTGTGGTCATAAAATTACGTTTAACGTCCTCCCAGTGTGTCTAATATATTTTACTACAGAGGCACTAATCACGGACGCTTTGGTGGCGTTTTGAAAAATGACTTCATCAAGGATCTTGAAAAGTGAGGCACATGTCATCATGTCCTGTTTAACTGAGTATGGGGTGTCATGAAGGGTGACTGTTTGTGAAGAGACCTGTTGGACAGTGGGCATACGAGTTAATGCATCGGGGAGTGAGTTCAATTTGCCATTTACAATGTTTGCGTCGAAGTCAAACTCAGTGAGTGCGATGGCCATTTTTTGAATACGCACAATGTGGTCCGCCATGGAATGCAAGTATCGCAAGCTAGAATGATAAGTCTCGATGGTGAACTTCCTACCATATGAATATTGACGAAAGTGAATGCATAGGTATTTAATGCAAACAAGTTCTTGTTCTGTGGTGCTCCAATTCGCCTCCTGTACTGAGAATTTCTTGGAAGTAAATGCAACAATATACCTTTGCTTTGACTGTGAGTCTAGCTGTAGAAGTGCCCCGCCTACAGCATCATTATTGGCATCGCATTCTAGAAAAATGTAATGGCTTTCATTAAACTTTTGCAATACTAGGGCTTGTAAAATGGTGTGTTTCAAATTGATAAATGTGTTTTGGTGCTCCTCCTTCCATTTAAATAGGGTATTATGCTTGATAAGATTAATTATGGGTTCCACAATAATTCAAAATATAACGCCTTAGGTATGAGGTTATGCCAAGAAAACTGCAAAGTTTGAGATTAACTGGGGGTGCCATCTTTTCGATCGTGGAGACTTTATCTGGATCAGTCGACCTGCCTTGTGGGGTAATTATATGACTTAATAATTTAATAGTTTGTTGGTCAAATGTGCACTTTTTAGTATTAACTTTGACTATAAACATACACAATCTCTCACAAACTTTATGAATGTTAGCAATGTGTTTATCAAATGTACAACCAAGTATGAAAATATCGTCAATATAAGCGATCGCCGCTGTCTATCTTAGGGGGGCTAAAAGTTTATTGATGAACATTTGGAAGTATTGAGGGGAGGTGGACAACACCATTGCATCCTTTTGTAGTAAAATAAACACACCCCATCAATCGCAATAGCCACCATAAAACAACCCTGAGACCTAACAGGGATGCTATTAATAAGTCACATAAAAATCATTGATTATCAATAATTTCTAATTCCCCAAATATCACCAACAAGATGAGTTGAACCCAGAGAATAAGTCAAAACTTCTTATACAAGGAGGATTTTGGAGGTCCTTTAAAATATCCCCTGTCCTCGGTAACGGATATTGCACCCTCGTAAGGTATTGATTCAAATTCCGAAAGTCTGTCAAAAATCTAAGGCCACCACTTTTCTTGGAAATGACAATACTAGGGGCAGAATAGGGCGAATCTACTTCTTGGATAATCCCCGCATGGACCATATACTTAATTCGCTGTAAAAGTTCATCACGCACCTTGGAGCTAATCCTATGAGGGTGGGTAGCGATGGGCTTGTCAGTAGTGAGGTCTTATTTAATATAAGGGCCCTGTGAAGGTTCACTTTCAAAAGACTCAATAGCATTACAAAAATGTTCCAGTGATGGGTAATCAATTACTTCTGTATTGCTAGACACAAATGGAAGCTCATTGATTTGGTTTACATCATGCGCATTAATAAAGAGAATGTTGTATTTTATGACCGGTATGACGTCATATCTCCTAATAAAGTCGACACCTAGAATCAGATCTGGCTTGAGGTTATCAACTACTAAAAATTTTTGTGGATAGGTGTGACCATGAATATTTAGATTTATGATTGTCTCAAACTTAGGTGGAGATAAGATTGATGTGGCTGCAACTAGCGTGATTTGTTCCTTTAGTGGATAAAGGGGCTGATTAGAGAAAATTGTGCTGGCCACACATCTGCATAAGCATCCATTATCTAATAATGCATGATATGGCTTGCCTTTAACTGAAATGAGGATTACACAGTGTCGCGGAGCTAAACTGGGTTTGCTGACAAGGAGAAGGAGGCGTGACGCGCGCTTGTTTTCGTGTGCAAGATTGAGGCGCAACTTTATTCAATGTGGCTGAGAAATGAGGCAAACTGGGTTTCACAAAATCTATTGTGGATTTGCATTCTTACACTGTGTAAATGTCAACAACTTGGGCTGGTGGAGTGGTAGAAGGTGGGACATAATATGGATGACACTTATTCCCCTTAGCATTAAGTCGCATAATTACTGCATAAGATCTACTGGGCACCTTTTTGTTAAAAAATGTATTATCCGTGGCCTGAACCCGGGCTCTATCATCGTCAGGGGTGGCGTGTCTTACCTCCTCGTGGGGAAGTTTTTTGATTGGTAGCGGACCGATAGCACGCCATTGTATGCATGCGACTGTGGTGTGGTAACATTTACTCTGTTGTAGAGTGTTTTGTTGGTGGTATGTTAGAGAAAATGAGTGGTGTTGTTGGTCTGCTGGGGAAAATGATTGATGTGGTTGGTGCTGTCGCAATAATTATCTATGTTGTGTGGCATCTGACGAAATTCACAATATCATATGTTGTGGGGGGGATTGGGTTGGAGGTTGGGAGCGGATGGGTTGTTGTGATAATCAGTACATCTAGGGTAGTAGGAATGGTACTGTGCACGAGGCTGTGGAGTGCTATGGCGTGGTTGATACTAATGCTGAGTGTACTGACAAGGGGTGTATATGTCATTTTTACGGAGCGAAAGCTGCGCAATCTTTTGTTAAAGTTTGCTAATTTTCACCTCAAGGCGCTGGTAATCTGGGAGTGTGGGGGTCTGTGTAACATTCTGTTGGTACTTAGAAATACCAACCTTAATTCTGCGAATGTTTTCCAGCATTTGCTCTAAGGTATCATTTGGGAGCCCAATTAGCTTATCCGCGATGACAATTAGCTTATCCATATGACATTCGTAAAATCGGAATCCGTCATGTTGGGATTGTATTATGCTCTGTAATATTGCAACGTCTGTATGTGATGGAGTGTATCTTCATTGTAATAAATCAACTGTTTGATACGTTTGGTGTCAGCGGCACTTGTGAATATATTTGTCAACCCTGCTTTTAATTCTGGCCACATGTTAGGTTGGGCGCGGGTGTAGGTGAGGTTTTCCAGGGTGTATTTGGCAATCTCGTGGAGATAAAACCGAATACGCATACATTTACATGCGTCGGACCAGCCATAAATGTCGGCGACGTCCTCAAATGTTCGTAAAAATTCATTTATATTTTCACCCTGGCTGCCGGAAAATAACGGTGTTTTCTCAGGCTGGGTGAAAATAACATCGAAAGGTGGTGGATTGGCCTAGTTGGGTTGTTTTTTTTTTTGTGGTGTTGATTTACGTGTGTGTGATGGGTGGTATTGTATGTGAGGGTAAGGGTGTAATGCCAATATAGTCATAGAGGGGAAAGCCAAAGAAGACAGTGAGGGATGTAGGTGATTGTGAAGGTGTGTTATGTATGGATTGAGTGGGGGGTGGTATGAGATTGGGGAAGTGTTGTTCAGTGGTAGGAAATGATGTGTCTATTCATGCGTTTTGAATTTGGCTAGCGGTGGGTGTTTCTGTGGTGTGTAGAAGGGAACGTCGTCTATCCCGCTCGTCTAATGTGTGTTCGAAATCTGGAGTGTCAATCAAAACTCTTTTAATAATTTTAGAAACCTGTGGCGCTTTTATTTGGTTACATGTTTCCATGTACCGTATAAGATGGGTGTATTGAAAGTGTGTGGGTGTGTTTTTTTTTGCCGCGCACTTCGTGTAAACTTAAAAGTAATACAAACCACAAGAAGGAAGAAAGTGAAAGCAATCCGACAGCACACAAACAAATGGAGTGTTTCAAGCTAGGCAGGCACAGGATTTTCATTTTAAACATATTTGTTTTATTGCCAAAATGAGATAGTATAATACTATAATTTTTTTTGTTAAACAACTTCCTAAAGTGTAGTTACATGTTTGTACTCATATAAATTAATTAGTCAACTATTAGTCAAAATGTTTTGTTTGACCTATTATTATAGACTTATAAAAACTATTAAAAAATAATCATTTAAATATTAAACTTTTAAAACTCATGCAATTATGTTCAAAAAGTGATTTCCATATCCAAAGGTATAAAACACTATGTCGAAAAAACATTTTCTTAACAATAAAAAAACCTCAACCTATAATCTTGAAAGCAGAATTTTTGTCTAATAAAGAATGCGAAGAATAATTGGTTAAAGTTTCGTAACGCAATTACTATTGGCAGCGAATAAATCTGAAAATAATGTTTAAAAAATTCGAAATATTGTTCTCCTGAAAAATTATACAATTTTGTGACATGGTGTCCTTTACCTCCGGTGTGTATGTGTGTGTGTGTGTGTGTGTGTATATATATATATATATTACTTTTAAAACTAATGTTTATACAACATAGGTTTTCGAAGTCTGTAAAATGTTCTCTCTAACGTGCCAAAATTAGCCCACATTCCAGCTTAATATAGAAATTTTATTAAAAAAAAAAACACACACACACACACACACACACATATATAT